>OX336883.1:10071077-11271077 GCA_946959425.1 Argyrosomus regius
GAAACTGTCACTGTATCACTACTATGAAATAGAAAACTATTTTGAGGTACTTGTACTTGGATACATTTGGTTTGTGCAAGATGATAATATTGTATTTTCTACTGATTACTTTAAGGCTTTACATCCAAAACAAATCACATGTTCATGAAGGATGATGCATTGCTGTAGGTTAAACTAAAAGTACGAGTAGAATTAGTAGTAGCAGCAGCAGCTTAATCTGGGGCGCCCTGGTACCTCACCTGGGAGAGTGTGCTCTATGCATCAAGGCTGAGTCCTTACCGCAGTGGCCCAGGTAAGATTCTGGCCTGGACCCTTTGTTTCATGTCAGCCCTTCTCTCTCTCTCCTCTGCATTTCCTGTCCATCTCTACAGCTGTCTAATAAAGCAGAAAACACCAAAATGCAAAGTAGATTTTTAAAATATTTTCAGTTCTGCATTGTTCATATCCATGCATGCTAGCCACTGACAGTATAAAGAATGGATGGTGTATGTGTGACATTTTAAACCTTTATTTAACCAGGAAAG
Organism: Argyrosomus regius; assembly: GCA_946959425.1. Taxonomy (NCBI): domain Eukaryota; kingdom Metazoa; phylum Chordata; class Actinopteri; family Sciaenidae; genus Argyrosomus; species Argyrosomus regius. The sequence continues at coordinate 10,071,602 of OX336883.1, forward strand.
GTCCCATTGAGATTTACAACCTGGCCTGGCCAAGACAGGCAGCAGCAGCACAAACTAAGAACCTGTCAAACCAAAACAGACACAAGACACAGACAATATTACCACACATAGCACCCATAATTTTCTGAACAGCCATTTTGGAGCTCAAAATCTGTGGTGCTTGCTGCTGCCATGTTGGCTGTGCTGCCTCTTCTGCCTCCAGGCTAATCCAAAAATTTGCAATGTGGATGATCGGCTGACCTAAGACGGACCAAATGATGCCTGGGTTCTCAAACAAGCCATCTGTAATGGCACCTGCTTGTCAATCAAAACGTCCACGCTGTTAAATATGCATAACTTTAAGCCTTAATATAATTTGAACGGGTGAAAAAAAATTCAGACCCAGTACAGTTGTCATGAACAAGAAAATTATCTTCTTCTTGTGTTTGCTAGTTCATTGTTGTCTTGCTGGTTACTGCCACCAAGTGTCTATCAGTGTAGTAGTGTGAAACCTTCGGCAGGAATACATATTGCGTTGCAGTGTGTTGGGGCACATGCATGCTAGTATCTTTAAGGTCACTTATTATATAATTTAGTAGTAGTGTCTTAAAATGCACTGTGGTATAAGTCTGACCAGGTGACATGGAAGTAATGCAAAGGATCCGATTACTTGTTTCACTGGTGCTTCTAGGTAACTGAGTATTAAACCCATCTGAATATTCTCTTCCTCCTTCCCTGTCTTCCTCCAGATTACCTGCCTGCAGGACTTCTTCGGGGACGATGACGTGTTCATAGCGTGTGGCCCAGAAAAGTACCGCTATGCCCAGGATGACTTTGTGTTGGATCACAGCGGTAAGGCTTCCACAGCCTTTATGACTGGTAGGCCTGCCTAAGACTAACTAAACATGTGTCTTTGTGTCTGTATGTGTTCGCCTCAGTGTACTTCCTCACCATTCTTCCCTCACTAGTGCTCTTTTCCTTTAGGAAGTTGACAGCAGGATATGAGGTTTGTGTGTAGAAAATACTATTTTCTTACGTAACTCTTCGTACTTTTCGCAATTAAATTCAGAATAGGATTTTGATAGTGGAAAGTGAGCTTTTATACATATACAGTGTATTTACCAGGTCGTACAGCATCTGCAGAAAACAATTTAGTGCTACACATTTTCACACACACATGCTTGCTGTCATGTAAAGAGAAGAAGGTGGATTTGTGTACTTGAAGCATATTATGAACAACCTCCAAGTATTTATCTTGTAGAAAAAAAAAAGTTTGAGAGCACACAGGCAGGATATGACCTCTTTAAACCACCGTATCCATTCACTGTCTAAGCTATGTAGAACTTCACCTGACACTGGACAACCTTGTCTAAAGGAAAAAAGGAGTTTATTATAGTAACACTCCAAAGTATTGACATCCTGTTTAATTTATTTTGTTTTGTCAGGTTAACTAACAACAGGGAGGCTTCCTAACACACACTGTGTTAACCGTTACTTTGGATGAGTGATGGCGGATTGGTCGCATTCAGAGATAGTTTGGAGCTTTCGTCCCACTTACACTCCTGTGCTCCACTTTTAAGAATTAGGTCTTTAAAAGAACAAAAAAGGCACACTGTACTCTCTGCTGAAGGTACAGAAACTGCTCTTCCTTTACCAAAAATCAGCCCAGTACACACTCTGACTGTTGAAAAATGCAAAGAATAATGATTGCCTGTGTGATACATCATGCAAAACGGCACAAAAATGTTGTTATCAGAAGAGTTACATAGAAAAACCGTTCACTGCCACCTGGACCCTGAGGAATATGTCACAGTTCTTGTGCTGAAGGTTTTAGTTTTTGCTCTTGAGGAGTGTGCAGCCATGCATCTCTCCAGTATTTCTTAGTATAAAGAGAATAATCCAATCCATACTTCAGGGTTTGTCCTAGAAAAAGATTTGTTTTTTTAGGGTTTCCTATGTACACCATGCAGGAAATTGTACTATACTGAGAGCCCCTTTTAATCAGTGAAATATGTATCTGGTGATAAATAACATAGGGAACACATTAGAAATGTGCTGTGGGTGTGCTTCTGTGGGTGTGCTTTATTTCATGTGTGTGTGTCATTACATTATACCTCTCATCGCCCACACCCTCATTAACACAACCCTGACAGGGTTTCCACAAGCTTCATTACAACATCTGCTCTCACTGCACACAGCTCCGCAGCAACACCACAAAATCAGCTGTGGCATGCAGCAAACACCATAAAAACCAAAGCTCGTGATTCTGTTTTTCATGTGTTCATTTTAGCCTCGATGTTGTATTCCAGGGGAAAACACAAACTGTTGTACTTGCTTTGCTCACTAAGAATACATCATTGATGTGTACCAAATCTTGATGTGAGAGTCTTTTCTTGTGTTTTTAACAAATCCATAATGACTGCTGTAATTTGTTTCAAGCAAGTAGTCTAAATAATGTAGTCGTTCAGCTGTAGTGAAGCTTTTTACTAGATAGAATATTCTATCCTTAAATCAGTTACGAATCAGTTGGAATTCAACATTATCTTGCCTCAAAAAATGTAATTGTAAAGTAATTCTCAGACCTGCCAGGCCTTTTATGGCCAATATGTTATTTATTTAGAGGATTATATTAAACATTACAGCATTTTTTTTTTGTTCAATCAAAATTAGGGCTGGGTATCGAAGTTCTGGTTTTGCTACTGACCAAAATGTGTCTCAGCAAGATGACTATTAAATGGTATTAATATACACAGTCATATTTGCACGCTTGTTTACTTAACCTATGTTTACTTATAAATACAGCATTTAAATAGTTTCTTATACAGCAATTTGGTTTAGACTAAGTGACAACCTCTGTGACTGTGAAGTGAAGCCAGTGCGGAAGTGCCAAAAACTGCAGCTCCTCGAATGACCACTTGAGCTTGGCTACAGAACAACTCAATCTCCATGAGGCTCTGTGCTAAAACGTCCAACTTCACAGCAGAAATAAACGGCCTGGTACAAAAAACAGTTTTGGTTCCTATAGATAATTTCCCTGTTCATGACAACTGTATTGGGGCTGAATTTATTTTTTTTTTTTAACTCACCCGTTGAAATTATATTAAGGCTCGGAGCTTTAAAACAGCCCTGGGAAAACCTATGGGTGACGTCACAGATACAATGTCCATTCTTTATACTGTCTGTGGTTTAGACAAGAACGTTGGAAAGTTCTTTTGTATATAGGAGATTGTGGTATCCAAAAAAGTATCTTTTGTCGCATCAGTAGAGATAATTGGGTATCAGCAGGATACAACATTCAAAAAATATTATTTTGGCATTGTACAGAAAACATTAGCGTAATGATACTCAGTCCTAATCATACTCAAAGTGTGGAAAAGTTGATGTAGTGTAGCCCTCACTGGAACCCAACATCGAATAATTTATGGTGTTGTTCTGTGCTTTTTAATCTGTTTCGACACTATTTGCTATTTAATATGTTATGACACTGTTTGCTATTTAATCTGTTTCAACACTATTTTCTTCTGTTCTTTGCTACCTTTCTGTCCCCATAATCAAGTGTGACCAGCATTCATGAAATCATGCCACATAAATAACATTTCCAGGGCCGTATTCCCGGTACAGCAGCTTGTTGGGCATAATTGTGCCACATTAACTCTGACTGAGAAGAAACAACAAGAACAAGTCTGTTGATAGAGGAAGGTTAATATATACGATGGTGACCGTGAGTGTGTTGTCTCCCCAGAATGCAGAGTGCTAAAGTCATCACACAGCCGCTCTGCTACTCCGAACCGGACAGCTAAGAGCCCGGGACCTTCACGACGCAGCAAGTCTCCTGGTGCAGGTATGACTGCACATACATACTATACGTCGTCTAGAAACATTTTTATATTAGCCCAGTTGAATTAATCATGCATACTGTAGATAGCATACTAAACACCTTCCAAATTATTATTACATTATGTTTCACAAATAAAATATCTCATTAATCTGATTCCAAAGTAACACTAAGTATATTTCTGGCTGACAGACTGAGTTATAGCCTTCTTATTTGGCAGCCTCATCCCCAACCCTCAGCAGCTGTGACAAATGACTAAGCACTTTGTATGGTGCATTGAGAGATGGTGACATTATGCTGAGTAATTAGTGTTCTACAAGTCATTATGTCAAGTTTTAAGAAGAGAGGTCTTTGAGAGGTTGCCAGTTTTGAGTGACTGCAGTCTCAGCTTAGCTGTGGATGTTTAAGCAGTGTGTGATGTGATTATTTCTAATCATAAATACCTGACTGCTTTGTTTTTTGCTTCTCACACTGCAGGAAGGCAAAATGTCCACTACTCCACCAGTCAGTCTCCAATCAAATCCCCAGGTGAGTCTGGTGATGGTCTCACGCAGTTTGCCTTATTAAACACCTATCAGTGTACTCTGCTTGTCAGGGTTGAGTAATTAAAACAAGCTATCACAGCTTCGGGGCTCTGTTCTTCTCTTGAGAACAAAGGCTAACTCTGGTGGTTTAAGTATTGCCCCTAAAACACTGTCAGTCCGACTTGGTTCAGAATGAATTATATTTAAAGCAACGCTGTGTAGAAATTGGAATATCTGCGAGTATTTGTTATGATTATATTACTTAAGATTAAAAACGAGTGAGTGGACAACTTTGCTAACAGCAAAACATCAAGCAAGGGCAACAACACAAGACATCGCAGCCAGCTAATATTACTCACTAGTCCAACAGCAAGAAGCCCGCCTTGGTGTCCTTTTAGCCTTTTTTTTCACGAAGCTTTCGCCAACGACTAAAAGTCAGACCCAGATTATCTCTTGTCTGGCGGCTTCTTGCTCAGCCACTATCTAATTTTCTCTTCTTAGATTCCTCCGACAATATCCCCTTCGGTCTTTTCACCTCTGTCATTATGTCCATAGAGGCAGTTACATTGCCCACTTGCCCAGCTCCGGTTCTGGCACGACACTACCTCCACTCCTTGTCAGCATTCCCCGTGCCCCATGTCCCGGGCCCTTCCCGATGGTCTAAAACGCCTGGAAACTCTAAATTACAGCAGCAGCTGGAGGACATCAGATGAAAACCAGAAAACATTTTCTCCATAAAATATGATCCAGTTTGACCGAAATAACTGAAATAGTTGGTGATGTGCGACTTGGTGCCATAAAATGTTATGTACTTCTTGCGGGTGATCGTACCAGTAACACAGTACAAGATCAGATGTTCGGGGGCACAGAATGTGAATGAAAGAGGCATCATTCACCTGATTACACGTCAATATGATGAAACCTCTAAAACTTATGACGAAGGAAGTGAAAATTAATGTTAACACTGCATGCTAACATGCTTAATGTCACACTTACATGCTAGACGTTAGCATGTCACCTTGCTGACTGTATATGTGAACTTGCTAACATACCTAAAAGTTACATGCAAAACATTAGCACGCTAACATGCTAATTCCAAGCACAGCAAGTTGCTCACATGATATCTCTCAGGCTGTAATTATAAGCAGCCAAGTAGGAAAACCCTTTCACCTCAGCCCCCTGGTTGTAAGCTCAAGTCAGAGATATTGTGGGAGTTTTTGGCAGCTGCAATATAAGATGTCCTAAAGGCTGTTTATTGAGGTAATAACATGCTCGTTCTTTAGGGGCCACACTCAGGCTAGACTATATTTTACCCTAACAGTGGTGAAGATTGAAGAATTTCCATCCATTAATGGTTTTCTCATATTAAATGAGCATTTTATCTAAACAGTGCCAGTTTTGTTGTCTTGCCTTGTGCCTGAACCACAAATTCAATTTCTTTGTGATATAATGTTTTACCTTTTCTTTTGGCTTTGTTTTCCTTTCTCTTTCTCACCCTGCCTCTGACCCAGACTAGACTACGGGATGCTTTGTGCTATACGCGTCTATCTAATTTAGAAGCCAGCTGCTGCAGAATCCACTGATTCGAAGCCACAAACTGATTAGTGTTACTCTTCAGCTGTGTTAATTAAATCCTGCTCTCACTGAGAAGTTAAATCACATGCCTCTCCATGTGTAGCAGCTGAGGTGCTTCATAATTAAACTCCATTTTTGTAACATTAAAACTAATAACGTGCTATAGTGTGGTTGAGTTTTTCCTCAAATATTGCTTTAAACTTTTTCTTTAGAAATGAAGATAAATACCCAGAGGGAAGTGAAGAACTCTTAGTAATTGTACAATAAAACAAAACTCTGAAGCAGGAATCCAAAGATTCAGCCTGTAGGCAGTGTGAAATGATTTTCTTCAGCTGAGTTGGATTTATGCAGATGAAGAGACTTTGAGTTTAAGTTTGACGCATTATGTCTCTGTACTTGTGCCAGAAACCAAGAGTGCGAGAGGCAGAAATAGTCTGTTCTTGTGAGAATGAATCATTCAAATAATAGAAGCTTTGATCTCCGTGCATCCTGGGTGACACGCTAAAGTATATTTTAGATAAGAGTTACAGAGAAAGTCTCCGATAATAGGATATTTACACCACCAACAAAAGCTTTTTATGTTCAGGAATTTATAAGAAGAGTATGAGTAGCAGCAGCATCACTTTAGACCTGTTGATGCAGTCTGCCAATGTCTACCATCTACAGTCAATGATACAGAAATGTACTTATAATACCAATAGCCTGCAGGTGGCACGTGTTAAAGTTGCAGCAATATCCTTTGCATGTAGATGGTGACATCAGCATCCCCACTGTACATCAACAGGTCTAAACCACTGACAGTATAAAGAATGGACAGCGTATGCGTGACCCATAGGTTTCCGAAGAGCTGTTTTGAAGCTCAAAATATGTGGCCCTGGCTGCTGCCATGTTGGCAGTCCTGCCTCTTCCACTTCACGGCTAATCTAAAAATTGAGAAAGACGTGGATCATCGTCAGACCCAAACCGTTATTTGTATCAGGCTGTAAACATGTTTATCTCTGCTGTGAAGTTGGACATTTTAATATGGGGTCTTATGGAGATTGACTTGTTCTGTAGCCAGTCTCAAGTGGCCCTTCGAGGAACTGCAGTTTTTGGCACTTCCGCATAGGCTTCACTTCCCAGCCATGAAGGTTGCTGCTTGGTCTAAACTGCTGCTGCAAACGTGTAGAACAGGCCCACAATAACCACATAGCTCCCCCTTGTGGAGAATCTGCAGCCTGCTGAACGTGAATGTGTGAGGTGAGGTAGGTTACAGCCACGAGGTCCTTCGCATCTAATTATTAACCAATTACACAGTAAAGGATATTTTCTTAATATATGTTTGTCTCTCCTTCATGTATTGTTTGTTTGCAGCCTCTTTAAACAAGCTGAGAACACTGGCAAGCAGTTGCATAATACAAATAACTTGTAGTAGTAAAGTGGCTCTTTCCTGCTATAACATATCTCCTTCCTGTTTGTTTTTTTTCATATAGTAAATGGCATCTCAGCTCATAGCAGCCAGATCTCAACTCCAAGGTCCACCAAGTCCTCCACTCCGTCTCCCACCAGCCCCCGACCCATGCCCAGCTTCAAGGTAAGATGGCATCACACCCATGTGTGTCCACACATCACATACAGTCGATGTTGTGCGCACAGACACTCACAACTTATACCCGCACTCAAACACATTATCTACACAGTACAGTATATGGTTTATACAGTATATGCAGTAGGTATGCACTCACATTAACTTTGAGCTTTACTGGACTTAGCTGTAATGACTCACTTGGTAAAGTGCAGGTCTGAGAGATCCCAGACACATAAAGCAAGTTGGTACTTTAAGGTGAGGGATAAAGTCTAAAGCGTTTCGACCTACTTACCACAAAATGATTAAATAAGTTTTTGTCAAGTTATCAAGTCGCTTACTGACAGCCATGTATGACCTGCAGATCTGTGTACAGCCCATATTTCAGCTCTGTGGTGATTCTGGTAGAGTTTGAGGTACTAATCTGATTTATTGATGATTTCTTCTGTAAGCTGCGTGTTAGTCCCAAACTACAGAGTTTCTAACAGCTCCAGCCAACTGGCAAACCTCCTTCAGAGAGCCACATCCGTCTCTAAGCCCAGTGAAACACTTATCCATCCACATTCGTTTGGCAAGATATTTTTATGATTTACTGAGAGCTTTAAAATTCACTGGCAAACAGGGCGGAGTAGAGTAACTTTTTTTTTTTTTTTTTTTTTTAAACTAAAAGATTCACAAGCATGTTAATGTCTTAGCTCTCTCTCGTTCACCTTCACTAAAACTGGACACATGGAAGTGTTCAGGTAAAATAAAGCCATGTGAAGAAGTTATTTATCAGAGGGGAAAAGCTTTTATATGTTGCTAGTTGTTTAAGAGAACTTGAATGTGTCCCATTTCTATTTTGGTCAGAAGGTCTACCCTTTTAGACTAAATAATAGATCCACTGTAAGGTGCAGTGCACTTCTATAGACAATAGGAAAAGATCACTGCTCTGATTTTAATGCCAGTGACAAGCATTTCATAAATAGAGCCATAAGATTTAGAAAATTGCCACTGCAGTACTCTTAACAAATGAATCATTCATTTAGAGCCATAACGGTTTTATGTGCAGTGGTAATAAATGGATATGGAGGAGGAGGAGAACGAGGAGGAGGAGGAGGAGGATCTATTCCAGTACCTCTAACACCTTGTACATTTGGAAGACATCTTAAATTAGTTCACCGTTTAAAGAATAATAGGTTTATTTTAGGATTAATGCCAAATGTTTTAGGATTAACGCCAAATGTTATATTCGTGAGCAGCATGATTTATAGTATATCTCACCTTACTGTATAGCCACAGGTAGTTTTTCCCATTTGAGAATTAAAACAATATTGAACATTTTATGCAACAAAATACCACCACTTAAAAAGGAACCACCAATAATAAACACCTATATTTTGTCCATGTACAGCGTGTTCCATGGCTGCTTTTAAAGCCTTTAAAGGTTGCCATGGTGATTTGTCCGTGGGTTTTGTTTCAGGCCAGGCGCTCATCTCTATTTTTGTTTGTATTTGCAGATCCCTCCGTCATCACATCACATCTCTTTGCCAAATGTAAACGGCTCGTTGAACAACCACCAGGAGCAAACCAATCGACTGAGTCCAGAGGGTACGTCCTCTCCTCTCCTCTCCTCTCCTCTCCTCTCCTCTCCTCTCCTCTCCTCTCCTCTCCTCGTTTGTCCAAGTCATTTACCTGTTATGCCAACTAAAACAACAGCCCCTCTCACCCTCTAGCTTGTGGAAAAGACATTGAATATCACATTAAAATCATCCATTTCAGGATTTGCTTACCCAACAATAGTGGCACAGAGTAGGCCTCATGTGGATGATAAGAGTGAAATATCCCGGTGCTGTGTGAGCAGATACTTAACTCAATGATTTTAGGGCTCTGTGTGTGTGTGTGTGTGTGTGTGTGTGTGTAGACATTATAATACTGCACAGTTTGCTAATTGCCACAGGAGAACAAGTCGAGATCACAGTACATCTTGGTGCCTGTGTGTTATTTAATTGCACAGCGTGTGGTCCCTTTAATTCAGTCTGGAAACTGGTTGAGTTTCTGCCAGAGCTCCCTAAGTTTTAATAAACAGCAAGGCCTGTCTTGTTGCCCGTTGTAACCCCTGTCTCTCCTCAGCAGTTAATGGTAATCGGTACCCGCCTGCCTCTGCCATTTTGGAAAAATACAAGGTTGGCAAGGTCATCGGAGATGGCAACTTCGCCGTGGTCAAAGAGTGCGTGGAGAGGTAGGTGAAACACATTCACAGACTGGAAATGTGCTTAATGCTTAAATTAATGCTAAAAATGCTTAATGAGACTTGAATCACGTGCGGTAATCACTCCATCTGGGTTTTAAAGTCCTGATGACAGGTATTGTGGAGGCAGAAATATCCCACGGATTAAACCCAGCGGTGAATTCACTTCATTAGCCTTTTAATCTCTGAGTCAACATGCTGCCCAGACAGACAGGGGAGATGATGATGAGAGGAGGAGGCCGGTCAAGTGTGTGTGTGTGTGAAGGTTCCCTGTAGAGTATATTGTAAACAAACACAGTTATGTCTAAGCTCTGTGAGCTTTCAGTTACATCTTACAGTCTTGAATAAAGAACATGTATTTCCAAAGGTCAGGAATGAAACTCATTGCTCAGATTTGTTGATTATTTCTAAACCTGTTATATTCACTTACATTGCATCCATCCATATGTCAGATTACATCGGCTAGGTGTCTTATTCTTCCCCGTCGTGTCCTGGTGCAATGCTGCTTTTCTTTATCAGCGGATAAAGAAATTATCAGTATTAGTAGGAATGTGTATTGCGTCATTTGGATGACTGTGTGTCACGTACATGGTAAATGGACTGTACTTATATAGCGCCTTTCTAGTCTTCTGACCACTCAAAGCGCTTTTACACCACATATGTCATTCACCCATTCACACACATTCAAACATACATACACTGTAATAGTGTCAGTTTTTCATACACATTCATAACTGCCATGCAAATTGCCAACTGCCAACATTCACACACCGATGGGATTTGGGGTCGACATGCAGACTCTGATATGTCATATGTCATGTCAGACATCTGATTAGTGCCTGAGCCACAGCCACCCGTAGTACATGGTACTATTCAGGAAATAGAAAAAAGAAAAGAAAGAAAACACTGTTCCATTTACATTTAGTCATTTAGCTGAAGCTTTTATCCAAAGCGACTTACAAAGAAGGTTCCATAGCACCACTAGTGGTCAAAAACTCCACAGGGTAACTAACAAGGTAACAAAGAGTAAACTAAACCCACCTAAAAATCTTCTTCTGGAAGTGTACCGTGTCACCATGATTGGATGTGGTTCCAGGTGCAACAGAGCTTGTTTGAAACAAATTTTCAACCTGATATGGCAGCAAAACAACTGTTCTTCATGCTGGTGTTAAGTTACTCTTTAAGTGCAGAGAGTCTCAGATTCTTGTCGAGCCCGTCTGTATCTGCACTGTATCCCTGCTCATTGTATAAACTTGGCCAGTGCAGCTAACATACCTTTCCAATAACTCTGCGACAACGCTCCTGCTCGCAGTAACTGCAGCTCTCTTGTGAGCACTTAATTTGTATTACAGACATAGCTGCTGTCAGTGATGTTTTCTTTTTATTGTTCGCTCTAATTGCACTGTTTCTGTTCAGGTCCACGGGAAAAGAGTTTGCACTGAAGATCATCGACAAGGCCAAGTGCAGTGGAAAGGTCTCCCTCTGTCTTATTTATCATCTCCTTCTCCCATTTCTTCTCCTCTTCTTTGTGTGTATTGTCTTCAGATCCATGCACGAGGAAGGGTCATTGGTGTTTCATTACTAACACCCACCCACAAACACACACGCCAGTGTGTGTCTCTGATCCTCTTATCCCGCACTGTTAGATTAGTCTGGTAATATTTAATTCATCAGCTAACTCAAATTAACTTCACACTCTCACACACAGATAATGACACGCACTGGATCACACACCCTTGACACCAATTCAATCAACAATGCGGCGTCTTTTTGTTAGCATAGTGCCTCAGTGTGTAAATCCTGTGTACTGGAGGATGTGGTAACATACTCACTCAGTTTATTATTTGTCTTGGCGTGTCCTCAGGAGCATCTCATAGAGAATGAGGTCGCAGTGCTGCGGAAGGTGAAACACCCCAACATCATCATGTTGATAGAGGAGGTGGACACTTCCTCTGAACTCTACCTGGTTATGGAGCTTGTCAAGGTACAATAGAATGTAATCGGGTGGAGCAATGTGAGCACAAATGTGCAATCCTCATTTTTTTTTTATGGTTTGATGTCTAACCTCTTTGCTGATGTTGGCACAGGGAGGGGATTTATTCGATGCCATCACCACCTCGGCCAAATACACAGAGAGAGACGCCACCATCATGGTGTACAACCTCGCCGGAGCTCTGAAATACCTGCACAGCATCAACATCGTCCACAGAGACATTAAACCAGAGAACCTGCTGGTACATATTTACACTCACACCACTTTCTTGCCAACAAATCCAGCTGCTCAGCGGGCTTTAACTGAGCATGCATTTTATTTTTTAGGTGTTTGAGTATCCAGATGGCACCAAGTCATTGAAACTTGGGGACTTTGGCCTTGCCACAGTGGTGGAAGGACCGTTGTATACCGTATGTGGAACTCCTACATATGTGGCTCCGGAAATCATTGCAGAGTCTGGGTAAGCTGGATTGTTTTTGGCAGAAAACTGCATGGGGCTTTCAGTACCCAGATCTTTAGTTTTCACAAGGGAAGCTCTTTCGTTGTAGAGAAAGATGCATATTTTTACTGATCTGTGAGTTTGTTTTAAATGGAAACCATCTGTTCTATGTACAATAGCAGAGTAGAGAAGTGGGTCTGCAATACTGCTGTGTTGTAATCGACTGTATGGAGATTAAAAGGAGATTTTGTGCATCTGCATTCTGACTAAAGCAACACAAACTATTTATATGTGACAGCATAAATGGTTCTTGTGTTATATTTACTTCCATATCATTATAGTAATTTGGAAACCTTGTCTTTCTAAAATATCAGTACATTGTACTTTATTTTGTTATTTCATGCTGACTATATTTAACTCCGTGATGATGGTCTGCTGTAAGCTATTTAGCTGCAGTTAATCCTGAACTGACCTTTTCTGTCTGCATGTGTCTCCTCTCTTTCCACAGTTACGGTCTAAAGGTGGATATCTGGGCTGCAGGTGTCATCACCTACATCCTCCTGTGTGGCTTCCCTCCATTTAGAAGGTACTCATCCTGACTGCTCGTGTTTAAACTGACTTGAACAAAGTCAATTTGTCAAACATTGACAAACAGTCTGTGTATGAGAGGATACTTGTCTTGTGGTCCTGGAGTCATAGTGTAGGAGGGATTTGATCCATGTTTAACCGACAGCACTTTACGGTTATTATAATAACCACATAATTAAAGGGTAGATTATATGTGAGGTTATTTATTATTATGTAAAGTGATGTAATTTGTGTTTGCTGACTGTCTGTGTGTGTTTTTCTGTGTAGTGAGAGTAACATGCAAGAAGATCTGTTTGACCAGATCCTACTGGGGCGACTGGACTACCCCAGTCCTTACTGGGACAATATCACAGACTCAGCCAAGGTTGGAACCACTGACACACACACATTATTTTCATATGACCATGATATCGATACTATCCACTTCCTGGAGAATTACACACTACCTATGCATGGTCGTAACCCCAAGATGAGGTCAGAAACAATTATACCTTTAACTGGTTTGCAGTGGTAGTACAAAGTCTGAAATAGGTCTCCAAATGTTAAAGTTTAAACACACACACACACACACACATCATGTGGACCCACATGGCTCACACTCCGTTAATGACTACTGTTTGCCCAAGGACACAGAAACCCCTCCAACCCTCTAAATTAATGTCATGTATTAAGGTGACAGTCCACGCTCAGCATGCAAGACCAAACTGCTAATTAAACCCACTGCTGTTAAAGCGGCCCTGTCACTGTAGACATGTGCACAGTTATAGACTCCACAGCATGAAACTACTTGTAGTCCTGTAGCTGTGCAGGTATAAATGTAAGAGAGTTGGATTTGGGCTTTTGCACGAGCATGCACCGTCTGACAGTGAGTGTTAACATGCTGCGTGTTGTTCACACTCACTTTAAGGCTGGACCATATGGCTAAAACTTTCTGCTCTCAGCATATTTCAAGATACAGCAAATGTATGTAAAATCAAGCATAGAATACTGGAATCTGTATTTTTATATGAACAATGTGTGAAGTGATGGTAATATGAAAGGTAACTATACCATACATACAGCTCCATGGAGTTTTATATCATCTTTCAACTCGTGGCTCTTGTTTTTATGGCCCGCAACTGTTTTCGGTTCAGTCTAGCTGCTTTTATCAGTGCAAGCAGCTGTTTTCAGCAAGAAAAACTCTCCTTACACTACCTGCTCATTACCAAACAACAAACAGACAAAGTTAATGACATAGCGGAGCATTTAGCAGCTAAAGAGCCAGATATGTCCCTGAGAATTTGGTGGAGGCCAAAACTAAAAGCTAAACAGAGAGTGAATATTGGACTTCATTAAGCAGGTAGAAAGTAGACTTTACTTGAATGCTAATGTTGCTACGTGTCTGTAGGTCGCAGGTAAATGGGCAGTTGTTTGCTAACACATTAGCCGGGTGCCATTTTCAGCTTGGGGGCAGCACAGTGATGTGTGTCTGAAGGGTTTTCTCCAGGTACTCCGGCTTCCTCTCACAGTCCAAAGACATGCAGGTTACCCAGGACTCTAAATTGCCCTTAGGTGTGAATGTGAGTGTGAACGGTTGTTTCTGTGTCATCCCTGTGATCAACTGGCAACTTGTCCAGGGTGTACCCTGCCTCTTGCCCAATGTGAGCTGGGATAGGCTCCAGCCCCCTGCAACCCTGATAAAGATAAGCAGTTATGAAAAATGGATGGATGGATAGATTTTCAGCTTGTTGTGGAATGCTGCCCCCAAGTGTACAAAAAACAGATTACTGCAGCTTTAAACTTATGTTTACTGCAATAAACTGTTCCACTGTTGTTAGATCAGACAAAACTCTTCAACCAATCAATAATATTGAATTGTGGCCCATGGAGGGTCAATGCTGATTTAGAGCTGAAAGAGGATTGATGTTGTCTTAACCTGTGGTGCTTTTTTTTGCAGGAACTGATCGGAAAGATGCTGACGGTCAATGCTGAGGCTCGATACACAGCACAAGACATCCTCTCCCACCCTTGGGTCACGGTATTTCACAGCGCTGTTTGTTTCTGTATTTGCATCTTAATTGTGACGAGACTTTTGTGCATCTGCGATTCGTACTTGAAGTTTCTTGATGGAAAACCAGCGTGCCACTTCATCTCATTGCACGTTTGTGTGTATGTAGGATGACGCAGTCATTGGAAACAACATGAAGATGGAGGTCACAGGTAAACTGAAGACGCACTTTAACACTGCGCCTAAGCACAACAACACCACGGCTGGTGTGTCGGTCATCATGGTAAGCACCCAAAAACATCCACAAATCAACCAATGAACCATTCATGATTTAGCAAATATCAGTTATATTTTTCTGGGATTTACTGCAGCCTTTTTTTGAGAGTAATCTTCGTGTTAACTCTTAAATCTGAAATATTGAGATGTTGACATGGGTTTAATGATAACTGACAAGGTGCTCTGAAGCAGCTTGAACATGTCAGGCCCTTTTCCAAACATTTACTGTATGCTGGTGAATGTTTGACCCAAATACAGAAGATTGAGCTCCTTCTAACTCACTTTATATGAATCTTGTGCCCATTTAATCACCGGGCCGAGAATATCTGACCTCAATAATCATCCAAGAGGACATTAAAGATAACTTCTAAGCAACCAGTGCTGCTGTAAACATGTCAGACAGGGTTTAAGAGATCGGACATAGCAGATGAAGTCATTTCTGTAGTAGCTGCATCCTTCCCTCCTGTCGGTTTCAAGCCTCACTTGGATCATTTCCTGTTTTACAGTTCGACTTCCTCCACTCCTCATCTCATCAGGTCACACTACCCATCAGCCCACTCTCTTCAGTCTGTCTGTCTGATCTGAAAGCAGGAAAGGGGGGGCGAAGGGGAAGCGTCTCATGAGAAATTTGATTTGATCTTTGCTGCAAAGAGCCTCATTTTTTTGTTGTAAATCTCATTTGACAGTTTGAGGTGTAAGTGTGGGCCCTGGCCTCGGCCCCTCCTCCTCCTCTTCCTCCCTCCTCCTCCTCCTCCTCACCCCTCCCTCACACCCGACCCAGGACCACAGGGGACGCCTGGAGCTGAGAGCTGGGTACACACTTCATACCCTCCCTCCTCCTCCTGCCTCCCATCTTCCTTCCCAGCCATCGCCCTCTTCCCTCCATCTAAAACAACTCCCACCACCCCCCCTCTTGCTCTCCCTCCCTTTCCCTTCCTTCCTTCCTGTTTCTTTCTCAGGCCCCCTGCCCCTCTTCTTCAGCCGCCAGCTGCAGTAACTGCTCTCAATAACCAACTGATGCAGACTTCACTAACTCTCTCTCTCAACATGCACTCTGTCCTGGATTTACCCCTCGTGACTGTTTTCATACTCGTCAAACTGCTCCTTCGCTCACATTTCATTCCATTTGTATCAAACCACAAACTTTTATGGGATGTGAAAATAATCGTCTGTGTTTTTTGAAGGATGTTTGTTTAATCACATTGTCATTCAGGTTATTTAGCATGTTTACAGTGCTATTGTAAGCTAATGCAAGAGCAGTTTCATTTGCCTCCCTCTCTGCTGTTACTAATTGATAGTTAATGATCAAAATAGGTCATAAAAATCAGCTTTTTTCTTTGATCCAAAAAATCTATACTCATTGCCTCACCACTGCTCCATGTTAATGGTACTCTGGTGCCACCTTGTGGAGAACATTAAGAGCTGTGCTGGCACCGTTCTGTAGTTAACTATTTGCAGAGATGGATGCAAATCTATGTGGCTTTATTGCCTTGGATACGAGATTCCCCTGCACATATTAAAGGATAAGGCTGACATTATTCTATATTTTAATTAATGTCAAAAAAACAAAACAGTGAATGTTGTTAGTTCATCGACTGTGACTCTCTCAAACCAGTTGTTTTTTTTATGGGAGACATAAATCAATTAAAATGTGTCACAAATTAAAAAAACTTTACCTTAAAAGGAGCAAATGGTGTACTTGTTAGGGACTTTCAACCGAGGAATTAAAGGTCCAGTGTGCAGAATTTAGTGGCATCGAGCAGTGAAGTTTCAGATTGCAACCAACTGAAAACCTGTCACCTCTCCCTCTGGGTTCAAGCATGAAGCGGAAACTACAGTGACTGTGAAACTTGTGAAAAACACAAAAGGTCCTATGTAGAGCCAGTGTTTGGTTTGTCCCCTGTGGACTCCGTGGAAGAGGACCCACTCCCTCTGTAGATATAAAATGCTTACTCTAAGGTAACATAAACGTAACAGTTCTTACTTCCAGGTGATTATACACTAATGAAAACGTAGTTATTATAATATTATTAATTATTAATATTACATTCCATTTCTGTCAATAGATAGCCTTAAATGTTACACACTGGACCTTTTATTAAGTATTCGGTGCACTAGTGAGAATTTACAGCAGCAGGATGGTGTATGCGAGACAAACTACAGTTCTCATGTTTGTGGTAATATATAAACATATCATGCTGGTGCAACAGTGTGGCTCCTAGCTATGTTTTTAATGGCGCGCTATAGCACAGAGGAATAAAATATATCCGTCAGCAATAGATCTGTCTTGTCGTGGGTTTTGTTGACAGTAACAAATGTATAGAATAATGCCAGCCTTTTCTTTTATAACTAATACATTTAAATCATACCTTACCACTGCATTCTGTTGAGTCGTATGTAAATATAGCTTAGTACTCACCGACTCTGCTCAAATTAGACACCTATAGAGAGTCTTACAGTTTGTTCCAACTCAGTCCTCTCAAATCCAACGGCTCATTTGATTTAGATATGTTTCATTGGTATGAAATACAAGCTTATCACTGAGCTGGAACAACTGTCCACTGGCCGTCATGCTTGTTGTGTTGATTCTTGTGAAGCTGTGAGTAAGACTAGTCTCTGTCCCTTTTTGCTTCTCCCCTCTCCCTGCATTACGCCCCTCTGATTTAGCTCCAAGGCAATGGTATGTACTAACACTTAACGCTACGCCTCGTCTGTTCTGCTGCTGAGATTCAGCACAAGGGCAAATGAGGAACATGACATTTACTGGTTTTCTGTCCCACGTCAGAACTCATCATTGGCTTTTAAGACAAAAGCACCTTGTATGTATGCGTCTGCTGAATGAAAAAGTAAAGGTTTACTTTCTCATTTGCCCTTTCCCTGCACATAGAATAGCACGGATGATCTGATTTGCCTTCTTGTGGGGTCAGTGTACTGTGTGAAGCATACTGTCTTTTTGTCGAATCACCTTTCAGTTATTTCTGTCCATTTTCATTAGCTTGTTTCATCGTGTGTGTTGTTCATTCAGAGATCATTAAAACTGGGTCAGCAGTTAATGATTGTAGGGACTAAAGAAAATTAAATTTGCTCACTGCAAGAGCTAGACTGTCATCTACAAGGATTATTAATTTTATGCTAATGCAGTGTAGATTGACCCATAATATCTCTCTTTCTCTGTTCTGATTGCTGTTATTAGAACTTCAGAGGTGCGTAAGTATCAAGCTGATTGTTGGTTGGTCTGTTTTGCCAGAACACAGCTCTTGATAAGGAGAACCTCCAGCTCAACACCCGTCGTTGCACCCAAACAGTGCCATGTCCACCATCGTTGGCTGGCAAGAAAGTCCCAGCAGCCCCTCCTGTCAAACCAGCCTCGCCAACAAAGTCAGGACCAGCTTCTCCAACCAAACGGGCTTCACGCACCAAAGAACCAAAACCTGCCACACTGGCATCGCCCACCAACACTGCTCTTCTCAAGGCACCCAAGACCCCGAGGACTGCTGTGCCTGGTGCTACATTCACCTCTAACGCTCCCAGCTTTCGTTCCCCAACTGACAGTGTTGATTTCCCTCCTCCTGCTCCTGTCAGTTCACTTCATTTATCACCCTCACCCTCTGCTGAAACTTTCCCCATCACCTCTTTGTCTGTTTCCACCCCTCCTGAAATAAGAGCATCACCCTCTGCTGCTCCCTGTTTGTCTCTAGAGACTCCCTCACCCTCTGGTCCTCCTGCTTTTTTCACCTACACAGCACCATCTACGCCCATCTGCTGTCCTTCCCCATCATCTCCAACCAAACCAGCTCATTCCTATTCATCTTCTACCAAACCAGCTTTTCTTTCTCCCTCTTCTCCCACCAAACAGGCCCCTTCCCCCTCTCCTACCAAAGAGACAACGTCCCCATCTTCCTCTCCGACAAAACATGCTTCCCCCACCCCGGTCTCCCCCATGCAACCTGTTGTGTTCTTCCCTCTCTCCTCCCCAACCAAACAAGAACCATCCTCCCCATCTCCCATCCATCCAACCCTGTTTCCCTCTCCTCCTTCTACACCTCCTAGATCCACAACCCCACCCTCTCCCACTGGCCCTCCTTCTCCCAGCCCTCTCCCTGCTGAAGACCTTATGGAGAATATTTAAAAAAAATGAATCCTGTCATCATTTCACCCCTCTCACTCCTTCTCTTTAAACTCCACCTCGAGCATTTCCAGTAGCTGTAAACTGAGCCAGTGACTGCTGTGTCCATATTTTTCTTTCATTCTTATTCCACCCATTTTCAGACACGGAGGCATTTTCTAAGAGCTTGTCGATTGTGTATATATGTTTGTATTTATTAATGGAGGATGTGGAGAAAGGGATGAACTGAATCAATCACTGTTCTGAGTGGCTTGTCTTTGGAAGTCATGCATTAACGTATCACATTAATGTGAATTCTTTCTTTTATTTATTATCCCATTCTGACTGCCCGTGGCTCTTTTGTAAATACTTATTCATTACACACAGACACACGCAACACAT
The DNA here is from genome assembly GCA_946959425.1 of Argyrosomus regius. Taxonomy (NCBI): domain Eukaryota; kingdom Metazoa; phylum Chordata; class Actinopteri; family Sciaenidae; genus Argyrosomus; species Argyrosomus regius. Next base: position 10,091,099 of record OX336883.1, read on the forward strand.
CATTGTGAACTCCTATTGCTTTAGCAGAGACAGTATGTCCATAATACATAAATAAAAGTATTTCAGCATATCTCAGCCGTCTGAACTTGCTAGCCTAGCGACCTGTAGTGTAATCCAACTACCGTATAACCACTATCAGTATTTCCTCTGACCACAGCCATCCCGATGGTAACTGCAAATGTACTGTTAAACTTAGGATTCCTATTAAGTGTTCCACAAGTACAGTGGGTTGACAAAATCATTTGAATAATGATGAATAATGGAATTTCTGTGCACGTAAAAGAGGTAATAATCAGACCTGACACAGATGACTGTTTATTTAAAGGGTATGTTCATCCTAATTAGAAAACATTTTCTCACCTTGAGTGCAGCAGTTCCCGATGTTTTTGGCTGCGCATTTCAATGCATTGTGGATTCCCGCCACTGATTCAAATTGTTTTATTTAGTTAGTTATTTAGGTCCAGTGGTCAGATTTAGAGAGCTCTTTTTACAGAATATAGCAGAAGTGGCATATAATGTGCATAAACATGTTTTTTCATCAGTGTTCAATCACCTGAAAATAAGAATTGTTCTGGTTTTGTTACCTTACCTTATATCTAAAGATGCTGCGTGTCTGTCATGTTTCTACAGCAGCCCAGAAACACCTCTAGATAGGGCCTTTTGTGTATTGTACATGTTCTATGGCCACTGTAGTTGACAAGGTTGCAATCTGTAACCACACCACTAGATGTCACTAAATCCCACACACCGGACCTTTTAAACATTATGTAGGGGCCTGAAGATACAAAAGTATCCTTTAGTAAACAACACATACAGCTGTTAAACATTGTTAGTGTGAACAGAATTTCACCCACCTTCGTTGTACTGGGAAACACTAATCTTCAGAGAAACATCCTAAAATACGGGAAAACAAAACAAAAACTTTTTGCATCTCCAGATACTGATATAAGTGAGGTGAAAGTTCTTTTTAGTTTGGATGAACTGACCCTTTAACATGTCTTGCCTGTGCGTCTACCTTCATAATTCACGTCAGTTTGGTAAATTATTTTGCGAACCCACTGTAACTGACGGACATGTTCATTCACATACTGTTTGTATTATTTGATGTGAGCATTACAGCTGTACATAGTGTGAAGAACCTTAGTTGTCTACCTGAAACTTGAAGGTTTGTTTTTGCCTGCGTGTGACTGCTGTATATAAAAATAGAGAAAGTAGATTCAACAGACATGAAACCAAATTGCAGAATTTCAAAAACTGAACTGCTTTCTGCTATGACTGCACTACTGCACATAAAGCACACATTTACCAGGCGATATAATTCTCATTGAATGACACTAGTCAACACCGATCCTTCATGCAATGTTTTTTTGTTCTGTTGGATTTATATGAATGATTGTGTTTGTGCCTGACCACTAGCTAACGGCTCATAGTTTGATGACGATGCCTTCATCAAAACCAGTTTGGCTGAAAAAAGAGTTCCAAGTTGTGCATCTTAAAAATAAGTTGTAAATGATTTGTTTTTGTGTTGAACTCTTAGCTTTTATCCCAGCTGGTGGTAGTAGGGCTAACTCCATCAGTGGTTCAACATGCCTCTCTTCAGGACTTTTCAGCTGCATGCATACTCCCCTCTTTTCCTTACCTCCCCGTAAGACCAAACCCTCTCACATACACAAAGTCAAGTTGGTACAAAATGTCATTTAGCTTCCTCTTATGTATATGTAGTTAAAGTAGATTTTCATAAGCAGTTTGTAAAGGGAAATTTGTATGAAAAGACAGTTTCAAAACGGGAATATCATCTGTGTCAAACTGGAGTAAAGGTTTTTATTAGGCATAGAGTGGCTGCTTTTAATGTCCTACTGTTTTCAAACAGCAGTACAGCAAAAAATAAAAATGCAATAAAGACTTCAAATGACCTTTTTTGGTGTGTGTGTGTGTGTGTGTGTGTGTGTGTGTGTGTGTGTGTGTGTGTGTGTGTGTGTGTGTGTGTGTGTGTGTGTGTGTGTGTGTGTGTGTGTGTGTGTGTGTGTGTGTGTGTGTGTGTGTGTGTGTGTGAGTGAGTGTGTGAGAGAGAGTGTGTGAGAGAGAGTGTGTGAGAGAGAGTGTGTGAGAGAGAGACCACATGTTGGCCACTAGATGGTGCTATACAGTCTTGGTAATTCCTATTGAAAAATAAACTTGCACCAGAGGACAATTCAAGTTATAAAATTCAATTTTATTGTCAGAACTCGGCACACAAAACACTCCTAAATGATTGGAAAAAAAAAATCGGTTGATACATAATGGTAGTTCTCATAACTGGAGTTTCAAACAACATCAAAGCGCAAACTTTAAAGGAATGTTTCCTCAAAATCAAAGATACAAGTGGACGTTTATTTTACTGAGGAACAAAGGAATATGTCTCTGACATTTTAGTGCTAAATCACATCTTAACATAATCAGTCATCCAGTGATTCAGACCGCTGTGATGAATAAAAACAAAAACAAAAACCTCAGACTGAAACACAGTAAGTCCTTCCTTTCATTGCACATCTCACTTTGCTGTTAGCCGCTTTGGAGACAGGACTCAAAGAAGACTTTAAAGATGCTAAGCTAGTTTGGGTACTAGGTATGATGATATGACATTTTTATTCAGTGATTTAAAAAAAAAAAAAAAAGTGATCTCCCACACTCAGTTTTTTCCATCACAGGCATGAATGAAGAGTCCCATCTTTAGAAAAAAAATGATTCACTGTTTGCTTATTCAGTCATTTAGAGAGGAAATGTGAGAAAGGAAAGGAGTAAAATCCTGGACATGGTTTTGCTGACATACTCCTCTACATAAAGCTCATCTTTAACATCACTGGATGAGAGTGGGAAGTGTTTTTTGTAATGTTTGAAGTAATAAATGATAATACGATAAGTATGCGTTGATATGTTTTATATGAGAAGTGAGCCATGCACAGAAAAACGCAATCTCTTCGCAAGCACAGAGGTAATGGACATTTTAAATATGGGAGGACTACATTTAAACAGAATATATAGATATTTATATATGTATATTCCCTCTTCTTTTATCCTTCCAATACATGTATTATTTATTTAAACATTTCAAATCTATCCGGCTGTGGTGCCAAAAAGGCAAAAAGCTGTGAATGATAGCTTAATAATTATTCCCCACATACACACCTACAGAAAAAAAAAATCACTCACCCTAAAGTACACAAATATTTGGATTTTTAAGTCAAAGGTTCTCACTAGCTCCCCATAAATCCCGCTTTTCTTTTACCGGAGGAGATGAAAATAGACTCTTACAGCTAAAAATAGATTTGTTTTTAACCGTACAGTAACATAACCCCCACCCTATGATTTATACGAAAATCTTCTATCTGATCTACAAAATATAACAATGCCCTTTTTAAAAATAGTTTTTACTATAACAGGACAGATTTGTTTTTGTTTTTTTCGTCTTTCATTGAGATACATTCAGGATATCAGGGTATAGACAGAATAGTGCTTTTGATAAGAGTTCACACTTGAAACAGTTTGGATCTGCGTCAGTATCAAACTTTGTCAGTCAAGTCGCTGCTGTTGTCAGCTCAGTACCTGGTCTGGTACTCGTGGTGCCATCTGTTGAAGTCGTTGTAGAAGAGCACGATACTTCCAGACGCCATGCCGGTTATGATGCACCTACGAAGAGTGAGGAGGAAACATCGTGAGGTTCTCTTTGTCACCAAGTGTTTTTTTTTATTTGTTTTTTTATATATATATATATATATATATATATATATAAATATATTTATATATATATATATATATATATATATATATATATATATATATATATAGGACTGCAACTATATATTATCTTCAGTATGCATTAATTGCGGAATATTTTTTACATTTAATTGATTAATTTTTCTATAAAAATGTCCATTAAATGGCAAATAACTTAGACATAACCAATAGACACAAAGAGAGACAAAGATATTAAATTCAAAATTATATAAAACAGAGCAAATCTTTACACTGTAAATATTAAACAGTTTTTCTATGATAAATTGACTAAACAATAATTAATTGACTTACCATTTATTCTGAATAAATAGAGAAGTACATTTTGCTGCAATATTTCTGAACTTTTACACACATAAGTGAAATTTCTTAATACTTCTATCAATGATTGGCAGCATTTTTATTAGAGAACAATGAATCTGACAGGCCAATATTAACTAAATGTAAACATATGAGTTGTTTTGTATACGATAGGCTTGTAAGTATTAAGAAACAGTGTTTCATTGAATAGTTTGTCCACGAGTGAGAACTGACAGATTATTTACTTCAGTACTGGTCGGGCTATACTGTTTGTGCGTGTATGTGTTTGTTACCTTTGGTCATGGGACATGGCCATAGAGCGGATTCCTGCGTCACAGCCCGGGTAAGTGAACAGCTGTTTGAGGTTGTGAACCTGCCAGACGGAAACTACACCTCCATCACCGCCTGTCAGCAGATACTGACCATCACGACTGAGAAGCATGGCCTGACAAAGAGGAGAAGAGATTTTTAATGACCTTTAATTGATCACTCTTTAGTTTTGGTATGTTCTTATCATTACAGCCTTTACACTAATGAGTGGTAGAGTTTTACAAAGGTAAAGCATACTGTACAATGTGAGATGACTCACTCCCTCAAGAAGAAAAAAGAGCCTCGCAGCAGAGCTATTCAACCTGGAACAACATGCATAAATAGTCTCCGAATAAGACTGGTGATCTGGGACCAGTTTATCTCTTATGTCAAAGTAAAGCTCATACTGCGAGGTCATGTGATCCGACAAAAGATCCCAGGTCAGCGCCGCCATCCTTAGGGGCTTTCTGTACACAGACCCTGACTTGCTACAAAGATGGCTCCCCACAGCGAGGCTCGGAGATTTACTCGTCTCATCTGCTTTTCCTGCAAACTGTAACAGCTGAATGGATCCCCGGGGAATCAGATGTACACAAATCAGGTCGTATGTTGGAGTCTATTATGGGCACAGTGCATAGTGGAAGCTGAAACTGAAACAGTCAGGAGCATCAATCACAGCGTAACCGTAGCTGATGAAATGACGAGGCAGAATGTGAGTTCTAAAAGCAGCAAATGACACTAATTTAGAGCTTTTCTCGTTTGTGGTTTTATGACACCGAGGTCGGCCGTCTTTCTGCTGCGGCCGCTTTGCAGTGATTCAGCAAGAGACACTTCAATCATCGGCAGCATGTGTGTTGAATCAGGCTCATATTAAATGGAAAAATGAAACTTAAACTTCTGAAGTTGGAACAAGTCATTTTCAGGAACTTGACTTGGTAAGGAAAACATAAATAAGCCTTCAAGAGCAGTACACAGAGGAGTGCAGCCTAAATTAAGCAAATGTTTTGTATAAAAAAACTTTTTTTTTGGAGATTCCTACCACACTATGAATTCAACGAGCTCTGTTTCTCATTCTCATCACTCACGCACTTAAGTTAAGTACAAAACTTAACAGACAGACAATAATGCACTCGCATGCTGCACGCTGGCGGGAGGCCTCCAGAATCAATCCAGCCTAATTGCCATGTTAGATCATCATCCAAGATGGCTGGGTATGGAGCATGACTGAGTGCTGCGCTGGTTTGTGTGCTGTGGGTCTGTTTTGTGTGTACAGTAATTGTCTTGTGTATCAACATTTAGAGTTAATCTGACAACAGCAATAAAGATAATGCTCAATTCAACCCATCATGATCAATGCACTTGAACTGAAGCGCAGTGCAAATCCATGGGAGAGAACTGTGATTCATTATACCTGATTAAAGAATGGCTACCTTTTATTGTAAAACAAACAGCACTGATTGGATTTTTTGGCCACTTTGGGGCAGCAGAAGAAACTCAAAACATGATACTGACATAATTAGTTGTTAACAAAGTTGGAGACATAACATTAGGATTCATTTTAAGTCGTGTGTGTTTACCTGATGAATGTCCAATTCATCCATTTGTTCACTCTACTTTTAGTAGTTTTCAACCAACTCCTGGGAAGGTATCTAGCTCTTTAGCCGCTAAATGCTTCACTGTGTTAGCTGGTTGCTAATGTCTGTCTGCAGTTTGATACTCTATCGAAGCTTTTATGCCGAAAACTGACGCCTGATGCAGCTGGAAGTCCTGAGTGTGAACCAGAACAGTAAAGCTGTAGGCCGTAAAACCAAAACAATGAGCTGAAAGACATTAAACCTCTCTGTAGAGCTAAAGGCTACAGATCTGGATGATAATTCTTTGCAGGTTCATTACAACAAGCAACCCCTTTTACGTTACATGCAGTAGTTTAATCCATTATAAAAAAATAATATAAATATAAATTGATTTAATAAGCAGTCACAGTTAGTCGTTCCTGGGAAATATTCTGTGCGAACAGAAAGCTACACACTAAAAGTAAAAAAAAATATATAAGAGCTATTTACTAGTTACTGCTTTGTATTAATGTACCTGTGTATCTACTAATGGAGTCCATGACCTTACTGAAACCCAGCAGGAGGCCAGAGAGCTGGCAGACATGTCAGCCAGGCCAGGTAGGAGGCTGCAGACAGACATTATAAATCAGTCCTTTGCCACTGGGCGGTCAAACAAGATGGCCGATGACTCTGTGGGAGCTAAGATGGCTACCCGGGCTCAAATGTCTAAAAAATGACTCCAGCAGAAACACATGCACTTTTAATGCCCATATTTCCTACTTCTTTCGGGGGAACGGTGGGTGGATTGAGGCTGGGGAAGGTAAAAAGTTTAATTTATGGTGCTGTTAATCCCCCTGTTACACGGACGAAGGCAGTGAAAAAACTGCTGGAAAGGTTACACTGCCTGAGTTATACTAGTACTTAAAAGACTGTAATCCATTCAGTATGGCTTCTGTCACTCGATTCTGCTATTAGACTAGGATGCCGACTGTTAGCCTGTCATCTAACTTCTGACTCCAGACCCTTATAAATTCACAGTGCAAACATTCCCTCTCTTTCTCAGTCTTTCGCTCCTTTTCTAAGTGGATACTGCAGGCCAGGACAAACACTTATTTATCCTGGAGTCATACCGTGCTGAGGCTCCGAGGGCTAAGAAGATTGATTCTGGTATGTACATGAGTGCACTAAATACAGTTGGAGTCTCAGACCGATGGGGGTGGAGCTAAGCGGGGGTGAGGTGGGAAGGGGGTCGAGACTCTCACAACCTCACTCCAAGATGTTAGGATTTTCCTAATGCCATCTGACATGGCTGGAATTTACAACAGCGGAGGAGAGCTGACAAGGCCGGCAGTGGTCCACTCTGTTCCCAAGTTACAGATTCACTGCTTTAGAAGGAACTCTGGGAAAAGTATAAAACTCTACAAGTATCTAAAAACATCATTAGTTCCTCTTAAAGACCCAATAAAATATTCTGCAATCTACAAACTGAACACTGGCAACTTTCCCAGTGATGCTAATACAATCCATCAACATTTGTCTGCGTGTGCTCATTAATCACGTCTTCTACAAGTTATATTTGTGGATATGCGTAGGAGTGGGCTGGTTGGCAGGTTAGGAGCCTGGGCATGAGAGGTTCCTTAATAGGAAACAGGCGTGTGGCTGTCTGTCAGAGCTAGCTTACATTTCCCAGGCCAAACCGGAAACAAAGGGTCGGGGAACCAAAGGCAGTAGCCGCTATCTTGTGTCACTCTAACCACGAGGGAGGAAATGTGGGAAATGGGGAATGTGTCGTCTTGCGCTGGAGGGTAGTTAATGGTGTTGGTGTCCAGAGTTGACCATTCCTCTGGAATGTTCTCTACCACTGCCGCCGACGCAATTTGACCTGACAACAGAGCTGTGGATCAAAAGGACCATTTCCTCTGGTGTATGCGTGTGAAAGTGAATAAAAAGAGATGTGAAGCCACAGTTTGCCCCGAGGCATGCCGACCCTTACCTTACTCAAATCTCAAACTGTAAGAAAGCCTTTAATCAGTACGAGCACTTTCTGCACTGACGTTGTGCAGACGCACATGTGCAAGAGCACTTCCACATGCATGCTGGAGCAGATGTGCACGATGTCCTCACCTTGATGCTGTCCTCCACCTCCATGTGTCCGAGCAGTTTGCCGTTGACACTGAAGAGACAAAACTGTCCCTTGTCGTAGTAGATCATGCAGTTTCCCTCGGTGGAGGATTGGATAAGGCGAGGACGCAGGCAATGCTCTGGACCCTCCAGGGTCCGCAGCAGGTCCCCATTCATGGAATGGATCAGGCAAGGACCCTCTGAACAAACATAAAACAACATGATATGTTAAGATAGAAAAGCTAAATGTGTAGTGGCTCTTATCAGACGATTCTCTCTATTAGTTGGTGACTTTATTGTCAAGTATTAATGAAGACAGACGATCTCACCTTTGCAGCCGCTGATGACGAGACCCAACTCGGCACACACACTTGCGCATGTCACTTCACAGTCATGGCCTGTTAAGATGGCCCGCGGTGTGGTAAACTCTGCTAGGATAACACGAACAAAATTACTTAACAACAAAAAAATGTACGACCGCTTTTGGTCAGCAGAGGGAGTGAAATGCAAACATTTCTAATAGACATTCAGAGCTCCAGGCAGTGTGAGCCAAGAGAATAACTTTGGCATTAGAAGATGCAGTTCAGTCCAGAAAAAAATCATTATGAACACCCACATAAAACAGACAATCAATAACGTATGGAATTAAAAACAATGTCACAAGGTTGTTTATTATTTCAGCTCAAAAGAAAATTGTTTATGTGGTTGAGTTTGTACTGTAGTTTGTTGCACAGGCCTTGAGACCCTCATTCACTCTCTCTTTCTAGCACTTGTCACCCTCCGCTTCTCCCCATCTTTAAAACCTTCACCCTCTGACTGCCTTCACTGGATCCAGATGTTTCTGCACTACAGACAGACGGAGAGCGAGAGAGCGAGAGAGCCAGGGGGAGCGAGAGTAAGTTATGGTCCAACTCGTGAAGTTTGTGTGATTTTGTTTTGGTTTGAGCTGTCAGGGCGAGCGACAAAACAAAATCGCGCTTTACTTCTCCGTCTGTCTTCTCCGTCTGCAAGCACATGCACACTTTGCGGGGAGTTTGTTACATTATTACATAAAAATTATTTTTAAACAAATGTATATGGATTAATTGCAAACAGATGACGTGTCCAAATATTTGGTCATTGTGTTAAAGTGTTGAGCTGCATGACAGCACGTAGGTGTAAAACAGGGATTGCGCAGGTCAGCAGAGCCGTGCGTTTATCCATGTACATATATTGACCAGCGGTGGGGCAGCTTCCCTGAACTGGAGCGTGGAGTTCATTAGGGTCAGGCGAGGGGTTCTTGTCTTTAATGACGCCGTTTTCTTGGCTGTCAGAGGTCAAGTTCAACTCAGAAAGAGGAACACAGGGCAGCGACACTCGGCACATGATTCATATTTAAATGCTTGATGACACTATTTTTCTAAAAACGTGACATTAGCTCCAGAGCAATGCAAGTAAAATAGTTTCCAATATAATTAATTTATGACAGTAAATGTCAGTGATATATAATACTTATTGTTTTAAGTGTGGTTTCTTGCTGACTTGGCCAAACTACAGTTTGTTAATGCAGTTTCTCCCCTTAATTTAATTATAAGACATAAAACGCAACACAGGTTCACTAATAAGACAGATACTTCTTTCCCAAAAGCCACAGCTACTGTTAAACTTTAATTAGATTTAGCAGAGAGGCTTTATACCGACCATACTGCTCGCTGAACCCTCTTGTAAAAAAGCAAAGTACAGGACAAGGTCAACTTACGTATAAAGATGTCAGCAATGTTTCAAATCAAGAAAACAATCTCTTCCATACATACAGTAATTAAAAAATAAAAACAACTAATGAATAAACTCACATTGTTTAATTCCAGTCGACTGTTTTAACTCTCTGTCTGGCACCTCTGTCCACTTCGTAAGTACGTACCAGCCGTATAAACCCTGATCGTGCACCAGTGTGACAGTCTAAACATCTATATTTCACTTAGTTAACTGGTTAACATCCTCAGTGTCATTAAAAGCAAACTTATGACCTACAAGCCTGTGGATTAAAGCATGATGTGTAGCATTTTGCTCAGAGAAGATCAATAAAGCTGATATATTGGTGTATCAGTTAACCTTTTGAGCCTCTACCTGCCATGTGGTTTGAATCAGCGCCACATCTGATTGCAATCTTATACCTGTATATGACTAAAGCTGGCACACTGAGGAGGGTATCGGCTATCTCGACAAGTGTGGACAAGGTGTGTGTGTCTGTGTGGCGTGTGTATAAAGACTGAAAGCCAGTTCCATTCCTGTTTGAAATAATTAAGTAAAATAGCCATTTTTTAGGCCTACAGGTATCCATAGCTAATGTTTAATATAGCTGCAAAGTTTGTTACAATGTATTCAATATTTTGAATGTCAATTTTTATATTTTAGTCATTAAATGTTCAGTTATTTGTGACTTTTGTTACTCAAAAGTTGTTGCAAATTAAACCTGAATAAATTCTATGAAGGGATATGGAGGATTTTGGGGTTTGAAGAGCTGATATGAGGGATCCAGATTCAATAAAATTTTACTGAACCACAAACGTACATACCTATTTGTGCATATATGTGTGTGTGTATGACTAGGTTTATGATAAATATAGATAAAAAACAAATGTATGCATGTTTGTGTGTGTATAATAAAGACGTCGTTTCACCTGGGAACTATTTCCACCAATCATAAGTTATTTTCAAACATCAGTGCTGACATCACAGCTAAAAATATTTTTAAGTTTTTACTTCATTTAAAAACAATCAGAAATAACTTCTAACTTCTAACTGAACTGGTTTCCTCTCTGTAACCAGCAGATGGCAGTGGTGTCTGCGGAATCTGTGCTGCTGTGCACGACAACAACATGTGCCTGCAGCAGGAACCAAGTGTGCATAGGTCAATGTGTACATGTGCATATCAGCCATTCAGAGGCATTTGTGTCAAGCTTATGAAGTGTGTGGGATGTTCACAGGGCATTATGCATGAAAAGGAATGCATGTGTGTGTGTGCGTGTGTGTGCATGTGCTCTCATTTGAGTGTATGTGGAGACTTTAGCTTGGAAGTGTTTCGATTTTGGAAGAGGAATAAAGAAAATTCTGCTGTCTGTCTGTGTTTTGTGTGTACATGTGACTGTGTGTGTGTGTGTGTGTGTGTGTGCAGCAGAGCTTCATGTCTGGGAGAGCCTCCTGCGGTCTGGGGCAATGGAGCATCACATTGTGGTGGTGAGGGGTTGGGAGGACGACTGCTTTGTCTGCTCCTCTAGCTACAGCGTGGTAACTGCACTGAGCCGACTGATGTTGGACTGACACACAAACACGCTTACAAAAGCATGTACAACACATGCATTCGTATGTACACACAGAACTCTCTTAGGCATATAATAATTCAATAAATCAATCAAAATACTGACTATTTCTCTTTGAAAATACACAGTAAGAGGTCATTACTTATGTCAGCTAATCTGAGCCCTTGTGTAACCGTGCAACATACATTGTTATTCCATAAGGAAATTCAATAAACAATAATTTATAGGTATTAAGGATGATTAAAATGAGTCAGTCAGAAACAGCTAATAGAATAAAATCTATCGTGTGAATTGCTCCTACTTTTTGTCATGTCGTTATTCTCGTTTTATTCTGTATTGAGTAAAATGAAGAGATCAAAAAGAGAATAACATGAGAATGAACAATGAATGTGGTCGATGTTCATCCATATTTTTCAAATCACAAAAGTATTTATCCTTGCTTTGTAAAAAGCCTGTAAATCCCTATGAATTAACTTGTGGGAGTACCAAAACATTTTTCTTAAATCCAACATCCCACATCAGTGTATATGAAGTAAGTGACAAACAATCATCTACACTCTGTCCCCCAAATCAAAAACCAATGTGGCTTATTAACCAAATCACAATTTGTCATAAATTTCAGCCCATTTGTAATGGATCACTTAACAACATGTACGCCAATCTAAGCTGACCGAATTAGCACCGAGCAGGCTAAGGGCTGAGCAATGTGTGTGTGACGCTTTGATCATGGCTAATGCCATATGTTATGGTAACGTAAGGGAGGCCCATGACATTTTTCACTTTTATCGACTAGCGTGACCCCGTGGCCCTCGGATGGTGGTGAACTTTCATGTGCTGGCCGACGACCCCCAACATCACATTTAACGTCTCTAAGTGGCCCTCACTTTCACTCACATTAAAGACAGATTCTTTCTCTCGCTCTCTCACACACACACACACACACACACACACACACACACACACACACACACACACACACACACACACACACACACACACACACACACACACACACACACACACACACACACACACACACACACAGCAGACACACAATATCTGGTCTCACAGAAACTCACACACAATCTCAAACACATTATCGAAAAGCTGTTTCTGGTGCGACGGTACTGCGAAATCCAATCTGTATGCAGGAGGCCTGGCCTGGTCAGACGAAACTAGTTGTTACTTTACAGAGGGAGGCCGTAAATCACACAGTCACAACTGTCTGGGAGAGTGAGCACTCAGAGAATACCCTTGTGTGTGTGTGTGTGTGTGTGTGTGTGTGTGTGTGCTCACACATCAGGCTGGTTTGCCTGTGTACTTACTGCCTGGGCTCTCTCCAATGCTGTTGTGCTTTCCGTTCCAGTACCACAACAGGAGGGTGGCATCTCTGGAGCCTGACAGGACGTAGCAGTCTCCGCCGATGTATGACTCGGAGCGAGCCAGACACGTCACCACGTCACGATGCCCGAAGACTATCTGAGTCAGTTTGCCTGCAAAAGCACACACAGATGTTCTTAAAAATCAGCATTCATTCAAAGTTCATAAACAAGAAAGGAAGGCGCATTTATAAATAGATTACAACATTTGAACAATAAAAGATATGTCTCTAATCGATAATTTTATATTGTACTTTAATAACACAAGACTGAGTGTGAATTAATTGCTAGATGTAGTTCTTTGGAAGTCCCCGCCATGTGTTTGTTGATCATCTGTCTGCTTGGCTAGTAATTCTACAATATCCAGCACGAGATCAGACATCTACTAATTCCCAGACAAGAATAAATATTTGTTCCAACTCTCTGTGCATAAGTGTGTGTGTGCGCTCATGCACATGCAGTGCGCTCCATGTGTATATATAAAGAGGCTAATTGCTGTCAGATTTCCAGACCACAGCTCTACCGTCTAGCTGTCTAATGCTCATTACGCTCCTCATAGTGTGACCTCTGCAGTCAAACAGTGGAGGGTTTGCAACACATGACATTTCTGCCTGGGTGTCAAAATCACTGTCCATCAGATAATTAAGTTGTATCTCGCTGAAACGATGAGGGTTGTTATGAAACTGGGCGGGTCACTGACTAAACTTCCAAAGAAGAACAGAGACATCAAAGATGTAAAATGTTTGACATCTTTATAAACACTGAAAATAAGAAATGATGGCTGCAGCAATAATGGCTACCATGCAACTTACTCCATACACACTTGCATGCACACGGACAAATTAAACTGGATGTGTGTGCATGCAGGCGTATGAGGCTATGTGTTTTGTGCACGTGTACCAATCAAGTCTTGTAATTGATAAAATCCCTCAGTTCTTTAACCTGGGGGCTTTGGGGACCTCGGCGGCAGCTGTTGAGCGCGTGCGATTAAACTGTGTTCACGTTCCAGTCGCGCACCCCCGATGGCAGTCACACAATAGAGCTATCTCTGTCCTCCCATCCCTCCTTCCCTCCCTCCTCTATTAAAGACAGGGAGGCCCTGGCCTAGAGAAATTGAATCGGGGTCCGTTGTGTGTAAGGATTCTGAATGGGTACTCGGGAGAGGAGTTGAAGAGCGGGGTACAGAGATGAAGCTTCAGACAGTTTCATTTAGGACCCCTGACCTGATGGCGTCTGTGTGTGTGTGTGTGTGTGTGTGTGTGTGTAAAAGTGTCCACATTGTACGTGTGTATGCAAGTATAGGTGGCAAGTGAGTGGTATTCAGGCTTATACAATGCCACTGAGAAAGACTGTGCAGTCTATTCAAGTTAGGATATATTACATTTTTTAAGATGAACAATACTTCAAGAAATATAGAAGAAGAAATCACACTGAAATGTAATAAATCAAAGCAATAACTTGACACGAGGACTTAAAACTAGAGTCCAACCGATATATCAGTCGGCCGATTTTGTCGGTATCAGTATATATGTTTGGTGATATGCACAAGAAGATTCTTGAATAGGCTAATTTAGATCTAATAATTATGTTGTCTTTGTGTTTATTTTTCATTTTAGTTATTAATAATTATTTAATTTCAGTGCACTGATGTCATTTTGGACAATAAAGTTGTTAACCTGTAAAATATGCTGATTTAAAGGGATCATTGTTTGTTTATACAGTATATATACACCGATTCATTAGGTATACTTGTGATCCAATGCAACATCTCAGAGAGGTAATAAATTAACTATTATGTTTACTGTTCATTTACATATATGAGAGGGCCATAATATTAGAAACAAGTAAACTAGAAGCAAGTAAATTGTAAGCAAATTGTGTATATTTATAATAATCCCACTGGCACAGCTACAATATAAAGCAGTATAGTACAGTAAAGCAGAGCACACCACCTGGACTGTACGCTGTATTGTTTATAGTATTGAGAATCTAAAGTCTGGAGGCTCTGGAGTGTTGGACAAAATAAAAACATACCAATGATTTTTTTGTCTTCACTAGTAGTGGGGCTAAAAATGAAAAGTTTGTCCTGAGGATGGTGCTAGAGGAAAGGCCATGGGTCTTGTTAACATTAAGAGGTTAATGTCTTTAATAGCATGATTGTGTTCATCAGATTAAATGGCATTTTGCCTGTGAGACACCTTATGTTCAGAGCCATTTTGGCCTGAGGGTAGAAAGAGGAAAACTTCTGTTGTCTAAATGAGAAAGAGTTAATCGTCTGTGTAGTATGAATGTGCTCAGTTGATATTGGTGCATGAATTCAATTTTACAAAAGCACATTCTTGCTAAAGGAGTTTTGTGCTATACAAAGCAGCGACTTTTTAGAAAACATATTCTGCGTTTGTGTTTTGAAAGCTAATCATATGCGCCAAAAGTAGAGGCTGTGTTTAAATCACAAGTGTTCAACAATTGCATTCAGGTTTTTGTCTGTTGAGAGTGAGACGTAAAAACATCAAAGCGGAGATCAAATGCCAAGACCACAGAAAATGTGCATGTTAAGATTCCAAATATGGTTTCCCTAAATTATACAGTGATATATGGCTAACAAAATGGCTGACTTATTTTGACAAAGTTAAATATGAAGTAACAAATTTACAAGATGTAAATCTAGCACTGCGCTAATGTGTGCATGGGAGAAAATTGTTGGGTTATGATGTGGCATATTTTAAATACTGTGTTCCAAAGGTTGAGAGAACAGCTTTTTGTGATTCTGGTCATATGCTACAGTAAGATGATTATACAGTACCTGAGTCGGTGGAGTAAACCCGGAAGCTCTTGTCCCAGAAGCCGCACAGAAGGATGAAGCGGTTGTCGGCTGTGATGACGAAACACTGCGAGCTGATCTGAATGCTTTGATCCAGCAGGTCTGAGATCTGACGACGATGACTGCCCACGTTACTGGCTGCAGAGGAGAGGAGAGCAATAAAAATAAAATGAGCAAATAAAAAAATGACAGTTTGGAAACTCACAGAAATATTAAATCCATAAACCAACACACTGTTTTGATACAGAATATTGGCTATTTTCAAAGAGCTCAAACTCCAACGCACCTCCACTTCACTTTCACCACACAGTGCAAAGAAGATTTGTGAGAGAATACATAAAACATCCTGGAGGTTAAGTTTACGGGACTTCACATTTTCCGTGAGAGTCTAAGAGTCTAGTCTGAGTAATGATAGAGGGTGTTCAGTCTTCACAAAATATGCACACCACTCAAGTCAGAACACACACTAAAAATTCATCTTGGTTGTGTAATTTAGACAAAGGTTGGTTAGAAAGCAAATTTATCGACATTCTCTCTCTTCCGTAAGTGGTATCTTCTTTCTTTTCTTGAGAGATGTGTCCTCTGTAAAGTATGTCTTATTTGGTGGGGTCACAGGCGCTGGAGAACAGGTGTCGAAGAAGACTGTCTATCATGGAAACTGAGAAAGTCCAGTATGCCTGCTAAGAGTAATATTTCAACCCATTTTTAACATTTCCCAAAGCCACAGTTGGCTCAACACTCATCCACAATTTACTGTGTTTAGCTCTGACTCCTCCTGGAATGCAAACAGTGTAAATATATTACTGACAAGCACAAAAATCCCCTCTACCTCCCCCAAACGCACACATGCTCTCACACCTACAAACATGAAAATATATTATTTGGTACGTTATTTATGTGTTAGTGGGACAAAATGTAAGATGGGGACAAAAAAAACAATGTGAAGCGATAAAAAAAAGCTAGAATATTAAAGATTTAAAGGATAAAATTAGCCTGAAAAGTGTGCTTTCAGTGACAAATAACACACAACACTATAGACACTATATCAGCTCTCATAAAAACACGCACTGAATGTATAAATACTGATGCACAGGCAAAGATTTCTTTTATTCCGCCGACACAGAGGGGAATACTCCACGTAGAGATAAAGATAAATATGTGAGACTAAACCCTGGTTATTTTCAGTAGTCAAGTGAAAAAATAAAACATGTGTGGAAATGGTCTGGTGAGACTAAGACTGACCACAACATTCACAGAGAAAGAACAGCCCCCCTCGCAGATGTGCGTGAGATTGTGAGAGGCTGCAGGGAAGCGATGGAGGCGAAGGCGGGAGCAGATAGAAGTGGCTCTTCTCTCCCTGCTCCAACAGTGCATCCCATACATCACTGCAGCTCGGCACTCTTCTCCTGCTCATCAACAAGTCGTGAAGGATGAGAGGCGCCCATATTGTCCTGACAGCCGTCCGCAGTGCATTCTCAATCACACATTATTACCACATTCATATTCATTTCCATTGACACGCGTCCTTTCCCTCCGCTCAAATTAAACCAAAGAGGATGCAGAAGGGGAGGGAGGGTAGGGACTATGGAGAGGAGAGAAAGGGGGGAGTTGATGATGAAATGCCGGCCTAGGCCACAGCTCATTGCATTCCAATTTGCATGCAAATGGTTTAGTGAGAGAGCAGGGCCTATATCATGAGGAGTGAACTGGGGCAGAGGCTGAGAAACAACTCTAATCTACTGTCCAGGGACACGGCGCTGCAGACTGCCATGAGTCACCAAGATGCCAGCGGGATTCATACACAAATCCACACACAGAAAAAAAAAAAATCATTTCATGCACACATGAGCTCACAGTATGTAAAGAATACGCATGCGTGTAGACTCTTTCACAGTCATGAATGACAGCGTACCTATCAGAGGGTCAATTTCCACAGGAAGTTGGTACTGCTGGTCCTGCACCGTTGAGCTCTGATGACCTGACAGAGAAGAAGACAGATTGGATTAATATTGTAATCATGTGGCCTTGTGGAGTAGATGCTGGCTTTCTGTTCATTATAACACACTGAAAATTATAACCATAAAGTCACAGTGTCACCTGCTGGCCTGAGAGTTCTCTGGCAAATTAGACATCAATTATGTCAAAAAGCTACCAAGGACATAGAGAAGAGGATTCTTTATGCTAACTATAAGCTGCAAGACGCATTGCTTTGCAGGTCACATTAGCTATAAGCAGCTGTCATATTCTGAAAAACACGGTTTTGCAGGACTGCAACTAAGCTTATATCTGTTATGGATTCATCTGACAATTATTATTGTGATTAACTTTAAGTCTAAGAAAGGTCTAAAATACTGAAAAACGCTTCTCACAATGTCTCAGAACTTAAGGTGGCTCAAGTTCTCTTTGCATGGCTCGTTTTGTCTGATCAACAGTTCAGTGAAACATTTGAGAAGCTGCCTTAAACCAAAGTGCTGATTTATCTACAACATGTGCATTGTTCATTAGCTGCATGTTGAAAAGATTTTTCATTGTGCGTGTTTTTTTATCTTTTATCTGCTCCAAAAGCCACGCGAAGGCTCCAGTAAATACACGCGATTAATGAACTTCTTCTGAACAGCACACATCTTGTTTGTTATATCAGCTCACTAAACCAATTAGGTTAATCAGTCTGGTCCGTGGTGCGCATGGATGAGGTTGTATTCTACTGAAAACCAATCAGTCTTCATCCTCATAAAATTCAAAGATATCAAATTTAATGTTTCTTCCAGGGGCAGGATGGATGTTGAGTAAATAAGGTTTTGTGAAGTGAGAGGCTGATGTATGGAGGTGGACGTGAGACCTAACGCTGGCTGCTGCATGTGTCACATTTGATACTGCTATCCAGTAGACGCAGTCAACTGTCTCCTAAATCAACGTCCATCCTATAGAGACGAGGCGGGTCAATTCTTTGGCTCAGATAAATTAGACAGTTTGGAGGAGAGAGATGAAGCGTGGAAATATGAAAATGATTCTGTAGTAGCAAAAGATTGTCTTTAGCTGCCTAAAATAACCTTTGATGCAGAATCACAGAACGAATTATTTCGGTTAAATGCACCTTTAAGACAATTAGTGCATGGACACAAATCTCCTACCTGTCAAGCCGTGCCACTTGTTGACGGCAAAGAGGCGGTTGGCAGTGACGGTGATGATGGCAGGTGACGTTAGACCTGGCTGAGTGTTGGCCGCTACGTGGGTCACAGGAGAGTTGGACGGGAACTTCAGTACCATGATAACATCCTGCTGCATCTGCTCCGTAAACATCAGCGGGGTCTGCAGGAGAAGATACTGTTCAAGCCCCCGGGATGGACAACAGGACACGGGGAAGAGAAGGGAAAAGAGCCGAGATATGGAGCGACGGACGAAAGAGCAAAACAAAAAAGACAGGTGGAGAAGCCGCAGTCGGTGTTAGCGAGGACAAAACAGAGGGAAAGGGAGGAAAAAGGACAGAGAGAAAGTTAGGAAGCTCGAGCATGATAGCAGCTTTTAAGCAGTACAGGCAAGAAAAAGAGTTATAGGTACAAGTTTGGGCAGCAAAGGCAAGAAACCCCTTTTGAAACTGATGCAGGGAAACTAGGAATGGAAAGAATCTTGAAGAGGAAGAGCACTATCAATATTTTTCGACTATAAAAGTGTTACAAGTATTCTGAACATGTGTTTACTGTGCAGAATGATGTACGTTCAGAGTTTGACACTAGGAGCCTGTTCTCACATTTAGTTAGTTTAAGATGTGTACAAGCATGATTTTGTGACGTCAAAACTATTTCCGAGCCAATCGTGGTTCAACATTCAAATTAAAAAAGCGTGATGTGGAAACTTGAGGCCTCCAGAGCACAAACACTGAGAATGGACTTTTCTGTGAAGTAGAAGACATCTTGTGTCCAGCTGTTTTGAAATCAAAAATATTTGCATATTCATTGATTCTGTTATTTTTTGTGGAAAAACCGTATCAGACACAAATTATTACTTTAAACATTTATGTCCACATGTCTGGAGGAGGTCTTTAATACAAGTCTAATGCGCCACTCAGTGACAGTTTGGAACAAAAACTTGCTTTAGACATGTACATCTATGTCATTACTCTGAGTAGGAGTGCACCTAACCATTGTATTTATCAATAAAACGATTAATCTCATGATTATCTTTGTGATTAAAGTATTGTTTATTCTACAAAACGCCCAAAATGAGTCAGATTCTCAGTGATATTGCAAAGAATAATTGATAAATGTCAACAATTGATCACAAAAACCAAATTAAATAATCATTTCATACCTACTTCTGAGTTTCTGATGTTCACAATAAGTATAAAGATACATATAAATCTAGGCTAAATTAGATTAAACTTGTTACTTATACATATACAGCAGGAGAAATCAACTACAATGCAGTCATAACAAAAAAAGTCATTGACCTATCAGTTTTCTTGGCTAGACAGGAGCTTATGTGGAGTGTTTGTACTAAGCAGCTCTAACACGGAGCCATTTTCCTCCTTGCGTGTAAAGAAGAGGAACATCAGTGTTAACATCAGGAATAGACCTGAGTAAATCCGGTGTGTCTGACAGCTAACCAGACGCACTGACAGTATCATTACCACCGGCATGGGCAGATGCCGACACTCTGACAACATACTCGCGCATGAGGGAGGATGGAGAGAAAGTAGAGAGCAAGAAACACGTTAAAAAGCAAAGAGAACAGAGCGTTCTGAAGGAATATGCAGGGCTGGGGAGGGTTAGAAATGTGTTTGAATAATGGCGTCTGAATATTATGTTTGAAAACTATGTGTGGTGGAGTAAAAATAAAAACATTTCGTAGGAATTTGCCCATAAGCGAGGCGGATTCAAAGCCCTGGCCTGAGTTTGTGTCTGTGTGTGCATGTGTGCGCTGGGTGGTGGTCTACAGCCAGCTGTCAGCGCCACAGGGACACCACACTAATAGGGACTCATGGGGCCTTGGTCCATCACAAGCAGGCACACTGACTGCACTCCTTGGCCCTTAAAAAGCCGTCACTTCAGGACTGCTGTTCATTGCTCTCCTTCGCTGATCCTCCTGTGCTTCTAGCTCAGGTAGAAAATCTGGCTCAGTCCCAGGTTTCCAGCACAAAGCTGTGCCTTTCCCCCGGCATACCCCCCTCTCACTAAACACACATGCACACAAATGCTTGTGATCTTTCCCCTTTCACACACACCTCTCTAATGATGAGAGAGGAGATGCTTTCAAACCCGAGACTTTATTTTCCCACAGTTGTAGATGGATAAAGAGAAGACAGGAGATAAACGGAGGATGAAAAGAGTGAGTCAAAAATTAAAAGGAAGAGTTATATGAAGCAAAGCAGAGCGCTATCATCAGGGCACACCAAAAGTCAGACGAGACGGCATTAAACAGGCAGAAGAACGGTTGATACTGTAACTCAGCTGACCCGTATTATATCATAGTATTTTCAGACTGAGGGATTACAGTTAAAGTGGTTTGCGTGTGTTTTAAGATCATCTGTATGTGTGTGCGTCACTCACCACTTGCATGGCTGAGCTTCGGGGTGGGTGTGGCTCGATGAGCAACTGGCAGGGGGTCTGTCCAAAACTCCTAATTTGAGCCTCCACAGCCTGAGGGGAAAAACAGAGGGAGAGGAATGGCAAAGAAATGTGTTATTCTTGCATTGTTGCGGCTCGAAATTACATACAATACAGGTTGTGTAATGTCAGAATAAGGCCTACAGCACATTGATGTAAAAAAAGATATTTAAAAAGGTAGATACCACTGTACCAGAATACTAAAAATCTCTTGTCTCATATATCAACATAGCGTATCATTTCATATATCATATGATATCATGATGCTCAACATCTAAAGTTACTCTGAAAACAAAGACAAGAATACAAAAGCTAAAGCAGTGTGGGGGGAAAAAAATGCATCCATTTCTATTCATGCACACGTCATACATACTTTCTTACACATACACACACACACACATTTACACACACCAATTTATCCTCCACAACCACACACAGAATCAAGAGGAGGGCCGGGACAGGCGGGCTCGTAGGCTGGTTAGGTGGTGTTAATGAAGAGGTATAGGACCATAAATGTCAGAGCAGACGCCGGCCGAGCAGCCTCTGGACATCATCACACAGCTCACTGTCAGGCCAACTAGCACGAGATGGAACACACCCACAGCAGAGCGCAGATGCACAGGCGTATCCTCAATACTACACACTACCATACTTTAATTATTTAGAATTGCAACTGACAATAGTTTACATTATCAATTATAAGTTGATTGGTTTTTAATTGGTTTTTATGTCTGGAAAATGGTGAAAAATCACAGACCATATATATAATACTTTTTATGTCCCAAATCCAATTGGTCCATTGTTGCATGTGCAGGCTCTTGCAAAAATATCAATACAAACAAAACAAAATAATGAAAAAAAACAACCTTTAAAACATTCAAAATACAGAATTCAACATAAGCATCGGTGGGAATTTGTACAAGAATGTTAAACAGAAACTGCAACGAGTAAGAAAAACTATCCTTCAGTCTGATAAATGGTTTCTAAAAGGGACAGGCAGAGAGAAAATGGCCAACACAAAATTATGACAGACCCGTCAGTATGTTGGTGTGCACTGTGACTGGCTGTGTGGGAGTGACAGCTTGTGTGTGTAGGCTGAGACGTTTGAGCCTGACTTGGCGAGGCCTGTGAGAATGAGCTCATGGTTGAGGCCTGCATATGGTATTTCCATGAGAAAAAAGTTTTGGGAAGTGAGTCTGCTCATACCCATTGTCTGAAACTAACCAGAGACCAGAAAGGCGTAGAGAAGGAGCGATCTCGACTGTCTATTACAAGGTTTCATCAGATTTTTACTGCCAGGAATCGTGCAACAAAAAATTCTACATACAGTTTTTTTTTTTTTAACGGGAGCAAGGAAATCATATCTATCTCACCCTCTCACTTTACAGTCAATACTCTCATTTTCTCAAATTTATGCATACTTTCTTCGCTCTGCTTTCAAGTTTTGTGCTTTCCCATCTTTAACCTTCAATAATCTTTATGTCTTTTTGAGCAGATTAACTCAAATCTCCTGTATGAAGTGTTATGAATTTATCACTGGCTTTTATGATCCATGATAATAAACAGAAAAGGATACCGTGTGCATCCCCTTGCATTTATGCCTGTAACGTATGGGCAAGAAAATAATAAACTGGATTCAATATCGATGTTTTTAAAAAACACAACACAACCAAGTGAAGTCAGCTGTGTGGTTTGATACTGGCTCAACAGATCGGAAACTTTTAGAAGACAGTTTGAAAATTGTCTCCTTGTTAGCAGGAGTGTCTGAGGTTTTGTGATTAAGCCAAAACTGCATTTACTGGACCTAAACACATGCATGTGTGCAAGCATACCAGTTCTGAAAGAAATGCTTCCACGATCACAGTACTGTGGGTATGTTAACGCTGGTGTGTTGGACGAACTGAAATGTTTTTATATGAAAGTATCATTGTAAATTCAATGATATCAAAGATCAAAACACCTTTGTACATGACCTCATAACCAAGAATCATTTCCCATCTCGTTCACAGTTAGTCTGTCAGTGCATCATTCAAGGTCAAAGTGCCTCCCCTCTCTTCTGCCTATGGAGCAAAGCATTTTGCTTAAGCTAATGTGAGGAAGACACTCCTCAAAGCCACTCAACCCATCTTCATTAAGTTCTGCTCTGACATTTATGAGGCTGCGGAACGCTGGAAAGTGGCTGAGTCTAGGTCACCATGTCCTCTCACTATATGCCAATGCAATGCTCAGGTGATTATATGAGGGGCCACCTTTAGGGGGCCAATCTCTTTTGGGGGCGCTGGCCCGTGTCTGATGAAGGTTTTCTATATTCTATACATTTAAATGGCTGAGACGCCCTCGGCTCAGATGCCCTGACCTGCCCTTTGATTTACTCAGCCACTTGACAAGATGGATCTCCATGTAAAACATGCTGCGTTTATGCAAATCGAACCAACAACACTCTCTGTGAATAGAATAAAAAGAATAACTACAATGGCCTTGTATTGTATTGACAATCAGCGCAACGTGATTCTGTGTATCTTTGGCTTTAGACGCTCATTCAGTGAAGGGCGTATTGTCCAGAGAAAATAAACCAGTGGGCCTTGTGTTTGGTGAGTTACTTTGGCTGAGTGTCAAATCAGGTTCGCTCGCGTGGGTATATTTTCCCGTCTTCTGCCGAATTACGCAAACGCTGTACAATTCAGACGAGGCTCTGTGTTTCGTCGCTGGTGTGAGAGGCTGTGGGATTTTCCATAATCACATGTGAAAGAGGGGAAGCCCTGTACAACGATGAGAAGGCGATGCAGGGTGTGTTTCTCTTTATACGCTGAGAGCCAACACAGATGTGCATGCATGCCATGCACACGGCTGCACACACACCTACACATGAATGCATCTGTGCATCACACACACACACACACACACACACACACACACACACACACACACACACAGTTCTCTTAGAAAGAGAGGAGGTAAGTTTTGACTTGCGGCGGAGGCAGGACAGGAAGTAATCATGGTTTTGAAAAACACAGCAGTGGTCTCCACAGCATTCCCTAATCTGTGTTGAGATATTCCAAACTCTCTCCCAGAGCAGAAATGCACACATAAACACACAACCGTGGGCATTTATGCTGATGAGCACACATAAATATACAAAGGTATACACATGCCAATGGATGCATGTATACATACACATGCGTATGTACAAACACATCAAGGTATGATCCATACAAATCTCTCTCGTGTGTGTGTGTGAGTTTGGATTGGGGCGGATGGGAGTTAGCGGCTGCCAAACAGCGTGGCAGGAATACAGAAATCTCGACCCCAATCTACTACCTTTTCCGACCCAAATATAAACACACAAACGTGCATACGCACACAAACACACACACACACACACACACACACACACACACACACACACACACACACACACACACACACACACACACACACACACACACACACACACACACACACACACACACACGTCTGTGACCCATCCCCCTGACAATGAACAGCCCCGGGGCCTGTCCTAATGCAGCCTAGCCTGGCCCAGACCACAGCTCAGGCTGAAACAGTTGTCACTCAGTAATGGCGGACTCTGGGGACATTTTCATACCCAAAGCCCTCAGTCTCAAAGCTCCTGTAGCCTTCAGCCACCCCCAGCGCTCGGCCATGACAAGGCCCAGGCCTGGAACTCTGTTTCCACCTTCTGCACAGACAGGGTATGCTTCCTTCCGCATAAACACAGTTGAAGGAAAGCCTTGGCTTAGCTCACAGGTATAACACTGCTTTGGTTTATTTAACTAATTAAAGCGCTCAGACTGAGGGTGTTTTCGAAAGGTGAAAGCCAGCAGATTGAACTCGCTGCATCAGACGGGGAGTGGGAGGAGAAAACAACAAACTCACTTCATCTCTAGGGAGTGGAACAAACCTTGCTGCTTTATTCATATTTTACACATACTGCACAAATGCTGAAATGACTTGCAACTAACTTTTTAACAATTTTAGACTCAGTATGACTGTGTCAGTGTTAAATATGACGTCTTCTCTTGTCCTCTTAAAAACATCAATATGATATTCAATTAAACTGCAAGAAACTAAGGTAAACAGACACTAATAAAGGGCACAATTTTCTTCTCTAATCTCAAATGTTTTAATAATTTATTGACAGTAAAATGCTAAACATAGCACCGAAACTACACTGAAACAGAAGCCATATATCGAAAGCATGCAGCTCCAAAATCTGAATCCATATGCAGGGAGGCAGAAGCTCCTATTTTAATACCACTCAAATCACATGCACCTGCCTCTAATGGCGTCCGTCCTCTATGTGTTTGAATTTATTAACCCCATTGTCACTGGAACCGCTTGGCAGACATAGTGGTCTACCAGTGATCCAATTTTGTGGTTGTGTGTTAACCAGAAGAATGGGTAATGGGCTCAGTGAGAGTGGAAATGACCGGTGCACCCTGGTAATGAATCTGCATGAGTGTGTGTGTGTGTGTGTGTGTGCTTGTGTGTGTGTGTGTGTGTGTGTGTGTGTGTGTGTGTGTGTGCTTGTGTGTGTGTGTAGCTAAAGGCCAATGCACATCTGGATGGGAATTAGGGTGAATGGGGTGATAAATCAATGATCTACCCCTCGTGTCGGTGATGCTCCAGTCACCGAGCATGAAGGGCAGCAGAACAGTGGAGGCGAGAGGCTGCTCGGCTGCTTGATGTACTCTGAACTCATCTCCATTTAGACCTCAATGCTATGGGGACCTTTGCTTAAAAGGGGACCAGTGTGAAGGATTTAGTGGCACCTAGCGGTTTTAATGCTGATTGCAAAGACTCTATTGATGTGTGACTCACTATTGAAAGAGAGCCAGTGCTTAGTTTGTCTGTTCTGGGCTACTGTAGAAATATGGCGCTTCATCAAGGATCCATGGACCCGCGGCTGTAGATATAAAAGGCTAATTCTACGGTAACAAAACATAATGATTCTTATTATTTCTCATTATTTCTGACATATTCTGTAAGCAGAGCCCTTTAAATCAACACGCTGGACTTTTAAAGGGTAATTCTGGTTTATTACAACTTATTTTGCATTATTTTGGTCATCATTGTTATTCATCACGTTAATTTCTAATATCTGGCAACATTGTTTCACCAAAGTACAGTCGGACAGATTTTAAATAAACCCGCAGGTTAGCCGCTTTCAGCTTTCACTAAGTGGTTCAGATCAGACCACTGTACGTTTTTTGCCCTCTTGTCAGACATCAGCATGTTTCCAGACCTCTGCAATTACTTTGGTAAATGAACTGTTTTCATAGCGTACTGAAATGATGCCCAAAACTAAGGAAAATAAGATACAAGTTGTAATAAACTGGAATTATGCTTAAAGTGAAACCTTGTACAAAGCCCTGTGACTACATTCGGACGAGAATAAAAACAGGGTATGTGCCACTTTTGGCAATAAAACGTAGACGTCAAAAAGGCTGATGGGAGTAGGGTCAATTGGCCTGCTGCTGGCTTGCTGCCTTTTACAGCAGATTGGTGAAGTTGTCAGGCTGGTGTTTGGCTGTGGGCAAGCTAGCTGTGTTTTTCTTTTCAGCACTGTGTTTTGTGTGGTTGCTTTTGGGCAGGCCGGTGTAGCTTGTGTGCGCAGCAGTTCAAAGTGAGGGGGGGGATGAATAATGAATGAAAGCCAAGGAGGAGGCTTTAAGGCGTTAAAGTGGAACACTTGGTGAAGTGCTTTCAGAGGTATCACACAGGGGGAAAGGCTTTGCTCAGCAATACCTGCCAGTAGATTGTTAGCTTAGCTCTCCCATGCCATTCTACAACCAATTTAACATGGCTAATGGCATCAAAAATATCCCTGAAATCCAGATGCAATGAACGAACAGATGCTTTTATAATACAGTCTGATTAAGCATCCATTTGAGAGTGCTAACGCTCAAGAGTACTTACTGTAATACGGTATTTTCCCCTTACTCAGCATTATCTGCCAAGCGAGTTAAATCAGTCACGGAGTACATACTGTAAATGAGTATCAAAATGCGTGTGCGTATGCATGTACTGTATCATGTACCAGCCTCACCTCTCTGAGCATGGGATCGTTGATGGAGCTGAGGTTGACAGCACCTTCGTATGTCAGATAATAGAAGACATTGAGGGCTCTGGTGGCTTCAGGTCCCTGCTGCTTGTAGCCAAAGATGAGGTCGATCCACTGGTGGAGCTGGCAGGACACAAACTCGCTCTCTAAAGCCTGTACGTAGAGAGAGAGAGAGAGAGAGGGGACAGAGGATTACTTGTATTGTAAATGTCAACAGATGCATATCATTTACACACCATACTCTAACCAAATGCTACTCCCCAAACATGTTCCTCATCCCATTACTGAGCAGCAGTTATCGCTAATGCCCCTCAAAGATGAATTCCTCAGAGAAAGCAGAACAACCTGCTAATTGTTCGGAGACAGAATCTGCCAATGATTTCTGTAATGAGCAAAAAAACCCAGTAAATCCATATCTGATCATATGGGAACATCAAAACATTAGAGAACTCTTGTAGTTCATGAGGGAGCCATTTCAGCCTCTGTCTCTGTTCTTTTCTCTGCCGGTTGTGGGCGGATAAGAGCACCGTGTTGCTCTTCTGCAGACGTCTCTGCATCATCATAACGCTGAGATACACGCCGTTTTCTCTCCTCATTAGCCGGCAAAGGAGGGAAAAAACATTTATGGTTTCCTCATAAAAACAGGCAATTGTGTTAATTTGTGTAAAGCTGTCGTCTCACAAAAGCCCTCTAAACACGACCAAATTAGAATGAGGCAGCCCTTGATTGTCATTGCTGCCTTGTGTCACATTAATTTGTGACAAAACATTAGCCCGCGCTACACTTAAATGGCAATTTATATCATTTAAATTTTTACTGCAGAGAGCGACGCATCCTTCACTTAAATGCGACTTTCTGACAGCTCATTCTGCATCTAATTCTTCCCCTCTCTCTTAATTACAACTTTCAATCAGGGAGGAAAGCTCGGGCATAAAAAGGAGACTGTGTGCGGTTGAGGTATCGTGATGTTTTTACTGCAACTTCAGTACAGACTGAATTTCTGATGCCGTCACAAATTCCATAATCTGGCCTGATTAGAAGCATAACAACATAAAACATTGCGTGGATAATACAAGAATGATTAACATTGGTTCTCGGGGAAAAAAACAACCTCCGCAGACAAAGATATCAGGTCTTCAGGTTCAATGTGTGAAAAAACATGCAAACATTGACTAGGGCTGAATATTTCACGTCAATGCATTTTTGTACTGAAGTTTAACCGTAATGAACTGTAGAGCAACATCACATATAAGCTACTGGAAAACATTATTGATCCGTGTTGATAGCTATCCATAGTCTCGACAGTAATATAAACATATGTCAGTGTATGTTCATGGAGAGATATGACTGCAACTTAAATGTGTTTGTCTTTTTTTAAATACCTTTCATGTAACTATTTTTCTATTACTAATACATTTATTTATATATTATTGTATTATATATTATTGTCTCTCTCTTTGGAAATTGTGTACTTTTGATTGAGTTTTACTTGTGTACTTCTAGATTTGTTAACCAATACCTCTGGTAAGGGTGTTTTCAATGTTTGTTTCTTTGTCTGTCATCAGGATTACGGAAAAACTACAGTCCTGATTTTCATGAAACTTGGTGGGCAAAAAACCCACCCAATTATTTTTCACTTTCTCTAACATTGTCAGATCAATTATAATACAGACATACTTAATAGTGGTTGCGTTTGCAGATTTGCATACATAGGAGACTGGACTATTTAGCCTTGATGGAGAGTATTCTTCTAGTTTTGACATGTTTTTCCTGCTGGGCAGGTGGTTGGTTAACTACACCTTTAATCATAGAAGCTTCCAGCCTATTGGTGTATGTATAGCGTTATTTGTGGTTCAGAGTCAGTGTGCCAAGTGTTACTTCTGTAGCACCGTGTATCAAAAATGATCAAGCGTTGAATGTTTGGTCATCATGTTTACTTATTCTCTGATGAGATCATTCTTAATATAAATCAGCTTTAGACATTTTTTATTCAGGCAAAGTTCTTGTGTTTAGACGATTTAGAGAGTTTGGAGAAAAACATGTTCATCTCTCAAAGTAAGATATTACAGAGTACTGTTTTAATATTGGCATCAACAGTCAGTTGGCACTAATATCAAATAATTTTAAGCAAAACCCAAGTCTATTAATAACAGAGCTGTCTGGTTCATAGCTTCTTTGTCTTGGCTTTTAACTAATCAGTGTATACTGTAAGTTTATGGTTATTACACACGTTGGTATTTTGGACAATGTCCCATTTAGATACAATCACTGTTCTGAGAGCCGTAGACGTGACACAATTAGCAGAAGGAGGGAGCTCTGTCTATTCTTCTCCCCTTTGTGCGACTCACTTGACAACATTTTTTGTTAAAGGTTGAAGTATGGGGTAACAAAACTAAGCTAACATTTAGTATAAGATAAAACAGAACACCCCTAGAGAGAGGCTAGACTCGGTATCTATCTGTTCCTCTGGCATCAGCGTATTCACAGTGTTAAGTGTGTTTAAAGGCTTGTGTCATAAGGCAATCCTTTTTATTATAATGCTACATTATAAGCCAGGGGATCCTTTTATTCAAACTCACTTTAATAGCAGCCAGAGAGGGGTTCAATTGTGCGTTAGTGTGTGTGCGGGGGTGTGTATGAGTGTGAGAGATCAGTTCATTATGCGCTAGGATTGACCTTTGACGGGCCTTGCTCCCCTGTTTCTAAAACTAAAGCTGGGCCTGATGGGCATTTAATGTGCACTGCAATCTACTGTCAATCAGCATGGGGAAACAAAGAGCAGCCGTGTTATTGCAACTCCCTCTCCAGAGGCCCGCCTATATGGAAATCACTTGCATGTACCATTTGGAGAGGGAGTGAGAGAGACAGAATAAGTGAGAGTGTGTGGATGTGTGTGTTGGTGTGTTTTATTGTATTTGTTTGGTCTGTCACTGTCTGACAAATGGCTCAACGACTGAAGTGAAGGTGTAGAAATTTAACCTCAGCGGACTAGATTGCAGAGATTCAAAGAATATCTGTGTCCGCTTGTGAGGATCCAGTAAACTGCCATCATTGCGGTCTTTCAAAAAGACCACAGTGTTACTACAGCACTCAGACAACAATCAGGTTAGGATGCAAGTAAAAACAACAACATCAATAAGCCACACCGTTGCTCTGGGTCATTACCCTGAATGTGAGCGCTGTAGTTTATTTTGAGTCATTGTCCTCACTAGCTCATCAAACGTAGCTGAAAATAGTCCCCGACAAACAAACCTGTTTGAGCAACATTTGCTAAACTACAGCGCCCAGCTGCTTCAGGAAATTATTTCACCTTTTTTCACGAATTAAATTACACATTTGTGACCAGTTTTCAAAGATTTACATCAGGAACAAGTGAGCTCGGGGCTGAATGCCACAGACAGGATAGTGAAGTTTGAAGTGTTGAGAGACAGACTATTGCTGTTTTTTTATCTTTTCATGGTAACAAAAATATAGAATATCATCAGCCCTCTCTATTTTTTATTAACTAATAGACCACAGACAATCACACACTAATGCAATTTCAACTATACACGCGACTACTGTGATAAAAATCAACACATCACATCAATTTTTCTACTTATAACTGCATGTGAGGAATTCACCAAACTTGATAGCGAGGCAATAAAAGTGAAGTACAGAAATCAGACATGTACCGATAAGCCATTAACAATGTGCCAGGTTAGCAGGTGTGGAAACGTCTCCTTCTGTAGTGCCGCACTGTGGAAATAGTGAACCAGAAGGTTGAGGCAGATAGCAGATTCCAGAGGTGGGATCTGGTGCCACTTCAGGAGAACCAGGCAGGATTATTGATGGGCCAATTAGCAGCCAGTGTGTGTGTCATCCCCGTCCACGGGGGACTCTCTGATAATTAATGAATAATTTAGCATTCCTTTATGTAAATGCTGATAGGGGGTAGAAGTCACTGGAATCCCACATTTCTATTGTTAAGGATTTGACAAAGTACACCTTTGAAGCATGGAGGGGGTCCCCTTTGTTGTGCGATGCGACCCGTTTCAAGTGGCAACAATAATTTGGAATATTCTCAAATGTAGGAGGAATGTGATCATTTATGTTAATCCGTTTTTTGCCCTTCAAAGCACCCAAACTATTCAAATGGACATCACTAATTTCTCTTCTAGAGTTTAATGCTTATTTTGCTTGTCTGCCAGGTTACGAGGCTATGATGTGAATTCCAACGAAAATGTTTCATAATGAACGAGCCTCGTCTCAGATTACTTTAAATCATTCCTTTCTGAAACATCTGCAGCTAGAGTGTGAACTTAAAGCCTCAAAGTATGACAGTTTGACTATGTGTCTGTCAATATGTTACTCTTTAGAGGGAGATCTACTCTGGACTGTGGACTTCAAGGCATGCGATCCTTATTTGAGACATCAGACTGGAGACACCAAGTGATTGCAATTAACCAGCTGGTGGACATTAAACGAGGATTACTCAGGAGTCCTGAGGACCAAAACCGACAACCGTCTGATCTCGACTCGGTGGTTAGTCTACACAGCCTCATCTTGCAGTGCTTTTTATGCTTGCAAGTGATTTATTTTTATCTCTTTTTACCTCACTTTGGACTTCTGTGACCTGATTATCTTTCTTTCCTCAAAAGTAAAAGTGCTTGTCCGTGCTACAGGCCTTCAGGAGTTGCATTGGGTCTATCTGTGAAGTTTCTGTGCCTGTGCTGT
The DNA here is from genome assembly GCA_946959425.1 of Argyrosomus regius. Lineage (NCBI taxonomy): Eukaryota > Metazoa > Chordata > Actinopteri > Sciaenidae > Argyrosomus > Argyrosomus regius. Next base: position 10,123,053 of record OX336883.1, read on the forward strand.
GGTTTGTGGTTAGCTTTATGGTCTGGATTGAGCTGGATTTCACTTCAGCTTTAACGAGGTGACACTGAATGCTATCCTCCTTCCCTCATTGGCCCTAAAAAACCCTTTTAAGGACTTATGGAGACCTGTCTGTGAGGATGTTAAAATGTCACTTAACAAATCAATGCGCTCATTTGCATGCCAACGGTGCTGCGGGTGGACGCTCATGTGCCCCTGCTTGTGTCACTGATGGTGCGTAATCAAACGCACATGTTTCATGCGGAGAGTTGTCAGCGGCGGACTGTTTTCTTTTGTATCGATTACGGATGAATAAAGCAAACACTTGTCAGGTCTGTATATACTAAAATGACTGTTTAAGAACAAGCTGATCAAAACATCCTGAAAACCACATTCAGTATGTGTCACCGTAAAATATCATGCATTTCCGCATGAGAAGAATTGCACTGCTAAACCACAGGATCAGTAGTTCAATCAGGTTTTGTTTAGCCATACTGAGTTCTTATAGTGCGTTTTATTAAATCAAACGATTCAATCCCATCAGATCTGTGTTTCCAAGCACACCAAACATCATCATTCTTAGCAGAAGCCGCCCTGTTCTTCCTACCTTAATACAAATTTATTATTTTTCTTTCAATTCTCTTTTCTCCCTCCAAGTTCAACAGCCCTGTTTCATTTTCCCTTCTATTTATTCTCTCACTCTTAGTGCTACTCCCTTTTTTCCTCCTGCTCTTTCTTCCAGTCATCTGATCCTTTGGATCAACTCCTCTGGAGTTGCCTTGCCCCGAGGTTGACAAGCCCTCTGATTAAAGGGCTTATTAGCTCGCTGTAAATGAGAAGCCGATTGTCATTTTGAAGCAAGCAGAGGAAGCCTGTTGCCAGCCAGGGGGAGAGGGGGCCCCCCAACATGGAAGAGGAAAGAAAAAAAAAAAAAAAAAAAAAGCAATGGGTGACGTAAGGAATGAGAGCCTTGGAGCAGCCGCACAGCTAACAAACCATTTCCTTTATTCTCATATTCACATACACCAAGAGAACCCCAGATGGGTTGTGTGTGTAACTTCAGTTCCCCCCCTTCTTCCTGCTCTACTAATTAGACAGGTCACAACTGTGAGATTTCTGGCTCTGGGTCAACGGAGGCACTCGCTGGCAAGTGGAACCTGAAACTCTAACCCTGACTCTCTCTGGCTCAGTCCTCCCATCGCTCTTATTATCCCTCACCCACTTGAAAAGCAAGAATATCATGTTATGGGGGGAAAAGAAGCAGAATGAGCAGTGATTGGGAAAGTATCTCCCCAAAACAAACATGTCATGGTGGATTTGGTCTTAGTCAGAAAAAATGGCATAGTGTAGACTGCGAAAGTGCACTAAGTGGTCCAATTTACAGCACAGACAATGGAGAAAACAATACTGATTGAGAAGTAAATGGATAGAGCAAATGTTGCTGACTCAAATCCAGAAGCAAATAATGCTTGGTTGTCTTTTTAGTTAATGCTTGATAATGACAAAATATATGATGCAGCATAAGGAATAACGATAATCTATAAAAAAGGAAATCAAGACAGGGAATTTAGATATTTTTAAATACTTTTTGTCCTGGAATATTTTGAAAATATTTCAACTGGCAAGAATGAAGAGCATTCAACCACAACAAGAAAATGGCTATTTCACAACTGTCCACTACAATCTCAACAACAGCTAACAAGCACCTGCAGAGAATCTAACCATCTGTCCGCCTCCATACAAGAAGGCTAACAAGCTAGCAAATACATCACCAGTGCCATAAGACACATCCACAATAGGATCAAGTGAGCAGAAGCTAAGTCAACAGTCAGAGCTGATTAAACGCAGGGCCACTGAGGAAGGCTGAGCGTGGCTGAATGAGAGAATATTTGGATAGCTGTTGAGAGGAGCATTGTTGTCTCAGATGATTATAGAGTTGACTGGAGGACTGGACGGTCTCTCCGTCTGTCTGAAGGTGCGGCGGCCTCTCAACGCAGAGTGGAGATGATTAGGATAAATGACTTAACTGATCAGCTTGAGAGTAGTTAACCTTCAAAGAGAGGTTGTTGCGGTTATGCGGCGCTGCAGCTTGTTAGTGTGTGTTTCTATGAATGTGTGTGCAGAAAAGGAAATCAAGCCTGAACTTTAAAGGGAAAATTCATGCTAAATAAATAAGTGCAACAATTTGATGGTTGCAGCTTCTCAAATGGGAGAATTTGTTGCTCTTCCTGGTCTTATGTGACAGTGTGACAGTACATTTTTGGGGGGGGTTGGACTGATCATCAAAAACAAGACATTTGATGATGCTACCTTATACTTTTTTGATATTATGGAGAGCATTTTCAACTATTGTTTTACATTCCACAAACAATTAATTAATCAAAAAGGGGGAAAAGCATATTAAAGAATAATAAAATAATACATTTTTCTCAAGTAACATCACAAACGGCACAGAAATAATGTTCTTATCAAGTTAATTATGTTAATATGATACTGGGATGATATGATCATAATTTGTCTAAATTAGAATAAAAATAAGCCATAACCTGCTCAAAAAACAGTGGAATTGATTTTATTGCTTCCATAGATTCTTTAGATTTTGTGTACGTCTGTCATATTATCATATATATTAATATCAGAATATATCCTTACAATTACTGTGATAATGATATTTTCCATGTCACCCAGCTCTAAACTTCTTGCAGGCAGAGGTACAATGTGCGCTCTCAAAACATTTTTTGGCTGTTAATGTGAGCAAAGACAACTGTGGCTTTAAATAGAACAAAGATGACAACACAGATGTCCAAGAGTTTGAGAGACAAAGAGAGACAAAGTGCCGGAGTGAGGAAGTCTGAAAACAGTCTAATGCTGCAAAAAAACATCTCAGTGGAGTTTGGCAGAAGTAAAATGAGAGTGTGGAGGAGCGCAGGAAAAGGGAGAAGGACAACATTAGTGAGTGAGTATGTCAGCAGCAGTACATCATCCCATTTCTCAGGCTCTCATCGGCCTCCTCCATTACGTCATTGAAGAGGAGGACGAAGAAGAGGAGGGGTAGAAGGACAGGGAAGAAGGGGAGGCAGAGAAGAAGGGGGGACAGCTCGTAAAACACTGAGCACACAGTAAACATGTCTGCCCTTATGCATGACAATACCCTTACAGTGAGCGCTGCCTGACATTAGCCAGATAACCCTCCTCTGCCCCACGTGCTAGTTCCCATCCAACAACAAGGCTTTCAGTGGAGACACCAGGGGAATAGATTAGCGCTAGGCTAACATGGTAAACTGTGTTCTGTTACACGGGGCCATAGTGGGCTAGACGACATTACGATTTTCACTCACTCAGTCATTCACAAGTGCCTAAGTATATCTTAGTGGTTAGTGACTGGTCCTTTGCAGTGGTTTACCTCAGATCACACATGAATTCCCATGAGGTTCCTGTGAGGATAAGATGTGAAGGCTGGTGGGAACGGCATTATGTGCGTCCCAGCGGCCGTCTGATCAGAGAGTGCAGTGTGGATGAGAGGTGAATGTAAACAACCGTGATCTTTGACTTTGTGTAGATGGTGGTCTGAGCTGGGGAGCTATCACGTCTTGTGGGAACAAAAAAGTGGGACACACTTTCGCTTTCTGTACCCAGCCCTCCCTCATACAGACACTGGACAATTCTGCGTAACAACACACAATATTTTAAAATATTTTGAGCTTTGGGAGCTCAAAGCAGTTTTGTAAATTATCTTAACTGATGGAAAAATAGCAAGCGAAACACTCCCTTCCCTTACTTGATCATAAACTGGTAGGATAATGGACTTGTCTGCCATGATGACATAGTTTTTGTACGTGTGAATGGCTGTCAGCATATAAAACAGACAAACTTCAGAAAAGGACTTTCAAAGACAGGCGTATATGGCGTTTGGGGGTGGTGGGTGGTTAAAGGTGATTTGACTCATATTAATATGACATTTGTCTGTTAGCACTGAGCAGCTACGCTATGTAGATGTTTACATCTGCAGGCAAGATTACAGTGGGGTGACCACATTAACAGCTGTAAAGGTCACGTGTGAGGCCGCATGAAACAGATCGCCATCATAGTTCAAAGTTAAAATTCCATTTTAAGTTTAAGACGACAAACGCCTCTACAGCACAAAAACAAACACGAAGCCCTGAAATAATAAAGGATAATGGCTAAACAGTCATTTCCCGACACATTCAGAAAACACGGAGCAACACTCGCCTCAAGATTTCCTTTTTTGGCTACCTGTGAAATGTAGCTAGCATTTTTAGAGGCGGGGACGGTTTGACCAGTACTTGTCCAGAAAAACAATGAGCAGTAAGTGTGCTGACAGCTGCTTAGATTCATAAAGCTGGATGTTGATTCACAGTAGGATCGGTAGTGATAACACATTATAGGGAGTATTTACTTGGAATCTGTTTATCAGAATTACATCTGACAATGATAAGATATGTGAAATAAGTGCAAGTGTCAGGCAGTACAACAGGGAGAGATCCATCTTGTAATGGATTGCAGAATTAGCCACAAAGGTTACGGACAGATTGCCAAAATCATTTTTAGCAAAATAAGTACATATTTGTACATCCTCTGCCTTCGTGTCCGAGGAACATTTTCCATTTTTGCAATGGACTAATAAAGCAATAATGCTGCCTCAATTTAAATGATTAGATGAAGAGGTGCTGGTGACAGGCTCTTGCTGCAGCTTGAACAAACCTCAAATTCCAACATAAAATAAATTCCAATTACACACTGAACACACACACTGAATAATGTATGATTGTAAAAATAATCACACAAATTAATTCAGCGTTATCCATAGACAGGGTTTCAAGTTTCAGGTTTATTTGTCATATGCAGGTTAACACAGGGTCATCTATGCAATGAAATGTGAAATGTTTTGGATGAGAGGAACCAGTCAGCTCAGCATTAAGAGTACTAAACAGTGTAACAGCACCTCACATTAGAGTAAAAATAAGCTAAAGAAGTCAAATACAATATGATGAAATTTTAGGTGAAAGAGAATAATATAGAAATGCAAAATAAAAATACAAATATACTAAAATAGAATATGAAAAATATGTGCTAAGTAGACAGTGCTAAGTAGATCAGTATTCTATGTGTATTTACAAGTACTGAAGAGTCAGAGATGTGTCGTGTACTTACACTGAGGTTTTACCACATGTGGCGGTGACCCGTGGTCAGCCGTCTCAGAATCAGCTTCTGACCCATCACTCAGTTGGCTCTGCCCATTGAACAAGAGGAAAGTCTCTCACTCGTTCTGTGAGGGCAGTTTAGCTGACGTCTCTGACACTGCTTTGAGTGAGCAGATGCTTTATAAGGGGGGGAAAAAGGCCAAATGTAATGCGCTGCCCGTCTCTCCCATGTGTGTGGTTTGCAGGTCTGTCAGCGGCACTACAAGAGCACAGATGACTGAAAGGAACCAAACATGTGAACTGTGGAGCAGCAAAATGGGCCCTGTAGAGTTCAAATGGGTTGGATGGTGATTGCACCCCCACCTTTCATTGGAAAGAAACGGGCAGTAGTGTGTTATGATTGGACAAATCAGTACTGTAGTGGATTAAAGAATGTAACTAAAACACCCATACTGGAGTCGACGAGTCAGATTTGTTTGATTAATTCTCTGTTTTATTCAAACAAGGAAATTCTGCCTCGAGAATTTTAACCCAGTCTACCATTAGACTAATCACAGTAGGAGATGGCTACTACACCAGTTGGTGGTTTGGGCTGCTCTGTATCAGTAGCTCCAGTGAAGCCTGGACACATGACAGGGCAGGTAAACATTGATGAGCACAAAAATACACACACAAACCTACGCAAGCATATGCACACGATCACCTGCTATCACACTAATGGTTAGCAGGCCTGAGAAGTGAGATGTGGTCATATATAGTGGAATGTCAGAAAGGCTGACAGTGCCCAGAGACATGTAGTTATCTGGTGGAGGAGGGATCAAGTTCTTAACCTCTCCTTCGACCTTCTGGTAAAAACAACAAGCAGCCCCTGATCTCTGTGGCATGCCGCCTCAAAATCCGGGCGTCTCGCGTGCATGTGTGTGTGTGTGGGTGTTTGATGGACCAAGAAAAAGGGAGTGTGCCTTTACAAGCAAGCGTTTAAGTATACTGTAGGCACTTCAGTGTAGCGAAGGTGCATGCTTGACTTAAGGCACTGAGGTGCTTTGTCTCCAGTAAGTCTGTCTAAAATCCAACCATTCCTCAACACATCAAACTCCACAACTGGAGCCTTTTGAGCCTTCAGTGTTGTCTAAGCCAGAAGGTTAAACAACAATCTGTGTAGACGCACACTTGGAGTTTATCTGTTGCCACACAACACGCTTTTTTCTAAACATTAGTGACGAACTTTGACACGTCCAACATCAGAGTAATATAAACCAGGCTACAGTTTGATGTAATGTTTATATCTTCTGCTGGATTTTCTTTTTATTACCAACCATGCAACTCTCACTCCCAACAACAAAAACAAGCTGCCGTTTTGCACAGCAGCACAATCCTTTACTGTGAGAGGATTTTAATGGCCTTTCCAGATTGGACCCTAATTAGCTGTTAATCATCTAGGGCTCATAACCAGAGTGGAGACAGCAGGCGTGTGTGTATTTGTAAGCGTGTGTGCATTTGCGTGTGTTTGCGTGTTCTCTCCTGCTGTCTATCCTTGTGTTGCGAGGCCATTAGCAGCAGACAAGCTAAAGAGAGCCAAACAGCCCATTAACTCTTTCACTCTTCCTCTCTCCTCTTCGCCATGCTCATCTCTCTCCCCACAGTACCACAGTTGCCAGCTGACACCCTCTAATGCCAGCTATCTGTCATGACCAGAGACCTGTCCACCCACACATCCCTCCCTCTACCTCGTCCCCGAACCATTCTTTCTTTTATTCCTCCTGTCCACCCTCCTGTAGTCTGTCTCTCTGATTCTGTCTGTATGTTTTGTAGTACTGTACAACGAGGCAACTTGAAATGAGACAAATTGTAATCCTATACTGACGATGTCGAGTCAACTGAACATCCAAATGCTGTATTCTTGCACGACAACATAAAAAATATATTAATGTCTGACGACTGTTGACATGTGAAACCAAGATCTTGCAATTTAACATGGCAGAATAAATTCACTATCTAATAGCTTCACGGATTAGCAACGTTACAAACGTGCAGTATGTTTCTATGTGGTTATGAAGCACATATTCCCCTTATGAAACCTCAGAAAGCTCCTTTTTTGTTTTTACTTAGCTTGTTATGTTTCTGTGCACCTACACCTGCCTGCTGGGCTTGGCTGCACACTGGATCAATATCTCAATTCGCACACAGTGCAGGAGGAAACCGCAGACTGAAATTTTATCAGCCTGAAAGCAGTAACTAGGCAGGTAGCAGTGCATGAGTGTAGACCATTTGGATAAGTCCAAATTGCCTCTGCTGTACTAAATTGGGCACAAAGGAAAGGACCAGAGGAAATTGAAGGAGCGGAGGTAGATGAGACTGGCGCACTTAAATGGGCAATGAAAAGCTGCTTTGTGCTCGCAGGAGCACAAAGCACATTAACACACACACATGCTAACAAGTTGGTTTCTTCAGTGTTACTGTTTTGACTGATTTTTAGTGTATATTATAATATTATCCAAATTACAAATATATTTTAAAAGGTGAGTATGTTCCACCTCTTTATATAAAACAATATTTACTCAGGAGAGCCGTATTAAAGATGGAAAATTATACCTACTGCAAATATTACAATAAAAACACAAGAGAGCTACAACTAACGATCACTGCTATTATTTTTCTGATTCATTTATTCATGAATTAATCTATTAAATGTCTGAATGAATGAAAAATCCCAAGATCCCAAGGCAATATTTTCAAAAATATGTGCCCAACCAGCAGTCAAAACACACAGATATTCAGTTTACAAAGATATGAAATGAACTTTATGTACAGAATTTTTAAAATAAATCACTGACCAACTAATTGTTTCAGTACCACATGACAGAAGTCATGTTTCTTTCTTGGATGATGATCAAAAATTCACCAAGTATATTCCTCCTTTTGCACAAATTACAACATTTCCCTGACCGAGTACAACACAGCAAAAACAGCATGCCGTCGCCACCACAACACGACCATGGCCTAGACCATGCTGACAGGCAAAGAGAGAGAAGTGTGTGATTAATGATAGGGGCCTGGTCATATCAGCATGCTGGTTAACAGACCCCACCACAAGACTACATAGGTCACAGAGCACACCCAGCCTCATCAGCACCCATTACTACTGTGGGCACGCATCGCACAGAAAGCTACATCTGTTTTTGCCCCAAAACATTTGACTGAAAGGGAATGCGTCCTGTGACTAAGGACTTTTAAAGCACCAAAAAACAGACACAATTTGGCTGTTTTAATGTTACCCCAAGGACAGCCGAGCCTTTGAGTGTCAGTGAAACTGTATAAAGTCAAAGTTTTTGAAGTTAAAGGACTAAAAGTACGAATGACAAGCTACTCCAGCAACAAACAATAGAAACAGTAAATCTATCTGGTGCTTTTTGACCTTCTAAAGCAGAGCAAGGTAATCTGATCTAGAGTTACCCTAGTTTCCAGCCTAATACATGTATGTGTGTGTGTGTGTGTGTGTGTGTGTGTGAGTGTGTGTGGAAGAGAACATCTACAATGAAAATATGACAGCAAGTTTGACAACATCCGACATGCATATACACAGAATATTTCTGCTTTGGGCTGAACGGTCAGGAAGAGGAGATCAGAAACAGGATACCGCATCATTTTCGCTGCACACAAACGCCGTTGCGATCACACACACGAACACACGCCAGATGTATGCGTGGACAGAGCGAGAGCAGAAAGAGAGATGGTGATGTGGATAGGGATGGGAGGGTGGGGGTGGGGGGTTGAGGTGATGTTGGATCACTTTGCCAACACCGCAATCTGATAGCTGGGGCATGTCGGAGGAGCGGGAGGCTCAGGTAACAGGAAGAACTGTGAGACGATCAGGAAATAACACTGTCTCTTTGAATTAGCATTTCCAGCTGAAATAGGAGGGACAGAAACCTCTGGCAAGAGTTCAGTTGGTTTGGGTTGTGTGACATATGAGGCAGAGACAGAAATGTGTGTGTATGTTTCACAATGTGTGTCGGCGAAATGTATATACTACACACAATTTTATATTTACCTTATATTGATGCCTATGGAGTATATGCTATAACTCCCAAAGTCAGTAAGAATATGGTGAATAGCTCAAGGACAAGTCAGCAGGCTTCAACCTGAGTTGAAGGCTGATCCTCAGGCTCATTAGCTCCCTAAGCTAACAGTGTGCATCAATACAAATTTGTGAGTGTCCGTCCATGTCTCTTACCAGGCGATTGATGCGTACAAACTCCTCTGGGCTCTTGGCCCAAGGTGGCAGTTCCACATCAGAGACTACAGTGCCGTCCTCCATCACTCCCAGGTTGTAGCTATTGGCGTTGACAAACATCTCGGGGAGGTAATAGAACTCTGGAATCAGCTCCTGCATGGGTAAAGCACAGAGACACATTTGAACTTACACACTGCGGCAGTGAAGAGTTCACCTAAATAGCTGACATCGGCTTAAGTTTTGGATAAGATGATGATGCTGAATGAAGGAAGATAAGAGGTTTCTGAAACTACAGTAGGCTCGGAGAAATCACCAACCAGCCGTAGTAAAGGGGTCTGATTTGGAAAGGTGTGAATTGCCTAAGGGAGAGCTGAAGAAAGAACAAGTATAAATAAAGGAAAAAAGGGGCTATCCCTGTATAAATCCATTTCAAAAATGATTTAGAGATTGCTTTGTGTGCGACTGTTACAGTTAGACTGTGGTATTTCCAAAATTGTACAATTATTCATGGCAATTACATTTCTGACTGCTCGTCTGCTGCCCACATTTGTGCTTTGGCCACTATAGAAGATGTCAAAAAACCTCTGAGCATTCTTTCGGCTCGGTTTTTGCACTCTTCCAATGTACTTGTTTGCTTTGTTTGTATCTAAGCAGCAGAAAAAGCTTTTTCTGCCTCCCTCACTCTCTTCCACAACAAGAGAGAAAAGACGCAGTCAGCCAAATTCTTTCCTAACTATGATGATTTTATTTGGCTGTCCCAAACAACACAAAGTATTTTCAAATTGGCGGATAGTGAAGAGAAGTGTAGTTATGACAGGAGATGTAACCCCATATGTTTAGCCATTCGTCATTCTTAACAAAGCAGAACTCGCCACAATGAGTGTAAACATTAAGAGTTTGAGCTTAAAAAACATGTAGCTAAATTCATACTACCCTCCAGGCCTAAACTGTGTTATTACTGTTGTGTCTCACTGATTATGAAACACAAGGATGGGCCAGGATGTGTCTCAATTCTTGGTTGCTTCATGTAAATAGTAAAAAGACAAGAGTGTGAAATGAATATTGTGTTAAAATTGATAATATACTGTGTTTTTCTATTGTCTTATATGTCCCTTTATGACAAAATTTGATTTGTGCATAAACAAAGCACATAAATACCTGCAAGGTTTGCCTATGTTAGCATAGTACATTTTAGTCTAATAAAACTAATATCTAGCTGTATTTCATGGTATGATTAGTCGAACATTCGTTTCAAAATGAAGGCTAAAAGAGCATTTTCAGGGATTTAATGTCTGATGGATTTGATGTCCCTGCTGTCTGTGGACAAAACTCGTGTGAGTACAAGTGCTGACTGGTCCTCTTAAGAAGGACAGAAAGATACAAACATGTTGACAGCCTGACATCAGAGATGAACGGACCATCACTACCAACACCAACAACAAGCTGACATGCCCCAGTCTGTCAGGCGATGATGACAGCATGTAAATACTCCATGCTAAAACTTGACCCCATGCTGATTTCTAAGAGGCTGGTCACATGCAACATGATCTCTAAAATATATAAACAAAAATAATCAAATAATAACATGACCCCCCCCCAACCTTTTTTTTTTTTTTTTAAGATTAGCTGCACAATACATCCACCTCTCATCAATGGGGTGAAAACATCTAATCAAATGAGCAAGCAAACACACAGGTTTAAAACAACACAGCACTTCCTCACTTCTGAAATCTCTTCACTCCACAAAACCTGACCTGAAACTAAAGGTCAACCTCTTAACGAGTCCTCCAGCTCACCCAGGTTCACTGGCTGCAGCCTGCTGTAAATTTGAGCTACACACACACACACACACACACCAACAAAACCTTGAGGGCTTCGCTCCCCAACACTCAAGCCTGCCTTGCATGGACCATTATGTGCAGTGGCCCCTTTGCTCCGGCCTGGTCAGAGGCCAGCCCCTCTGATCCCCAATCCTGTCCTGTCATGGGTCACTGGAAGGGGCTCTGGCCTCTGGGCTCCTCTGCTACACTTCCACTGTTGCAACTTCTAACCCCTCTACTCTTCTCTCCCCACCCCCCCATGCCTTTGGGCTTAGGGTAGGGGTCAGGGAATTGGGGACTGGAGGTCATGCTAGCGTCACCCAGGCTAGAGACACATTGAATCTGGGTGTTGTAACCTATTATCACCAATTCTTTACTAGTAGGGTATGAAAACACTGGGGCTTTTTGCCCTCTGGCAGGGACAGAGGGTTGCCATCAATGGCTCTAATGCAAAAGCTAAATGGTGTACTTAGCATACTAAATTGATACATCTCGTCGCTAATTCCTCTTTTGCCTGGGACAAGAATATGTGCGTTGAAGTGGATAAAGTCGACGGACTTTCATTCAAAATATGCTAAACATTCAAACTGAACAAGGAGACAAAGTGATGTGGTCTAGATTTACCCTTTATTTTGATCTGAGGTTGAGCTCTCACAGTTTGATCCACATTGACAGGTCTAGACCGAGAGAGCAAACGAGGGCTTTCGCAATCAAGCATTGGGCCAGCTACGTAGTAACACAATCCATATGTTTTATCGGCGGGATGTGAGGGGGGGGTGGTAAACGCAATCAAGCGTCAAAACCCCCAACACCACCACTGTTCCCCCCATCCAGTGACCCTGTGCCAGGAGACCAAGCAAAACCCAGCTTTGACAGAGAATGTCTGACTGTAGTCGTAAATGTTTTAGGAGAGCAGTTAAAGTGTGCACTGGGGGTTCAAGAGCCCTCAGTATGAGAATGACCTGTGCTGTGGCAGAGCAGATCCAACAGCTCAGCAGAGTTTGGGGGCCCAATGGGCAGGGATTCAAGTCCAGGTTATAGCTGGCTGAATCTGAGACAGACGGCTGGGACAGATGAGGATTAGTCTAACACTTTGATCAGAAGACCAGGAAGCTTTCATTGCATAGGGACAATGATTGGTAGTGACTGGACATTACTCTTTTGAAACCTTTTCTTCTTTGTCCGTAAAGATGCTGGATGGGGATTTATTCTCCTGTAGTGCTCAGTCCTTTATCTCTTTTTAACTTCAAACCTTCTTAAAGGTAAAGAAGGAGAAAAACTTTTTTTGGAAAGTATTTTCACATCATGCGTGAGCATACATCAGCGTGTAGAGTACCTTAACATCAGATGTGTCTCTCTGACAGTTCCTCCAGGCCCGGGACACTGAGGAGAAGGTGCGGTCGGCATGGTCAAACTTCCCTCCTTGGAAGTTGAGAAAAAATGTGGTGAAGGGTTCCTGTTGGTCAGAAAATAAAAGGTCTAAATCTGAGCTCAGGATTGCTGCTGTAAATGGCAACAACTATTGTAAATCGAATCCCTTGTTGTGCAATAAAAACATGCAATGTCTGCGTTGCTGCTTGTGGTTCAATACGGCACTATGTCAACAGATCTGAACCCAAATCTACTCCATTTACACACCCTCAAACAAACAGGAATCCTAAAATGAACAAGTGAAATGACAACAATCCCAGTGAGCTACTAAAACCAATACACTCTTGCTACTGATGCATTTCTAATCATGTATAATCTTGTTAGAACAGATCAATAGCTGTCTCTGTGACGCAATAGCCCCCAAGTGACATGGACACAATATGCCGGGCCACAGCTACAAACTACTACTGTAGATAGCCAATTAAATTCGGCCTGAAATGACGTAAGCCTCATTTGTTTATGCAGTTAAAGCAACAGACCGGGAGTGCACTGTAAAATCTCACAAACAAACATAAAAATAATTGTTTATCTCAGATAACCTCTGATATCCCAGATTTTTCTCTCAGGTGTTAAGTTTGATCTTTAAGCGAGGGGTTTCTGGTAAAGTGGCTTTAGAATAAGCCCACTAATGATGTGCCGGGATCAATGAGGTAACTCTACTGGGAGTCACTGAGACAGTGAGCTACTGGGACAATAACAGGAGAAAACTGCACGTTGGAGAAACTTAGTAACCTCCCTCTCCCTTGAGTGCAGTATGAAAAGATTGATGGCATCCATTCAACAAAGGTAGCGAAAGAGAGCACTCTGGTGCACAATGTACACTGCGTGTTTTCTTCAAAAGCAAATCAAGTCACGCAAAATACCTACCTGGTATCCCTAAAAAAATGCTTAAAATTATTTTATTTTTTTTCATGGCAGACATTTAACGGCACTGTTTTTGTTGTTCGATTATTATACAGCAACAACACAGAGTATAATAACTCAGATGCAACAATAAATGAGGAGAAGTATGCATGTGATGCAATATTTAGCATACATTTACTCTTAATTTACAGAAATAAATTTGTTTCCAGGAAACAGATGCCTCATTAAGAATGAATTAATGACAATATGAGACTCCAAAAAGAAGAAACAATGAATATAAATTAAAAAATTCATTAAAATTTCTGTGACAAATAAGTTAGATATGCATATTACTATGCATAACTATACTGTAGTTTACAGCCACTGTATTTACTACATTATCTGTAAGTTGAAGATAAATATCATAGATTACAAATATATGAATACATTTATGTTTTTTGATGCATCTTTTCATATCCAAAACACTTACCATACGCAGTAGCCACATCATGGTGAAGCTGGAGGTGGAATAGTGGGTGCCATAGTGGAACTTGGGCACTTGATCATCCTCCCAGGACTCGTATCGATCGGAAAAGAATGCTGCCCTCTTGGGGTTCAGTGCACCGATGGGCTACGGAGAAATTTGAACATAAAACACATTTTCACATATGTTAAAAAATGAAAAATGCAACCTTCTTTAACTGCTGCTTGAAAGAAACAGAGATAAAGACGGAAGAAATTACATGGGTGTGATAGCAAATGGAAAACAGGCATTATGGGATTTTATTGTGAGTACATTCAGGGACCATTCTTTCGTAGCATAACAGTTGCAAGGCAAATTAAGCTGGTAACCTTTGTGCAATCTCAAATGAATATTAGATGATGTTTCCCTTCAGACAGAGATCAATCCTTTCCCACAGAGTGCCTTTTAGAGGCTGTGAAACAGAGCCCCTGCAGCTGTAGTCTGTCAGAGAAAACTAATGTGCTCCAATGAAAGAGTGCCTACTAGGAATATCAATAGCAAGGCTGCGGGTTCCTTTAATTTCTACTTTTATTAATCTGTAACTAATACACTGGTCACCAGCCCTTTTTGTAGTCTAGAAAAATGGTTAAGTTGCATCAATTTTCCATCGCTCTACAAAACCAATAACCCTGTTCTGCTCAGCTATTATTTAAATACTCATTTATAGAAATCACTTTCAGGCCGGTTCAATTTTTATTAGTCTTCTGCTGGCTGTGCCTCATTCTCTCAAACCCCCCTCCATCTTCCTCTCTCACACACACACACACTCACATACACACAGCAGATCAATGGTAATGGAATGATGGCCTTTTGAGGATGAGGGGCTAGCAGGGCGTGGATCAATTGGATCTCTTTCATATCATAGGGTGCCTGTCACAGCAAGACTCATCCAGGGCCAGGCATTGATATTGATCTGTGCTATGGCTACTGTTTTGTGTGGGTGTAATGGGGCGTGCTTGTGTGTATGTATTTGAGTGATGCACGCAGGATTTGTGCAGAACTGGTTGCTTTTTCAGGTTTAACGTGTGCGTATATATTTCGCACGCAAATTTGTAAGCGTTCTTGAGTGTGTGCGGATTTACGCGGCAAAATGCCTCGTGCCACCACACTGTGTGTAGCTCTGCGTTGACAGTGATACACTGTGGGCTTCCTCAGGGCCACTGGGGGTGGGTGAGTACACAGAGTGAATTATACATCAAGCCCATTGGTCTGATTTATAGCCCTAATAACAGTCGGCTCATTAAAAAAAGAAAAGGGAGAGGAGGCATATAAAATAAAAAAAAAGACTGAAAGTGCCACAGTGACAGAGCGAGAGAGAGGGAGAGGGAGAATTGTGTGTGAGTGCATGTGGGGGCTGTTGGTTTGCGCGAGCCCGACATTGTTTACTGCTGTAAATTACTGTGGGGCTTGCACTCTCAGCTTACAGTAGCTACAACAGAGTGGCGGTGACGGCGCCGTACATCAGAGGAGAGAGCCCGGCAGTGTGCTGATGGAACGCCTGCTGCCGCCTCACCACAGATTGGCCTAATATGTCGTGGCAAAGAATAGCGCTCTGATGAGGACTCAGACAAATGAACCAATCTCGTAGTTTTAATTAGACTAGCGAGGAAGCTACAGAACAAAGATGTGCTGGCTCTTTGAAGAGGTAAACATCAGAGAATTAATCTTGGATTAGTCCTAATCAGTTCTTCATCAACAGTGGAGCCATTTAAAGCTAGTGAGAGGAAAAAATGTCACGAGGAATAATTACAGTAACTAAAATGAAAGGGCAGCCATCTTAGAACAAATCACCAAGTTCTGTACATCATTTATGATCAAATTCTGGTTTTAAAAAGTATTATGAAGTCTCTGTGTAGAGACAAGAAAAGAGAAGTCACTTTACTCAAAGTGTGTCAGAAAAATTAAACAGACATCTGAGATTATACGTAATCCTCCTCATAAGCCACCCTACCTAAAATGACTTCCATCATGAATTTGTTCAGAAAGTAAATTTGGTAGCCTTCCAAATTATCTTCAGGTTGAGAACACAAATATTAAAAAAATTAGTATGTATACCCAGAGGAAAAACACCATAAAGAACAAGGATCTTCCTGAGAACTATTATAGGAACATTATCCAGTGCTGCTTTGCTTTTAAAACAATAATAGGTCACCGGTGATGAAGTATAATGGCTTACCGACGATTTGAGCATCATTCTGGCTTTGAGTCATAAATCAAAAGAGCCTTTTGAAAGGAGTGTTTATGTATAATGTCCTATTTAAACAGTGAAAATGGTGTGGAGGGCCTGGGGGATAAACATATGGGGCGCGTATGGTGAAATCAATACACCATTAGCTGATGTGGCTGTGAGTAGTAGGTTATAGCACAAAAGGTACAGGGAACGCTCAATAAATCCTCACTATTTCTGTTGCTATGTAAATGCAGACTACCTAATCTTTGGTCAGGGGGGGTTAACAATTCTTTTAATTGTTTGTTGTCCTTCATTAAAAGCTGTGCAACAAGAAGAATGACCATGTAAAATTTTATGACCCCGCTGCCCAAATCAGATCACCCTACAGATATCAATACATAGGACACGTGCATTTTTGTGGGGAAATGTGTGAATTGGGGTGTACGAAATGGTGGAGGAATAACAAAACAGAGGAGAGTTACAACACTTGCAGTCAGTTCTTGTGTGCGCTTATCGTGACTACAATGTTATCTCGGGGGTCGGCGTTTGATGTCAGGTTGAGGTTAGAGTTTATGATAAGAAAGTCCCTGGGGTCAGAATGGCTCTGGCAGCAGGGAACATAAATTCTGTGTGGCCTCTGTTGTGCTGCGGATGATGACAGTGTGTGACACACACACGCACGTTCATGGCAATTTGGCTTCTCAATGTCACTGGAGGCTTCTCAGATGACCTGTTTCTATAAGAGACAGCCACCAACGTGACATAAGGGGGGGGTAAGAGAGATGTGGATGGTGAGAAAGAGAGACGGAGTGAGAGGCAAAAAGAAGGAGAGAGGAAAGTGAAACAATAAAAGAAAAAACAAAGCAGGAGGTGGTGAATGATGCAGACGCAGACATACAGCAAAAAAAAAAAACAGTGAAGGTCAGAAAACATTAGCATGCAAAGAAAAGAAACAAAGCACAAATGATTGCGGGTGCAGAATTGGTTGGTGGGGGGTTGATTTGGGGGGCTGTGCAGTGCGGCTTGCCCTTTTCCAGACACTGCAGTCTGCCACGGTCCAGTGGTCATACACTGATATCACACGTGTGTCAACAACATGAATAAAACAGATGTAATAAAGATTGGCTCTGCTCCCTCCCCGCCCTTCCCTCTCGCTGCTTGGGAGGAGAAAAGAAGCACAAATGATGCTGTTCTTCTTCCCTTACACTCCTCTTCTTTATTTTGCTCTCAGATTGTCGTTCTGTTTCTCCTTCTTTCACCCATCTCCCGTTCATTCACTCGGTCCCTGGGGCTGCGAGGCTTGACTGAGCACAGAGGCCGAGCTGTCCAAACTCCAAGGCTGTGCAAAGGAGAGGAGCGGGAGGCAGAAACGAGCTAAGAAACTGAAGGAGGGCTGCATGTTTGTGTGAGTCTGAGCGTGTGTGTGTGTGTGTGTGTGTGTGTGTGTGTGTGTGTTTGTGGGGCAAGTATAACTGTCACATTTTAGCCTACTGGGCAACATGAGGCCAGATAAACAGAGAAATTATGCAGCTACATACAGTGGGGAAAGCTACACTGGGAGGGATAAAAACAGAGGATAGAGACGCAGAGGAGCAGATAGGAAGTGAAGGCAGGACTGGGGAGAAGCTAAAGGACAAGGTTTGGACTGTTGGGGTGTTTGAATCTGTGTGACAGGGAGGTGTGAAAGAACTGAAGTGTGAGTAGATGGCTCATGTGTTTGCAGTAAATGTACTGCGTTGGATTATACTGTGCAAATGTTACTCTCCATTCCCAAGGTTTAATGCATTTTAATGAATGTTTGGCTAAAGGCTCAGTCACACCAGATTACAAGTTCATTATCAGACGTTCAAATTCACACCACTGACTAATTGCTAACTCTCCTGTAATCTCTGACTTTTGAGATAACAAAGAGAACTGGAGGTAGCTATTATATAAGCTCTATTGCACCATCCAATTTCATATAAACACGTACAGCCGAATGAGAAGTAAAACCATTAGAGCTTCGCTCTTAGTTTACATTTTTTCTCAAGTAATCACTAGATAACCAAGCTTCCAACACCACCTATTACGCAAGGCCGCTCAAATAAAGATTTTGTTGTGTGACGGTGGGCTATGGCCATGTTCAGACTTATGATAGCAATGCATGCAAAAAAATTAGAAAGGGAACAGCCTTCTTAAAAACTGTTGTATTCTGTCAAAAAAGTTGAATAAAGCTCAACTTTTGCCATAATGCAGTGTAAAAACATGAGGCAATGCACTGTATTTTATTGCTGGCCCATAAAAAACATGCATATATGGTTGTATTGTAACAAGAACCGCATAATGCTAATGTTTTTCTTAACTATTTCTGCAGTGATGAATCTAAAATCTTGTCTCACAGTATAATAAACTGCTGTGTAGCTTCTTGCCATTCAATAAACCTTTAAACTCGGGTTGTCTTACACAAACTGGACACCCTGGATCATGTTAGTGACTCAAACACACACACCAACACAGCCAACTGCGTTGTTTTAACACAATGCTAAAATGTTCCATTCTGTCTCACTAGGTGAGTTCCCCCCCTCACCTCTCCCCTCACCCTGCATGAACATGAGATGCTCCCAGGACCTGAACAAATGCCCTCAAGTGTAACTCTGAAATGCATTTCCTCCGACATATCCCCTGTCCATTAACACATGCCTTTTTGTTTCCATGGCTGATTTATTCAGTCATTTCGGTTCCAGCAGCTAGACAGTCGCTCAATCATTTCACTCTAAAACTAATCCTCCCACTACTGGACAACATTACGCACAAGTGATGTTCAGTCTGACAAGGGGAGCTGGCAAGCTTCGGATTACGTTTTTTAGCTTTCTGTTCTGTGTGTGTATGTGTGGAAAAGACAGGGAGTTCATGCAAGTAAATAATTGCATGTCTACTTACAACATGGGGGAGAATCTTTTAAGCAGTTTCAGCTGTGCGAGTGTGTGTATTTATGTGCCAGGGAGCATCTTAGGGCAGGTTTCATTGTTTTAAGCCCAATCACTTGATGCCTGGAGCTACCAGGGAGTATTACTTCACTTCCTGGGGTGTTGCGGAAGGTCAAACTTGAAAGAATTCAATTATGAACTTTGAATTATGGATAGAAAACGACAGCCTGACCAGAAAGAGAGAACATTAGCAGTTTAAATCCACTTTGGCTGCAGAAAGGCAGAGCTGCCTCAACTGACAGAAGTCAACAATTAAATATACAGATTATGTGTCATGTTTATTACCTGCAACTCTGGGAAATATATCAGAGTATAATCCCAAATTCATATGTTTGCCAACATACAGTAGATTTGTAGTAATTCAAAACATAAACAAAAAATGAATTGCTAAAAGTGTCTAAAAAAATCTAATACTTCCGTAATTGCTTTTAAACTTTGCAGTGACTTTTAGTCTTCTAAGGTACAAACAACCAGACATTTGAGTGATTGAATAAGAAGGATGGAGCTACACTTGTGTAAAGATAGCAATCAGCCACCAGTGACTAAAGAGCAGGTTTACTAAATGATCAATGGCAATTACACGGCGACTAAATGGACTTTAACTACACACACCTCCCCCAAATATTTCCTCTTAACTGCACTCCATCTCTTTGGCATTAAGAAAAAAGATGAGTAAAGGAGGAGGAGGAGAGGATCTGAGTGTCTTACCTTGGACAGATCTCTGAAGTTGCTGGGCAGAGTGAGGTCAAGTTCCTCTGAGTCGTAGTTGGTGATGACCCAGGGGAAGACCGGGTACTGGTTCAGGTCATTGAAGGTCCGACCTGGTCGAAGGAAAGAAAGTGAGAAAGAATAAACAAACCATGGCATTAAGAACCACATGATTTCTGAAGCTTTTGAGGCTTATGAGGCACAGTCTGTAATAACATGACACAGGTGTTGGTTGGTGTCCTCACCAGAGATGGTGTTGAGAAAGATAAGGTACTCAAAGTTGGATATCTCGCGACGTTGCCAGCGCTGGGTCATGTTGGCTGCCTTGAATAGCTGCTTTGGTGTAGCCAGAGAGATACGTCTACAAAGAGTAAGACAGAGAAACAGAAATTAAAACATTTGTAGCCACTGAAGTGTTTCCTGCCCTGATCAGAGAGAACAAACACTGTGAAATGGTCCAGAGACAGTCAGTCACCACATCACAAGAACAGCACATGCAGACCGAAAAAAAAAAGGCCTTGGGGTTTATTAGACTTTTGCAATACAAATGTCACTGTATGAAAAATCTATTGAACTTACAGTCTTGCTAATTAAGAAGACAAATATGCAATAAATTGGGTTGAATATGTATATTTGCGTGAACACACACACGCACACTTGCAGAGCCCAGAGCATGATGTATGCAGTAAGACAAAAACAAATGACCCCCTATCCAATTAAAACAAAGGAAAATGATGGAATTAATCACTGTCAGGGTGTGAGATTATACTCATTAGGCCTCTCAAAAGTGAAAATACGACAAATATGAGTGTACTACAAGACACACTGTTACTTTTAAACATACTTTCTGCATATGTTTCTGTATTTTCTTTTAATCTCCTGTAGATCACATCACAATTAAATGTAAACACGTAGAGAGGAGGAAAGACAGAAGGTCCTTGAAATTGGAAAAATATTTCAAAAGCACTGGGATTATATCCAATTATGACCAGCAATATTAAATGTATAATGAGGCGTGGTTGTGCAATTATCGTTGTGGGACTGGACATTAAAAAATTTGTGCTGTGCTGGCTGTATGAGCCTGTGTGTGCGCGTGTGTGTGTGTGTGTAGGTGTGTGTGTTTGCACTGGGCTGGCCTGTACAGCTGTCCTCAGGTCAAAGAGGCAAGGTGTCCGTGGCCTGCAAACCAGCTTGATTAATGAACCCAACACAAACACACACACACATTCTCTCACCCTAACTCTGTGTGTGTGTGTGTGTGTGTGTTTTATATATATATATATATATATATATATACACACACACACACTCTCTCTCTCTCTCTCCTACATCCACACTGACTCATTACTGGATACACTTTCTTACTCAGACCTCCGACTGATTACATAGCCGTCAGTGTTCACTCTTGCACCACAGAGGATTTTTTTTGCTTCCTGATATTGAGAAAACATTTCCCATAGATCCTAAATCTTCCTGTCTCACATTCCATATCTCACCAGAAAACAACTGTCATAGCTCAGATTAATGAAGACAAAAATTTCACAATGTGCAGCATGAAACTGAAACAAATCCCTACAGTATATGGAAAGATTTATACTTTACTGTGTCTTTGGATTTGGTTTGCACTCTTCTGTCTTGCCTATTTTTTGCTCAATCTATGTTTGTACTCTTAAAAAAGCTCCTCAAAAGTTTGCAGTTACTATGTATACCAGGTGCACTTTGTGCAAACCTTTATCCAAAACACTGTTATTTACTCTTTGTGAGTTTTTTCCCCCTGTTTAAAGTTTGGGGAGCTTTACCTTATCCAAATCAAAGGTCTAAGAATAGAGAGAATCATATGCTGAATATACTGTAAAGTCTATTGTGGTAAACCTGTGATTTTGGGTTATATAAATAAAATTTCACACGTAAAACTTTAGCTGGTTGCATCACATAATTAAATAAAAAGCAACAAACTGTTTCTGGGCACTGCTTTCACTTCTCTTGATTTCCACAGGATGCCAGCAGCTGGGTTGGGCTCAGCTTCAGCACTGCCCAGACATGATGTG
Source organism: Argyrosomus regius (assembly GCA_946959425.1). Classification (NCBI taxonomy): domain Eukaryota; kingdom Metazoa; phylum Chordata; class Actinopteri; family Sciaenidae; genus Argyrosomus; species Argyrosomus regius. Next base: position 10,144,955 of record OX336883.1, read on the forward strand.
AGGGAGGGCAGGGGGAGGGGGGGAGGAGGTGTGCCCCGCAGGCTTACAAGCAACTATTTGCTTCACACTGATGGAAATAAATAAATGAACTGCAGTATGTTTGTGTGAAGCCAATTACGTTTGGGAGGTGAGGAGAGAGTGGGAGGGACGGACAAATCAGTGATCAAACCACTGCGTGCATGTGACAGCAAGAAAGGGAGGGGTGAAAAAAAAAATTTGGAGGTCTGTGGTGTATAAGTAACAACACTGTTAATGCTATTTAATCCCACTTCACTCCCTCTCACCAACGTTGTATTTCTGTGTGTTTAAAGCCATTAAAAGTGTAAATGTCGAGTTACTGTGTATTCCTGTGTTAAGCTGTATGTCTCACCTGGTCTGTGGAAGACCAAAGTTCGTGCCCACCCCAACACGAGGAAGACAGTGGACCACCTTCTTGACCATCGCTGCATCTGGGAAATTGAACATGACTGCCGCTGCAGAGAGGCACAGAGAAACGTTTAGTTATATCGCAGATTATCTCGTATTCCTTTCACAGCATAAAATCGCCACACTGCAAGGCAACTCTTGACAACATTACTCCACTATTATTCCATAACAAATAATAAGGAATGTACAGTGAAATGGTTACATATAGGTAATTATCGGGTGCGGTCTTACTTCTGTTGGCCATGAAGATTTCCAGAGCAGTATTCTGCAGTAGGTAGCGTCTGGAAAAGATGGCACGGATCTCTGTGAACAGCCATTTTCCATGAAGACCTTCTGTATAGGCGAGAATCTGGAAGACATGAAGAGAGACACCAAAGGGGATGGGGTTGAAATCAAAAGGGCCATTTTGAAAATGAATTAAGAAAAGAAAAATTTTAAAAGGAAAGATCAGAAGAGAAGAGAGGAGGGAGAAGTTATCTCGTGACACTTTCCATATAGGGCAGGTCTAGACTGTACTCTTTGTAATATCATTAACAGAGACCCAACGATTACCACCATGAACAAGCACTTGGCGACGGGAAAAAGGAAGGGAAGCGAAGGGAGGGGAAGAAAGAGCAGACAGGAGGCTAGTTCATTTTTCACACGGTGATGGCACGACGGCCTGAACAGCACGATTAATGTCTTATATTGATCAGCCTCAATGAAAGCTATTCCTTTAGCAAGAGAATGGCTGCTATTCAGCTGGACGGAGTGAAGGAAACGTTTAGTTCACTAAAAGATAATCTATATTACAGCATAGAGGTGACAAGATATAGCTGAAAAAGACAATATATATATATAAAAAATACAAAATATATTGCTTTGATACTGGCAAGGATGAGTTCAAGAGCCTATTTGACGTAAAACATCTGATAAGACTATTTTCTGTATTTCCAGGGAGGTAACTGACACAGAGGTCAAACAATATTATGTTAGCTAGCTCCTGATTTAAAAATGCTCCGATGAGCTGAGCTTAATCTGTCCCTTGGAGATTGCCGTAGCTGTCAGAGTAACTTGTTCTGATGGCTGCCACAATGCCTGACAGACCCATATGCTTGGCCCTGGCCCCTGTGATACGTACTCCTACTAATCCGGCATTTAGATTTGCTTCTAACCTACTTAGCACTGCTTTGTTAACTAGGCTTTTGTTTCAACCTCTGCTCTTAGTTTCAAAAGCGTCTGCTGACAGGGGGGCGTACAGGGATGTGGTAGAAAGGTAAAGGGGACACTTTAGGTTGTCACAGCATGGTTCAGCGGGCTGTTATTAATCAGAAATATTCAAATATGAGCAAGCAAGCTAGGCCTAGTGTTAACTTAAAGGAGCTCATTAAACGCAGGGGACAGCAGAAGGGACCAGCTGAGACCTTTGCCAGCCAGCTGAGGACAGCCTCTCCCTCGGTGTCTCTATGAGGAATAAGAACTGCCTGCATCACAGACTCACTTCAAAGTCTCTGGAGTTCAATTAAATGTGGATTAGTGGCTTGGAGAAGCTCGCTGTGGCTGTATCCGCCAGCCTCCTATCTTCTTTATCAGGGGCTCGAGATGACTATACCAGTCATCGTCAGCCTGTAGCCAACCACATCACAAGGATAGCGCAGCACTCACATGAGAATACATAAACAAAACCATTTTTCACCATCAAGCAAAAAGTATTTTATAAAGCACGTTTAAGAGACATTTAATTTACTTATTTTCTATTGTATTTTCTATTAATTTTTAATGCTCATGTCTCCAAAACAAATTAAGCTTCAGCTAGCAGCCAGCTATCACCATCACTTTTACACTTCTCTATTGTACGGACTGAAGAAACAAAGTGTTATAACCTGTTAATCAGTGAGCTTTAGAGATGCTGGTAGCTTTGTTAGCTAGCTATGTCCTTTTGCTAAGCTACTGGTGGTAGCTTCATGCTTAGATAAATAGAAAAGTGATATCAATGGTACACTAAACTGAACATGGAGAAATGATATTTAATTAATTATTGTTAAAAAATAATACACATTAACCCACACTTTAGGACACAAATCCAGAGGCTCAACAAAGCAAAACAAAGAAAGAATTTTAAAAATGGGGAAAAGGTGACGTAAAGGCAGAGGAATGGCTAATTTCTTAGTTTTTAGTGTTCATAAACCAAGATTTAGATGTTTGTAATTAATTTTCCCAAATATTTCGGCACTGATATATTGGAATATTGCATTTTTACCTGTATAATCTATCTATATAAGTCTTGTTACAAGCCTGATCAGAATTCTGATGACAAACAGGCACCTGATTAGTTCTTTTTACTGATGATGGCTATCAGATTAGATCAGAGCCCTACAGTAATCCCTGTATATGTCGTCCCTGACCAAAGAAATTTTAATGCTGCTTCTCTCTCAGATCAAAAATGAAATTCCTGTTTTCAGGTGTATGATGGGTGAATGCTTGGGGGGTAACCTTTCACCTTCAAAAGGGAGTGGTTGACTCATTTCATCCCCAAGAGGACACTCATAGACCCCCCCGATGGACGTCAAGAAGATGCTCAGGGCCGATGTGATAAAGTTGCACTCTCTGATTCCACAGATAGATATGACAGTAACGGAGGCAGCCAGATATCATTTTTCTCTGGACAGATGAATCTCCTGGAACGCTGTAAATAGCACTCTATGTTCCTAAGATCATTGTCCCTATCGGCAGCGCCCTTTCCCTTGCAGATGAAAAAGCTGAGCGGGTGACAAGGAGCATGACAAACTATCCGTGCTGTAATGCTCTAGCCGTTCTGACCACGTCTGGACAAATTACAATGGTGTGGAGGTTATTGTCCAAGCTGGAATTATGGCTGCACCAGCTTCCTCTGTGATAAATAGTAATGGTGGAACTGAATCAGTCATGCTCAAAGAGATGATAATGCTACAGAGGCAGAGGAGGAACCAGACTGTGCAAGGTCTTGTGTCACATTTACATTTTACAATCTGAACAAAAAAGGGGTTTTTTTTAGTTTAAAAATGATAAAAAATAAAAATGGAATGACTGAGGTTGAGAAGAGGATAGAAGATTTCTGAAGGAGCTTATACGTCAACATGATTGGTTGAGTATAAAGCGCAGTTTTATTGATGTTTTCATTTCATGTGGAACATTATCCATGGATCCAGGTCTGCTGCATCCCGAGATCAATTTCAAAGCGTCACGTGCCACGACCCAGCCAAACAGAAAACAAAGGAACTAGTCTTGATTGCAATGCTTTCTCTCCATCTCTCCCTCCTCCTCCTCCTCCTCCTCCTCTTTCAACCTGTTTGTGTGCCGGGCTGCTGCTCATTTCTGAAGCACTGTCGTTTGTCTCTGTCAGATGCCCAAAAGACTGCAGAATGAAGAGGGACACATGAAGAGGGGCCGGGTGACTGTGGCTACGGTGTGTAACCACACACACACAGGAAAACTGTCACCGCTGAATCTCGCAGACAGTCCTTGCCAGTGAACCCTCTCCATCACCCCTTTCCTTTTTCCGAAAAACCCAGTTTCCTTTACCCACCACTACCTCTTTAGAAACAAGGGTAAAGTCAAATTGGGGAACACAGTGACACAGATGAAATTTAATTGAAACTACACCGAATTGGGGGAGAGTCAGAGGAGCAACAGACCAACTATCTGCAGTGTGGTTCAAGATAGATGAGGCTCTCAACTGCATTCGCTGTCACCAGGCTGAGCGTGTGTGTTTGTGTGTGTTTTTGGGCTGATAAGACCCTTGAGTTGAAGGGGACAGAAGCCACTGCCAATTCTAATAAAGTAAATCCCTATTTGTCATAAAATATGAAAAAAAAACTACTTTTAACACCATTTGTTAAAGAAGTGTTGAAGAAGAACAGTGTTGATAAGTGTTATATGCATATTTTCTCATTGAGTTTAATGTGCTGTGCATCCTTGAAGGAAAATGCGGTGATTGAAGTTCAATTTGTTGCCTGTTATTAAGTATTTCCGCATGGCTGCCTCAGTTAAAGGATAATGGATGAGGGATTTATTATTACCTTTTGGTCAAATGAAGTGGTGTGGGAGATAAGGTGATGAAATTAATGAGCGGGAGGAAGAGAGGTGATCCATCAACATCAAAACGGAGACGAGGGACAAGCGGTATTGGGAGAACTTGATAGAATTCATAAAAAAAAATAAAAAAACCTGTGGACTTATCAGCATGTAGAGTTTCTTATTGCTTTTCATTTCTCAAAAGCTGTCTAATTCGCACCTCTCAACACCTACTATTACCCCACACCTCTCAAAAATGACTGTTACATGCAAACAATGGACCGAGGTTGCAGATTCGTGACACTAATTAAACAAGACTCCCCTTTTTCTAATTCCGAAGTCACAAATACAAAGTAAATTGCTGCATATAGGTACATCAGAGCCAGGCTGGTTGTGACTCTCTCTCACATGACTGACCACAGGATCAAGCCATCTTCAATAAACAGAGTTTCAGTGGGCCGAGACGCTGACAGCGCTTTTCCTGCAGCGGCAAATGAGAAAGAAAGCGCAGACAAACACAAGCTGACATTTAAGGGCTTCTTGACACTCTCATCTGGTGCATCCACAAAAATACTCTTATAATCATACTCTCTACTCTTTACCCATACTGTTGTTCACCTCCACCCCCCATCGCCTTAAACCCCCCCCCCACCACCATCCTCTGTTCCACACTGGTAAACGAGGCCTTGTCACCCCCCATCAGTAAATGAGTTCATCGGACTAACGAGCAAGCAAAGGGGCCCAACACACTAACAAGGGTCTGTTGGCTGCCTGTGCCTCTGGACCAATCAGGACCCTCATCACCGTTGACACAAAGCCTCCCTGAGCCCTCTGGAGCCAATTAAGACAGATTTTGCTTTTGAGATTGAGTGATAGCCAGAAAAAAGGTAGGAGGAGAGAGTAGGAAGGACTGAGAGTACTGTACATATTTTCATTGAAAAGATTTCTTGAAAGAGGGATGTGTTTCGCGCAAAAGCCATCACAAGTAGAAGGTGTACGGTGGATGAGTTATTTTGAGGCTGTGCTTGGGGTGAAATATTCAAGTCATTCAAGGGGAAAACAATGCTCCCTCACCATAAGAGCCTGGAATCATATGACCTCAAGACAGTGAAGCCACATGACTCTACTTTCACAGTCCAACAGTTATCCTGTAGGGCTTGTTCCTGAGCAAGAGTATGATTTAACAAACTGACCATGACACCATCTCTGTCTAACCACATGCTCCCGGACTGTTGAACTATGAAAGTAGTGAGGCTGAGCAATCACCAAAAATATATAAAAAAAGAAAAACTGATAAAGCTGACTGCAGACGGAAAAGACCCAAAAGAACGTCTTTAAAAAATTTGATTTGGGATACGCTTTCCTGTCCACAGTTTGATGAAATGATTTATATCACTCCAATATCTATTCCTGGAGTTTCCTGGCAGCCTTATGGTGACAATAAAACTCCAGGAAGTCACTGCGAACAGCCAAGAAATAGTTTTGTACACAAGCCCCCAGTAAAACCACAAAATGTTGTATTCACAATTTGTCATTGGTATGAATTAAAAAAGATATGACATGTTAATTAGTGAGTAGTAACAGTGGCGAGCAGTTTCCCGCTGTTTCCAGTATCCATGTTAAGCTACGCTAACAGGCTGCTGGCTGTAGCTTCATACTGAATAAAATCAGTGTGATATCAATCTTCTAATCGAACTCTTGGCAAGAAAGCGAATAAGTGCATTTCCCAAAATGTCAAACTGTCTCATAGAACTATAGACAAATTTAACAGGTACAAACATTAGGCATTTACTTTATGCATAAAAAAAGAATAGACAATGCCAAAAAGTGGATAAATTACCAACAGGCTTCAATAAAAGTACTAAAGACCATTTGTGTTTGTCAATGATTGATAGGCACAATTGTTCTACCATCATGTAACTGATTCAAGATGTAATCACTGGTCACACATAAAGCTCTATTTGCCTCGAGGGAAGTCAAACAAACTACAAGGTCCAAAAAAATAAACACAACTAAGAAGCTGCGCTGGAGTGTGAGAGAATTAAAGCAAAATAAACAAGCCCAGCTTGCAGCAAGTGTAAGGTTATGAAGCCTAAAGGCTCAAAGCATTCAGTCCCAAACGTCACCAAGGGAGGGTTTGCACTCCCCTGAATAAAGTCCCCTTTGAAAGGATCTTTGGGGCCACTTAGTCTGAATTTAGCCTAATAAGGATTAAGCCCCTTTTTGGCCCTTTTCACTGTTTGCCAACAGGTTAGCCTTTTCTCCTTTCCTTTCCTTGGCTGCCTAACCTTTTTGAAGTGGGGACAAAAAAAGGTCTTGTGTGGATTTAAGGAAATGCTGCAGTGGTCTTGGGGTTAATTGGTAGAGAAGCGAAGACTTCAGTGCAGTAACTCATTAAACATTTTAAGCTTTTGCGTATAAGCTATGCGGGTGAAAACAGAAGGCTCATAATAATTAAATATATGATAAGTGACAAGTAAATAAGAAAATGTTAAATAGTCCTTTCAGCCCTAAAGAGTTCGGCATGTTGACAAATGACACAGAGATAGTATTAACGGATGCCAAAGTATTTAAAATGGCCCATGATGATTGTTTTTTTTTTTTTTATATTTAAGAACAGCATTTCCTTTTTTACCCCATCACAGCTTAGACCAGGGCCACAAAAGGCAGATTTAGTGGCTCAAAGGTGATGGGGAACAAAGGATGGATACATAAGTGAAGGGAAAGGGGGTGTGAAATGCAGCAAACATCCACAAATTGAGAAGATCCTTTCTGTTGTCTTTGCGTTATCATGATGCATGTTTAAAACCTTTATCGATAAAATTCTACCTTTAAAACAATTCAAGCTTGAATCTAACTTGATTTTGGACAGTGCAATAAAGAAATGTCAAAGTATGTATTTACACAGTTCACACAGAACCTAAATTCATACTCTTTAATAAGACAACACTACGACAGCAACAAAAATCAGCCACAAAAACCAAGATCAGCTATTTACAAGGATATATTTTATATAAAATGCACATCGAGGACACCAGCAGCTACATATAAGTCCTTAATAGTATTGCAGGACACCTGTTGAGATTCCACTGAAAGGGCTTAAATACATTCCTTGATATGTCAAGCTCATCAGTAAACACAGAAGAAGAATGTATATGCTTTTCACAGATATTCAGAAAATCAAGGAGACAGCCAAGAACCACCACTGAAGCCCAGGAGCTGTTTGAGACTCAATGCTATTGCCCCCCTCCCCACTCCACTATAAGCTGCCATGGCAAACATCAGACAGGTTAAGATCGCTGACCGGCTCCTATCGCATTCTCCCCGCTTTCCTTCAATCTCTCATTTTGCCATTTAGTGATGGATAGGCTTTTTTTGGGGTTGGTGCAAGGCTTCGCTGAAGTAAATTCTTTTCTAATCCGGCTATTGTCACCAGCTTAAGTGGGTGTGGGGTGAAAAGTACACCCCTCTTGGGGAATTCGGGGTTGGTTGTCTGAAGCGAAAGAAGAGGGGAGAGAATGGGACTTGTATAAAAGGAATGGCTGTGGAGACTTTTGAGAATTTGAAGGTGACTCAATTGGTGCTACAGGTTTATCAGTGACAAGCATTTTGAGATACTAGTGTGATACAGTGAACTGAATTAGTTAGCATCTTCAATATTGTGGAGGCAGATTAATTAAGAAGTCATTAAAATACAAATGAAGTACAACAAGAGTCTCTTAACTGTACTTTTAAGTAGATGTCTATCTACTATCTAGGCTCTATCTGGTTATAGAGCTGATTTTCTTCGGTTTTTTTTCCTTTTAAAGGTCTTTCTTGGAATATTAATAAATCTGACTCGACATGACTTAAGCCAGAATAAATTGATTTTTTTGGCAGAACAATCTGTAAAAACAACTTTGACACATCACCTTATAAAGTTGTTAAATCAAACATGTTTGGAACGGTTATTTGCATATCCAGCAAACACGGCGCGACATTAGCATTCATTTGAAGATGTGCCACCTGTTCGATATTTGCTCTCCTTGTAGATCATTTTTTAAAGGAAAATATCTGGCTTTCAAGCTGCTGAATGTTACACTATGTTCACCAACCAGTCTTGAACTCTGTCTGCAGTTTAGTTCTAGGCAGCTTGTGTGTTTATAAGAGGATTATTTGTTAAAATACCTGCATTTGGAAAGGATGCTGAACAGTGAGAGTGAACCAAAGCAGTAAAGCTGTGAGCTACAGAAGTAAAACAAAGAGCTGAAAGAAGCTAAAGTGCCTCATAGAGCTGAGGGGGTCACTATAAGCGACCCCTTTTACACTGCAATGGCTATGTTGACATAAAAACTACAAATTAGTGCAGCTTTATAGAGAAGCAAATAATTATTGAAAGAGATTCTGACATTTTACTATTCAATTCAACTTGGACTCGGCATTTAATTTTACTACAGTATACAGATTTTATAGGACTGTAAATCCTGGTGTGATGTGTTTCATCTTTTGTTTGAGATGTGAGGTTAACAAGATGAATAACCAGTAGTTTAGAGAAGTCACTACACCAAAACTTCTATAAAGAGTATTAAAGATCATCTGTGTATTTTTTATTTATACTGCATCTTATTCTACAGACTTGCTTCTACAGAGCAGAAGCCAAGCTCTGTTGTGCTGATGTCTGCTAGAAAGGAGTCTTGGATGAGTAAGTAATCTGCAGAATGTCCCTATGGATGTGCCATTTCAGCCAGACTGGATGGGTCATTAACCATAATGGCGATGGAGGCACCAGAATTCAGCACTGTAACATTCTGCTCTCCGGCACATGAGATGTCTTTACACAGAGTACACATCGATACCTTATGAAAACAAATACATTTGGTTAGAATTACTCCTGATTTCTTAAAGGAATTAACAGTCATAATGAATATTATGTCTTAGTCCAGTCATTTTACCTTTGTATTTATGAGGCATTCTTTGAGATAAAAGCTCAACAACAGACATATTTACTCATATTCTTCGACATATGGATCTAGTTTTATCATCTGAAATGCAGCACAGACCTTCCTGACAAAACAAGACCACATTTACAATTCCAATTTCCAATATGCTGGGCTGGACATCGATCTTTCAATTGGAGCCGGGTGTCTCTCTGACCTCAGCTGAAAACAGAGGCTGTGTGAACAGCAGGTACACAGGTGCTGATTGTAATATCAGTAGCCTACCAGGCAGACTGGCATCCATAAACAGGCCTATCCATCAGGCTGGTGTGTTGCCTTTGACACGTGTGTCAGAGGCAGACGAAGGGAATAAATGATGGAGAGAGGGGATCAATCAAAGGAAGGGAGGGGAGGCACCTGCCCCCTGACTGGTCTAGTCAAGCCCAGAGATGGAACATGATGGAGGGGCTAGGCTCAGGTGCAAAAAGGGGGTGGCAGCTCTTTGTCTGGAGGTGCTTGGTTAAGTGTGAGCCAGGTCTCGGCCACAGTGGTCTGTGGTTGTGTTAAGGTCCAAAGTCAGGTCACAAATAGAGGGACTGAGAGAGAGGCAGAGCATGTTTATTAGTGAAAAGAGATGGGCCAGTTGCTTGTGTGCTTGTGCGTGAGGGAAGAGCGATTGGGAGGGAGACATTAGTCATCATTAGGTGGCGAGATGACACTGTGTCTAATGGTTCTTTATGTGATTGCCAATGTGGCAATCGTCTTTCCTCGACCTGTCCTACCTGATTACCACTCGCTGCAGAGATTCATCAGCCTGTTTTACAAAAGAGTCACGGTTTACATCTAGTCAAGGGTTAAAAAAACTAAAGAACACTGTCTGATTAGAACTGCAAATTAAAGAATAAACTTCAGGGCGTATCAGACAGCATGATGTTTAAACAACCAGCCATGCTACCAACTCTGTGAGACTGTAGTTAGCCGCATTGGCGCTTTGAGCTAAATGCTGTCATAAGCACGTTAACATGGTTATAATGACAAAGCTAAAATGCTAATGCATGGCAGGTATAGTTTCTACCATGTGAACCATCTTAGTTTAGCTTAGTTTGACGACGAAACTAAACATAAAGCAGTAAGACTCAATTTGCTGTTGATTTTGATTACCAAAGTTATTAAAATTCATCCTGAGGAAGTCATGGATGTTGTAAAGTTGTTGAGACATTTCACTCAAAACCACAAATGCAACCTCAAGTTAATTAGGAGTCGTCCTCTGGGAACCATGAATGTCTTGTTAAATTGTGCAATTCATGCATGACATGCTGGTGGCTCTAAACAAATATTTAAGGGATCATCAAATTCAGTAGGATTCATCCATTGGGTACTACAAATTCTGTGAAATTTCATGGCAATCAATCCAATAGTTGTTGAGATATTTCAGTCTCAACCAAAGTTGGAGGACCAGCCAACTGACCAACCGACATTGCCCTCCCTAGAGCCACGTTGCTAGCTTGGTTTAAAACAAATAACAGAGAAAGAACCATCTTAAATTCTGTCCAAACATTCCCCTGATCTCAAATGATGGCAATGGCCAAAAGTACAACAGATATGGTCCATTACTAAAAGAAGAGCTAGTATATCTTGGGTTGTCCAAAGCTTTGAAGCCCATCATTAACAAGTCTTTCTTCATCACTCTTAAACAATCCACATCTGGCCAGCGGAACGCTGACCTCATCCTTACAGAATGAGTTCATCATCATTGACATAACCTCACTCAAACAACTGGAGTGAAACACGAGAGACTATATCACAACTGTCAATGTGGTTCAAGACTCAAAGGGGAGAGATAGTAGAGGAGGGGTGCATATGCATTTAGTGTGAGGAGACAGCGAGAGATAGAGGACAGTAAAGAAGGTAACAAGACTTAACTGCTCTACTGGGGAACAGAAATTCACTTCAGGAAGCTTTAAACCTTTATTTGGCCTTATCTCCTCTAATTGGCCTATATCATTCCTAATTGTTTGCACATGTCTGTGTTGGACTGTGACTTGACAAAGGCAGTGAGGCAAAACGAGCGGAGCAGTATGATAATAATTGGGTTTGCTAATGACTGGATGAGCCAAAGTGGGCCGTGAGGGGACGATACTTGAGAGTAAACTGACCCTGGATGTGGAGAATTCAAGGAGAGGGAAAATCCGAGAGGAGTACATGACGGGGCTGAGATGCTAACAAGTCTGCCTCTGGTAAGGAAACATTTCATGTCTTTCAGGTGCTATAATTACTGTACCTGGAAAGTAGGGAGGGGCAGGCAGTGAAAGAGTGAAGTAAAGAAGAAGGTCATCTCAACCCATCACTCCGCCAGTTGTTGTCATGGTGTGGCTGAGCGATTTATTGACCATCTCAGGATGCACTCTGTCAGGGTGGACGAGTTGGTGGAACGGCATGAAGGAGAGGCAGAGGGAGTGAACGAAGGAGGCCAATATGAATGAGTGAGAGTGAGGGGATCGGTTTCCTTGCCCTCATTGATAATGACATACCTGCTTGGGCTGTCCGTTAGTCCTATAGCACACACTACTTAGGCTCTAACTGGAAAATCAATAGGCTCCTCTCTCGGAGACCTCTTGCTGCCATGGCTCTTTGTGATTGGCAGCTGCAGCCGAAGGTCGTCCCTGGCGACCATGAGAGTTTGGCGGAGCGAGCAGGAGGAGGGGGGGAGGGGGTTCGGTCCCAGCAGTTTGACACTTTAGGGAGAGCTTAACGATATGGGACTGGTCGCTACATAACACCAGGGTGGTTTTCTTTGACTGAGTGACCATCCATTCAGCCACTCGAGCTAACCCTGAGGAGCCGTCACCACCCCACTAATTAGAGTTACCAATGGCTTTTCAATGGAGGTTTTATCATTGCATAGTCCAAGGTTGGACACTGACCTTCAGGAGAAATTTACTGGTATTCTTTCCAAAATACTTTTCTACCTGACTTTTGGCTAAAACTTTTTGGAATGTCCACAGAATTTGGAAAAAGCAACACAATTTAACTCAACTAAACACAGTCGATGCATGTTTTTTATACAGTGAGCGTTGGCATAGAAACAAGCTGAAACAAAATAACATTTAAAGTGAGGTGGCTCTGATATCTAATATTGTGTGTGAGCAGTATATACCTGTTGTGTAATTTGTACTGTATATAATTGTGACTTACCATCAGCTTTAAGGCATGATTATTTATTATTTACATTTAAATGAGCTAGCATGAGTCTTCTCAGAATGCTCACTAAATGCAAACTGTGTTCCAGGAGTATACTATAAACTAACAGTACAGATACTAATTAAGTATATGCAATGTATTAATGTTGTTATTAATGTAATATTTAGTCCATTCATATAAATCAAGTTTGCTAATTAGTCCAGTTATATGTAATTTATTACTCACAGGAATGTATAAGTTGTTAGCCAAACTCAATCTGTGGATTTAAAATTCAAATGTGAAAAATTCATAAATCAACAAATTGTTTTCCAAAGCATTTTTAACTTTCTTTCAGTGTTTTTCAATCTGCTCCTGGAGCCGTCACATCATTCTCAATAGTTTCACTTTTTTAATTTGTGTGTGATGAAATGTGGGACAACAGTGTCGATCAAAACAACTCAAAAATAAAATGACAGTCCGACAATTTTAAGTACACATTCACTACGAACGCAGTACACACGGAAACCACAGTCAAAATGAGTAAATAGTTTGGTATCAGAACGCAGGAATAGTCTATAATACACTCAGGGATCTAAGGAAAGGTTCCTCCAATCAGATTTTTGCTGGTATTTCCTTTGACCAATCAGCTAGAAGTAGAGCAAATTTCACTTCCTCATTCATGCAATATTAGTAGTCTCCAGGAGTGGCTCTGCAACAATAACTTCACATGCAATATTGATGGCTTGTGTCTAAACACAGAGAGGGTGCTGCTAAACACACACACACACACACACACAGAGACAGACAGGCAAACACACATCTGCTGCGTGACTTCATCAGTTCTGCTCGCCGCCGAGCAGATGCAGGGGCCTGCCAGGCAATTAGTTGCCTGCGATGATTTTCTTTGAGCCCTCTATGGAGGGAGCAGCTGGGTCCATCCGGGTTTGGGGGAGACAGCGACAAAATGTGTGAACAAGAGCATCAAAACTGTACTTGCTCAGTTCACGTGTGCACATATGCGTGTGTGTTGTTAGTCAGAGAGCTACTTTCTCTGCACCTATCATGTTTCAAGAGAAAGATAAAAAGGAAAAAAGAGCACTACCTAAAAATGCCAAAACTTAACATTCCCCTCTCTTATCACTTAGAATTACAAAGCACGCTAACTCGAGTAGACAGAGAGAGGGAAACTGTTGCACATTCGGGTGGAAAACAAACCTATTTTTTCTTTTGCCTTCTTCAAATATCTCTAATGTCATAAAAATGTTGCCGTAACATTTATGAGATGTATTGCACGGTTAAACGGCCTGATGTAAATTATTTTAGGCGACTTTAACTTTGTATTTGTTGTATATGCATTATAAACTGGCAATTCAAGACTGAAGATTCAACAAGTAGATGAACCAGTAACCAAATTACTGCAGCAAAATTCAATTTTTACGTTGTTACGAGAAACAGTACTGAGCCACATGACGCGTAATCTGGTAGGAGAGGAGAGAGAAAAGAAGAATAAAGCTGAGACAGTAGGAAAGGAAAGTCAGACAGAACAAGGACAGAAGAAGGAGAGGGGGAGAGGGAGAGAGAGAGGGAGACAGAGAGAGAGAGAGAGAGAGAGAGCGAGCGAGGTAGTGAGGTTACTCATCAGCTGGCAGAGATTTGCACAGGCATGGACACTGTTTTGTGCTCGTGAGGGGATCACTGTGGAGTCGTCACACAGACTCAGATCAAAGAGCTCTCTGACAGCCCCCTGATCTTTTCTCCAGTCAATATAAACCAGGGGGAAACTCTTTGGGAACCACAGATAATTCTGGATGTTTTCAGGAGATAAAGGGCACAAAAGAAGTAGCAAGAATAGATGAATGAGTGACCATCAGGAGGCTTTTGTCATTTTATATACACACACACACACACACACACACACACACATATACATAGGTATATTCTTTCTATAAGAGGAAAGAAATAAAAGTAGGCTTAATAAACTAAAAAACTATAGTCCTAAAAGCTCCTAAAGTTCACAACAGTGTGCTGACCTTACTTCTGTTTTCCACCCATGTTCACACACTTTTCTGAGGTATGGCTGACCTTTCCATTTCAACTGACACGATAGACAGATTTAATAAAATCCAATCCACTGTGCCCAATCTATTCTACGTTGCAATAAAAAATGCTCAGAAACATGTGGTTTGTTAAGCAGGCCAAAACAGATTCATAATGTCTTTACAAAAGCCTTTATCTCCATATATTTCATTAAGCTACAGTTAGCATGTCCTTCATAATATTTGGACACTTGCTCTCCAAGTAGTGTCGATTAATCTCTCTGGAGCTGTGAGCTTGATAATAAACAGTCATCCAGCCAGACATTTTTTCTCATTTATTTCTCTCCGTTTCTGTCTTTTTCTTAATTCCAAACATTGGGATAACTATCGCTTTACTTGGGCACGATGCTGAGGGAAGGAATGCCAGTTTAACATTTCTCTTAAATTTCACAATAAATCAAGGCTGAGAAGTCTACTGTTGCTTTTCTTGACGCAGTTTCTTTCCGAATGAAATGTTGTGTGTTCGTTTAGCCGCTTGTGCATCAGATTCAAGAGTCATGACACACCAGCTACTCGTAATGTTTTCTTTTGGTGGGGACGGGTGAATTTGACACTAAACTTTTCCTCTGAGACCAAAGTTAATTAGCTTAACTATACTAGTGAGAAGAAAAGCCCTGTCATGCCAGAACTAATGGAAACTGTGCCGAATATTCATCAATGAACTGCACAATTAAAATACAGTGCACAATATAGTATATAGTTTGTGTGACGATTTCCTGCCTTTGAGCTAGATTAAACAAATATGATCCCATGTAAATCTAAATTAATGTGAATTAACTTGTGCCTTTTGAATGTAGAAGGTTATTTGTTACACTGACAGGAGCTCAAATATTCATCAGGTCTTGCACCCTGAAATAAATAATAAACTCTACAAATGTAATCGTAAGTTACTTTATACTCCCTAAAAGCCTCATCAGCATTTGTATAAAGGCTACATGATGAAGTCCAGAGGATGTGGTAACTATGGAGGGGGGCTCATTAATCTTTGCCTTTTCTGAAATGTTTGCAGCTTATTTCAGAATCCCTCACATAGTTGGCTACTTCATATCAGTAAACGTATTTCTGGAAATCATTGTTGAGTCAGTACTCTGCATTATGTAAAAATTATTTCTGGAACAAGTGACATGAAGTTAACGTAGTTTTTTTGACATGTTACGTGGACGAAAATAAAAACAGGTTTGGTTCTTTATGGCCTTTGATTTAAGGTTGGGCAACAGGCATGTACAATTTAAAGGCAGAGAAAACATTAACATTTTCCAGAATGTAGCAGTACGCCTAATAGTCTCTTATCAGCATTTCAAAGAAGCCTTTTTAAGATATTACAGCACAGACTGACTCTCTGGTTATTACTGTAGGCCTGATTTATTTTCAGAAATTACAGCAGTTACATGACTTTATATGAAAACAGTTGTGATGTCGTTGTGACAGTGAGTAAGTGACAGGTTTTATTTTAAAAACCTGAATTTAAAACACCCATTTAACTGCATTTAGAGAGCCTTGAAAGAAGGCAGACTTCTGAAAATGCCCAATTAACGTGCACTCTTGCGCCAGACACCTCTAACGACCGCGACCTGCTTACCTGTTAAAGCGGACACGTGTTACAGGACTGCAAAGGTAACGAGCTGCAACAATACTTCACCAAAAATACCTCACATGGCTTTCACTGCGGCTTTTTTTTTTTTTCCTTACCATGCTTACATTGTTTAAATATATCTCACACCGCAGCCCCCTCGTCTGTGGGAGAAAGCAAAGGCTTCTATAGTCCTCCAACATCAAGTCTGGGTCACAGGAGGACTTCAACAACCGCGGAGAGAAGAAACCCCCGGTTAAATTATTCAGTATGGACAAGGTTCATGGCGATAAACCCACGGGCAAATTAACGCGTCTGAGTGTGTGTGTGTGTGTAGCCGTGGATACACACGTGTCTTGTTTAGTCTAAAATATCGACTGTGTAAATAATATTAAATGTTCAATAAAAATTTAATTGATTAGTTTAAAACGCTTCTCAGGTGGATCACGTTAATTCGTCTCATCGTTTGTGTTCACATTCAAGCTTTTCTGAGTCCAAGCTGCAGGTGCACTGGACACATTACACGCACATTAACAAAAAAAGATAGCGGCTGAACAATATTCAACGGCATGAAATATTTATCATTCAGAAAAAAAGACACATGGGTGTTGTGGTAAAAACACGACCGCTTAAGGAGTTACTCCAGAATAAAATAGAACCGGAAAGTTAAAAAAAAAAAAAAAAAGATTTTCCTGTTTTAATTTAATTTACAAGTAATGTAAATAAATGATCACGTGAGATGTCCAATTCGAAAAATCACACCTGTAAAAATGTTGATGATGTAAACATTTCCAGACAGCCCTGCAGAGTTTTAAAGATAAAAGTAGGACATGCTGCGTAAAATCGGTGGAGAAGAATAAAGAAGACTTGGCTGTCACCAAGAGAGAGAAAAAAATCTGCATTTACTGAACCTTGCAAAGATGAGAAAAACACAATCAATTTAAAAAAAAATTAAAAACGGAGAGAAAGAAGGAGACTTATCTGCACAGCACAAACAGGTCTAAAGTTAAAGGATGTCACTCACACTGTGCCTATACACTCCTAATCCTCAGTGCGCACCGGGGGTGAAATTACGCGCGGAGAGCGACACTTTTCTAAAGGGGGAAAATGTTTTACTGCTGGCTTAGAGAGTATACACAGGAATTCGCCCGTATAAACCTAAAGGTTTGTGTTTTCCTGTGTCGAATTGGGGAGCAGCGGACAGCTCCGTGCGACCGTCCAGATGCCGCTGAGGCGGACTGGAGCTCTTCTGCTCTGATTGGTTGCTCGCACTGACAGCTCTGCACATGATTGCAGGAAGCGAAGCCCGACCCCCTTTCACTCTTCCTAAAGGAACCATTCATAAACTACACAAGTCCAGCTCACAGCTGAGTGTGGACGAAAAGTGAGCGGGGCCACGCAGGAGAGAATAACAGCAAGAGAGAGAGAGAGAGAGAAGAGAGAGAGGAGATGAGCGGTCAGAGACGATGTTTTAGCCTTTAGCGTCTGCAGCCCAGGACACACGGATGGTGAACCCGCAAACCTGAATATGAATCTACCTAGCCGTGCTGGAAGTGCTCATGACTTGGACTGATATTTAGCAGGCTATTACGTTGCATCCCTATCCGTTTCCTCCTCCTCACACTGACGTCCATCCGCTGCAACAGCACAAAAAAAAAGAAACTTTGATTACACACTTTTCCTGCACGGGGAAGCATTTGCCTCTGGCTTTACCGGTAAGCATTGGATCCGTCAACTTACTGCGACTCCCCGGTGTACAGCCCGGACCTCTGCCCAAACATGATTGCGACGCAGGCAAAGCTGGTTTACCAGCTAAACAAATATTACAACGAGAGATGCCAAGCTCGCAAAGCGGCCATTGCGAAGACCATAAGGGAGGTTTGTAAAGTGGTGTCGGATGTCCTGAAGGAGGTGGAAGTGCAGGAGCCGCGGTTTATCAGCTCCCTCAGTGAGATAGACGCGCGCTATGAGGGGATGGAGGTCATCTCCCCCAATGAGTTTGAGGTGGTGCTCTATCTCAACCAAATGGGGGTGTTCAACTTTGTGGATGACGGCTCCTTGCCCGGCTGCGCGGTGCTGAAGCTGAGTGATGGCCGTAAAAGGAGCATGTCGCTGTGGGTCGAGTTCATCACCGCCTCGGGCTACCTGTCAGCCAGAAAGATCCGCTCCAGGTTTCAGACTCTGGTGGCACAGGCCGTGGATAAATGCAGCTACCGTGACGTGGTAAAGATGGTAGCGGACACCAGTGAGGTCAAACTACGGATCAGGGAGAGGTATGTGGTGCAGATCACCCCCGCGTTCAAGTGCACTGGGATTTGGCCTAGAAGTGCAGCTCAGTGGCCCATGCCCCACATCCCCTGGCCCGGTCCTAACCGGGTAGCAGAAGTTAAAGCCGAGGGGTTTAACCTCCTCTCCAAAGAGTGCTACTCGTTAACGGGGAAGCAGAGCTCTGCAGAGAGCGACGCCTGGGTTCTGCAGTTTAGCGAGGCCGAGAACAGGCTGCTAATGGCCGGCTGTAGGAAGAAGTGTCTGTCCGTCCTGAAGACATTGAGGGACCGTCACCTGGAGCTACCGGGACAGCCGCTCAACAACTACCACATGAAGACCCTGCTGCTGTACGAGTGTGAGAAACACCCGAGAGAGACCGACTGGGACGAGTCTTGCCTCGGAGACCGACTGAATGGCATCCTGCTGCAGCTCATATCCTGTCTGCAGTGCCGCAGATGTCCCCACTACTTCTTGCCAAACTTGGACTTGTTTCAGGGAAAGCCTCACTCAGCCCTGGAGGCTGCTGCTAAGCAGACGTGGAGACTAGCGAGGGAAATCCTCACCAATGCTAAAAGTTTGGACAAACTATAAAGTGATTGTCGAGACAGAGCCGATAGACATTTTGGGATAAAACAAACAAACAAAAAAAATCAGAAAAAAAGGACAAAGATGATTCTGCAACTGATTCTCCAAGCAATGTGAAAAAACCAACAACAACAACACATGAGTAACAAAATAATGCAGCGAGCAAACCCACAAAAAAAACCCTTTTTAAATGGAGCAATTTGGGCCACTGCCAGAGAGAAAGTGAAGGTACATTTTCAAATAAATGTAATAACTTTTAGTTGTCTTCTTTAAATGTTTTCACAAAGTGAAGAACTTTTTATTTAAATATATGCACAAAATCGTTAAAGTGAAAGAATAAAATGTAGCGTGCCAAGTTCAATTTTTTTCATTATGTGACTTTAAAAAAAAAAAGAAATGTTAATAAAATGTTGCAAATTAAAATTACAACTTGGCCTCGTGTCTTGACGTGTTTTGACAGCTGATATGACATGCATTTTTTTATGTTATATTTCTTTTTATATTGTCTGACGAGAAGAAGCTTTAAATTATTCATTTGGACGAGAGGAAGTTGAGCTGTGGTCAACCGGATAAACAAAAACCCCAAAAAAAAACGCTTATGCAAAATTTAAAGATGTGCACATGTGGACTTTAAAAGGCCATAAGTTATTTTTACAGTGCGTCACGGGCTCAAAAGGATTTTCGTATGAATGTAAATCAACAGGACTCATGTTAATATATAGGCCTGGGAGCATCTCTGCTCTCTGTTTTAACAGCAGCAGCAGCTCAGGGCCTGCAGCTAAACTCAAAGCTTTCATCTGATTCATACGGTTGATTTTAGATAAAGCTTATGTGAGGGAGTCCCGTTTATGTTAATGAATTCTAATAGAAAATCACATGCAAACAAATGTTCATGTTACTCAAATTAACACCTTTAAATACGCAAAGACACATACTTCAAAACAAATGCGATAATTTCATACAGCGTTAAACAAACAACCACCTGTAGGTCAGTGGGTCTGTGCTCAACATGAGGTTAGATCTAATACTGCCTACTTGAATTAATATAATTAATCCAAATTTTAACTTAAATCAGAGCACTATATTTCCGTGCATTTTTAATTTTTTAGAGCTGCTCGCCCTGAAATTTAAAAAAATGCTGCAGACCTAAAAAGGTCGCTAATAGGAAGGCCTGATTCACGTGGCGTGTTTTACCCATAAAGATCATAATTTATCACAAAAATACAGAATGTTTTAGCACCACTAAACAAAATTAAACGTTGTCATGGTGTTAAATTTAGCTTGTACTTTAGAAAATATTCAATAAGAATAAAAATCCAAAACAAACTTCGTGCGTAATCGTGCGTAAATGACATTTTTTTAACTCCAACGACAAACTGACAAGACATCTTTGACAAGTGATTAAAAACTTGCAAACACACTCAACTTTTTTTTGCTCATTTAAAATAATACGACAGATGAATCACTCTGCATTCGTCAGTCAACATGTAGCATTTACCAGCAACTATAGGAAATTCCAGCATGGCTTCAATAAAGTGACAATTTGAGAAGAGATCAATGGAGCTCCAACAGTCTCTCTCCGTCTGTCTCTTACCTTTGGATCGATG
Source organism: Argyrosomus regius (assembly GCA_946959425.1). Lineage (NCBI taxonomy): Eukaryota > Metazoa > Chordata > Actinopteri > Sciaenidae > Argyrosomus > Argyrosomus regius. The sequence goes on from OX336883.1 coordinate 10,165,635, forward strand.
GCCTTGAAGCCCGGCTCGTCTTCATCCACCTCGAAGTAGAGCTCGGAGGCGGTGACGGACAGGGTGCCTTTCACCACCACGGCCGGAGCCACCAGCTGAGCACTGGTGCTTAAGTTTACTGGGCCTGGAGGAAGAGGCACATGGCCGGTCAGAAAACAAAAAAACAGTAAAGGTAAACTTATAAAACTCAACTGAGCTGATGTTAGTGGGCCTTCACTGCTGGATGTGGTTAATTAATGAGGGAAAGTTGATAAGTGGTGGAGACAAACACGCGAGAGATAACGATAATCTGTGTCTATTTTTAAAGCTGAGACTGTTTGGTAAGAATTTTGTTTATATGCGATTATTTTGCATTATTGCAGTATATTAAAATCACTAGGCTAAAGGCAAACACAGGCTGTAATTTTCCTCCTTTAATTGATAATCTGCGTTTAATCGATGAGTTTAACATTAATTAAGAAACGTGCAACACTACAGGCTGTATGATGAATGCGTAAAGTTGCCAAAAATGTAAATGTTATAGATGCTAAACCAAAAACAAAAAGTTAAACTTTGTCAAAAATCGACTGTCACTCACAATCCAATTGATTGCGGCTGTTTGGTTGAAGCTCTGTTTAATCTCTCATCAATCTTAATTTATGCCAGTATGACAATGAGAACCCGGCTCAGGGGAGCTGTGGGTGGAGGCTCTGCCCGGCTCTGCACATATGAGGCATTGTATTTGCAGATGTGCGCTGCGGAGAAAAGGAGGGCTGGGAGCCCGGCTTGATTTCCCAGAGCTCCCCCCCTCACACTCGTGCAAACGGATGGAATAAACAGATATATATTCATTCCTCTGCCTCTCATGAACCCCGCGAGTACTGACATGTTATCCGTGGGTTGAAATAACATTTTTTTTTTTTTTTTTTTTTTGGGTTCCATTCAGTTAAAAAGACATTCAATTACACCTGAAGCAGACAGCTGCTTAAAGAGGAGAGAAGCTGAACCTCTCCCGACAATCTCTGCTCGGTTCTCTCGGTGTACACATCACTTTATTAGACAGGATTCAACGTTTAATCCTATTGTTACCCACTTGCGTTATTTTAATAGCACACTGAGCCCCATTAATGCAGCTTAGTCTGGTGAGCTCTGCAGCTGCACATAAAAGTGCGGATTACACTGCAATCCGATTAGTGGACTATATGATATTTAATTAAGATTATTTAAATAACAGATGTATCAAAAAAGGACTGACAACATGTGAGGTGGACTGCATTGAATACAAGGCTGTGTAGGGGAGGTTTTTATTTCGGCTATGCTGCTTTACTTGAATCAGATAATGTCCCATTTCAGAGTAAGCAGTATCCTGGGATAAACTCGGCTACTGCTGGATAAGAAAAATGTTTAGAGAGTTGCTACTCAGGCCTGTGTGTGTTATGTTTGTGAAGCAAGACCTCCAGTGGCAGACAGAAAAGTGCAGATACTGTGTTTTCATGCAGCACTCTCCGAGGATAGTGGTGCCATAATGAAAGAGTTGTCCAGAGGTATAATGCTGCGTACGGCTTTCATTAAAAGCCTGTTGTCCTTGTGCATACATAAGCAGGCTGTACTTTTAAACAATTAATGCTACAACATAAAAATGTGATATCAAAGCAACATCATCCTATGATGGGAGATATAGATGCCAGTGCAAAGTGCAATATATAAGTCACTATTCAGCACTGCAAAACAGTGGAATTGCATGTAGGACATCAAACTATATGAAAATTAGAATGACCTAATTTCTTTATTTTGTCTGGGCTGCAGGATAAACAGCAGGACAGGGAGGGGTGAGAATGACTGAGAGGTATGAGGATGAGCTGCTTCTTTACCTGTTACGTTCTCCAGGTCCTTCTCTTCTAGGGATGACAGAGTGTCATCGTCTCCGTCAAGTAATGTCTCACTCTCGGAGTTTTGATTTCCCAGAGCCTGACTCCTGATGGACTGCTTGCCTTTGAGAATATCCTCCTCGGACGCTGAAGGGAGGGGGGGAGGAAATTATTCTACCTTTAATACATTGCAGTTATTAAAAGGTCATATACAGTGTTAATGCATGGAGTTACATTTATTTCATATTGTATTGTAGGTTGACAAAATAAACCTATTTAACTCTATGTCAGTGCAGAGTTTGATGGCTTTCAGCTTCATGATCGTGTGTTTGAGCAGATTTTATTTTTAACCGAAACCACAGACAAAAACAATATAAACAAAATAAACAAAAACAATATAAACAAAAGGGTAAAAAAATGAAAGTTGAAAGTTATTTTTATTTCATAACAGACTGAGTAATAATAAGTAGTGCTCTAATATGAACAGCTTTTTTCCCCACTGACTTGCAGCGACTAGTAGTAGTTGTAAATAAAAAAGAAGGCCGTCCGTTCAAATCAGTGATCATCATAACTAACTCACATAAAATCAAAATTCAAGCATAATCGCCAATCTCATTTTTTAAAACAGCATTCATTTACTACTCTCCATAAAGCGCTAATGGATTTGACATTTGGATAACTTCAGTTATGAATTTTTAAGACATTATATTTATGGTGTCTTGTTTTTGTTAGCTTCCGAAGGTGGGTACAAACTTTGTTTTGGGTTTGCCCTCTAATAAAACTATTTGAAAAGCTGATCAGTGCTGCTGTTTAACCTCGATTCACCAATTAGGAACACCGCTGACGTGTGTTGCATTCACAGACTTGCAGAGTTACATGCAGGCAGAGAAACCGAAAACAACGAGTGAAAGTGAAAGACAAAAGACTGACACGATCCTAACCCTAAATGCATTTTGCTCTTTAACATACATCAAAACAAAACGCCATTTCACACAAATATTATTCAAACGCATTTAAACAAAATGAGGGTCGCACATTGCCCATTTTGATTTCAACTGAACATGACATGAGGTTCCAAATGGATTATTTAAGAAAAATGGTAATCTGCAAACATTTACAGAGCCCTGCATTCCCCAGTGGTGCATGGTAAGGATCCACAGACACATGTCCACAGAACAAAGACTGGCTGGCGAGTCTTCCCTCTTTGTAAACATAGCTGGCAATATAGTGAGAGCTTTCGCTGCTTCTGTGCATGTTTTATAATCCAGCAGTCTGGTAAAAGCAACACAGTTGTAATCCAGCGAGAACCTGAACACATACCTTGTGGCTTTTTTTTTTTACCATCACCTGAGGGGAGATCAATTGCACTTCCTAAAAATGCACAGCCGCGTCATGTGGCCATATACTTTGAAACTGCTACAAGAGCTGGGATAAAAAATCTCTTGTCATGGAAAATATGCAGCTCACTGATATTTAGAATGGTCTTCCTGTAATTAAGCCTCCCTGGAGGATTCTTTAGTTAGCAGCACTGAAATTACTACCAGCTCCTCTAATACGTACCACATGCCATTGTATTCACACCAAACCAAGTGGACAGGGGGACTGATCATGAGCTTAAAAAACGTATGTATGTTGAACCTCTTTGCATTTCACTGTAAACATGCACACCGAATCTCACCCCAATATACAAGTACTAAGATACAGAATCAAGCCCTAAAAATACAATCTGATGCAACTAAACCTCGTGACCACGCTCCACAAGTTATTAATAGCTCCCGAGTAGGAAATACACTGAAGTAAGTGCAGCAAAACTAATGGGCAGTCAGCATATTGTTTAGCTGAGTCTATCAGAACATTGAGAAAAGATATTTTGACCAGAATTGTGTCACTTATCAGCAGGCATACATAAAGGAATGGGCACATAAGTGACAGGCTACATGCTAACTTCTCACTCTTTCTCTGCCTAAAGCAGATACTGTTTATTTTTTCTTTCTTTTAATTTGACAACTCTGAGGTTTTGGTGGTGGTGGTGTGTGCGTATGTATGTAAGTGTGCATACATGTGTGTGTGTGTGTGTGTGTGTGTGGGGAAGCATGTGGACAACTTGGATTTAAAATATCAGTGTGTGTGAGCACAGAATATGGAATTAACTCAAGTTAACTAAAAGTGTTATAAATAAATAGTGATAGCAAAGATAATGAGATAAAGATTTTAACACACACACACAACAATGGTTAACTTTTTAAATTTTAAGGTGGTGTTAAAAGTATAATTCAGAAATAATTTATGCAAAGAGCAGGCGTGCCGCTTTAACAAAAAAAAATCCACACTTCAACCTCATCACTCATCACACAGGGAGCAGAAACGTGCATAAATCCCAACAGGTTATACTTTTTCCAAGACCCCATTTCCCCGACTGAGAGGTTCAACTACCTGCTTATACAACTCAAGGCATGCATGGTCACAGCAATTAAATTGTCAAAATTAACAAATTTGTTTTTAACGGGAGTGTAGCCAGGAGTGTGGTCATGAGGCGAGTATTGATTACCAGAACAGAGACATTAGTCTTCAGGTATTTACTCTGCCACCTCTGGTACACGGGCCCTGGACCAGACCAAATCAATCCCCAGAAAAGATGGTTCTTTCCAGCCATAAATACATAGCAGCCTACTGAAGCCCACTGGCAGCCACAAACTCTCCTGTGGAAATCATCTTGGCTCAGTATGAATGATAACAGTTGTCCATATCCTTAACGCAGAAATGAACATTTTTCTCCATGTTTAGAGAAAAGGACATACATTGCCCTCGTCTTAAAAGGAAAAATAAAACTATATATTACTATAGACCACTCAGTGAAAAATGCTAAATATTTTCCATTGCTTCTAATTTTATGACCATGCGTGAGATCTGAAAAGTGCAGGCACAAGTAGCTAGAAAATTAGGGTAAATTCAAGCTTGATCTCATACTAAATATTTTCTTAGGGAGTGAGACTGCATTTTCTCCTCTGCATCTGATGAATATAATTACAGCCAGATATGACCTTTGTGCTCTGTTTGAAAACTCAGCCCTGCATTCTCATCTTGAGCTGCACTTCCGTAACAAATGTCGGGTCGACTAAAACAAGACGAAAGGTTACATCAGAAAATGGATGCCGTCAGGCTTCAATGTCAAAGAGTTATTTTAATGATATATTCCCATACTTCAGCCAGGCAGTATACTCTCCCGAGGTAGCATACCCTTGCCACAACTGCCTGCTGGCTATTTTTACACAGATTTGACTTTGAACCAAATGTTGTTTGCAGAAATTTGTCTTTTCTCCCCCCCCCCTACAGTAAGTGATGAATATAAGCAGTATATGAAATTGAATACCAGTTCAAATACCTGAACACATTTTCATTAGCTAAGAGAAGTCAATGACAGAACATAAGTGATATGTCTGTTCTCTGTCATGAACTAGCTGGAGGGAAAACAAGGAGGAATTAAGATGGAAACAAAGTAAAATTCAGAGGCTTGCTGCAGAAGAACAGCGACCAGCTGGACTCCGGCCTCGGTCTCCAGCTGCCGCCACACTGCAGCCATTACTGGAGACCAGAAGTCTCCGAGGATCCCGGGATCCCCAACACTTATTGCTTTTAGATCACACTCTTATTGACTCCTGTCACACCTGCTATTTGTCTTTAGGAATGATGTCACATTTAAGGGGACTTTTGCAGGTGACACATTGGGGACATTTTCGGTTTAAAAAAAAAAAAAAAAAAAAGGCCATTTATTGGTGAGAGTAATTGATTGAGCCGGTAAATGCAGGCCCAGCGTGACGATGATTGCAAACCCTGGTGTGTGTTCTGGATCTTTGCAGAAATGAGGGATTACATGAACTCTCAGAGAGAAATGCGACTCCTGCTGTTAATGCAGGGACATGTGTCATTTAGATATTGTGGTTATAAGTGACTGCTGGGAATGTGAAGTTGTTCTCAGACAAGGTTTATTGAAAATCAGCACCTGACTTTATAGAGAGGTGCACAGAAATAATAAGAATCTGATCTATTCTGATACCAAAAGCAAAAGTAATCACTGTTACTAGTTTTAATGACAACTCTGTACTTTAGGTAATAACAGATTATTTATTAAACTTAAATTACTAAATCTTCCCACATCTTTAGTACAACGTGTAAATGTTTGGAGGGCTGCAATTGGCATTTCACTGGCATGATATTTAATCTGAAAACCTAAAATTTCCAACTGTACCAGTATTAGAAATGAAATCATTAAATTCACTATAATTACACACCCTAAAGCACATTTAATTTTAACTACAAAAAGTGTATATTTTATTACTTTTTGCTGCAAATCCTGCAAAGGAATACATCAAAAACATAAATCCCAAAATGACCCCTCACTCAAACACACATATCTCAATATGAGGGGAAAAAACTAGAGAAGGGGGCATGAATGTTACTCACCACTGATATCAGCCACTGTAATGCAGCGAAGGAGAGAAAAATGAACAAAATTTAAGTTCACTCAGTTCAAAACTGAATTTCTGGGAGAAGCATGCTAATACTCAGGTTGATTATTAGTGCGGCTTTGCATAATGGGTGGCAGGGTATGAAATCACCTTTGTGAAATTCAAATGAGGGTGCTATTTTACTGTGTCTTGTGGTACAATAAATCTTTTATTGCAACGGGAAGACTAATTTTTATTACCTTGTACCTGGTGCTACCACCAAGCGAGAAAAAAAAGGGGGGAGTGCAAACCACAGGAAAGGACTTAGTGGATGGGACTGACCGTGTTCGGCCGCAGCTTTGAGAGTAGCCTCTGAGTGAGTGGATCCGGAGGGGTTCCTGATGAAGCGGCGTCGCCGCCTTAAATCGTCCTCCCAGTAGTCCAGGCGCCAGAACTCCCTCGGCCGGCTGCAACGAGACAGAGGTAGCACATATGTTAGCAATTACCAGCCGGCATGGTATAGCAGCCCGGCATTAGCACTCGGTCCGAGCAAGCATACATAAAGCCGGCATTGTGTTTGGTGTTTTTTTTAACCCTCTGAATCACTCTTTAAAAACATTTACTTAGACACAAGCTTAGACCCCAAATCATTGTATCCCTGTCCTTGACAATGACAGTATCTCCATCTCAGAGGATAAGGTGTTCCCTTTTATTTTGCTTTCCCCCCCTCCTCCTCCTTCTTCTTCTCTCTCTCTCTCTCTCTCTCTCTCTCTCTCTCTCTCTCTTTGAGAAGGTGAACTGAGCACTAAGTACATCACAGTGGAATGAGCAAATGACAGCTTGATCATTTTCCACACACTTTTGTGGCACGTGCTTCCATTCTAGGCTCATTTCAAGCCCAGCAGGATACCTCTTGTCAGGACTCGTGGCTAGCGGGATAAGGAGAAGGCCATTACAAACACAGAGGAGGGGGTGGATAGCATTACCAATATTAATCAATGTCTAGAGCACCCATTTTTCTTTCCAATTTACATCTCTCCCTTTACCAGGCCCGGTCAGTAAATCATTTTGCTCTCAAGCAAAAGAAAGTGTTAACTTTTAATGAGGAGTCACTGCCACATAGCATTGTGCATGTGCACTGTGTACCTGTCCATAATGAAATATCACTTCTATTTTTGAAAGTGATTTAATTAAAATATAATCTAAAATATTCATTACCCATAGCTTGGAGGCTCAACAGAGTGTAAGAAAATCATTTTTCTCATTACATAAGCAATTTTTTTCCCTTTCCAGTTAAAAGGGTTTTTAATTTGAAGAACTTTTTGGTAAACAACAAAGCTTTTCATGTGTCAATTAGGGAAAACAGAAATCCTCTTTTTAAATGTAAAAACAGCTCATGTGTTAATGATTAACAACTCAGGTGGGGAGGGAGAAACAACACACACTTGGGTCTTCAGTGAGACTAAATCCCGACTGTCTGACTCAACTTAAATAGCCGTTTTGCTTGTGCTGAATGTTTCTCGTGAGAAAAAACCCCGTTAGGAAATAAGAAAATCCTACTTTAGGCTTGTCCTGGAGTTAGTTTTGTTGGTTTTTGTTCACCATTACATGTTCCTAAAACCCGCTGCAACAATTTACCATGGTTCATGAAATACTGTAAATGTATTTAATTCTGCTGTGCTGTGAGAAAAGTGGAAAATAAGACCAGCAGCAGGATCTACGCTCTCATGAAACAAATACTAAATTTAGATCTGTGCTACCTACAAACCATGTGGGTGCACAATGCTTTCCTATTCCACCTTTTTAGATGATTAAAACCAGAAAAAAGGCACACACACACACACAAAAAAAAGAAATCAAAGTGTCACAAGAAAGACCGAACAAGATTTAAACTAAATGCAAAATATTTCTAAAATAATAAAAACAAAACCATGACCAGGTTATTCATAAGTGGCTGCAGTGTATCCTGTGAAGGTGTAGGAAGACACAGTTTATGGTTTCAGTGGCATAAGCTATGACGGGAGAACCCCAGCATACTTTATGGGATCTACTCTTGAACGCTGCTCTGGCCGGGGGCTCCTCACAAATCTTCAGTCCAACACCAATGATCACACAGGGGCCTCTAAAAGGGAAAGGAGCTTTACGCAAGAAAATAAATACAATTTCCAAGCGGGTCCTTTAAAACCTTGTATGTCCTGGGTAATGAAAACCATTGATTATTTGATTTATCCGGACAAAAAAAAAGAAGAAAAGAAAAACAGTCTCAAAAGGTTGATGATGAGGAGAGTGGCTGCTGCTCATATCTTAAGTCCTGATGTAAAGTGCTCTGCAGAGTGCATTTAGTTCAGTGCACAGGAGGCAGCTATCGAGCACTACGATATGAAAGGAGGTTTAGAAAATGGCATGAATGTGAATATAGATTTTGTATATTCACACCGGTGAATTGAGAGAGTGTGTGTGCAGAATGCAAGTTGGAAAGACACAAGGGACGCAGGGTCTGTGCAGGACCAGATTTCTCACCAGTGACAAAGACCCCGCTCTATGTTTGCATGTGATAGTCTCTGAACGCAAATGGCCACTTCATCATCCTGCCTGCAATGGTATTCATCTATGAAAATAATTATCAAGGCTGTGCATGGCACACAGCTCCGAATCAGGACGCACTCGTCTCTCATCTCATGGCGGAGGGGGGTCTGTCCGATTCACACAATACACATTAATCCATCAGGAGGGGAGCCATTGGCTGGAGTAATTAGTCATGGCATGGGGGGGGAGACCACCTCTGCCAGTCATATTCATCCAGCGCGCCATGAACAGGCGACAATGGAAGTCCTAATGATGGGGTGCTAGAAGAGGTGGACGCACGATGAAAGATACCTCGTCATCAATCCCCAATGAGAGTGCCGCCGTAACAAGAATGGAGATGTACAGCGCTATGCAACCCCCATACCACACACCGAGTGTGTTTCCACAAAGATGATAAATTATTCAGAGCTCATCCATCCTCCTAGGGCATCCTTGGCAGAATTTACTGAAGCACCATTCTTCAAAATAACAACAATTAAAATAACAAAGGGCCAGCGTTGTGCTGTGGCTCACGCCAACCACTTGTGTAATTAGTAATTAGTTCGGTCATAAAAGGTGTCTGGAAGGCCGGCTCGTTAAGCCTGAAGTGACGGTTGTCTGATGATGAAAGTGGGGGAGAGACAATCTGACAGAGGGAGTGTGTGTTCAACTTAAATATACATCACTGCAAGCCTTACATGCACAAACTCTGAGTTTGTGTTTATTAAAGGAGAATTTGTTAATGTAGACCACATTGGCTACTGATGAAACAGGGCCCGGAAGAGTTTTATGTGAGGTAGTAAATAGCAATTACCTTCTTTTTTTTTTTTCTCTTCCTTTTTTTTTTTTTTTTGGATCCTCTTCAGAACTCAGCAGCTGTAAATTTGAGGAAGTTTACCAACACAGAGGACGAATGGAAGAGCTCAAGTTTCTCCTTTTATGTGGCCCTGATGCTCTTTCTCCCTAATCAGTTAACAAAACAGTTATGCCTTCAATTTAATAAACTCAATGCAAACCATCAACACACTGCAAGGAGATATTTTACTGGTGGGCTCTTTAAGATTTCAATTGCGCTACTAAATTGTCCGTTTACATCAAAACAGAGCGAGCTTCCAAGTAGATCTGGCATGGTTACGTGACATACAAAATAAATGGTTTAATTGTGAGAGGAGCGTTGAGTATGAGAGCAGGTTCGGGATTAATGAAATGCTTACAGCGTTTAGAAAAGTGGAGGGCCAAGTGAACTACATTAACTATGTCTTCTACAATAAACTACTCCCCGACACGTGGGTGATGTTTACCCGAATAACAAGCAAGAAGTACATTTATTTACAAGAATGTGTAAATACCAGTTTGACAACAGCTGATGCCTGAAATCACATTATTTAAACATACAAGCGTACCAGTAAATCCAGCGTTGATAACACTTACAGTTAGCTAAATACTATTGTCATAATTTCAACTAAATACAAAAACTGCAGAGCTATATTTTTCTTTTTATACATTAATCTGATGAGTCTTTTCTTGCTGCACCAACCCAATTTCCCTGGGGAGGTATTAAGGTTTAATCTTATCCTAAATATAATACTAATCCAGCATTAAGATACCCTAAAATAAACAATCCCAATCCACTTCTAAGTCACCTCTATTAATCATCATATATTATTTGGATTAGTAGCTGTGCGTGAGGGCCACCACCGCCGCTTATCATTATCAAACGGCCACATGTTAATAGATTCTCTCTGCAGACCCTGAAAGTTTGATAGCACTGCTATTTGTATGGCACAATTGTTCATTTGTTGACAAGGACAAATGATTGCCATCCATCACGATTCAATCAGACAGAGACAGATGCATCACAAAAAAAAGTTTCTTTTGTTTTATAGCTGACATCAGAACAGCAAATCCTTCCTTATTATTTTATGTTTTTTTATTTGAAATCGGCTTTTTGGGAAAGGTAGAATTTACCGTGAGTGAACCCGGAGAGGTAAAGAAAATATTACTGTTTTTGCACGGGTTTATCTTCAAAGCATTTGATATTATGTAAATAATAACATGACCTTTATCATAGCAAGCAGGACACGCAGAGTGAATATGCTTTCATATATCACTACAAGCGACTGCACTTTGGCACAAACAGTCATTCATAACCTTTCTGCTAAATTAATTTGGGTACAGTCAATGAGACCTGCATATGCAGAAGAGATTTCTCTCCTTGCTTATTTTATATTAATGCCAGTTCCTATTGGCGGCCCTCAAATTGCTCAAACATTGCTGCTATCCCCAAGATCATTTTGCTTTGATTTGCATAAACCATGTGTTTAGAAGAAACGGGGGAGAGCAGGAATAGATTGAGGATTTGTCATGTTGAGGACTGGTTGCTTGAGCAGTGGCTCTTTGTCAAACGGTGGCAGCGATGCCTCCGATGGTATCTCCAGACTCAAATTAAAATGAAACAGGACCAAATACCTTCCCACTGAAATTGTTTGGCATGATTAAGTCTTGCCAGAGTGATTTTCTACATGTGCATTAATGCTTATCCTTCCCACTCCAATGAGGTTTACAGGAGACACATCTACACGTGTGTATGTTAATTCACCTCAGCTAATGTTGTTTACAAGATTTACCAGAGGTAACGTTAGGGTCACAGACCCGCCAACATTTCCATCTTATCCTCTTAAATGACAGTCCACGTGTAATTTTGTTCATCCTTATTATTAATATCAGGATCAAGTCGTTTAATTTGTCTATTTTTAATATGCATCAGATCTGTGATGAAAAAAGGAAAACTAAAAATCGAAATCTTGCCGTACACGAGCCAAAGACTTCGCTCTCTGCACATTTACATGCTTTGCTTTTATCGCTCTTGTTAACTCCCTTTTCACTGAATTTGCCACCAACGCGCAAGAGTGCACACACTCTGATTACCAAGACAACATAAGCACCTACCACTCCTCCCAATTAACTCCAATTTATCCGAGAGCTTTCAAAAAAAGATCTGAAAAAAAAAAAAAGAGGGAGTGATATTGCAGCTCTGCAACATCACCGGCTTGTGAGGATCAAAGTACTCCCATGGGTGGGGAGGCAAAAGGCTTCAGACTCCCCACAATGCAGTGCAGCCAAATGAAATAATGCAAATCAAGGCCTAATTACCACCAGCTTAGCGTGCAGCTTCCAATTAGCAGCAATTATACTCAGTGTAAATTCACCAACAAAAAGCCAGACAATTACACACTAATTATATCAGATTTCATGGGAGGTAAAAGGAAAAGTGTTGTGTTTAGTAAGATAGTAAATATTGACTGAAGATAGAAACACTTTTTTCCAAACAAATGAAAAATGTCGCTTCTGTTTCTACTTGGTTTTATTGTTTAATGTAAAAATAGCTTCACGGTTTGTCTTATTAAAATTATCCAAGCATCCTACTTCATAATAAATAGTATATACAGACTTCCCCCGTTTCATCGCTGAAGTGGTACCATCTGTATTTTTGATGAAGAGTCACATTTTTCCTGTGATTTTGACAACTTGCATTTAAGGCCATTTATCACCACTACTGCGAGGTAATGAGGGCATCCACTGGACCGGAGTTGCATAATTCTGCCATTACTGGCCCATTGTAATAATCTTCTGACCTCTAGCTTTCAGAGCTGATCTTGAATGGTATGACAAATCTAAACACATACCCACGTTTCCAACACACCCCAAAAGAAAAACACAGTGTAGAAGAAGCTCAAGGTCAGCTGTTGAGGGGTTTTTTTCCCCCCTCTTAAAGTTCATATTTCTGACACAAACATGAGACTATGTTTAACCTTACACCTCAAATGACAAAACCAGTTAAGAGTCTTGTATAAGAACTAAAAAAAAACACGCTCATTTTGAAGCATACACACGGTTTTAAACTTTTAAAAAGCAAAGCAGCTTAGTTTATGATTTTTAAACTACACACACACACACACACAAAAAAAAATCAGCACAAGAAATATGTTAAACCTGCTTGGGAGTTATTGAGTTTGCTGATTCTGTATTTAACAATAATCAGCACTGTCCTCTCTCCCTTAAATTCTGTATACTAGTCTGTTGTGTGTCCTGCTTCTTGTGTTGATGCAGCAGGACTACAAGGCTCGGCAATCTCATCTAGCGAGGCTGTCTGCTATTCATGAGCACCTCCTCCCCTCTCTCCATCATACGGCTGTGCCCATTATACAACACTTACAGCACTGTGTGTGTGTGTGTGCGTCAAGTGCAGCAATTCCATTGCAAGGTGATTGAGACGATCATATAAACAGAAGTCTGACTAACTATAATGGCCATGTAGTTATCTCTCCTTTAGAGAAAATAGCCTACAAGAAAAAACAAAAAGGATCACGCCAGGTTAAAGTCTGTCTTTTGTTTTAAGTCCTACATTTTTTATCATATATTATATATTCAAACTTTTGTATAGTTTAATATTGCTTCACATCTTGTGAACATCGGACATTATAGTAAAACACAGTCATATTTCATGGCAAAACCTTTATTTATACGCCATTTTAAGGGAATTTATACAGAATAAAGTAGTATTTTAAAAGACAGACTGTTAATTAATAATACTAATATGTTATATTAATATTTTCATGTCAATTATATGGCAAAACAGCATTTTTTAAAATGAAAAAAGTAAAATATGGAATAAAACACCAAACTCAAAAATGAAATCAACAGTACTAATATCCTTTTAGCGTAATATTAAAAACAGTTATACTGCATTTATTACGCTAAAATTCTGGTAACCACAGCTGCCAGTTTTTTACCATAAAAACAACAGTTTGTGTGTGCAGTATATCGTACCTAAGAGTCAGTTTTAGACTGCTTTCACTGCTTACAATATAATTTGACTTTCTATAGAAGTAAGCTCATGTAAAGCAGAATAAATGTATGTTTTTTGTTCTTCTAATTCTGTTTTCAATCACTAAAATCTTTCCTCTACTGATTGTTTTATTTGTAAATTGTTATGAGTTGCAACTGCTGTAACACAAAATCACTCCAGAATGAATAAAACACTCCATTTGTCTCTCCATCTATTATCAGTATCAGTTCTTAACATAACAAAGCTCACATATTGAACTCCCCTGGTCTTACCCTTTGAGGGTGGTGCTGAACTTGAACTCAATCACAGGGATGGGGGGACGTAAAGTAAATCTACAGCAAGAATACAAGCTGAAGATCTACGAGTAAAGGATGATCCTCAGTCTTCCGCTCTCTATACAGAGGACGTTGGTATTTTATGTGGCCTTTTTCCTGCTTTGGTTGCACAAGAAAGTGCTGGATTCTAAAGATAAAGGCGATTTTTTGGCAAATGGTGAAAGTAGCAAAATAAATGACCTGCTGGTCCCATGGTGTAATTACAGTGGCTGGAAGCATACCAATCTATCACAAGGAAGAGGGGGGGGCTGACACGCTGCAAAGGGGTTAGTCAAAGGAGATAGCCTTTGACTAACTACTGGCCCTGGACAATCGATACCGTGCAGATATTGCATCCAGGCAGAAAGGAGAAAAAAAGCCCTAAAAACTTCCCAAATGGTTTTTCATTCAGATATTGATCAGCACCCTTTTATCATGACCTTGCCTCACCAAGGCCATATACTTTCTTAAGGGTATATGAAACTCATAAATCTGAGAGTTGCTACAGAGTCACACTGGGCTGTGAGCAGTGAGGCAGCGAGGCAGCGAGGCAGGATGGTGTAATTGGTCTTTCAGGGATGGCGGGCTTCTTTCATACTTCATAACAAGGATTCCATTACATTTCCGAGCTGCCAGGAAGAGGACGAACAAAAACTGATGGTGTAAAAACGAAGAAGACGATCTAGAGGATGTAAATGGCTTTGGGTAAATTGGTTAAGCTGAGAACCTCGTGTCGATTTTCACCTCTAAGTTCGGTGATGCGCTATAGCAACATATCACCGTGCATATATGTAGAACGTTTCGCAACCGGGGATAACTCTGCAGCGGCTGTGGTGGAAAGTGGAAGGTTTTTAGAGCAGCTCAGCTAAAAAATAAGAACTTAGATGGTAAATAAATGTCACAAAATTAGATTACAAATTGGTAGGAGGCTGATCTTTAGTATATTTATTGTCACAACCAATCAATTACAAGCTAGGATTGATAGATGAGCTTAAAATTAGATAAACGTCTACTAAAAAATCATTTCAGATAAGCCTATTTGCAACATAACAGGTGGTATTAAAACCAAATCCATAAATTATAAACCATTTCCACATTAATGATTAAAAAGTACCAGTTTTAACTGAGCCACTTGACTTTTTGTTGTCATTTTAAATGATCCACCGAGTGCATGTTTTTGAGCCTTGGTCTTCACTGTAACACTTAACCATGTTAACATATGGAGATCATCAGCTGTTAATATGTTCCTCCATGACACTTTGTTACTATTCCTTACAGCCCCAGCCACTGTACTGTATATACAGTCGAGGTAAATGTTATCATTAAGGCTATATTCTAATTCATATCCATGAGCCAGACTCTGCACGGTAGGGCCTTCGTGGCACGTTATTTTATGTAACTGATGGAACGCAAGTCTGTCAAATTCCAACAGTCTCCCCAGAGATTTAAGGAACATCCTTTCTGTCCCTGTCACAACTTTTTCTGTCCCAGACACATGTCACTGTACGTGATTAATGAGGCGCAGGGTTTCACGTTAAAGCCCATTTTGGCGTTGGAGATCTCCGCGCGATACAAAGAGTCTCGTTTACAAAGATGAACATAACTTAAGGCAGGCTCGCATTGCTTCGTGGGGTTTGTTTATGCTATGTGTTTATGACTGTATCAAGGCAGATGGATGACCACAACCCGAGCCCCGGCTAATTGGTTTTGAAGGAGCCAGGACCTGGACTAAAGGAAACAACTGTCTCTGCCTCGGATGAGACGGGAGCTGCAGACTGCTGCACAGTACATCGGGTCATATTTGTGTTTACAGTGCAAGTATTTATAAGCAAACCAAAAGCCATTATCAGCAAGTACTGTACAAAATAATGGACTCAGCCTAAACCCATGTAAAGAAGGGCTAATTTCAGAGATTGTCTACTGTAGATGCAGTTTAGCAGCCTTCAGGACTAGCTACGAAGATTAAAACACATATAATAATCAACAGGAAGAGTGCAGGAATGATTCAAATTAGAAAATCTGGTGTACAAATCAGGATCAAGAGAGATCGGGGCGTGTTTATTCTACTCCCAAATGCAACAAAGGCGATCTGATGGTCAGATAAGTCAGCAGCTGCAGAGTTTTCCATCCAGCAAACAAGACATGCTCTCAACCTTTTACATACAGATTTGTGCAATCACTCATCGCTATGGTTTAGTATATACTGCAGCAAGAGGAAAGGATGTGAGGAAAAAAATGTCCCTGTCTTGTCTTTGTCTCCATCTTAACTTTTGATGCTTCGGTAACAAATATCCCTCTCTCATCCTCTGTTCCATCCGTCTCTCTCTCTCTCCTTCTCTGTCTTCCTGCCCCCCTCGAGTCGTGCATTTCCGAGAGTCAGTGTACTCTAAACAGTTATGTTCTTGTTTCCTATGGTTATAATCTCCACTGACGTGCTAGAGTCCCATTTCCTTTTTCAGCTCTGCGTGCACAGTACCAGCGCAGCCGTAATGTACAGTGTGGTCATAAAACATACACGCAAGGCAGAGCAGACATTGTGCAGGCCTCGGCGTTAACACATGCATTACATTCAGTATTATGTATCATAATTGTGATTTAAGTCTGGAATGAAAGCATACAAGTAGAGATGAATCTGGCTGCCGCTGTTTCTCATGCAATCATTTATTTAAAAAAGTACTCTGTGAACATGAATGTCCTCACTGAAGTAAGCACAGCCCCACGGTATGTTCAGAGCATAATTAATTGATAACGTGGGAGGGTGGTACAGTTGAATCCAGAGGAGGCGGCTCAACGTGTGGGACAAAAGTAACAAGGGAGCTAACTACAGGACAATGAGCAGTAATATAGTTGATTAAATTGATAAAAAAAGAAAGTTAATTAAAGGCTTTGAAAACCTATTTACTCAATCAATTTCTTGATATCGGCGACTGCTCTGTGCCACGACAGATTCTTGTACTTGTGTTTCTCTCTGTGGTATTCTTAGTCATTCCAAGTTTGTGCAGCTATTTTTGAAAAAGTCATGTGACATATGTTACATATTGCAGTGTCCCAATCAGAATTCAGGAATATTCATATCTGACTACCATTAGCTGGGATATTAGGTCTTATCTCTTGATAAAAAGGACCCAAGGATTTGATTGTAGTTTATTTAGGTCAGCAAAACGTCATCTTATACCTAATACCTAAAATTCAAAACAATGTTTTGATTTGAAGAATCGATTTACCGTTTGTCATTATCAAGGAAAAATACCAAACATTTGCTCATCTGTGTTCTTAAATTTGTGGATTTGCTGCCTCTTTTTGTTTTAAACCACCAAGAATGTAACATCTTTGAGAACTGTACTGACATAACAAGCATTTTGAAGATGTTGAATTGAGGCTGTAGAAAATTGTGACTCCCTATCATCTTTTCACCATTTTATTTCACAGACTAACCCATGAATCATAATTATTTAATAGAGAATAGGTTGTAGAGAATGAATATAGTTCATGCTGTAGAGCTGAAACAGTCAATTTATCAGTTAGTCACAATGGATACAAAAATGTATGGATTGTTTGAGTCATTACCGAGCAAAAATGCTACCAAACATCAACTGGTTTTATTTTTTAACTCTCTGTTTTGTATCAATGTAAACTGAATGTTTTGAATGTCAGACTGATTGTTGGATTTAACAAGAAGTCAAATTAGGCTCAATGAAATTGTGATGGCCATTTTTCACAATTTTCTTTACATTTTTTTTTACTTAAGGATGAATCGTTAATCATACAATATTTAAAAAATTAAATGAAAATTAAAATCTTTAGTTGTCGCCATAACAGGAAGCACAGGTTAGTCATGTAGCACTGGCGAGTAGATACACATGCTGTGCACTTACTCTGTTAATGCAACTCATAGTATGATGTACATCTTGATTGATTAGTTGATCAACAGAAAAATAATTAACAATACTGAAAACTGATTAGCTGCTTGTGTCATCATCAAGCAGAAATACCAAACACAGACTGGTTCCAGCTTCCTAAAGGTGATTATTTTTCTACTTTGTCTCATTTTTGATCATTGTTAACTAAATACTTCAGAGCTTTGGGCTGTTGGGTTGGGGTTAGGTACAAAACAAACAATTTGTGATTAGCATTTTTCACTATTCTATTGTATTTTATTATTATATATTATTTTTATTAGTATTGTCATTAGTAGTAGCCCTAATGAGCACCACAAATGTTTATAGTAATAGTAGTAAACAAAAAACTGAGGTGGTATGACAAAATGCTTCATCTTCTGTATCATTAGTTGGATAAAAGGAAAAACCTTTCCTAACAGGGAATGTTCTGCTCCGGCTTCTTTCCCTCAATAGCACGCTGGTGAAATGACATAGCACAAGATAAAATAGTAATGCTAATATCAATAGTTTGTCCATTACAGGTCAGCTAACTGTCCAGTGGAACAGTTACAAAGCTGTTCTTTTTCGATCTCACAAGGCCGATCAATACGGGGGCATACTGTTTCAATTTTGCCGGCATTGATTTTCTCTATAACACTCCAACCCTAAAGCATTCGTCTTTCTGAAGGAAGGATGATTTGATTTACTGAAGAAAAATTGGAGTGCACATCACAAAGATTTTTTGCCGGGCGGGAGTGTGACATGCCAAAAGATGGATGTCCCTTGGCTGGGAAGCCTCTAGCCTAAGGGCGGCCATTAGAGCAGTGGTGCTGCAGAAAATGAGCTGCTTATATGAGGGAGGAGGAGCAGAGGGAGAGGAGTTGGTGCTCGAGGTGTGGGGTGTGGTGTTTCGGGGTGGTGGTGGTGGTGGGGGGACTAGCTGTAGGTGAGGATTGTTGGAATAAACCTGGAATAAAAAGGATACTGACACAGCTTTAAAAAGGAAGGAGTAAGACAAAGTAGGAAAACAGCAAATGCCAGCGTGTACACCTAAACCTCTGCATCTTAAATAATGTTTCCATTTGCCTCGTACAGACTGGCTACATCAGTAGATTGTCAACAACAACTCTGGATATATAAATATATATAAAAAACTGCTTCTACATCACACTTCAACCTTTTCTCAGCTGCCGCCACCTTCCTTCTACTTCCCCCGCTTCCTGCATCCAGAGTGAATTTCCATGGTACATTAGTCAGCCTATTAGAATGCAATAAAGAGAAGGTATGAGAGGGGAAAAAAGAGGAGAGTAGTGCGTGTCCCCGGAGACTGTGAGTTGGCGTTCTCCATCATCTGCCCTCATCTCCCCGCTCTGTCCGTCGACTTTGTCTAGGTGTCATATACATGAAAGATGATTCCTGACCCAAATAAACACCGCGGCAGTCTGGATGCTCAGCGGACCCAAGCTCAAAGAAAGGAAAGAAAAAAAAAAACTAGTGAGCAAAAAATGACATCTGCCAGTTGTTTCATTTGTAGCTATATTGCTAGTTATTCATTTCCCTTTTTTTTCCTCTCTTAAAACGACAGCAGGCTGGCATGTTGTACACCTGAGTCTCAAGGCACCAGGACAGAAATGTATGGATGAACAGGTAGTCGACCTATCTGTCTGGCTATAGATCTGTCTTTGTCGTGACACTAGATGACAGACAAGGGCACAAAAACGATAGATGTTGCCTCTGTCATGTGGGGGGGGGGGGTCCTCCCTGGACACCCAGTGATACAACTGAAGTAGATCGTGAAACGAGAAGGAGTAAAGGACAAGGAGTGAGAGAAAACCAGAAAAGAAATTGTAAGTTGCGCCGAAGAGAAAGGAGAGAGAGAGAGAGAGAGAGAGAGAGAGAGAGAGAGAGAGAGGGAGAGAGAGAGAGAACCGCAGACAGAGTGAAGAAAAGACGAAGCAGGGGAATGGAAAAGGGAAAATCACCTAACACCTCTTTTCTCCAGAGGCTAGGGCCGCTGTAAGCTGGATATTAAGACACAAATTGCATTCAGGCGGGTCACACTATGTCAGAAGATATTAGATGCCTGCCGTGAGGAAACAACAATTCCCATCAGCTTGTGAGAAAATAATATTTTCATTTTCAGACTCTTTATTGAATGGAAACTTTGGGGAATACGTTTTTATGGCGTGTGAGCAGGCAGGCTTGGATTTTACACCCAAGCAACAAAAGGTCGTAATCATAGCTGCGTATTGTCTTTGTGTTCCTGGATTTCATTTTCACAGCTGGAAAAAGGTTGCAGTGTTCATTGTGTGTATCCGTCCTTCCCCTCCCGTCCAGCACACGTTGCTGCCTGTAAATAATTAGGGAAAGAACATCTCTTATATTAGGACGCCTGCAGGTATTCAGGTGTGCTTGTGACTTTTTTTTTTTTTTTTCTGTCCATCTTTTCCTTTTACTTGTTCTTTTTCTGGAGGTTTGCAACACCAGATGTTTCTCCCATGCCCGCATACCACATGCTCCGGTGCGAAGCTGCACCACCTGACCTTCACAGTAATTGACCAAAAATATTGATGTAATGGCACAGGACTGATTGTGATTTATTAAAAGAGCGCTGCACTCCAAGGCCCAGTGCCAATGGCTCCCTGCGCCCATCGGCAGCCATTAGGAAAACCATCAATAGCACAACGGCATAAAGGGCCAGTAATGGGGGACTTTTCTGGCCAGGGCTCGTAGAACACAATCTGCATAGTAAATGGCATAGCCCTGTATGAGTACACATGGAAAGAAAGGGAAGGAGATGGGATCAAGGAAAGAAAAATATGACAAATAATACACTGCATCCTGATACAAGAGAAAAAAAATAGAAAAGGAAAACAAAGGCAGCCAGAGATAGACTCCTGATCCAATAGCAAACTAACCCTCGCCAGACGAGTCTCTGGAGAGTTGGTTCAGCCTAACAAGCGTGAGGCAGCGGCCGTCTCTCCAGCTCACCATTACACACTACCTGCACAAACAGCCATCATTAGGGAATAGCTGCATTGGATTCTGCTGCCTATTTGGCGAAACAAACACACGGGATAGGGTTGCCTCTGTTCTTAATGGGAGCGGAGCTGTTTAAATGGCTTTCATCTCTCTCCCGAGTCAATGCATCATTCAACCCACAGCTGACATTTTCACCTTTGCAAATCTAATTTAATCAAAGTCATGAGTATTGGGGGGGATGAGAAAAGATTATGATGAGATTAAAATCGTTGCAGTGATTTGAATAATTTGAGGCTGAGAAAATAACATGCTATGAATAACATAAAAAAAAAAAAAAAAACAGGTGCATCCTCTTGATTAAAGGCTTTTCTAGACAATGCTTCAATTAAGTAACAGTCACTTATTGTCTCTCCAAAATATCCTGGCACGTATGTAACAAAACATAATTGTGATAAAATATAGAATCAAAGAATTTACAAAAATATATGCAAATTCTGCCAAGTACAAAGAATGGATCAAACATGTACATAATGTGAAATGCATCATGTGCGTGAAGCCACGTGACTGAGCACAGAAAACCTCAACAGCAAGACAGAATTTTTTCCCCACGTTACGATGAATTCTTTCATTTAATAACCATTGTACTTGAAAGAAAAATGACAACTTAATAATGTAAGAACATCCAGAATAAGCACGGTTAGTAAGTTCGGTTTTAGTCGTGTTTTTACAGGCACGGTTTGATTGTTTTACCTTATGGCGGAGCTTCCCCAGGCTCCATGTTTGTCAGTCAGGATGTTGACTATCTTCTGGATGAGCTGCGTTGCCGTCACATGGTCGCGGTACTTGGCTGCTCGAATCAGGTGGTCGCACATTTTCTCCTCATCTCGCTTCTCTGCTGCGTACTGAGCGCAGTTAGACTGAGAAAGAAAGAGGAAAAAACACATTACACATTCAAACATTGCAACCGCATGCACAAATGTGCAGAGAGAATGGATTTCTACAGCATATAAATCATAAAATGTGTTAGCATCTTGAAAATAACATTCAGGAAAACAGATCTATAGGAGGGAAACAATACAGACACTAGAACAACAGTGTTTTCACGTATAGAAACTCTACTCTGAGTAGAACCAAATGAAAAGCATAGGGTCATTTCTGTCCTCGTGTCATGTTGATTAATAACAGTGGACACATATTTACTAATGCCCTCCAGCACACCAAATCACACGATACCCACAATGCACAGGGAGGACATTTTTCTCTGTCGGAATTTGTTATCAGAATGGGCCTTTCAACTCGGCAGCGATGGTAAAAGTAAAACACCTCCTGCTATAATTTGAAACAGTGTTTTGATTTCCAATCTCGGTTTCGGAATCAATTTCAATAGCAAACCCACGGCTTACTTTGAAAGAACTGTTTCAAAGTTATATTCTTATTGAAGGTGAGCATAAAGAAAGGGAGGAGGGAAAAAACATGTGCTATGTATAGCGAGATACAGAGATCACCCGGCTTGCGATGGTGCATTTAGATTTTCTTCTGCAGCTCAAGCAAATGGTTATGGTACTAAGAGCAAAAGCTCATTCAATTATTAATGCTGCTTCACTTGTATATTACTCTCCTTATGAAATTAACCTTAAACTAACCCACTGGCAGAACAGTCATACAGTAAGTATTAACTCAGATGCATGGCTGAACAAATGCAACCTGCTTTTCCAAAGTTACCAGTAAAGCGCTTTATAATGGATCCTCCTCTTCAATTTGAACGACAACATTTCATATCTGACAGAAAATCTATAGGTATAAATCACATTAGAGGGGCTTTTCTGCAGGCTGCTGGGCCTTAATTATCAATCTATGTCTCTTTGTGTGGCATTAAAGTAGGCCTTGACCTTCCAGCATGACGACCTGGGAAACAGCAAAATAAAGGGAGTACGGAAAAGGAATTTCTGAGTAAGTGTTTCAAATTTTCAACCTAAGAATGCTTTGCCTCGTGTGTGTGGTGTGTGTGTGTGTGTGTTGCATGTCCATTAATCTTGATCAGTGCCACTGAAGGCTAGCAGGGATTGGAACAAGCACACCAAAGGAAGGGGACTGAGAGGATGGGGTTGAAAATGCTACAATTCTAGTTACGCTCAGCATCAAATTATTGCATAAGACACTGTGAGTTAAACTTTCAACAGAAAACGGGACAACAGAGAAACACTTCCCAAAACATTTTATACATGATTATAGAAATGATCCATTCTAGCTAAATAAATGGTTATGTGGATTTCCGTCAGATGTAAGTAGCATGCCTATAAAGAGTCCATTTCCATCTGCCCCTGTCTGAGACACGTAAAGTCTGCAGTACTAATCAACAGTGCTGGGTTCAAACTCATAACCATAAACAAACACTTCATCACCTGTGTGTTGAGACTGCCCAAACACCCAAACCCTCCATGCTGTAATGGGCTTTTCTCATATCCGAAGCCAAAGTCGACTGCAGGAGAAAAGGCCAAATTCACAGACTCACCCCTAAAATAACAACCAAAAAAGCTGAACACATAAGTAGTGCCATTAAAACCCAAAGTTGGGTTAGCTTGTAAGTGGAAAAGACAAGTCACCGTTAATTCCGGGGGTCATTCCGTTGATGTGAAGTCAGAGAATATGCCGGGTATTATGAAGGACTTATTATGTTATGTTATGTTATTATGAAGGTTAAAGTGAATAACTAAATCTCCCAGCTGGCACCATCCTGTATTCACTTCGCATCCACGTCTACAGGCAGGATAAAGGGCAGAAACTAAAAAAGAGAATTTTGGGTTTTTTCAAACAGACTGTTCTTTCTTTCCTTTCAAGGAATGTCGAAGAAACATAAGAAGTAAATTAAAAGTATCTGTTCCCGTTTGCAATTAGAAACATGCCTCTTTTGGAGTGACTGAAGCAGTCCATGTGCATATTTTGACAAGAAAACAACCATAAAAAGACATGCCCAGAGACAAGCACTTCCATTCACCGACTTAAAAGAGTGCAGCTGAAGAAAAAGCACGGCAGACTATGCTCTGTTAGCTTCCTACCCAGACAGCCACCAGGGCACAACTTGCTGGCAGTGAGACCGTTATGACTTGCGACACTGTAATCATGGGCAGCACCTTCCATTACATGGCCTGGCTGACAGGGTCGGACGGTGCGAGTGCCTGCTCTGCCGGAGGAGACAGCTTGGTGAAGACGAAATGATAATGGCTGGCATTAATCGAGTCAATTACACTGAGTCGTGTCTCCCACAATTCATCAACAGTTCAAATAAATAACTATGGATGTGTGTTGGGAGTTTGGGGGGGAAATGGGCTGCTAAGGAAGTGACCGAGGAGTGGAAAGAACAGTAATCATCTCTAAAATCACATAATAGCAGAAAATGGCAACACGCTCATAGAGACAAAGCTTTGAAACACATGCATTTTAATAACATCGCTGAACCTCTTTTTTAACACTCAAATCAACTTTTTGTTGCCAATAATTGTTGTTGTGGTTATCGATGCCACTCGCTCATGTTTTTTCCATGTTGATTCTATAAATAATAAGCAGGGGAAACGAAGAGATGAGTTTCACAGTGGTGGTGGTGTTGTAACAGTGTCAGCCTTATCTAAATGCTGTAGTTGTTGTCAGATGATGCCTTGGTTCCCCTCCTCCTCTCCCTTGCTGGGTTGAGAGGGTTAACCAGTATAATAGGCTGGAGAATGGAGGCTCATTACAAGATATCAGCCGTATGTTTATCAATTAGAGTGACAGAGAGAGGTCTAGTGGTGGTGCCGTGCCACAGAGAGCCTTCAACACGCCGACTGACAAAACCAGGGTCTCAAGGTTCTGTCGGAGAACAGGGGGAAGAAACAAAACCAGCAGAGATGTTATTAAAGCGCTTGATTTGCAATGTCTTGACATTGGTGGCACATCAGGGCTACACACTCTCCAAAGCTGGGCTATCGCTCTGCAAGAATCTCCAATTTCTCACATCCGTCGACAAGCACTCCCAAAGGGTTTCATTTACAAACGGGCAAAGAAACTGTCCAGCGGAAGGCGAGACATCAGGCTTGTCCTTGTCTAGTATCAAAGAATGCAAATACACTACAAATAAATTCCTCCTGGAACACAATGGAGGTCTGGGGAGACAAGAGGATGAAATGAGAAAGCAGGATGGGGGTCGCTAAACAAAAGTAGATGCTGAACCAGTCCACCAATTGGTTTCAAAGAGATTCTCTTGCACTTGATCTCTTGCCCTCGAGTTTTCAAATTGCAACATAAAATGTCACCAGGGGAATTCAGACAATGGGCTAGGGAAGAAACGAGTGAAGGGAAGAGGAGGGGGAGAAAAATGAGGGCTTAAAAGTACAATGGCGAACAAAAGTCACCAAATGACAATGCTTGACAGCCACTTCAATTCTGAAATGATGCCCCTGTCATGCCGTGCTCCCAAGTATTGATTTTTTTTTCTTCCTGTGGAGCACAGAAGGAAAAAAAATAATCTAATCCAGTTGAAACAGATCCCCGCTGCTGGCACTGGCCCATTGCTAGCGGCCATCAAGGTTAACGCAGGCGCAACACTTATCAAAGTATCTCTCCTCCTCCTCCGTCTTCTCTTCCTCCCTCCTCCTTCTCCTCCTCCTTCCCCTCATACTGTCTGTGGCTGATCTTTAATGGACTGGTCACCATGCTCAGCTGGCAGCCTCTTCATCTCTCCTATCCAGAAACCTCCTTTCTCTGCAAAAAACGCGTCCTCCTCTTGCCACATCAGTCTGCGTTTGCTGCCATCTTTTTACAATGACTCCGGCTTCCGCTTCAAGGTCATGCCACGTGAAAAATCATACGTGTTAAACTGTCGTCTGGAGGTGAAAAATAGTCAAATGAAGGAAGGACATGACCAGATGAAAAATATGTGTCCTTTGGATTGGCCGTTGCCTGAAATCATGAATGCAGGGTAGTGGCATTAAGCGCCGGTTGAATTCAAAAACTATCAACCATATGAAATTCAAGCAGAAAAGTCTAAAAAGCCACATAACATAACACACTGCCGTACGTCTTCGCTGCATAAGATAAAAAATCGTTGTAACCTGGCGACTTTCTATTCAGATTATTTGAGCTAACTTCAGCTGCTCAAAGGAGAAAAAAAAAGAGAGAGAATATTCTCCCACTGACTAAAGAGGCTGTGTCAAAGGAAACTGGGGAGTAAAGTCATATTTCGGGGTTAGCTGGTCACACATAATGATGGCAGCTGCGGAGGAGGTACCTGGGGACTTCATTACGCGGACAAGTCAGTGGGACTGAGGCTACTGTTCCGCAACCATCTTGTGTACCCCACTTCTCCCATTTTATCTCCTGGTGCCTCGGTGAAACAGTCCATGATGTGCAGTAAAAAAAGAAAATATATATATATATATATATATAAGCATCTACTGAGAAGCAAGAAAACAATGCTAAAAGATGCCAACTTATGCAACATTTATGTATTTAGAGATCCATAGCTGTTCAGTTTTTCTTATTCAAGTTCCCCTTTTTGGAAAAGCATCCACATCACAATGTTTGTGCAACAATGCTATCACAAATATAGACATGTTGCTCCCTCATTCTCTTGACAGCAGCTTTGCCCATAATGAGGTGTCCGGGCATCCAGCCCTGCTGACATACTACATTACAGTTGCGACAACTACATGACAGCAAGCTACAGTTGGTGGCAGCTATCAGTCTGACTGCTGCTGCGAATGATGTGGGGTAAATAGCTTTTGGGAGTTGTGGTTCTCTGGCTCTCCCTGTGTGTGTTTGAGAAACATTTGTTCAGCAGATTTCTTCTGTTTTAACAATAAAAGTCATTGTTACAAAAACAGGTTTTTGTGGAATCAGTGAATTTATCTGCCTAGTGGTTAGATTTCAAATTGGGATGTGATGTAATAGATTACGTTAGGTCATCTCTGGACTTTGCCAAGGCTCTCTCTCTCTCTCTGTGATACTCAGCTCTGTGATGCACAGGTTTTTCCAGAGACCACAGCTATGATAACACAACATAATGAGCATCAGCTCAATGTTAATGTCATTAACGTGAGGAGGAGGATCAGATCGTTTTACAAGCTCAGCAGAGGGAAGACAATGACGCCAAGCACTAATTAGCTGCTATCGTCTGGCTTTCACAGGATCTCTCAGACAGTCAATTCAATTACTCCATATAACGGCAGAGGATGAATCAAGGGGGTATATAAAAAAAAAAGAAAAACAGATTGAGCAGAAGGGAACAGTAAGAAAGAATAGAAATGACTTGGGGCTTGCTCACTCTTCCCTATCTGTACCCCGTTATCTGCCCTTGTGCCCCTGAGCCCACCACATTTCATCCCTAATGAACAACCCCATAAAAAGAGGGAGTTCGATTTCTCTCTCCTCCTTTCTATCTCTTGGGCACCCTGTCCTTCCTGCTCCTCTGGAAGATATCGGAGTCTATCATTTGCTGTGCTGGGCAACAGCATCCGATCTGCAGATCTCCTTCACATTAAGGATCCTTTTAGATAGAGAACCCTAAAAGGTAATTGGATTTCCCCCTAGTTATCTTCATCTGTTTCACCCTAAGCCCACTGTAATAACTTACTCTCAGGGCCAAAGATAACTCAATTCTGTCCCACAGAGAGCCAGTGAGTGTGAGGGAGAAAGAGAGAGAGACAGTGAGAGACAGAGAGAAAGCATATGTTATGTCTCCGAGGGAAACGGGTATCTAAATCCTATATCACTACCTTCACAAGGATATGAACTCTGACAAGGAGCAAACATAAATTTGTTTTTATGTATTGAATTATTCTCTTTTCTGGTGCCTTGGTTGGCATTCGCTGCAGCCGTTTGACTACAACAAGAGCTCTTAAATGTAGAACAGTATAGTGAGGGAGGATGCAGATTATGTTTTGGTAATTGATGTTGCATGACTTAGCAAACCTCCTCACTTCCACTGGAACACAATGGCATCCTAAATGAGTCATTTTGGAGACCTATTTTCAGGTTTGTTTCTCACAAGACAATAACCCAACCTATAGTGTCACCGCAACACAATACAGAGGAACAACGCTAAAAAAAAAAAAAAAAAAAAACTGGGACATAGCTGAAAATTATTTCAAAATCCCTCCACCCCCACCCTCAGGGGGGATGTTTCATTGGCCTGTTATTTTTATTGTGGCAGTGCAAAATGAAACCGTTGGCTCCAGCAGCCTCAAGCAGAGCTTGTATGGAGGCAAAAATCAATACAGCAATATCAGAGCAAGACTTATCAGGGGTTCACTTCTTCTCAGAGGTCACTGAGGAGCAACTGCATTTAAGTGGGGAATTCAATTGTGAAACATAGTTTGGGACGAGCTTCGGTCGGTATCTGATTAAGGACGGCTGGAAGATTGCAAAGGTAGAGTAAGTTTCAAATGACAACACCAGAATACAACTAATGGAAAGTTATAGCTTTCCATTAGTTGTATTTTTGCAGTCAACTGAGTGAAGGTTCATGTAACTGATAGTGCTGCTTCATTTGGAAATGTAACAAACGCTGACCCTGTGACACTGAACACATTATTGTACTAACATATTCCAAAAAAAGCTTTATATATATTACAAATATGACTGTATAAAACAGGGTGGATGATCCATCTTTTTGTTATTTGGTTGTCATTTTCACTCTTTTATCCAACATGCATGCCATGTTTTCATGCATACTGGTAAGCAGACAAATAACTGTACTCTTACTAAAGGCATTGTGTAAAAATAGGACTTGAACTCAGTTAAACAGTGTATTCGTATGTCCAACTCTTGTTATCTACACATAAAGTACATACATTAAGGGTATGAAGGTTTTGTTTTTAGTAACACGTGTACTGAAGATTTAGCTAGAACAAATATAGCATTAAACAAACGCAAACAGGACTTAGAGGAACTTTAAAAAAAAGCAAATAAATTAGATTTGGTGAGCTTGGGACAGTCAGCCTGTTATGTGCAATGTCAAATTGCTGTATGCAGGGTTAGGAATCTTAATGCCTGGGAGTTTGTGTAACCATGTCCCTATCCCTTCTTGATTTCTTAGAGAGCGTGTGGCCTGCGGCCACAGCAAGAGGCCGAGGCAGAGTCGGATCATTTGGGGCTGTCGTTTGCAGACAGGCTGCCAAGTCTGTCTGTCTGCCAGTCAGGCAACATACTCTGAGCCATTTTTACTTGCTCTGATGGAACAGCTGTCTAATATGACATACTGTACATGCAGTTTTGCAAGAGCACAAATGCTATGCGCCTTTTTATAAAGCGGGTATGCAGTGGAATAAAAAAAAAAAAAAACATCAACCTAGAAGAACTAAATCATGCTCCACCCGTCTGTGTTGATAATGATAAGGTCAGATCACGTCAGATAATACTGTGTGAATGACTGACACTCGGTGCAGAGTGAGTAATAAGGGTTCACAAGAACAGGATGGCAATTACACAGAAAAGCAGCCTATCCAAGAAAGAGAGCAAAACATAGCAATCACAGACAAAACTTTGATGTGCAGGAGTTGTGCCCCAGCCCCTCTGATTGACTTTCAACACTCTTCAGGGATTTTACTTTACCCGACTGTAAGAGAGACCCTTCCTTGAACCTTAAAAAAAGCATCACATTTTTACTGCAAAGTGGGGGCTAAGGGCTTGGAGGTGGAGGTGGTGGGTTTACACAGAGTCAGCCCTTCAGGCCAGCACCTCTCAGGTCTGTCTGCAGCTTTTAGTGCTGGCAGGTTCCTGAGAAATGAGGGCGGGAGGGATGGAAGAGAGGGGAGAATGCCATATTCCTGTCAGTGGCAAAATACACCCCCAGCGGGAGTATAATGGACAGGATCTCAGCAGGACAGGAAATGATTTTGGTGAGATCTAGAAAGCAGAGGTGGGGGGGTTTAGCAGAGCTGGACTGGGAAAGGGGCAACGAAGGGTGCCCATGGGTCAGGATAGAGTTGGCCCGGCAGCTACATGTGAATGGCAACATTTGTACTGAGAGCTGGTGGGAAGAGGAGGGGGAGAAGTTATGTTTCAGGGGGCAAGGCTGCAGTTAGTCGGAGAGGCACAGGGATAAATTAACACTACACAATGTTTGGTTAGTGATATGTGCCAAGCATGATCTCCAGCCTCAAACTACTTCAGTGTGTATGTAAGTCGGTGTGTGTTTTTGTGTGTGTGTGTGTGTGTGTGTGTGTGTGTGTGTGTGTGTGTGTGTCCACGATTAGCACAGGGTTATGTTTGAAAAGTAAACATTTATCCTCCAGGTTTGCTGTGACAGATCTTAACATTTGATGGACAGGTTTTAAGTAGTCATTGGATCAGCTCCTCTACGCTCTCACTGACTAGAATATCAAACTATTAAACATTTCTATCAAAGGAGTCTCAGTGCGATGGGCCTAAAGCTACAAAAGGACTTTATTGTTCTTGTGGATCTGACAGGTAAATGATGCTTGGTTAACATTTTTTCTTTGTACAGAAAAAGTACTGAAATACTTGCTTCATCTCTCATTCTTTTGAAGCTACGGCTAAAGTTGAAATGTGTAGTTTGTCTTTGGTAATATATGTTTATATCCATCAGTATGGTACAGCACACACTCTTCTATTGAAAAATGCTGATCAGTTTTGTCATGGTTGCACACGTCTGGCAGACAATGGCTTTACTGTCCAACTAACTCACTTCAAAAAATCTAATTTCCAACACTTCGACTGCATAACACCAACAATGAGATGAATAAAACGGCTTCACAAAGTCATCTTTGTTGTTGTTTGAAAGACAGTTCAAAGATTTCAGCTTTAAGTTGCAGAATATCAGCAGGCTGCAGTCTAACACCCGTAAAAATCTGTATTTTTTTATATTTTCCTACAGCTAAAGATGATTTAGTTTACTTACATAATAAGAAGTTATGTCAATTTGTTCTCATAAATATTGTGTGTCTGTGCATTGGTTGCCATCATCTTACCTCAAACTCTGCATGTTTATGGATGTCTTCAGCCCTCTGTCGGCTAAGAATAAATTCAGCTTCATTAGCCACACGAACCAGGTGGTCCTTCATGGTGTGACTCAGCAGCCTAGGGAGACGGGAGATGGACATCAGCCTACTGCAATACTGCATAAATGTATTTACAATCATTATTAAAACATTTTATTAGATATATGGATGTCAATTAACTTCAGTGGGGGGGGGGGGGGTGTCAGGCAGATGCTTAATGATATCATAAAGTCTTGAGCTTCGGAGTATTTAAAACATCTGTTTAACACTGTGATATCTGGTAACCTAGACAAGAAACAACCATGTAATATCCATAAAATGCTGAAAAAGAACCGTGCAAAATAAGCAGAAAATCTAATTTGGAAACAAAAACCAAACCAGATAGGTCCTCTAAGTGGGGTGCAGGTGCTAATTGATTTGTTAATGATATGCATCTGACAGGAGGGGGGATCTCTGCCCATGTTGCTACATATGTAGTCCTACCTCCCTCTTCTTATCAGTGTTGATGAAACATGCATGTTATGTGTGTGCGCGCAGGTCGAACAAACCTCTCTACAGCCCTAAAGGTCAGGACTGTGCAAAGTGGAACAATAACAGACTAGAGGCCATAGAGGAGGGATGAGGCAGGCTGGGACTGACTGTGGGGTGGAGGGTGGGGGGTTTAGGGGCCAGGGGATGACTGTAACCTAAGCCTGCTGTTTCAGCGCAGGGCAGCAGGGGAGCGGAGGTGCTGGGGCCTCTGCAGCCTCTATGGCCCTGTCGAGGCCCCGCTATCAATAACCGAGCCACTGCCCTTCTTTATGGTGCTCCGCGCTTCAGACTGTATATATGGACAAAACAGACTGAGGGTGTTTTTTTGCATGCGCATGTATGACATTGTGGAAAAAAGGAGGTAAAATACTAAATACTAAAAAAGTAATAAAATGAAGGGTTTCTGTAGGAGGTTAAATTCAAGACTTTTTAAGACCTTATTAATAAAACATAAAACGCTATTTAATACCTGTTTGATGGTCATACTGGCCAAAATATGAATAAAAACCCTTTTATACAGTACTCCTCTAATGTAACTGGAACCAGGTAAGCTACAGAAAATGGATGGATGAATGTACCAGTCAAATAATAATTTAATTTTTACTAAAAATCTTAATTTGTCCATATGAGTCGACCGGCTTCCAGGGTACTGTAGCAATGGTGTTTGCTTTAGATGAGATGACGCTGACTGAAGCTGCCTCCTGCACACACAGTCCACTGTTGAACCACTTGTGATTTATATGATAGGCCAAGTAGAGTATAAAAGGCCAAGTAGTGCTGCTGCCTTTGGCAAGAAAAAATATTTAAGACCACTATTAATAAAAATTTAAGTCATTTTAATACCTTCTAAGGTGGAACTGCAATAAAAAAAACTCTGCTTTTAGAAATCCCAATCAGGATGCTGCTTGTGTATAGTATAAAATCTGGATTCAATAAAATAACGAGTCACATTGGTAGTGAATTTGAGGATCAACTAATGATGTTGTAATCGTGTTTAATTCCCACAAAGAAACAGGCCGCATTTGCATACACATGTATGACCCTGACTTGAGGTATTGTTGTGTAATATCAGCCTCTTTAAAGTGAATTACAAATCCTGTCCTCCCCAAAGAACTCGTAGGACTACATTCCTCGTCTCATTTGCATTACTGTGGATTAGCTTCTGCCAATTCTTAAAGCTGAGGATCAATAATGGAAAGTGTGGCCCCTCTAAATCTGAAATTGATTTGAGTTTTAAGACTAAGAAGAACTGATGTAGGAGTGAGAGTCTTATTAGGAAGAGATGGGGAGGCTCATACGTCGAGATAATTGAAAAACAGACGAAAAACAAAGGGCAGCGGCAGACAGAGGAGATGATTACAGGCAGATAACGGCTCAACCAGAAAGGCATAAACTGACAGAGGGACAGTGGGAAATCAAGAGCGATTTCCCAAGTGTCACGGAGGAACCAGCGATCAGAGGCCCTGTCACCTTCCACCTAACCTCTTTCCTTTTCCAAATCCCTCTGGGATAAGTGGGTATTGAATGGAGCCTTGAACTCAAGGATCTTCCATCCTCACTCACCCCAGCTTCACTTCAACCCCCCCCCCCGATCATTGATTGTTGTCCCGAATCTTGAATAGCCACCCTATCGCGAGGGCCTTAGGGATCTTAGGGGCCTGAGGGAATGTGATGCAATCCAGGAATGGTGAAATCGGAAAGTGGTTGATGGGTAGAGGTTGGAAAGATAATGAAGAAGTGTTGCTGCAAGGAGAGAGAGCAGGTCAGAGTTACCCACCTGCCTTCGTTGACCAACTCGATAAAGGCTAGACCGGCGTTCTTCTGGATGGAGTTCTGCCATTCCTGCAAGTGAACACACACAATATCAAACATAAACATAAATCTGCGATATTTGGATGCAGAGGACTACAATAAGGTGGTGCTAATACATCCTCACTACCTTTTTTATTACATTTTTAAATAATCAGCTAATCATTTGGTCTACAAAACATCTTCAAATAGCCAAAAAAACCCACATTTTAATTTTATTACAATATAAAACACAGGAAATCCTGAGGAAATGTTTGTCATTTTTGCTTGAATAATAACTTAAATGATTAACCAGTATTCAAAATAATTGCAGATTAATTTGTAGTTGCTTGAGCAGTGTAGAAATACTAAAACCATTCATAAATGGACCCCCTAGAAAGCTCTACTCATGTATAAGCTTTCCTGCCACTACAGACTCCTAATATCAAATGAAACATCACCTAAAAAAGGTATGCTGACTTCTTTGGTCAGCAAGAGCTACATAATCAGCTGGCAAACTAGTGGAGAGGAGTGAAAGAGCTGTGTTGAGAGTGCATTTATCACAAGTAAATACACAATTTTCCTCCCCTTTGACTAACGTTATGGTTCAAGGTGTCAGTCTAAACAATCCAGCCACAGCCGTGTGCGACTTTAAATCCTCAACTTTCAAAAGGGGACAACGAGAGAAGGGAAACTCAGCAGTCATCATCTCTCATGTTCTGTTCAATATTTCAACACCTTCAACACAACCGTCAAAAGAATAATAAAGCAACAAGGTCATGGGGCCTGTCTGAACCTCACAGCGCTTTTTCCCCTTCTTCCTCTCAGGGGAGATGGAGAAATATGCGCGAAAAACCTCAGGTTAGAGACCCAAACTACCAAACTACTCTTTAAAAAAATCATTAATCACAGCTTGAAGTCACTATACATTCCACACTGTTCAGCTTTTATTACAATTTAGTGACAAATGTGTAATAGTAATTTCAGTAGAGGTAAAAATACACGTTTTACTCAATATTATAGAAATTCTCATTTCAACAAAGTACTCAGAATAACTGATTTTAATGGAGTTAGAAAAAGTGAAAGACACTAAATGTGCATGCATATCTGAGCATAAACTTTTTAAACTGTGCTGTCATCATCTCTCGAGCTGATAGAGGAAACTGCGTGTTTATGTAGAGACTGGCCTTTCAGTAAACCTAGAGAGCCCACAGGGACGAGGATATCAGCGCTATAATGAGGAAGGAAAAGATCAATTTACAAGAATCTCTAATACACATCCAACCATATTTGTACGTATGTGATGATTTTCAAAACCATACGCTCCTCCCGCCCCTTTCAGCACAACAAATGTAAAACCATCAAAACCAATCATGCACCAAGCCAAGAGAAACCATTCTTCTGAAATGCCTGCGCACCATCACTCTGTAACCGACTGCACGTCATACAGACAACAAACTAACACTTAACCTCAATTCATAACTGCTTTTTGTCCTGAAGGACCATATTGGCATTGACCGTGTTTACAATACATTCCAAATAAAGAGGGCACAGAGGGAATAAAAGTCTGGGCTTGGGAGTGGAAACAGTGTTTTGGAGTTGAGTACTGGCAGAGGGTTTTGTGGCTGAGGCATGCTTCAGAGGAAGTGTGTGAGAGTAGCCTTGGGGCCCTCTAGTTTAAGCATAGACTGTAGTTGAAGGACATTAAACATGAGTGTTAGCCTGTGGCTGTGGGGATATTCCAGACCGGGCCAGACTGTGCTAGCTGGATTTCAAATAAACACCACAGGAAGTGAGGCCGTAAATAGAGTCGTACTCTCTGGAGAACCAGAAAAACCAGCGACGTTACATTTCCTTTATGTGATTTCTTTAAAATACTTGGGACTTTTGATGCGGGAGTGTTAGAATTTAGCGTGAAACCTAAGCTTCTTCAGCTGAAATAAAAAAGATTATCGCAAAAAACTGCAGTTCGAAGAGGCTTTGGCTCTAAATTAGGTTTGACGAACGGCATGGAGGCCATTGGCATTTCGCAGACACAGACAAAGGTGATAGCAAGACTAATGGTGTCATTATGGGCTAAGAAATGGCTCTTCTAGTTGAATTAAAAAAGCAGTGACCCTGATCTGAGGGACATCTACCAGTGACAAAAAGGAAACAGGGACAGGTCAGTGATAGAATATTGGATTTTGGCTGCCCTGGTCAGCAGTGTCACAGCTTTTATGGCCGCAAAAGGGGCCATGACCACAGCACTCCTGATGAGTAGATACAAGCAGCCATTTGTGACCCCCTCACCTTTAACCTGACCTCCTAACAGATGATAGGATGGAGAGAGAGAGCGAGGACTATCCCCCTTGATCCTGATTGGAAAATTTGTTTAGTATAGCGAGCAGGGTGTACGTTTAGTTTCTTTTTTTGAGGGAAGGTGTGTATGAACGAAAGTTTGAATATTTTCATGGAAATGTCTGTCTCAATCTGAAGTCAGTAAGACAGCTCTGTTTGGTCTGTGTGCAATGATGATGGCATTGAGTCTAAACACACATGCCATGCACTTCCGTCATTACAGCTGATTATCCATAATCAACATCTAAATATACCACTACCACTAGTGAGAAAACACAGACCTCCTGAGTAAAATCGCCTTTCAAACATCAGGCTCGCCACAACACAAGGAAAACATTTTCCAACACTGAAGAAAGAAACGTCTCGAGTCTCCCGAAATAATAAATAAGTCACTTGTGCTTTTCGGTGGCATCACTCATAATCACAAGTATTTGTTGATTTGAAAGGCTATGGGCACACAACTTTAGATGAGACGACAAAAGCATAAATCCTCATGTCAAATGCGGCAGCGCAGCAGAAGCAAAATTAAAGAGACTGAGAGCTACTGATTTTTTTCTTTCTTTTTTCTTGAAATCTGAAAAAAGGACAGGGGGGAGTTTGATTACAAGGTGACAGAATAAGACTGCAAAAAGACAAAGCAGATGGAAACAACAGGCACATGTTTCAAACATCTTAAATTAATTTGAATATTTCTGTCACTGAAAGCTATACAGTTAAAGTTCCTATGACATATCAATAACACGTGGTGGCATATCTTGACATTTTGGATTAAACCTTCGTGCGCTGACAGCCACAAAAGAAGAACTGACAAGGAAACAATTTTTTTTTTGTAGCTGTGTGACCCCAATGTTTATGAACAGTGAGCTCTTCTCAACAATGACAGAAAAAAAAGAGGCGGATGAGTAAGACAAAACAAAAAAATCACTTTTACCATAAACAATCAAATATGTTATTCATCATTTGTTGAGTTGATTAAAGTTGAGTTAAGCTGAGTAGTTTGTTGCTTTGCTCATGCGGCTTTGTCTAAAAGGAAAAAAAGTGTGTGTGTGTGTGTGTGTGTGTGTGTGTGTGTGTGTGTGTGCGTATGAATAACTTAACACCGGGATGTCTACCCGAGCTCTCAACAATCCACATGTGCGTGTTCAGATGCTATCTGCTTAAAGAAAAACAGACATTCATATTGGTGTTTGCGTGATCAAATTCACAACTGAGGGAATATTTACTGATGTCAAAATATTTATACTGCAGGGTCTCCAACAGCTTCATGGACTCACACTTTCATGGCTACACTAACACAGAGTGAAAAAACAGGACATAAACCCCCCACATATACCAAACAGACAAACCAAAAACATGTTAGAACACTTGGAATACGGTACATTCAAGACAGCACTGCATCACCATTCCTTTTAATTTTTTTAAACTTATCTTGTAGCGGAGCTTGTATTTGGTTCGTTCAGTGTCAATGTCAGTGCGTTTTAATGATGTATGAGTATAAGAATACTTAAACACTGTGCAGCTGTTTCAGTTCCAAATGGAACAGATGTTCAGTTTTAAATGAGAAATGAAATCATCACCTCATCTAACAACGTAATTTTCATGAACAGATTGTTCTTATGCTATAATTTATTTATTTTGACTTGAACTTAAAACCCCTGACCCATAAAACGTCTAAAGGTTCATGATCATGCCGATTGAATTTGGTCTCTTTATCTTTCTAAGTCCAACTAATCTCAACAGTTTTCTCTACCAGAGAGAAGAAAAGATGTTTTTTATGTGAAGATGAATCTTCAGTGTACATTTCATGCCATCTCATTTCAAAGACAGATTTAGTCTCAGTTCTTCAGTAATCTGAAGAAAACATTTTCAAAATGACATAATGCATCACGATCAATCAATTTACTGTTCTCACAACTGAAACATAGTTCAGGCTGTTTGCTCATTGGGTTCTCTAACGGCATTAAAACATTTTATATAGGACAAATGTTCGGACATTAAAATACATATGTTTGGTCTTGTTGTTCAAAGGTTCAAATACATTTGCTTGCCTTTCTTTTTTTGTTAGCTTTCAGATGAAGTCGCTTAAAACAGATTGATTACATAGTGTGTGTTGCAAGTAAAGATAAAAATCTGTATATACTGCACTCATTATATAGAGTTTTTGTCGAATCATACATTTCCTCACAGCTATGTTAGCTAGTTGGCCAGTGGAAGGCATACCCAGTGACTGGAACTGCAAATGGGGATCTAGACTATTCAGAAAGCTACATTTACGACCAGAAAACTGAGTCATAAAGCAGCACAAATCTTCCCAGATGTGAAAATACGGTGGAAGTATTGGTAGATTACTTTGGTGTCTGTTGTACTTGAGAGATAAATATTGTTTAAAAGCAATTAACTAACTGCTCAAAGAATACATTACATAAGAGAACGTGGAGCAGAACTCACCAAATTGGAATAAACATTATTTACAGGAATATTTTGTGTCCACTATACAATATCAGAGTGAAAGCATATCTTTATACAATTAAAATCCTCCTTCTTGAGTATTATCAGGAGCGACAGGATTGAAATTTCCTTCTTTAACAGTCTAACTAGATCAAAAATGCAGGGATGTGAATTTTCACTCCAGATCTGAGCTAAGAAGTCGGGACGTGATTTTATCAGCGGGATAGCTGAGAGAGGATAGCAGGGGGAGAAACATAAGAATACATTCCAAGGTCTTATAACGTGGAACCTGTCAGGTAAAAAAAACATTACATTAACAGTGGCTGTCAGGAGGAGAGGGCTCTGTCAGGGAAATTCATTTATTTGAAACACGATTATACGTTGTGTATAAATAACCAACCATTCATGCCACTTGAGGCCCTCCAGTCCCGAGCCACTTCAAGCCAGCTCACAGTAAAAAACCGGCTGGGAGACAAATTAAAAGCCACTCAATATTTTGAGGAGTCTCCCGTCTGATTCTCCCCTCTCTCAGCTAGACTTCACTTCCTGTCAGGAAGCCCCCCTTGACCCCTACCTCCTCCAACACAACACACCCCACTGCCCCCTCTCTGGCTGCATAGTTGCCAACGATAGGGAGCCTGCAGAATTAAGTGCCAGTTGGTGTTGCTGTGTTTTCCTTACGTCTCACAGGAGAGTACCTTTTCAAAGAATAAACAGCATGATATTATCCTCTGAACGATGCAGCGATGGCAGGGACGCCCGAGCCGCGTGGCACGGCTGTAAAGGGGCACTGGAGCAGAACGCAGGGTGAGGGCGAGCAGGGAGGGACGGCTTTGATTTGCACTGATCTTGAACCTTGTGTGCCTGTTTAACTGCACAGCGGGGTGTGGGTCTGACTGTGAGGAAAATGGTGGGGAAAGTATTTTCGTCCACTGGTTTCATCACATTCCTCCCCACTTCTCTCACCTCTCTCAGCTCCCCAAGTGGTTCATACAACATGGTCTGCTCTTGATCCATCAAAGCCTCACTTACGGGGGAGAAGAAGAAATATGTGTACTGACAGATATAAATGGCTATTTAGCAATTCAAACATCAGACTTCACTTTCGCTGACATAACCTTTAAAATAAGCAACTTGTAAGACATAAAATTTAATAAAATCTTAATCCATAACATAAAAACTTAAGTAACCGTGCTTATGGTTTAACCTGCTGGTTGTTCTTTTTCGTATTTTCAGCAGCACTAAGCTTCCAACTGGTTCCCTCGTTTCTCATATTATGTTATTGATTGTTTGGACCATGATGACCGTGCACTTACGACCTGTTCCCTGACTGCAGGGGTTTAAACTTCTATGCCTCCGCTACTCTTCCTTCTAACCTGGAGGTCAGAGGGTCAAAGGGTCAGGAGGAGCCAAGTGTTTGGGGAAGTCAATGTCTTTCTCCCCTCTGACTGGGAGAGAGAGGTGCCCATCTGTTAAACAGGTTAACTATGGCTATGAGACTGGCTGGGAACATACGATAATGTGTGCTCATTGGATTAGTGGGTTAACATTGATGTTATTGAATTACTGTCAAAAGATTATCTGCATTAGCTGTCCCAATAAAATACTATTTGCTTAAAAGAGACATGTGTCAGCTAATGAATCTAAAATAATAACTTTAAACACCCAAATATTTGACATTAAATGGACAATCGCTGACTACAATGACTAAAGGGTTTGTTTAACCAATTTACAAAGAAACAAAATAATTTTATCACTTGCTCGCCTAGCTAGCTGTGGTTTTATTTGTTCAGGTTTTGAGATATCAGCGTCTGAGGGAGAATTTACAGCGATACTCCTGGCCCGGTGAGGCTGTACTTAGAAAACACACGGGGGCTTTGAGCTACAAGCTGTCGTCAGCATGCTAACAAGCTCACAATGGCAATGCTACATGCTATTGTTTAGCAGGTAAATTTAGTGTGTTAGCATGCCAGTGCTGATAAATACAAACTACAACTGAAGCTATTGGGAATGCCATTGATTTTGCAGGTATTTGGTCATAAATTTTGGACAAATTACAACATTTCATGGCAATGTCTCCAATAAATTTTGAGATATTTCAGTCTGTTTCACTATTGCAAAGAGGTGGACTGACCGACACATTGCCAGGGTAGCATAGCTAAAAATTCAGCAGTCATCACTTTTCAAAAACTGCATCTCTGTTACTCTGGTTATTTTGTAGATTTCACTGTGAACAATGTTCACAGGAGTACTGTGTATCTTTGTGTATCTGTTAATAAAAACTGTCCACAGTGAAGTCTGTTGTTGAGGTCTACTGTTTTCTGGAATAGCAAACATAAAATCATTGTACCATGTATCAAAGACTGATTCATCTATATCTGGGCATATTAAAACAAAATTATCTGCATTGCTATATACCACAGTAGAAGCAATATGGATATCAAGTAGCATTATTTTATGTGTAGACATACATTTATGTCAAAAAATTATGAGACATTAGCTGCATCCATGTTTTTTTGTATTTGCTGACATGTAAGGAAGAACAGTCTATCCTATCTGAGCTTGACCATCACGAAACCAGCGCCCCCTCCACCCCACAACTCTTTCTCTCCCTTCTTTCCACTCCATGTACAGGATGTATTTCTGATAAATGGCAGAAGGATGGATGGGCTGACAGAGGGGCCGGACAATAATGGCTGATCTACAGGACACAAATGCAGCTACTGAGGAGATTTATGGGCCTCTGCTCATCGTAGACTGTCCAGTAACCGATGAGATGATTTCTCAAAGCTCTGGACAGACGGTAGCGAGCGCGAAGGGAAAGCTCTTTCTCTTGCCCCAGCACATTATTTATTAATCAGATGTTTTGGGTGGAAGCCACTTCGAGAAGTGGACCCAGGAAACAACACGCTGGCCGTAAACATGACAAAGACGGGGAGAAAACAAGTGTGAGAGGGAGAGTGAAACTGTCAAGGCAAATCAGGGGCATGGGAAGATGGGGGAAAGTGGTTCGTACTGTACGTGCAAGAGCCTCAAGTAAACGCGGTTCACTGGAGAAAACTTAGATGATCTTCATGTAATATGCAAGAGCTACTTTGAGGAGGCCATCACGTTCAATAACATTGAAGGGCTATGACGTCTTGATATTGACCTTATAAAAATGTCTTCTCCAGTTACATGAAATTCTCTAATTAGCACCTAAACATAAAATATCGATACGAGCTGGTCAAAGGACAGTAAAACTGTTGAACTTGCCCTTTATGCTTGGCTAATTCTTATAATTCAAATTCAGTTACTTGTTCTAACATCTCAAATGTGAATATTTCATATTTCTGCCTCGTGTTTTATGGTAGTAAACTAAATTTTGGACTGTTGGTTTTGAGCACTTAAACACAACAGTATTGAATCAACAACAATGCCAGGTGCAGATACAGTAATAAGTTTCTGCTATTTTGAGTGGTACTCTGTTGCCGCTACAGTACATGATGATGATCATTAATCCTCATTTTGTATATTCAGCAGTCCTCGAGGATCAATATTACAGCGGAGAACAAGGCAGCATGCCACCCCAACAGTTAATGTCTGGTCAAAATGGTCCTTTAATTGGGAGCACTGTTGTAGTTGTTAGAAACGGGGCACTATCAAACAGCGGTTTACAATCCCCTCCTCAATGCCAAGCTGATGTGGCCGCCAATGCAACTTTCATAGGATCCCTGATTAAAAACTGCTCTGCGGTCCCTAGCCTCCTGACCCTTCACCCTGGCTCCACTCCATCTCAAAGCTTGGGAAATTAATTAAAATTTCACAGAGATGGTATCGCGTCGCATCTCTGATGAAGGTGTGGGGGGAGAGAGAGAGAGAGAGAGAGAGAGAGAGAAAAAATCAATCAAAATCATCTCCATCTACTCCCTCCACCGGTTGGGCTTGAAGGCAGGAAGGAGTCACAAGATGGCCACAAAGGCACTTCCTGTGAGAGAATTGAGTGCTTCCTGTGCCAGAGGGCCCAACAAACTTTCCTAAATAACGTCATCAATCATGGCACTGGCTCACTCTCACTGCCCCACAAGGAGAGCAAACATACAAATAATTATACATTGTAATTTAGCCCAGAGGAAAGTCTGCCCCTGTTTTCCCTTTTTCCCCAGTGAGAAGCAGCGTATCACCCCTACTTCCCCCCACCCCTCCTTTTTCTCCCTTTACACAACAATAAAATTACATTTGCATTAGCTGTGAGAGAATTTGGTTGGATGATTTATTGAAGCAATCAACACTATGCTGGCCAATCCCATGTCCTCTCACAGACAGAGAGAGAAAAAGAGGTGTGTGTGTGTGTGTGTGTGTGTGTGTGTGTGTGTGTGTGTGTGTGTGTTGTGGAGATTGGGTGGGGTAGCTTGGAGCAGCTTGAAGCTTAGAAAAAAGGAAGAAATAGCTTGGGCTAGGGACCAAAGGGGGAAGCGAGGTATGAGCTGTGCAGAGGAGCAATCACCAAGATTCTGCCTTTGATTAGATTAGCATTAAACAACACCCTGACAGATATGACAAATAGGTGCATTAGAGCCTGTCATTCTTCTCTCTTTGGTTTTCTATCTAGCTTTCACTCCTGCTATTCCTTCGTCTCTGGACATTATAGGGCTCACGTTTCCCTCCGTGTGTCCCACTAGCACAAATCTATGCGCGGCCACTGACATCCAAACAGATGTGTAATCTGACTGTATTACCTTTTTAGAGATGAAGCGAAGTGAATAATGAGAACCAAACAGGGTAGGGGGGTTAAAAGGGGGAGAAGGTGGAGGAAAGAAAGCCAGACGACAGGCGCGATTTCTTTAGAAAATAAAGCTGATAAAAAAAATAAGGCGAGCGCAGCAGTGGTGAGAGGTGTCATTAATCAGATCTGTTTTTGTATTATTGGAGATCTTTGTTTTTTCATGAGGTGTTTTAAATGATAAAGATGCAAACAAACAGGGCCAGAGGGGAGTTATTATCTTTTGTCCTTGTCACACGATGTGTGTGTATGAGGGCAACTGTTTATATGTGTTATAGTATGAAAAGGGAATAAATACAGCGTTCATATGAGATGCATTTCGAACATAAATGTAAAGTACACGGTGTGCAGTAACCTAAACAGCCTTCGGTAGCTTCTTAATGCTAATCAACCGTCCTGGAGTGATCTATTGACAACCCCGATCATTGATCTGCCCACGCCTGCTTATGATCCCTGAATTAGTATTCATGAATCTGGCAGCATCTAAATAAACTTGGCAACAAAACACCCACAAGACAACAGAGAAGAGAGGGATAATCAATGCAAAGCACCATCAAATCTACATTATCCCTCCTCATCAGTTTGGCCAGGCCACAAGGGCCGGCGCTTGGGTCAGAGGTGACGCGGACAGGTCGCCCACCCTTGACCCTCAAACCAATATTTGCGGTCAGGAGATGCCTTCTCTCCGGTTTCTCTGCCCTCGCTCGGGGACGGGGTGAACGTAGAAAAGTAGACAAGGTAGTGTGGAGGAGAGATAAGGCGTGAGATGGCTCACTGTCCACTCTGGGCTGTGGATTTACTGCACTCAAGGTGAGTCTGATAAATCAGATCGGTGTAAAAGAGGAGGACGGGGTGTGGGGGGGGGGTAAGTACAGATATAGATGCCAGACTTGCCTGTGAACAGAGAAGCATGACGAGCTCCACCACTGAGCTGCTGGACTTCATACACACCAAGCCTGGAAAAATATGCAAGAAAATGAATCATTAAGAAATGTACATCGGACAAAAAACAGTACTTTATTTCATAAACTCTGCTGGGTTCTCGTGGAAACACACTCATGAATAACACACCCACAAATAGACAAGAGATTACCTAACCTTGTGCCATCTGCAAGGGAACAGATCGTATTGATGGGCCTAATGAGCCGACATGATGTTACTGTAAACTAATACATATTTGGGCCTTGTATTACAGGCCTGACTAGGCCAGCATATGTCCCATTGATCTGTAATGGCGAGCTCTGGGCTTTCAGG
This sequence comes from Argyrosomus regius, assembly GCA_946959425.1. Taxonomy (NCBI): domain Eukaryota; kingdom Metazoa; phylum Chordata; class Actinopteri; family Sciaenidae; genus Argyrosomus; species Argyrosomus regius. Next base: position 10,209,630 of record OX336883.1, read on the forward strand.
GGGCAGGGGGGCCACTAGAGTGTCCAGAGGCTGCAGAGGGGCACAGACGGGGAAGAAGGCAGAGTAGCCTTTGGTCTTTTAGTTGCTCTTCATATGACACAGAGGCACGTACAGACATACACACATACGCACACCTCCCCCCTTGCCTTCTCTTCAGGCCCCCCTGCAGCTATCAATCAACTTTCCATTTTGTTTGGTGGCAGCAGACATCCCAAACACTGCTATTAGTGGCCTGGCCTCTGACCTGGCCCCCTAGAAACCTTCAGCACAACTAGCAGCTCTTGGCCCAATGCACACTCATCACACTATTGGATTAACAACAGCCTGAAGATGTTATTGCATTTAAATGAGGGCAACTGTTAAAAGAGGCAGCATCCTTGTGTTCTGCGAGGACACGGTGATGTGATGTTGTACTTACTCGTGCCCTCAATAAGGAGCTCTTGACCGTGGCTGCCCAGCAGGGTCCGAGAGAGGAAGGGGGCAAAGTCCACAAAGATCTCTCTGAGCAGAGGAGCTGCCTTCTCCAGGGCATGCTCCAGACGCTCTGAGATACTGGAGAAGTAATCCAAACAACACATAAACACAAACAGTGCATGACAAGTAAAATAAAATTTGCATGCAACTGCAAAACAAATTAAGAAATTTAAAAATATGACATCAGTTAAAATACTGTTTTTTAATGTGAACTAACATTGGAATTAGGACAAAGCAACAATAAGTGGATATTCATTAATAACTCATTGTGTATGCTTATGTGCATAAAAAAAAAAAGCTGATAGTGTATGCGCTTGTGTGTGTGCGTGTGTGTATGTGAGAGAGAGAGAAAAGAAGATGAATCACCTCATATTGGGAGCTGTGTTCTGGGTCACAGGGGAGAGTGGGGGGACAGATGGCAGGCTAGCGCTGGCTGGAACCTGGCCGCCTGCTGCAGGGAGAAACCAAAGAACTCTGTTATTAGTCTGGATGTTGGACAAGAATAAGACGCTACGCGCGCACACACACACACACACACACACAGAAAGAGCAATACATTATACGAGCAGGGTAGCACCATAAACCTGTGTGGAAACATGCCTCTTATGAAATAATACAATGGTCTTCATTCAAATGTATAGAAAAGGGGGATTTATGGTCAAATGGGGCAAGTGGGGGTACAAGTATAATTTTATGGTTAGATAGTGGATGATGTACTCCGAGCACAATACGTCTTCTTTATCAATTTACAATTCAGAGGTTTTCATGATGGAAACCTCTAAATTGTGCACCGATAGGCTGGTAACATTTTCACTGTAAGCTGCAGTCACACTTTAAACAGTGTGATCTTTTTTTTTATTTTTTTTTTTTTTATATTTCAGTCGTATATCAAACAAATCCGATTACAATCTTTTAAAATTACAATATTATTTGTTAAAAATAAGTAATATTTTCAGTGTTACACCTGTGTGAATGCGAGATGAGACCTTTTTTCAAATTGTTTTTACTCATTAAGTCATTACATACCAATTTACCCCTCTGGGCTGTTTTTGTGACTGTTTCATTATACAACTAAAAGGTGCTTTACGACTTCATTCTGGAGACGGAGGCACACAAGCTACAAAGTCCATGTTTGATTGATCTGGCAGTAAATTCACTTCCCTGTGGCTCATAAATAAGCTAATGCCCAGCTGAATATGGAGGAGGGGGATTCCTCTGGTGTTTCAGCGGGCTTGTTTTTCCAGCCAGGACAGTCTCCAAGCAGGGATAACTCTTAAGGAATGACAGACAGTGTAATGTGGGCTGGAATGTGTGTGCATATGTGTGTGTGTGTGTGTGTGTGCATGTAAGGTGTTAAGCAGCGCCATGTGGGCCTGGTGAGAGTATCCCCTCTCCAGCTGAAGTAGCTCCTTCAAACAAAGAGGAGTAAATGAACGTCTCCATTAGTCCTCCCACTGCCCCACTAAAACACACACGCGCTCACAAAGCATATTTACCCAACGCTGCTCGCAAAAGCGCTCTATGCATACAGCTTAAACAGTTATCATTATTCACATGCACACATACACACACAGCACAAACAGTTGCGCACAAACTCCCCGACCTGATTTTACAGTAAATGCACAATCTCTTAAAAACAGACAAATCCCACTCTCGTGTCACTCCCTCCTCGCTTAAACACACACTGCTCAGTGAAAAAACAACATTTATATACACACTCACACATGCAGAAAGTTGACAAAAAAAACAAACCAAAAACCAGCTGATCACTAAATATTGTCACTGTTTCATCAGTGGATTCAGGAGAGTTTGTGTGCTCTTATTTTTATTATTATAATCTTATTTATTTACCTTAATTTACCTTATCAGAATCACTGCGATATAAAAGTACTTTTATTTTTGCATTTATATTTAAAGCAGTAATCATAATTTCGCTTTTATTTTTTAATGTATATTTTATTTTGAAAATGTTACTTTTAGTAAATTAAGTCTATTAAACCAAAGCTAAAGCTGCTACAGCTTCCAGGTGAATTACTGTAACTCCAATGCTTGTTGTGATCTCCGCTTGGTAACTGGATTACATTGTACAAACACAGCAACATTATTCTCCCATTATTCTTCCAGGTACACAGAGGAGCAAAATCTCTCAATAAATATTGACTTTTTTCGCAGCACAGCTCATCCAGGCTATGACTTATCTACCCGCGCGGAAACACTGCCCTTCTAACATTTGTGTGTGCACTCACTAGCTGCTGCAGAGTCTGCAGAGGCGCTCTGGGGGGCGTCGCCAGAAGATACAACGGCAACGCTGTCGATGGGTGTCCCACCAGACACGGACGCAGCAGTGGCTGCTGGGACGGGAGTGGAGGTGCCTGGAGACGGTGTCATGCCCGCTTTCTTGGGTGCGACGATGACACTTCTGTAGAGGGATGAGACAAATCATTAATTTAATTGTCACCTAGAAAGAACTATTGTAAGAAAATGCTGATGGTGCCAGTTCACGGCAAGCCTCATAAGACTTATGTACACAGAATAGAACGACAATAACGCCGTCATCAATCCATTAGACTGGGGGAGCAATTATAACGCTGCTTTACTGACTGACTGAGTAGAAAATATTTTAAAACAGTCACACTGATCACACAAACCGAGCCGCTACCTGCAGTAGTTCATCAGGAATAATAATAAATTCTTACTTCTTCATTTCATTTTGCTTGTTGATACTTTACAGCATGTAAAATATGGGTGCATAGTAGTGCAAAGTATATTTATGTACAAAGAAAACTGAAGTCCACTTCTACAGCACAAACTTTCTGTAATTAAAAGCAATTCTTTTAAAATTCTAAGCACGTAGTACAGCTGACTCAGTTTGCCAATACGCTGCATACCAAACTTTTTTTTTCCTACCTTCCTTTGAGGAATAATAATCCTTTTTTCTTCTAAAAAGCAGTCGTAGCCTGAATACTGTCTATCCTGTCTACACAAGTTTCCTGATTTTAGATAGGAAAATATTTGATTAAAGAATAAATAAGAAAATACAGACAATCTGACACTTCCAGTGATCTCAGTGCTTAAATTCTGCACACATTTCCAACATTCCTCAAAAATCATTAAGGTTTAATATCGAGTTGTAGCACGCAGGCTTAGGTTTAGTTAGGTTAAGTTTAAATTTAAAACTGTTTTTATCTGATCATTGACAGCTAGCTTACATTTCTAAACACAGCTATCTATGCGATGATAACCCTGCTTTAGATGTCCATCCTGTAACTTAACAGGAAGTGTTTCTCGTACTGATGTGGTACGACTGAGTGGAGTTCAATTCCCATCCGGCGAACAGCAGATGGGAGGAGAGCAGCATGCAGATAAGCTGTCAGTTTAGACCAGGGCTCTGACAGACCACTGGCCATATCAAAAGAAAGCCTGGCCCTGCTTATCAGTGCTGACACAGGGGAAGCAGGGTCTAATCACTGGCTACTGCTCCCTCTCAGAAACACAAACCAATGCAGGCTTACCAAGATATGCAAGACACACATCAAATCCACAACATTTGAATACAGAAAGAAGAGAGCATACAAACAAACCAAAAAGAGCTACCATGCATTCCTGCACGCTGCCAGAGTTGGTGTGCATGCATGCATGCTCTCATGCACACACAAGAGGATAGTTGGTTCTGGCTCCCTGTGGTGCAGACAGATACCTGGCCGCAGTATCAAAGGCTGTCCTCAGCTGATTTAAGGCAGCTGATCAGATCTATTAAAAGTTACTGTGAATGTTAAACCCTGACAGTTGACCTTTGCCTCGAGTGATCTATGATTAGAGAATAATAGAGCTGCACACGGATCCCAGTGGCTTGACAGTTGTGCTTAAAACACAAACACACACTGAGAAAATCCAGAGTGATACATAAAAACTGAAGCAGTGATAGAAAAGAATGAAATCAGCACTGATAGCCAGAAGAGTGGAGATAAAGGTTTAGTAACTTTCTTTCTGTTCTGATACCGAGTGGGCTGGATGGTGGTATCAGGAAACAAGGGCGGCGCTGACGTGAAGCACCCCAGGTGTCAACAGCAGACAGGGAGACAGCGAACCCCTGGTGTGTTGGATGCTGGGAGAGTGTGTGTGTCCACAAATATTTGAATATATGCATATTGAGTGTACAAATAAATGCATGAGCACGCAAGTGTGCACGAGTCTGCCAGTGAACATGTCCGTGTATGTGTTTGGCCTTCCATCTGTTCCCCAGCAAAAGGCCCAGTGAATTATTCAGCAGGTCATTAGCCACACTTATCATGAGTGGGCCGCCCCAGTCGATTAATCAGCCGTCAGCGGCCCCACTCAACCCACAAACAGGAGCCCAGGGCAGAGAGAGAGAGTGTGTGTGTATGTGTGTGTTTGTGCAGGGCTGAGGCTGAATTATTTAAAGGCTTTAACCTACAATGGATAAGTGCAGTAAACACTGTGATTCCAGTAATCTCTGCTATTTTAGGTAAAACAAGTGCGAGAATGAGTAAGGAAGTGTCAGCAGTGTGTGTGTGTGTGTAAAAATATCATTCTCTAGAGTTTCAACCTCAGAGCCGACTCATGCGAGGGAGGGGGGGGGTTTACACCCCAGGAGAGCTTTGATCTCCCCTTTCACCCTCATTTCACGCAACCCCGTGCGTGTGAATGTTTCTCATTGGCCGTACACGCCGACACATTTACATGTACACACTACTTTCAAATCAATTCTAATAAAACTCCGCGGCATCTGACAGTTTCTCGAGCTGTGATTGGATGATGACGGTTGGCGTGGGAGGGGCATTTACTTGACGACATCAGTGATTAATGAGTAGAGAAACTGGGACCTGAGGGCCTATACAGTATGAGAATAGCAGAATGTCAATGCTTTTCATGAGAGTTTGCGAGTGTGTGCGCACAAGGTTACCGCACTACACGTAAGTATGCATACATGATGTATGCATCGGATATGCATGTACAGGTAGGACATTACTTATTTAGACCAACGGGCTGCCAGAAAACTCTCGGCAGAGGCAGAAAATGTTGAAATTTTATTTGAAGTGACCTAAAAAGTTTGTGGAAATGTACATATATATGTGTATGCTTGTGCAGGAGTGTGTATTTTATATATACTGTAGGTACTGTAGTGCATATTGTATGCTAGGGAGGTATTTTGGGATGTATGCTGTCTGTCTTTATGTGAATTATGTGTGTTTTTGTCTTATTTGTTTGCTTAAAATAAAAATGAACAATAAATAATGGAAGTTAATTAGTTTGTAAGTTTGACGCAGGATCACTAGCGAGCTTGTTTCAGGTGTTTCGTAAAAGGTGAACTTTTGTGAATCCCCGTTTGCACTCGCAGAACCTTTTTTTTTTTTTTTTAAGTGTGGTGTAGAAATTGAAAAACTCTCTCGGTTGTGTTTGTGTCCAACATGCTTACCCTCTTCCTAAGAAGTACATTAACAACACTTCAACATCAACAAAACTCATCTGTACATCAACTCTCACATGCATGCGGAGTCTACTGCCAGGAATGCAAACAACTGCACCATGTATATCCCAACGTCTAACACACACACACATTCTGCCGAACCAAGCAGACTAAATCACTGGCTTGTACAATGACACTGTTTAGTTCTGGTTAGTGTCAGCAAATATTTGCAGACTGGCTGTCATAACAGGGGCATGGCTGAGAAATGGATGGGAGAAATCCAGCAGGTCTCCACTAGTAAATAAATCAGTAAGGATACTTCACCCCCCTGACCAAGCCGCAGTTTTTATCTGGGAGATCCCAGCTTCTTTCATACATTGGTCTCGTAAATCCAGCTCCCTGGTTAAGTGAAAAGTGGCCATGTTTTGGCAGGAGATGTCAGTGCAGAATGTCAGCCCTAGTCCGTACTGGTGTCACTGGGAGGCTTACTGGTTAGTGGGAGATGCTGAGCAGTGATAGAGTCATTACGATGAGATATAAACACAGGACATGTCTAAAGGTAGGTAGAATTAGTAAGGGTAAGGACTACAGACAGCGGGCTGATAAAGAGCGGTAAACTGAGGAGATAAGAGAATAAATATAGGAGCAAAGCCGGTGAATGATGTGGCTAGCAGGGTAGTTTTGACCATCAAAATAATTTGGTGCCCCGACAGTGAGGTCAGAGAATTGGGGAACGTTAGGAATCTGTCGAAGAAAGGCTTGCATGGGTGCATATATATATATATATATATATATATATATATATATATATATATATATATATATATATATATATATATATATAGATAGATAGATAGACCTCCATTATTGTCCAAAAACTATGAAAAAAAACACATCAGTGAGCCACACCTTTATGCTGCGTGACATGTTCCATCATTACAACAAACACACACACTGCAGTTTATTTTAAATTAATCCTGCAAATATATAATAATCCAAAACAAGTAACAATATTCACTTAAAATTCACTATTTATTACATTATTTGAGTCCTTTTCTTTAATGAAAGTATATATGTGCGACCCCTGTTTGAAGGTTTACGACCTTAGTATGACCCAATGCACTGAGAGGGATTGAGAAGTTGGAAATTATTTTTTTTTTAAAAGGACTAATGCACTGTTTGTTTTGATGTTTTCATGAGATTTGTTAACTATAACAAAAAGGTAGAATATTGCCAGCCTTATGCTTGTAACTAGTAATTATTTTATTATTAGTTAAACGTGTTAATGTGTGAACATCCTCACAGCTGCTTTTATTTCCTCTAAAAAAAGGAGCCAGGGTAAAGTTTGCCCTCTGTGCCTGTGCTGTATACCTTGCATGAAGAGCCTCCCATTGGCAGCATGCAAGCTGTTAGTCTATGTTCTCCAGCTCTCCTGACGTCCTCTTTTCCTACTGAGTGCGCTCAGCGGACAGGAGCCAGTCTAATCCCCCTGATATGAGGAGCGCCCTGAGACCTGACAAAGCATTCCTCAGATAAAGACACGCGATCACAGAGATGCCGTGGAATTCCCACAGTTGGGGGTAGGCAGACTGAGTGCGTTTGTGAGAGAGAGAGGGAGAGAGGGAGAGGGAGAGGGAGAGAGAGAGAGAGACAGACAGAGAGAGAGAGAGGAAGAAATGTTTTCTTCAGTACATGAGAACCTTGACTTGACATCACCCCCATGGAGACTTCTTTCTCCCCCCCTTCTCCCATCTCTTTCTCTCTAACAGTCTCTACCACCCTCTTCCCCCTCTGCTGTTTGTGAACCTCTGTCTCAGAATCAACGCTCCAAATGGAAACCAGACCGGTGACCATCCTCTCTCACCTGGGCCCGTCTGTGGCTTCAGCACTCGGCTCCGCTTTTGAAGCCTTACTCCTGACTGTTCACCCCCTGTACCTCCAGGGGTAATGCAAATTATACAGCTTTTATGCCAGAAAAAAAGTGGGATAGACAGACAGAGACGAGCAGCAGGAGGGATGAAAAAGAAAGTCGTTTAAATATCAGCGACACGGTGAAAAGAAACAGCTTCCTGCCAGCTTTGTCTCTTCATCCTAGACATGACTCCTGTTTTCCTTAAGACAGGTTCTTTGTAAGGCGGTTTGCTCGGGATGAGGACCTACATCGACAGCTAAAAGGGAAGAACAATGGGAGTAAGGGGGAAAGAGTCAGAGACGAAGATTCCCCGGGTTCAAAAGGGTTTCTGTTACAGAATGTTTTTCCAAGATTCACCAAGGCCTCCTCTGGGGATAACAAAGGAAGATGTCTTCAAGGTCTGACTTTGAAAAGTCCCCTGCAGTTATGTCGGGATAAATGGTAAGAAACTGTCAACTTGAGAATCACAAGCGTATATGCACCATATGGGCTCTTCAGAAACTGATGAAGCTGTCAGGTCTGCACCCATGTCAACACAAGCAGGATTTTAGCCCGGTTTTTTTCTCTACAATCACCAATGTGCAGAGCACACACATCATTTTCTAGACATAGTACGTGTACGTCAAGCTATGTTTGAACATGAGCCCTCACCTATCAAATGAGCGGTAGTGTAGTTCTCTGGCCACGTCGCCCACACTTCCCAGAAACGCCGGTGGCAGCAGACTCGGATCCACCATGATATCATCAGCTGGAGTGCTCACAAGGCTTCGCAGAATATCCTTCACATTCTTGCCCTTTGAATCAGTGGGCTGAGAAGGTCTGACCTCAGTTGACAGCGTAGACAAGGCCTCTGAGATGGCGTCTGGACCGTGAGTCATGCCGGAGGATGACAGGTCTGCCTCGCTCGCGGCGGTTGAGGTGTGGTCATCACCGATGCCAGAATCGTACCGCCGCAGAGAGACACCATTCTCCACTTCTAGTCCGCCAGAAATGGCACCACTATCTGAGGAAGACACAAATAACGAAGAAATGTGAGCCACATCATGAGATCAATTAAAGTGGTACCAAATCTTGAACTTGGGGCAGAAAAACGAGACAAAACTAAATTCTGCTGCTTGTTTTGTTTGTTATTTAAACATTTCTCAAATCTATTCTATATTCTCTAGTTTAATAGTGTTTTGTGCAGTACTGTATAGACAGAACAGCCTCTAAAGATTACTCAAATGAAGGAACTAAAAAGGGAACAGGTCACAACAACAAGTGACCTGATGACAAGTCTCTAGACGCATTTAGGGGGTCAAAAGCAGAAAAAGATTGGGAACCACTGTGTTACAGTTTCTCTGGAGTTGCTGTATACCTGTGCTTCTGGCAGACTGCGACCGTTGAGGGTGTTTCTTGTCATTGTGGGGCTCCAGGATGTCGCGGTACTTTGACACCATGAGGACTGAGATGAAGTAGACAACAGCAAGAGCCAGAAACTGAGCCTGCTTACTGTCCTCCTGAAACAAACAACATACACTAAACTATCTGCGTGTGTGTGTTTCTGTAATAGTTGAATAATTTCACGGGTGTTATGCACGCTGTGTTATGCTTTGCACATTATGCATGGATGTGTTTTCTGTACAACTCACAATATCTCTGAAGACGACAGCCCTGAGGCGGTTAATGTCCATGTCCTGAAGAAGCCGGTCCAGGTCTCTGACTGGAGACATTCCACCTGTCACTGCATCAACAGGACTCTGCACGCATGCATGCAAATCAAACCATTACTACGTGAAATGCATTGTAGTCTCCAAGTCAAGTGCGAGCAGCACACGTTCTTTTACACCAATCAGGATGTTTATTAATCCATGTGCGCTTCATGGAGTAGGGTAAGGTTTCACAGCTTAGGGAAGCCATTCCTCCTGGGATCATGTCCTTAACATAATGGCTTTTCTATGGAGCCACTGCATTATAAATGAGCTTTAACACCCGGTTCAGGGAAGAACAACATGACTTTACTGGAAGCCACTGTATCAAATCAAAGGGGCAATGACAAAAGGCCTTGTCGAGTGTCACAAAGGGCAACCAGTGTGGTAATATAATAAGATATGAGCTAATGCAATAACACTTGGTTGTTGTTGGTGGGCAGGACAAAGGATAAAGCTCCTTCTGGTTTACTATTGAGTATGGGAAAAGAGCAAAGGAAGATGTATTTTTAAGTGTAAAAAAACTCAAAGGAAGTCCAGTACAAGAGTTGTTCATTTGTATTTTTGGATTTGATTTTAGAGTGTAACACTGTGTAAGATAATGAAGTGAGCAGATGATTTGGGTTACTTGCCTGCGCAGATGCAGACTTGGATGTTCCAAGCATAGTGCTGGGCATGGTTGTATAGCTGCGTGCTGGGATTTCTGTGCCATGCTTGGATTGGGCTTGCTGACACTCCAGACAGTTTCTCACTGCCATAGCACACACTGGGGAGGGACGGGGAAAGAGATATTATGTGACATCATATAAATGTGTAAAAGCATTATGCCATAGAAAAGAGATGACACCCAAAGCGAATGAACAAAAAAAAAAGTAGAGGAATCTCTGTGAAAATCCAGCTCGTAAACTAAGAAAAACCACAACAGGAGCAGCTGAGAGAGACAAAAACAAAGGAGAAAAAGTGGGGCCACGACAAGGTCAGCGCTCTGGCCAACTCTGGCAGCATCGTTCACTCTTCCCTGCTCCACCTCTCCTCCCAAGGTCACAGTGCAAGGGTGTGCTCTTGAATCACACCCATTGTGTGCAAGCTCCCATAACAAATGACACTGCTAGGGTGTGCACTTGCTGAGTAGGCAGGAAGATACGTCCTTTGTCGCAAAGAAAATCTTGGGGTCTGACAACTTCAGGCGGGTTCAAAACTGGCACACTTACCATTTGTAATCTAATGTTGAGCTCCTCTGTTGGAGACCCTCCCAACCCCCACTGCTCTGTACTTGACAACTGACAAATGTTAACTCTGAGCCATTTAGATTACGAAGGAGGGAATTATTCCGTCTGGAAATGGGCTCGCTTTTTCCATTAGGACTACTCTTTCATACGACCATTTATAAAAAGTGAGGGGGAGGGAGGGGTGGAGATGCTAAAACCTTGTTACAGTCTTCCAAAATCAGATTAGGTGCCAGCAATGGGGAGCGCATACCTCATCAAATATTCATTTCATAACGGCTGCTTTCTAAAACTGGACCTGTAGTACGGTGGCATCGCTTTACTGCAAAACCCCAACAGCAGCAACGGTACTTGAATAATGTCTGAGCGGAGAAGGGCTCTTTGTGTAACAAGTTTGCATTTTGAAAGCCTTTTTTGTGTGTGTAACCTTCACCGTAATGAGCATCGAAAACAAAATCTGATACCTGAATACGCACCAGCGTACGGAACAAAGCATGAATAATCAGTGTATAAAGTACTGCACCACTTCCACGCTGAGTGAGTGCGTGTAAACTGCGTTGATCTGTGTTTGCTGAAAAGGTGCACCACATAAAATTAATAATGCAAGAATTTCAATATCTTTTATTCAGCTAGAGCGCGGCTCAGCTTCTGATGCTGTCAGAGGAAACTGTAATAGCCTGGAACAGAAGGCAGAAAAAGGCCTCGGGCTACACTGCAGTACAGTACAGCCAAGGCCATTATGTAGAACTCACTATATCATGATAGCAGCCATTTTGGAGTGTTGCCATGCAGTGGGGTTATAATAACAAGATAAGAGAGGGCTGATACGAGCAGAGTTTAAGAGGCGAGGGAATGAGAGCAGCGGCTGGAGATGGAGGAGGAAGACGGCAGAAAAGAAAGGGAATACAGAAGGGAGGGTCAAAAAGGCTACAGGGAGCCATGACTGAGCCTAATACAAGAGGCTACTGCCGACTGATATGAGGTGGATCGATGAACAGGGGAGGACAGAGGGCTTGGTAAAAGGAGGAGATGAAAGACGGAAATTCAGAGAGGGGATCCAGATGTGCAGAAAGAGAGCTAAACAAAAAAAACTGCAGTGTTCAAGGAATAAAAAAATAGGACAGAGAGGGGAAAGAATGCATGAGACTGAAAGCAAATGAGCAGTTTTAGGAATAAAGAATAAGAAAGAGAAGAGTGCATACCGAGGCGAAGGCACTGTCGGAGGATGCCTCCTGATGACATGTTTTTCTCAGCTTCTATCTCAGCGAAATTGAGCGAGCTGGCAAAGATGAGAACATCCACGAGGTTGATGAGGCGCTGTAAGAAGGTGACTGAAGCCTCCAATGCCAAGCCTTGGGATGGTTCAATGTTCTCCAGTTCATGCTGGCAGTAGAGAAGATTTACAGAGAAATTAATGAATAAACGTTCAAAGAAAATCCTCTTATTTTTGGAAATGAACTGTACATTCAGTATAGATCAAGTAGATTAAGTATAGGCTTATTTTAGAAGCTAATGACTATATATAGTAACTAAGGGAAGAATTTATTTATTTTTAAATATTTTTCTCTGTAAAAATAATTTAAAAAATGAAAAACAGTATCTTTATTTTAATGTAAAGGATGTCATGGTAACATAAGAAAGGGAAACTTTTACATTTTTGCTTTTACGCTGTAAGAAAACGATGGATGCGTCAATGAAACAAAAGAAACACTGAGCAAAGTTCATTCTTGACCTGAATTTTAACAAAAATAAACTGTAACAAAAAAGGTGACATCAGAACCGTCAAAACAACTGCATGGATGATGGAAAAAATGTGAATTATTTCCTTTTTGTTGAAGAAAAGTATCTAAAAAGTGTACAAAAATGTATGGAATATATGCGAGAGCTATCCTGATAAAACCATCCTGATAAGAGTATTTTGTTACATCCGGTTTTACATTTGTTTACGGACCACACACACAACTGACTGTAATTGGATTATAATGGAATTGAACATCAGTCTGATTCTTAGACAGACCAGTAAAGTGACAGAAGCAAAAGAATCACGTAAGAGAGCCGCAGTCACTGAGATCAGACAACACAAAAACAAACTAACAATGTTAGGAAGCAGCTAACTGTAGTCTAATGTGATTGGGGAAAGGTCAATGTGGATGGATAACTTCCTGCAATTGGTGCCATCAACTATATGTACAGCCATAGTTAAGTACACACAAAATCCCTCTCACACACACACACACACACACACACACAAATATATATATATAAAGAGACTCACAGAGGAAGAGGTTGCAGCAGAAAGCAGAGGTAAAATGCCTCCACAAGCCATGATGAGGTTGTCCACCACCTGGGAGATGAGGTGTATACTGTTGTGCACAAACACAACGTTCTCACTGCTGTTCACAAAGTCCAAAATGGTCTTTGTGGAGTGACTGGGAGGCAGAGGACACAAAGATTTCTTTGTTAACAAACCACAAATAGAATATAAATAATATAATATAAAAAATATTATAAAAAGTAAAGTAACTTTCTTTTCAAATGAATTTGGGCTTCATGCAAGAACATTCGTACGAACTTTCTTACTCGCTCATAAGTGTCGGATTCAACAAACTCTGATTGGACAAACTAAATCTGATGATGAACACCACCTGTTAATAATAAGGAGGTGAGCGTTCACTGATTTCATCACCATCATGATCTACATCTCTAAAAAATTGCCAGACAAGATTCCCTGTTCCAATCTGTTTGGGGGCAGTTTAATTCACGATATACTGGGGTGTTAGTTCGGGTTGTTTGGAGGGCTGACAGGGGGCTAACATGGAGGCTGGGCGGTGTACTGTTGTGGACAGTTGCAGCAACATAGCGTATTTTGGACACAGAAGAAAAGGGTCAGTGTTTGTCTCACTGGGCGCCATGTTTGCTCAATATAATATATTAAATATCATATTTTTTGGCTCTGAAGGACAGAGGCTTGCCTGCTAACGTTAAAGGATAAAAATATCCTACATATCCCTTTAATATTTACAAAAAAAACATTTCCTACAGCTTTCTGGCTTATACTTAATTTGCCTTTAAATGGTTAATATGCAAAGAAGAAAGACAAGGACAGCTCTCCAGTTTTACTTTTTAATATTGCCACATGGAAGTCTTAGGCAAGGCGCCCTTCCTCAGCGTGTATTCTGCCAATTTCACAATCAACATGCACAGGTTGGATTAATTATAGGTGATCAAATACCACTTCAATTCCCACATTTGCATATTGATTGAGAAATTGCCACAATGCACACTGAAAAAGGGCGCCTTCCCCAAACGTCTGTGTGTTGTCCTTTAGGACCCTTTAGGTCTTTAAGGTCTTATGAGTTGAGCGTGTAGAGAGAGAAGGAGAAATTCCTCATTTTGACACATGGGTAATAAGTTAACTACTTCTTGTATACACAAAAAGGTGTATTGTATTTGCAAGCAAAACTCAGAAGGAAACTCTTTCTAGTAACAAAACAAAGAACTCTTTCAGACATGTGCAACACTTGATTAGGACAAAAGCTTGTGAGATGAAATCTTCTGTCTGCTCCTCAGAGGAATGAAAAGCCAATAAATCTTTATTCCATTAATCAATTAACAAAATGTTTGTTAGCTCAAGCATTAGCAAAGTCAGAGTCAGCGGATTGTTACCCTACCTCCTCCACATCTGGACATCTGTCTCAATAGAGAAGAGCAGGTCAGTGAGGAGGCGTTGGTGCATGTGGGACCAGCGGAACTCTGGGATACGAAACATGGTGGAACGAGGTGCTGAAGTGCTGCCCTCTCTCTGCTGATCTGACCCGCCTGCTGCTGCTGCTGCTGCTGCTGCTGCTGCTGTCGCCGCCGGTTGTCCTTGGCTTGTTTCCTACAGAGAAAGTAACACACAATTAAGCTTTAAAACAAAGAACAACTGAAACTGATCAATTCTACAAAGTAGTAAGTAGTGAAAGTAAAGAAATCATAAAAAAGGTACATACTGTTGTTGAGGTCTCCTTCAGTTCAAGTCTCTCTGTGTCTAAGGCCACATTGGACACGTCCAGTCTGGCAATTTTGATCTCTTTGGTCTTGCTGACAGAGTCTGCACTCTTCTGGGTGCCAGAGTTGGAGGCGGTGGAGCTGCTGTCTGCAGAACCGGACGCGGTTTCCTCTTCAGTGGTGGCGGTGGTCTCTGAAGGCTGGCTAGGTGTGGTGGAGTCTGAAGCTGCTGCAACCTCCTGGGCTGTAGAGGGCGCTGTCGTATCTGAGGGCTGCTGGTCGGCAGTAGCCGTATCAGTTATGGAGGAAGACTGTTCATCTTTATCTTTGGATGGTTCTGTCTCACTTTGTTCAGGTGTTTCAACTGGAGGAGTCTCACTCTCCACACCAGAAACCTGTTCCTCTTTACTTTCTTCAGTGTTTTCTTGTGTTCTAACCTCCTCCTTCTCATCTTTTTCTTCATCCGTCTTCATCTCATGTCCTTCCTGATCATTTTTCTTGCCTTCATCATCTTCATGTTTATCTTCCTCCTTTGTTTCTACCTCCTTTTCCTCTCCGGCAACAGCAGAGGCATAAGAGGACTCCTCTTGGCTATCATCAGCATCACTAGGGTGGATCTGGTCACTAACAGACGACACATCAACCAGGTCTTCGTTGAAGACGGAGGCTCCACCCAGAGCACTGTTCTCCAGACAGGCCGCACTCTCAGGGGACGTTTGGCCAGTCTTACCTTCTTGTTCTTGTACTTCTTTATCTGCTTCATTCAAAGAGTCTTCTGTCATGGAGTTGGATGATTCACCTTTGCTAGGTTCACTCTCAGATTTTTCATCATCTGTTACGGGTGTTTTTGTATCATCACTCGCAGATGTTGTAGCAGAGTCTGTAACCGCTTCCATCGCTTTACTGTCATCTGTTTCAGCCTGATCACTAACTGATGTTTGTAGATTATCAGCGCTCTTGTCAGTGGAAGTCTCAGTCACAGGTTCCTGATTGTTGGTCTCTTCGCTCGGTTCCTCTTTGTTGTTTTCATGTGCCACAGTAGTTTCAGCCTCTTTCCCATCACCTGATTCATCCCTGGAAGACTCCTGAACCAACTTCTGTTCTTCTTCTTCGGCCCTCGCCAGGATGTTGGACACTGTGATGGATGCGGGTCCCTTTTCATCAGCAGCCTCCATCGGGCTGGAGGTGATGGTGGAACTGGACGCTGAGTCTGGAGACTTCTGGGACAGCTCGTCCACTTTGAGTTCAATGACAGTGGACGGGGCCGTCTCCTCTGCGGGTGTCCCATTTACACTTTCCGTGTTCTCCGAGTTCTGGCTGACACCAGAGATGGTTCGGATTGTGCTCAGAGATCCTGCAGACTCCTGGCGCTGGTACTGATGGAACATGCGCGACAGATTCTCTTTGTGCTGCTCAAAGGTTACCTGCAAAGATGAGAGTATAAACACAAATGTATGAAACACTACTAGCCTTGACACCACAAGTCATCCTGATTGGTCTTTAAAATAATTGCGTAGATCAGAGAACACGGTGACTTTACTACAGTGACATCCAACAGGGCAAGAAAAGAGTAGTTAAACTATCAAACAAGTTGTAAACAAGACAGCTTCCAGGATATTTATACAGTTTTATTTGGAGATAAAACTGAACATAAGTGCTCCAGAAAAGGTCACTGCACAGTAAAACCTCCATGCACACAACTACAGTTAGTACGGTAGGTTCAAGTGGAACCAGGAAGTAGGTCTGTGATCATAAGTTTGGCCAACCTTTCAGGTTTAAAACCTGAATGATTATCTGACCATTCTTATTTCTTGCGCCATCAAACTTCTTTTTAAAGCTTCAAAGCTGCTGTGTTCCCAGATTTTAGCAAAAAAATTGTTGACTTTAATCTTTTATACTACCCAAACGACAAAAACAAGACCTACGCTGTTATAATCAGAGAGACTGAGACCTACTACTATCATGAACCTCTTCAATAATACAGTTTTAGTATTGACTTCATGATGTGCCAGTAAAAAAATTCAACCAATGCAATCAATGTTTCCTACCTCATCTCCTCTCCTTCCTCTGATAACTGATATCCACTGGTTTTACAATTTCTGCCTTTTAATTATCTCTCCATGTGACACATCATGCCCCAACATCCTGTTTGATTTGGAGACATCAAATACTTTGATGTTTCAAAATGCTTTTTAGTTGTGAGCTTGTTACTACATCTACCCACTGGGACCATTTGTGGCTAAGTGCAGCATATTTAAAACTTTTCCTTTCTCTTATGTGCAGTTGCCCACAGCCTATTAACCTCTATCAGTCCTCTTACATCTGATATGGGTAGACTAGACTGCTAGTCTATAACGACAATGGTCTGCAGTGGCATTTGAGGAAGAGCCCATCCATGTAAGCAGTCATAGATTAGCAGTAGATACTATTAGTGTGTGTCTGCTAGCTGTGCTGAGTGCGTGTCCAGCATCGGCAAATCCTCCCACGCCTAATTTAAGACCCTGCATTAATCACTGGGCTCGGAGGACAGAAAGTCAAAGATGGGTTTGGTGGTGGAGGGAGTGGGGGGGGTGAAACCAGACCCACTTTGCTGCTTTTTTACCTGAGGCTATTTGGACAGGGAGAGAGAGAGAAACAAAGAAAATGAGAAAGCCAGAGATCAAACGGGAGAAAAAAAAAATACAAGAAATTGCAAAAGGAAGGAAGAGAAAGAAAGTGAGTCATTGAGAGAGGAAGAAAGGAAAGGGAGAGAAAGAAGCTGATTATTTGTAATTAATTAGGCGTTATTGTTCTAAATTAGCCTGCTACACGGGTGCTCATTAATCTTCTGTAGTGGGAAGCAGTGATTGGTAATCCATAGCTGTTTTCTGAGTGCACAGCCTGTTCTAAATGCGCCAATAGTCTGTCTCTTTCTCTCTTCCTCCCTCTTTCCCAGTGATCACACGGCAAGACCTTCTACCCCATTAGTTTGAGCTTAATTTGACATTTAGCATTTTTAGCAATTAAAAGGCTGCATTCAGAGTGCACTGCTATGGAAATTATGCGGGAGAGCGGTGCAGAACATAACGTCATAGATTCGGGATGCAGTCTGTACATTAAGATGATGTATGTTGGCCTTAAATGGGGCTCTGTAACAGATCCAGTTACCATTAGACAGAGGTAGTATATGTCTCTGTGGTTTTTAAAAGAGCATTTAGCCTTGCTACAATATATATAGAAACTGCCTTGGGTGGCTAAGACATCAGTGCTGATCTAATCTAATTTCATTCTACTCCATGACTCGGCCTGGCCTCAGTGGGGTATGGGAAAATGTTATGGTAATGTATAAAAACATGGTGGGCTTTTCTAATGTGACAGGTAACATGGTATTAACTTGGCACAGCATGATGATACAAAAAACATCATAAACAAAAAGTCATCTGTAGTTCCACTTCCCACAAGATTTCAAACAAGACAAATATTTTTGAAAAGTAAATCTCTTTCCTGCCGTCAAGCGGTACCTGCGATCACTTTCAAAACATCTATAGAGAACCTAAAACTTCCATTGTCTCTTGGTCTGTGCTGTATAACTGATCTGGAATAAACAGAGACCCCACACCACAAACTGTTAGGTGAGGTTCAGGGTGGCAAAGCACTGATCTTTGGAGACCCCCGCAGTAGGAAGCCTGGGAGTCCCCATTTAGATAAATAGATAGAGACCAACCACAAAACAAAGGGGGAAATGGGGAGGGCAGCGTGGCTCTAATCCGATTAGCTAAATGCAATTCCTCCTCCAAAATCAATGTCATCTGCTACTGCTGTGCTCGGCTGTGTGGTTTTCGCTCTCGTTCACAATATCTTCCTTTCTCACTCCTTGTAAAAACATTTTTCTTCGTAGTTTTCTCCTTCCCATCTGATCCAGTAATAAGCATACAGTCTTTATCTGTAATTTCGATCACAAGCATAAGAAGACAAACTCGCACAAGGATCCTTCAGGCCACTGTACGTTAAAATAGTTTCAAGCCGACCAGTCGAATCCATAGGGTTTCCGCCAGCGATATTTAATATTTATATATTTGACAATTACAAGATAAGAGATCAAATACATGGATACTAGCTCTGGGGATTGGCTTTCTACTGTTCTACTGGATAGTATAGACAACACTTGACGCATGGCTATTATCCAACATTGGCTTTTCAATGTTCTCACTTTCTCCTTCCTTTGTCCACTTGTCAATGCATCTATCTGAAACTCTTTACCAAGAACCACTGCTCAACTCTTGTGTGTGTAATGTCTAAATAACCCCAGAGGGCAAAAGCTGCATGCGACTATTCTGCATTTCACCATCAACTGAAAGAAGGTGATTAGCTTGTATTATTAATGTAGATTATATTTGGTCAAAGATCTGTTGGCTCATTTCTGCTCATATTTATCTTTGTGGTAAAACATCTGACAGGTGTAATGAAGTTAGCTGACAGTAGGAGTCTGAAGGACGGAGGGACCTTCACGCCCCAATCTTCCCTTTTGGAGATCTCCTTGTTCTCAAACTGATTTGTGTGCAGAGATGAACGAGGGGCACCTTGGGTGGGTGTGTGGGCTGAGGGTGGGAGGGCTGTTGTGTCAGCGTGCCCACCTGCAGGAACATCTGTCTATTCACAGAGAGGCATAGCCAGATACACTAACTTCCTAATGACTGACATAGACGAATGTACACCTAGAAACACACACACACACACACAGACACACACACACACACAGTAACCACAAGTGCACAATTTATTTATTAGCCAGGTTGTTTGTGCCTCTTGTTACTCCATGCTTTGCTGCTATAAAATAAAATAAAATAAAATAAAATAAAATAAAATAAAAGTGGTCTTTTCACAAGTTGGAGAGTAACAAAGCAATTGGAGCTAATCACAATGCACAAATCAAGCCTTTCTACAGTTCCCAGCATGGTTGAAATTCACATTTTTACACCTACAGGTTGGTATTATTGTACAAAAATATACAGTATATACGGTCTATATAGTCATTCTGTTCACTGATGAGGCTACAATCAAGAAAAGTGAAGTCAAAACTTCACACCTGACACGTACAGTCGCTCATCTTGGTTTATCATGAGTTTCTGGCAGTGTGTCAGTGAATATCTGTAGCTTTGTAGAGCCAATAATATGAACAAAGAACCTGAACTCGAGACGAAAATGTCAAAGAAAAAAAATCTGAATTTAAATTTTCTTTCATTTTTCCAACTAGATAACAAAACCTGTACCTGAAAGACAGGGCAAAAACTAAAAATATATGATGAACATAATAAAGTATTATTAATAAAATGCATCACAAAGACTTTCAGTGATGGACAAAATCTCAAAAAGAAAACGTCTCTCTGCTAGCAAAGAGGTGAAAACATGCATACAGCACGCAGCATATTGTCTCTATACATGCCAAACTGACAACTTTACCGTGGCTGACACAAAGCTAACTAAATCATAAAGTCTATGTAGAGGGAAAGTGTGCAAATATGCATTTGTGAATGCATATATGCACTTATGAAGAGGCTCCCAGTGGGCTGGTTGTATTTATGAGGCCTTGTTTCTCTGATTGTTCTCACACGGTTCCGATGAATATTCAATGGGCTCGGAGAGAAGGGCTTCTTAGAGCCCAAGAGAAAAGGAGGGCAAAGAGAAAACGTGCTTAGTAACTCACATTCACACAAACACAGACACACATGTGCATGCGCACACACACGTGCACGCACACACACACACACCCCACACACACACACACTCAGCCCTGCAGCAGTGGGAGGAGAGAGCAACAGTGACAAACAGCTTTGGTGCTACAAAGGTGGCAGGAAATCTATCAAACGGGACAATAAAATTGCAATTGAGTTTCTTTAGCTTTTTTATAGCAGATGCATGTATCTTGGTGGCTAGCACCCGCTGCAACTATCCAAGTCAAAGGCAGGGTCTCTGCACTGGTGTGTGAATTTGTGTGCATATCTCACATCTCACAAGTGCACTGGTTTATTCACACACACACACACTGTACGTGTGAAACTCTGTTGTTAGACGAGTGCTGGGCATTGTAACTAGAGCCAAGAAGTAACGGCATTAATCTTGTGCAATTACAGAAGGAAAAAAAAGGCAATTACAGCCCGTCGTATACGAAGAACCACAAATAATATACACTTCGCTACGTTGCAAAGTGAGACACTGACACACTGCAGCTATATGAAAGGATAAAACAAGAACAAAAGATTAGGGATAAACTAAATCCTACATGGATAAAATGCACATCATAAATAGCCAAAATCTCTAAATATTATTATTTACACTAATTCAAATATATTTTTATGTCACTGTGCAACACAAATATTACAATGGATTTGTTATATTTAAGATCAGATGTGTATTCAATAGAGGGATACTAAAAATTAATATTTAACAATACAGTAGAATGCCGACCTCAGCTGTTGTACATATATGTGTTATATTTTGCGTCTGTGATGACCAGTGTGTTACATTTCCTTACACCTTCATTTATACGTGGTTTATTTTCACTGCAGGTTAGTTCTACAGTGTTCAGAGGTGTGGAGAGACATTGGGGGGTTCAGAGCATCAAGCATACAACACACACACACACACACACACACACACACACACACACCATCACCATCCTGTTAACCGCTGCCTTCATACTGATCATCCCCCAGGCAGTCTGTCTGTGCCCCCTACTGGACGCCAACGCTCACAGCACCGCCCCGGACGCTACAGTGAAGCGTCTCATATCACAAGCACTTCTTTAACTCAACCTTCAATCTGCCAGGCTTAAAAACCCCCCAGACCACAATCTGACACCAACCTCAATTACTTCACTGCTTTGGAACAGGGTAGCGTAATATGATATCAACAGTGAATTTCTAAAGCAGTATTTTGAATTCAGCTTTTGGAAATAAGAAGTGCCAGAAGTTTATTTTTATCTGTGCAACGTGAAAGAAAGAGCCTCTATACATAAATAAAGAGTGGAAGGGCTGATGGACTCATTCCCACTGGTTTAAACTGCAACTAGCTTTTAAACTATAATCACCGTACGGCTTCCATGGCTTAATCTGATGGGCACTGAGAGGCAAGGTTCAATTACTTTGCTAGCCTGTGCTGCTAGTTAAGAGGGTCAGACGATAATGCTCTCTAATTTCTTATTTGATGAGCTGCATTATGTCAGATTCGAACCAAACATGTGGGTGACAGAGCTGATGGTTTTGACTGAATACTGCTGTCCGTTTGGCTGGGATCAAACTGAGGAGGAGGGTTACGGTTACAGTCATGTGGTGAATGTTTAGGCTGACAATACTGAAGCAAGATGTTTTTTTTGTGTGTGTGTGTGTGTGTGTGTGTGTGTGTGTGTGTGTGTTCTTGTGTTTACTACGGCGAGATAAAGAGTGTGTGAGGTAGAAAAAGAAGAGAAACAGAAATGTTACACCAAGAAAAAAACTAAAAATGAAACAGATGAGGAGATAGAAGAAGATCCACAGAGAAAGATAAACAAATCTATGTCTAACCTGTGTGTGTGTGTGCTGTGCATGGTTATAATGAGTGCTCTGACCTTGGAGTGGGTGATGGACAGGGTGTCCACCCAGACGCGCCAGCCGCCCCACTCATATTTGATGGCGTGATAGAGCAGGATGCGGAAGATGGCGTACACCATCTCTGTGATTTTCTGCTCCTCGTTGTTTCGTGGGTTGATGAAGCACAGAGAGAGCATCCACTCCTGCCACACCGAGCACTGCAGCAGGCTCCTGAAACAAGCGCGTTGGATGTGAATCCCACTGGCATGTAAACATTGCATGGACTGGCGTGTGATGTGGATCTCCATTCGTGTGAAATGGTCGAATTCTTACCTGCGGTTCTCT
Organism: Argyrosomus regius; assembly: GCA_946959425.1. Lineage (NCBI taxonomy): Eukaryota > Metazoa > Chordata > Actinopteri > Sciaenidae > Argyrosomus > Argyrosomus regius. The sequence continues at coordinate 10,232,237 of OX336883.1, forward strand.
CTGCTGTTATTGAACAGTTTGATCATGTCTGACAGGAAGACCCTGCGCACCTCCATGCTCTCGGGGGATGGGGGAGCGTTCTTCAGCAGAGCAGCTATTACCTTCAGAATTTCTGGAAATAAACATACACAAACTCGTTTAGGGATCGAGGTAAAAAATTTATGTGTCAGAAAATATTACAATACTTCTTTATCTACGCTGAATTTATGTCTACGTTTTTGTAATATAATACAATAAACTGTAGCAAGTTGTGTTTTTGAAAAGGATTATAGTAAAAAAAAGTTTGGATTTGGAAACATGCAGCATTCTGCTCGGTAATAAAACTCCGCTTTGTGGCACGGAAGGAGAAACTGTACAAATCAACAACTAAATCATACATTGGTCTCAACATGTGCAAATCATTGTGTCACAAACTATCTGAACTCCCAGCTGTACACACCTGAAAATCTGAGCCTGTGGTAAGAAAAACAGAACCCCCCAAAAAAGTCCAGGCCATTGATCTTTATCATACTGTAATGGTTTTGGTATTGTTTCAAACGAGAGAGCCAGAGTCGCAGGCCCTTCTGGAAGGCTTGGCTTCGGTTAAACCGAGGAGACTGACTGTTTAGATGAATTATCTAGACAATGTCAGTGTCCATTTGCTTTGAGTAGAGAGACGGCGGGGCTTGGATTTCACTTGTCTCTTCAGACCTTGGCGCTAACCGATGCCCCCTTGCCCCAGCAGACGGTTGTGTTGTTTCTACGCCTTAGTCACTCAAATTATGAGTCGCTGAACCTTTACCGCCAGAAAATTACCCCAGCATGTACCGGGAATGAGGATGGAGGGATGGCGTATTCCCTTCTTTTTTCCATTTGCTCTTGGTTCCTTTCCCTTGAGTTAATTTGAGGGAAACGGTACTTCCTCGGTTTGTTTGATTGGCTCTGACGTTACTAAAGACTGCAATCAGGGGGCCATTTTGGGAGTTTGTCACAGATTAAATCAAGAGAATGCACGGCAAAGGAGAAACAGACCACCGCTCTATGTTCCATAGAATGTGCTCACATGTACAAACCCATACAGGGTTTCTATGATATATACCGCCTGTCTAGGATGGTTGGGTAGGAGAGTTTTTAACACAATAAAGGCTTAAGATAATCAATGTGTGACTACAGCAGAACCTTGTCAGATTAAGGCTGGTTGGAAGTAAACCTTGGTTGTGATTATACCTAGTGCTTGGATTTCAAACTGATTAAAGCTGTTTCGCAAGTGTGTGTGTGTGTGCGCACACGAAGGTGCACACGTGTGTGGAAGCACCAGTATAAAAAGAGGGTGGGATGTTTTCTTTTCTTTGCTGAAATGAATACTTAAAATTTCAACATATGAAAAGATTTTGCGAGCTGACGTGAAATTGGAGGTAAGTAATGGCCTGAAAACATGAGATGGGAACACTGATCAAAGCCTGGAGTCGCTGTTTCAGCTTGTTATGTTGCCGCATGCAAAAAATGAGCCTGCACATTCAAGTAATAGATGATGCAGTGGTAGGATAAAATGAAAAAATATATATATATAAAATAATAAATCAAACATATGTATATGTGTATGTTCTGCTGTAGTCACATATTGATTATTATTAGGCCTTTATTGTGTTAAAAACTCTCCTACCCAACCATCCTAGACAGGCGGTACATAAAAACCCTGTATGGGTTTGTACATGTGAGCACATCCTATGGAAATAAATAAATAAATACAGATTGTATTGTGTGCATATACATATATACATTATGCATGCATTTAAACATACTTTTCTTTTACATGAAGTCATAAATAAATCATCATTTAAATCTAATTATCAATTAAATGTCTTTTTTATTTCTTTAATTTTAGTTAACACAAATATTTTAATCATATTTTTATATTTTAAAACACATTATTAAATATTAACATAACACACTAAGTTTGATAATAAAATATAAAGAAATTTAAATAAATAATAACTTACTCCACAAAATACAGACAAATATATATACATATGTAGTAAGTAAATGCATTAAACAATAAACTCCAAATTCAATGAAATAATAATTAATAACAGTTAATCAATGCATACTCAAATATTATCTGAATTAGGTGTGATTTCATTACATTTGTCATTCTTTTATATGCAAATGAATCCTGACAAAACATGATACAGATTTCCAATAAAACTAGCGAATGTGTACATTTGTCACACAAAGCGTTCGCACCATCCTCATGCTCGGTTTACATCTGACATTCAGTTGTATGAAAATACCCTCTGGCTGCAAAATTTATGTTGTTCATTTGTTTGAATGTATATAGCAATCTCACAGTTCCACGGGGAATTATCCTCCAGTGCAGTATGGAGCAATAGGTATGCTGCAGGGGATGATTTAGGAGAGTAGTGTGGCGCAGGGGAGGCACTTACGTGGGTTGAGAATCTTCACAGTGGAGTCGGGGTCCGGATGCTGTTTATGGATCACTTGAGTGCAGATCTGCTCTGTAAGAATCTACCGGGGGACAGAGAGGGGATTCAAGTCATAAATATCCACATCGGTCTCAACAATAACAGAGAAACAAACCACACGATGGATACACAAAGCTGCGTGTATGTTTCACCGTTGCGTCTTATATGGCTGAATAATTGTCAAATCAAGTTTCTGCAGGTGTTCTGCCGTACAATTTATTATTCCACATAAGTCATTAAAATTGTGATGGTGAATAATACAGAAAACTAGAAAAAGAAAGGTTAGTTAAATAGCAACAAAATAGCAACAGCTGTCATTAGTGGATGTGATTGTTATACGCGTGGATCACTCCACAGGCCTGGTGTGTGTGTGTGTACGTGTGCAGAGGACTGACCTCGAAAAGCACGTTGTAGGTTGTCATGGTGAAGTTGTTGGAGTGGAGCATCAGGCGTTCAGTGAGCAGGGAAAACAGGCCATGACTCAGCATGACCTCAGCTTTCCTCCTGATCAGGATATTAATAGGTCAAAGGTCAGTCAGTCAGTCTACATCAGTATGTCCCAGACAGAATCAGAAAGCAATGCAATGCTGTTCTAGACTAGAACATGATACACAAATATGACTGGAAATCGATGCACTGAAATGACACAACGGTAATTTTTATTTGAAAAGTAATATCGAATCATCTTGGAATATCATAAATCTTCAGAAATGACGGGGGGCCGAATCTGGAGTTTCTGATGAGTCAAACGACTGCAGCGGTTGAAATCTGTTGCAGTATAAATCAGCTGAGCTCCAGCTGACTTTTGACATGGAGGAAATGAAAAAGAGAATCCCTGCTGACTAAGTAAGAGCAGTTCTTCACAGAAGAGTCTTCATCGCTTTCATCTCTGATCATGGATCAACTCCAATTTTAGTATTGTACTTCGGCTAAACAACTGCGGACTGTTTGCAGTCAATCTTGCATCTGGATCACAAGGCTTAAATAAAAGTGTTGCCAAGAGTCGTTTGTGGTACTCCCATTTTCACCATAGGGTGCACACAGTATCACTGGGGTGGTTATTAGTGAAAATTAAACGAACAGCTTTCAATAAGACCTGAATCTCACCATGCATTACCTCCCAAAATAACACTGGACATTACAGCAACTGTGTGCACAAATTAATATTTGACTGCTCATTGGGCAAAACAACAGCTCACTATACATTAAAATAATATTATCAAATATTTAAATAAAGTGGTAAAAATGCATGATTATTTAGGCCTGCAGCTGGATAGAGAATTTTTGTTATTTAAAAGTGGCTGTATAATGAGATTTTCCACACTTCAGTTTCCTACAGTTCTTCTGTCATGATAAGGAAGAATTAGGAATCTGATTTTGCCTTTTAAAAATTAGAAAATGTACATAAAAATTTAATAATTAACAAAAAGAACTACATAAAGATTTTGGAGAATTAAAGCTATGGGGCCAAAAAACATCACAGCCTCTTCAGACTGTAATTCAAACTTAATTTCATTGCAGTTATTAGTAATTTTAATACTATTAAAAGTGTTTGCTCATATACATAATTTTAAACTTCTAATATAGACTGAATTACACAGACATTTTCTAAAATATGATGAAATACTACAAAGATTTGAGCTTTCTGATTGTACTTACTTTGGTGGCAAGTGTTTCAGGAAGTAGCCCATTACTTTGAGTGTCTGCACTCTTATTGCTTCACTTTTTGAGGCCAAAAGTTTGTAAATCACACTGTAGAAAAAACAAAAACAAAATTAAATTACATTTAAAAAATGTAGCATGAACCATGTTCTTGCAAAAGAAATTTCCATTTCCAAAATAGAATTTAATTAAACAAACAAAAAAAAAAAGTTGTACTAAACTACAGTGACACAAGACTAAAGCTCAGAAATTTCAAACAATCTGCTCCAAATTTGTCTGTTTTTTTTTTTTTACTCTGAGCCAAAACATACTAACAAAACTATGAGTCCATCTGCAAGTGATAAAAACAGTGATGATTACCGAATCCCGTTGCGCTGATCGAAGGCTTGGACCATGGGCCCAGGATGTTCAGACATCAGAGCCACCAACAACTGCAGAACATCCATGAGGTTGTCATCCTGTGGGACAAGAGAAGAAGAAGGGACTTGAGGCTATTGGGGCATTTAAGGAGAGCATTGAGAAAAACACTTGTACACTTAGTATCTTGTAAATATGAAGAGTAATGGACTTTTAAATGAGCAATTCCTACTCAGCTGTACATGTCAATGCAAGATGAAGGCAAATATACAGTATGTGCATCATTTGTTGTGTTATTCTTGTGATGTTTAGTCGTGACAGTAGCAGCAGTAACGGGAGAATGAAAAGTAGTAAAAATTCAGTGTAAATAATGGAATACATGACAAGCATCTGAACTAAAGAATTACAATATGTGCTCTATAAAATGAAGGGCTGCTACATGTCGGTGGCTTTTCCAGGCAACGTTGTAATCACCCTTTATTCTTACAAGGTTCACTGCATTTCTGAGTGATCTGACTGATTCAGTTGTTATGCATCACTCCACTGTAAACAAAACCACTTCTGTCAGGACCTCTAACTGGCAGACTTGGAAAAAATAACCAGGAACAGTGATGCTGCCTTTAGCAACAGGGATTGCTCTCGCTCTGCATATCCAATGGTGGGAAGACGGAGCACAGCACAGTACAGTTGTGTTATGTTGCCATCTGGTGGCGAGGTCTCTGCTGGTTAGTGCTGCATGAACAACAGTACACATGCCTACCTCATGCATGGTAAGGAGGTAGCTGAGGATACTCTGTAGTTCGTCTTCCTTCACTCCGTGATCCTAGAATATAATTGCAGAATATGTAGATCTAATCACACGACACAAAGCTATCAACTTGCACACAGCATGTTAAACTAACCACAACATTTCGAATCTTGGGGTAGACTCAATGTTAGGCAAATATATTTTACTTGCAAGATAAAAACAATCCCAAGTAATGTGAATATGACAAGCATGGAAAGCCAATCATTGCTTATTTCACTCTAAGATGAGGAAAAGCCATCAAACAATACAACACTGCAGCTGAAAATCCCAGGTAATACCTATTCTCACGTCACAATATTAATATATATCTTACTTTTAAATTTATGTGGTTCTATTTGGAGAAAAACATTTTTAAAGCAGGCAGAAATGATCAGATATATTAGCATTTAGATCCATTCAATAAAATCTGGTCTTATGTGGTGTGTTTTGTTGGGCATGGGGGGGGGGGGTTGTTTGACTTTGCCGTCATGACTTTACCTTCATTATGAGCTGCTTGACAAACAACAACAGAAAAGCCCGCAAGGAGAAGATTTCCTTCTGGTTTGGCCTTGGACCATCTGAAAATGAGCAGAAGGTGAAGCAAGAAATTAGAAGATGTCCGTCTATTTATCAATCTGTCAACCTTCACATGCATGATCGCTACATATATTTGAAAGAAGAGCCAGACGAGCAATGGGAACACCGTGAACATGTACAGTATATTTTTGCCCTCACCGAGGCCTTTAGGCACGACTCCACTGCGGTCCTGGGGGTTGATAACCCAGTAGTAGTATTTCAGCGTATGCATGACCTGAAGTACAGTGCCAACCCTGCGGATGGTGTTGTAGATGGTGACTGTGCTGATGAACTCTGTTGCCAGGTAAGTGTAAAGTGTCAGTTGCACCTGAAAGAGATGGAGCACATATGAAAACACACATAAACACACACAGGCTTGCCTCATAGTTTGGGTGGAATAATCCAGTTTTAGTGTGTCCTAGCTTTTTGCTCCTATAAGAAGAAAGTGGAGGCTTCTAAGGCCCCTAAGGCTTGTAGGCAAGCCATTCTCATTTAAATAGCAGTCACTGAGTCACAGGTGGGGGGATAACATTGAACTCTGAGCTGAACTCCCAAACACTGAAAATAAAAAGTAGGGCAACACCATGTAGAGTGCAATTATGACTGTGCACGTCCGTATGTAGTCACCGATGTGTTTTATCCACAGGTGTACACACATATCTCCAATATTTACAAAAGTAACCACATGCAAGAGAATGTGCTGCTGTGTATTCATGTTACCTTGGCAGGGGCGTGGATCCAGATGGCAGGGTTGAACAGAATGTGGTCACACAGCTGCTTAAGTAGCAAGATGCCATTCTGTAGGTTGCTAAGGTATCTGGAAAAGGCCAGCACAATGTCCAGGACGGGCCGCGTCACGTGCACCTTGGAAGACTGCAGCGCAGACAGGGAGACAGAGAGCGCGGCGACGAGAGGTGGAAGGAGAGGATGACATGTCAGCGTAAGGAGTCAAAGATGTAGAAAAGCAGAAAGGGGTGAATGGGGTACAACACAGGGAGGGGAGGGAAAGGACACATGCCAAGAAAGATGAGGAGGAGCTCCTCTACTGCCTAACAAGCACACAAGCCAGCTGTGACCTCCAAAATGCAGCTGAGGGAAAACAAAGTCTGTCTCTTATTAAGTGTTGGTGTTGGTGTGTGGCTGTCTTAGTGTGTTTGCGGTGTTAAGGGAATCAAGATCGGTCTTATTACTGCACTGGGTTCATTATTTGCCAGCTGAGCCAATTTGTGTTTGTCTCACCTTCTCCAAAGTGTAGCCAATGACGAGAAAGCCTTTGCAGGCCAGGACCTGCTCTTGCATAGCCACTGAGTTCTTCAAGAGTTCCATCACAAAGGATAGCAAAGTGCAACTGAGAAGCCCACAGACAGACAGACAGAAACAAAGAGAGAGACAGAGAGTGTGAGTTAGACAGTGACAATAATCTATGTAAGCTGCTGACAAAGCCCTGACCGTGAAGGGCATATCCTACATGAAATGTGATTGAATGAGGGTGTCGTGTCCCCATTGTGTGAGGAGGACAGATTCGAGTTAATCACCTTGAGGGCAGTGGATACAACAACGTTGCAATTTATTAGCATGAGCAGCACTTCAGAAGTTGAAAATATAAAAAATCCACAGTAGACGTTGCTAAATGCTACAGGCAGACATTAATAATTGTCGACAAACAGCAACGTTACTTGTAAAGCCAGTGGCAATGAAAAGTAAGGTTTTAATGACTTTATTTTAGCTCAACAAAATGTTATTTTAGATCAGTAATAAAGATAGACAGTGATCAGAGAGGAAACACTGAGTCCAATATCAAAATAAGGTCAATAATGTCTCATGCACCTTCTAGTTATCTCAAATACAGTATTTTATTTCTGGTGGCATATTCAAAGAGGTACTCCAGTGATTTAGTATTGCATCTCCATAAAGTCTGTTGAAATGAGAGAAACAAAAGCAGCACAGACAGAGATATCCTAACTTCTCCACCTTTTGGCTAAAGTTGCAAAAAGACTAGGCCTAGCTACATTTCCCATAATGCAGCATGATAGCATCTTGGTGATGTCTGGTGTGGCCCGAGTGGCGACCTCTGTGACTGTGAAGTGAAGCCAATGCGGAAGTGCCAAAAACTGCAGTTCCTCGAATGTCCACTTGAGGCTGGCTACAGAGCGAGTTTAGTCTCCATAAGCCTCCATGTTAAAATGTCCAACTTCACAGCAGAAATAAACATGTTTACAGCCTGGTACAAAAAACAGTTTTGGTCTCTATAGCTAATTTCCCCGTTCATGACAACTGTACTGAGTCTGAATTTTTTTTAGAACTCACCCGCAGTTACAGATGCCTTTTTTGAGCACCCAGGCATCATTCGGCCCGCCTCAGGTCGACCAGTGATCTACATGTTTGCCGATCTTTAGATTAGCTAGGAGACGGGAGATGCAGGACTACAAACATGGCGGCAGCTAAAGCCACAGATTTTGAGCTTCAAAACGTCTCTTCAGAAACCTGTGGGTGACGTCACGCATACCCTGTCCCCATTCTTTATACTTTCAGTGATGTGGCCTGGTAAATGCCCACATCGTTTGAACTTCACTCTGATCTTGATGTTCCTCTTTAATAAGTATAATTCCCTTGTGCATAAAATTAAGATCAGTTGCAGATCAGCAAAAAAAGTATAATATAATTGAGCAAGTGTGCCAGTGTACAGCCATTGAACTACCAGTCAAATTGTTTAGTGTTCCATGAAACAGTGTGAGTGTGTGTGTGTGTTTACCAGACGGAGGTGTCCAGTTCGTGGCTGGAGGGCTGGCAATAATCCAGCTGTGCAAACAGAGGGAAGAGGACCTGCACGCCTCCGATAGAGTGTATGCCGCTCTGGACTGAGTGAGTCACCACGGCCTTCACGTCCTACCGAAACAGACACACATGTGGCCACATTTAGCATGTAACATGACAAACATTTGCATATGGCTCACAGAGAAATTTAGCTCTGATAATCGCAGTGATGTGGAATTTTATAAGTATTTACAAGTAGTTGTATCGTCACAACGAAACAAAATTGAGATTCTTTATCCTACCACTACAGACATGCTGTCATTACCAACGTATTTTTGTAGCTTCCTTGATAAATCCAGCAAAAAAAACATCAAATGAAGCCAAACTAATCATAATTTGATTGGAGGTCTGGTGCATGAGCCGGTGTTCGTGTTGTTGTTGTTGTTGTACAAAATGTTGCGACACAAACAGCGGCTTGGCCAAACTTCTCCTTTCTATAGGATTGGAATTTTAAAGCATGGCACAGCAAAGCAGAAAATATAGGTCACGTATTCATTCATATTTCAAACAGTGTGTGTATGTTTATGTGCGAGTTTGTGTTGGAGGGAGCATATGTTTGTGTGGCAGCAAAAAGCCTCCCTCACAAAGGAAACAAAGGCTTTTCTTTGATGAGAGGGCATGAGAGAAAACTCAATTAGTGCTTGAGAAAAGAAAACTCGACATGAGTGAAGAAACGGCATTGTGTGCGCTGTGGGTGTGTGTATTTGTAAGCAGCGTATGAAAGACTTCCAACAAAGTTCACCCCCTAAATATTCACAGAAATTCACATTACTCGAATGTCGTTCCAAACTAAAACTCCATCCCGGAGAAGGCTAATTCCCATAATTAGAGCACCAGGATGGCATTTTTTCAGCAGCTGCAGCAGTCTGGCAAGCTCAACACATTTGCACCTCTGACCTAATGAGGCTATTAAAATGAAAAGATGCCAACTGGGCCACTTTCATTATCGCAGAGGAAGAAAGAAGTGGTACATATGGAACAGTGGGAGGGAAGGAGCAGGCGTACAGGTGGTGGATGAATTTGTACCGACGTTGCTTTAATGTCGGTGCGGCATGGTGACTGGAGGTTAAATTTAAATAATGGATTTGTAAGCAATATCAACTCCAACTCCAAGGGGAATAACTATCAGCTGCTATACAAGCAAAATGTTACATAAAGGCACAATTACCTGCAGCATGAGTGCGTGGGGGGAGTGGACGAAAATGGAGGCGTTGTCCTTGGGGGAGGACTCCAGGCAGAGCTGGGCATCTGTGGCGCGGGGGTTATAAGTGAAGGCAATACTAGAGGCCAGCTTGCCATCGTACAGTAAGGTCTTATGATGCTCTGCAAACAGCAAGTCGCTCTCAGCCTTGTACTTGAATGTGCCCTGAGGAGGAGGAGAAGAAGAACATATTTAGTGGAAAACAAAAAACAATAAAAGAGAGACAAACTATCTCATTAGTAGATACTTATTACATGTCTAAATTACAAAATGGACTAAAGATTATGCCATGGCCAAATACAACTGCCAAATGCTGGACTATGTGCCCCTCATGAGCGTGGTACATTTAAACTATCTTATTAAATAATACTCATTGAACATCCCCAGACTGTGACAATTCCAATTTCTACAGTATGGACATCTCCGTCGCTATGGACACTGGAGATACACCATATTGGGGCATGCAGGGAGAATTATTCGCTACTCTGGCAACCTTTTTTGTTTTGTATTTTCATTGCATGTTGGTGGATGTATCAGGGTGGGGGCTGTGTATAGATGTCTTTTGTTTATGGTTTTGTATATACACTCCAAAATAAAATATTTGTATAAAATTCCAAATAAAATAATAAAAAAAACAACTTTCCTTTTAGAATACTAAGGCTGAAATGACTTTCTATACATTGTTGCTCTTAAACTGGAGCACACATGGCACATCATCTATTATTAAGGTTAGTATGTCATCACAGTTTGTCGCTGATGGCAACATATGATATGAAAATGAGAAGAAAATTAAGCAATCAGTAGAATGCATAATGTGCCTGTGTAAGTTGTTATATATCACACAGACATCTGATCAGAGACGTTTTTTGTCTTCCAACCTGGTAACCCGGACCCAGCTGATAGATAGCCAGGATCTGAGCAGCGCTGAGAGCCTCTCCAAACAGGTAAACTGCCCCGATCTGTCCACAGAACACACGGTTTGCATCTGCCGTCTCGGATGATCCCAGGAAACACTTGTCAAACGTCTGCAGCAGGAGCGATCCGGGCAGAAGATGACAGAGGTGGGAGGAACCAAAAAGAGGAAATAAAAGATGAAAAGAAGGAAGGAAGGGAGAGAGGGTGGAATGGAGGAAAAGAAATAAAGAATTAAGACAGGAAGGAAAGATAAACAAGAACAAAAATAACCATAAAGAACAGAGAGAAAAGGCATATTCATGTTAACACTCGCTGTAAATGGTATCACACAGCCTCAAACTATAAGCATACTGTGGCTAACGTGATAATGTTTCATCTTCCTCTGGTCATGGTCAGTGAGGCATGAGCAGAAGTGTTGAGAAAGATGAGGCCACGTTTCAATCAGCTGCTAATTTGCTTTCTGACATGCTGACACATCTAGGAGGATTATTCTACACTGTGGAGACATTTTCATTCCTAACAAAATTTGATTTAAGGATCTCATATCTCAGCATGACAGAAAGCAATCCTAGGGACTGTGACAGAGTTCATATGGTGATGTGTGAGAGGCGCAGGGGGTGTATATGAAGTCATTTGCTATTGTACTATCCATGCTAAAAGATAGAGAGAATGGTTTTACCCCCCAAGCCCCCTGAAAGCAAAGACTGAGATTAGATATATCTCTGAATGAAGAGGGCATGAGAAGGAGGTTCACTTTTTTTCAGTATTTGGAGTAATATCTGCCTCTGAAATTGAAATTTGACAGAAACTCTGTTATGTGCTCCCGCACGCTGAACCATGAGAGGGTTCATGCAGTAATACAGTTTGCAAATACACACTCCTTCATACAAATGGCCTACATAAAGGAATAGTTTGACTTTTTTGGAAATATGCCAACTGTTAGATGAGAAGATCGATACTACTCTTTTGTAGGTGGCAGCCAGTTAGCTTAGCTTAGCATAAAGACTGGAAACACGGGGAAACTGGTAGCCTTGCTGTGTCTGAAGGTAACAAAAATCCACCGTCTAGCGCCTTTAAAGACCACTACTCACCCAGTTATAGCTTGTTTGTTTGTGTACACGTCAAGTTGTAAATTTAAGGAGGATTTAAGGAGGACTATGTCTTGGATGGGCCCCCGTTTTCAGTCTTTATGATCATAGCAACATTATAATAAGCGTAATTTCCAAAATGTCAAACTGTTCCTTGAACCAAATCGATGAAAATGTGGCACCAAGATATTAATCAGGAACTGGTGGCACTCCCCCCAAAAATGTTTTAAATTTGTTGCTACTTACATCACTAGTGTTGACGAACCAGGCGATGTCTCCAAAAGAAGCCAGTTCTCCGTTCACATAGCAGCTAATTTCACTGTTTTTCCAGCGGTTGTAGACGTGAACAAGAGTCACCATGTACCACTGCAACAACAGAAAGAAACAGACAATGAAAATCTGTTTCTGTATGTCACTTACAGACACAACAAGAAATCAATAAGTTAGCATATGGTGAGAATCTTAACTCAATTAGCCTTATTCCATCATGTTTCAGGACTCAGTCCCCTCAAGCTACAGTCCCACCTACTTAGGTTTCTGGTTTTCTCCTTACAAGCCTTACAACCTGTGAAATAGGTTACCAATGTTACAAATGGGTTATTATGGTTTCCGGACATGAAAGAGCAGGCATTAAAAATAGAGTGAAATCAACTAAAATGAGTACTGAGTCCTCATGAGGTTTATTGAGGTAAGGTGGTGCCTTCATGCCCAGGGGAAGGAGGAGGATGTTTCAAATTGTCCCCAGGCAGAGCATCTTTCTGACTGCAGTGGTCTTCAGCGTGCGCTGTGCCTGGAAGGGACTAAAAGTATTGGATAATCCTTCTCTCCCATCGCCCTCATTCCTCCTCCTTCTAGTCTTGCTTCTCCCCAGAGTCAGGTAAGACATGACAGTTCTTTCTTACAGCAGGGTCTAGATTTATTGTGTGAGCGTATGTGTTTGTGTGTGCGTGCGTGTGATTGATTATGTGTGTGCTGACATGTGATTTCTGTGATCTATTTGCAGAGACATTTCCAGGATTTGTCTTTAATGTGCATGAATATTTATTTTGCCTGGGTTACCAAACCATTTTTTTTTTTCCCTACCTTCTGTGGTTTGAAGTCGTACTTTACACAGTGCTGGAATCCTTTCCCCTTGGATTTTAATGAGGTCACTATCAAACAGCCGCCCACAAAGTGTGCAGAGTAACCCAAGCCTTTACTAGTGCGGAAACTGAAAGGAAATGAAGGGAAAATATAAACACACAGCTTTAGTTACTGAGTGCAGCAACACACTTTCATGCTGACTACATTAAAGGGTAACACTGGTTATAGGGTCCAATATATCAAATAAACACTTTAAAAGGGTCTCAAAAGGATAAAGATAGCAAACAATCATATGTCAACTTCACAGACTCTTCCCATCATTCTCCCTGTCCCAGCGATACAGGGCCCCTGCATGTGATTTAGTGAATTAATCTCCTTTTTAAAAGAGCACAGAGCTGAAGAGGAGCTTTCATTACAGATTCTCTCAAGCAGCTCGTTGCCCAATCCGGCTTGGTTCTCATTTTTACAGAAGTCCAAACAGTTCCCTGTTGTATAAATTAGATTTATGATAGAAAATTAATTATTGGTTGAAAAGAAAATGATCAGAGGCCTTGAGTTACTCGCTCCGCAGGGAGGAAGCAAAAGATGAGGGGACAGGAAAGATGGTGGGGGTAGTATGAGTAGTAGTAGGCTGGAAGCTGCACTTCAAATGCAGGAGCTTGGTTATACTGGGGACAAGTACACACGCGTGTTCACACTTACACACAAGTTAAAACACCACTATGTAGTTCCCCTGTGTTGGATTATTTACACTACACATGTACACTACTTCCTTTCCTTTTTATTTCTGCTTTCTATATTCAGTATATTCAAACTCAATTAAACGTTAAACGGAAGGCAAAGGTCTAGGTTTACTGGTCAAAGAGTGATCTGGTTACCTACCAGTATAAGTAAGGCTTGTCTTTATCTACATTGATGTTGTTGAGAGGATCCATGCGGAGCCATGTGTGGAATGTAAACCCATTCTGGTATGGCCACTTTGCTATAGGAGGGAGAGCTATAGCCTGTTAGGAAAAAATAGACAGAACATTGCATGAGACGTGGGTCCTGGCCAGCTGTGGAATGAAAGGACCCAATGAGCATGAACAAAACACCGTCGGCTAGTATAATAGGTCAGTCTGAAAGCAGAGAAATTCATGTCACAAGTGAGGAAGTATCGGACGTACATGCTCCCCAATAAAAACATATTGGTCTAAATATTGTTTCTGTGCATGCACGTGTCCTCCCAGGTCTTCCTCTCTCATTAACACAAGAAGGGGAAGATGCATGTTCACCTCACTGCTGATGCACACAGACTCATACTAATGGAGTTCAAGCAGACCATCACCATGGCGATGGAGGGTTACATACAAAAGATGTCTGCTATGCACACACTATGTGAGAGGCCTGAGATGGACTAATGCAACATGTAAGAGTCACACTTGATGTAATGAAGTTCATTCATCTTCATCGTTTACAATTAAAAGTCAGTGTGATGTATTATGGTTTGAGAAAATCACCGTGAAATGAAAACACACACGCTACATCGTAACCTGTGGCAGGAAGAGGAGAAGACAACGCTGCACCTTTCAGTGTGTGTGGTAAATGTTGCAGGTATGAGCAACACAATGCATTTGTAAAGTTTCATTGCGGTGAGGACTAACACTACAGAAAGCCACATTAGCCAAAATCAGTAGCTGACACTATTGATGCTGAAAAAGAATGGAAACATAATGACTTATCAGGACCTGAGAGAAACATATGGACTAGAAAATCAGGATTTTCTTTAGATACTTACAGCTAAGAGATTATTTCATAAAGGAAAAAAATCTAATGGAGGGATTGATGTAATAATGCAAGTATATAGTGGGACAAGAATCAAGGGGATATCTATCCATATACATTGAGGCTAAATGGGAGAAGGAACTGAACATTGACATTGCCTCAAAAGGATGGCTCAGTACCAAATCACAAGTGTGGAGGAAATTTGGATGGACAAATTTGACCCGCTTCTTCTTCACACTTAAAATAAATAGTAGGCAAAGTGGCTCACAACAGCCATGTTGGCGTATATGTGGGGTAAAGAAGCTAACCACGCACTTGTTTTCTGGATATGCTCTAAACTGTGCTCCTTTTGGGATAATGTCAATGCCACAATTCAAGATATTCTGGGTTATGAAATACCAAATGAATGCATAATTATGTAAAATGTAACTGAATGTATCACTGGAAATGATAGATATATAGTCAAGATACTACTAACTGCAAGTAAGAAGGCAATAACAAGAAACTGGTACAAGACTGAACCCCGCACCAAAGAACAATGGCTAGGAACTGTAAGAGAAATCTATAATATGAAAAAAAAAAAAAAAAGACCTACTCTATGCTTGAAAGAGAATGTCTCTGCTACTAAATGGGAAAAATGGGTGATGTATGACATAATGGAAAAACATGTATGACCTGAATACTGTATAAACCCAACAAACCAGATTTGTATTCAACTGTATTCACTCTTTGACATCAACACAATATGCATCTACAGAAAGACAAGAAAAGGACACCAGTGTGCAGCCTGATTTTTCATGATAAAGAACGAGGAGGTTTGAGGTTTTGAATAAACTAATGTGCACGGAAGATACAACCAAAACACTCAAAGCGTGATTTGAATAGTCCAGAGCTGGATAGCAACAGCTGCGACATGATACATTTTATTGGACATGCTTTAACAATGCAGACACATACAGTGTCATCAAAAAAGGACACTCCTCTTATACACAGCACCATTTCTACATACTTAGCAACATCTCAGTAAGAGTATAGTAGCATTTGAGGCTTGAAAAAGGGTCAGAGTTGTAATGGCAGACTAGAAAATAACTAAGAGAATGTGTAAGGCTTATTAATTAGAGAAAAATTGCATGGGTCAGTGGCTTGCTCACAGCTTAGAAAGCACTTACTATGAAAGGATTCAGGAAAGATCATCATGTAATATCTGAAGTCGTTCCTTCCTTTATATGATGAAGGAAAATAGCACTAGGGAAGCAGCTATGGTGAGGATACACATTCTGATAGCTCACCATTTTTTCCGTTAATATCTAGTGGGAAATCTTGCTTCAGTCTAACACTCTGACACTAACATCCAAACTTACGGGGGGTGTTTTTTTTCTGTCTGTGGTGCAGTGTTGGACATTAGGTAGTATACTCACAGCTGCATTTTTCCCCGGGAAGCTGAAGAAGGAGTCAGGGCCGTTCCTGTGGGCCATGTACTTCAGAACTGACAAAAGCTTCACTGCATGACGAGGCTGAGGAGAGAACACAAAAAGATTTTAGACAACTGAGAATGTTGATTTGCACACAGAAAAACATGAGAACCCTAGGTACACACTTACAGTTCATGCATGCAACCACAAATGACTAAAAGCAAGTACAGATTTTGTTCTGCTTGTTCTAAATTTACCTCTCAGACACCTCAAACTCTGACACTGACAGAGATTTGACTTCATAATATACTGATTACAGCGCACAATACTTGTACAGAATAGTGTACACCCATCGATAGTGGAGCTGGATCAGTGTATGTGATTTAAAAAATCCTATAAATGGTTCAGATTTTCAACAAGGTTGTCGATGATTGCACTTTAAAAGTGCACTTATCCCCATTCAACCTGTTTCCAGGATATTTCACAAAAAAAACGTAAGGAAGACAGGAGCGGTGGCTTGAAAAAGGGAGAGTGAGGTGAAATTTTTGAAGCATAAAAGCAACTTGCCCTATTTCTTTGACATCTTGATTTGTGTCAGTGATCAATGTGTTACTCTGCGTCTCTTCCTCGCTTCATCTGTCTCCCCTTGTGTGCCACCGGTTCTGCCTGGATGTAGTAACTTGTCTTCTCTACACGCATCATACATCTTAAGTTCAGCGTGGCTATTCCCTTATAGCCACACTCAGCCCAGACAGTCTATTTTAGAAAACTAATGTTCCCTAACTAAGTCTTTTTGGCTCATGCTGTTTTAATGTTGTAGTTAATATAGACTGGAAAAAGTAACTTAAATTCAGAACTTGCGTAATCTCACGGAGAACCTAATATTAATAATGTACAGGAGCAGCTCTGGATTTAAGACCAGCGTAGAGTAGTAGTCTGGTTTCGCATGATTTATCTAGTCCATGAGATGAGAGCATTGGCCTGTGGGATGGCAGCAGTTGAAGTGTTGCTAGCACATTCCTCACGCTGGTCCCAGACAACCAAGACAGATCACCGTGGCATGACTCTGACTCACCCACTGGCCTTTCTCCCCCTGCAGCTTGCTGAAGAAAAGCTTCAGCTCTTTTACTGTGATGCTGTAGCTGGCAAGCACGCCCAACATGTCCACCAGTAAGTCTGCAAGACACACACAAAGCAGAGGAGAGAGGTTAAACACAGAAACTTACACGGCTTGAACATGACATGTTGCAAGAGAAAAAATAATAATCTACTCTGAAAGTGAGAGGAAGCTCCAAGTGACTGCAGTTTGGCTGGTTTAGCTGGTTTTACTTGTGAAATTATATTTGAAAAAACTCACATTTTATCTTTATTGGCATTTTGATAATTCAATATTAGAGCGATGCCACAGCTACTAGAGGCCAAGTCTTGAAATCTTCGTCTTAAAATAGAGAGAACACTCCGGGAGTCCTGCAGCTTCTTTCATTAGTTATTACTGACTAATCATGATGCATAGTATGACAGATTTATGACTTGTGTGAACGTAAACTCCCCTTGGTTTAATCCTACAAACATAAGGATGAGTGGCAGTTACAGGTGGCGGGTCTTTTTCCACATAAGCTGTTTGGTTCTGACCTACATGATCACTTCTTTTAGAAGATTATGTGAAGAGGAGGAGAGCTTAAAAAGTGAAGAGAGACATTTTAATCTGTAAATGCCAATCAATAAAAATGTGTACATTGTTTGAGAGTGTACATTTTTCTGAACGTCTTCATAAACAGATGAGGATTTACAGTGCAGTGAATATTACTATCATCATTACTTTCAGCTGCCTAGTTACTGCTGGACGATATCAACCTTGGTCGACTGCACACACCCTCCAGGCCAGCACTGTTCTAGCCGGCAAAAGTTCACTGAGCCGAACACTGCAGGATTAATTCGTACTAATTTGCAGATGGGCAACAGACTAGACAGACTCGGGGGAGACTGTGCGGAATGATTGTGTCTGCTTTCACTGCAATACATCACAGTGTGTGCAACAATGTGGAGTGGATAGGAAAGTTTAAAAGTGGTTTCTTTATTTGAAATACTCAATTGATTCCTCAAATTAGAGTTGCTCTCCCGCCGCGCAGAGGTCAAAGCAAACAAAACATCTCTTCTGGAGGTGATGAGGATTTAGTGTCGAGCACAGTTCAGCAGTACTCGCTACCATCAGGGATTAAAGCTGGAGAGCCTTTTTCATTACTCCACAAACCAGCTGCCTTTAACTTTTCAAAAACTAAATGAAAATAAATGGCTTGAGATGAGTCTGACTGTATTGCAGTGGCTCTAAGGGAAAGAAATTTTCCACAAGGTGCTGTTCTCAGTACCTGCGATCATGCTGTCCGTGGTGGATATACGCTCGAGAACCTGCCGGATGAGCCCCACATCGGTGCACGCTTGCAGGTTGCGGACGCTCTTCTTTAGGATAGCGGTGAAGATGCTCCAGACCTCGGCCTGACAGGTGGGCTCGCATTTGTCCAACAGTTCCACCATGCATATGATGCTCTCAGGTTCCTGGATGATGAAGTTCATCTCCAGGTCAAACTGGCCGCCGACCAGCTGGGGGAGAGATGCAAAGAGGGAGGGAAGGAAGGAGGGAGACAAGGAATGGGAGAGAAAGTGTTATGAGTAAAATGAACAAAGCAATAAAACACGGCAATGAATTTATCTTTTATCACCAGAAAAACATAACCAAGAGCTCCAAAAAGGCAAACATACAGTGTTCACATGACTGTCTGTGTGTGTGTGCAGACTCCTAAACAGATGATTAATCATGCATCAGAGATGCTGCTAGCCAAGTGGATTAAAGGTCAGGGGAGAAACACAGGTCTCTGTCTGTCTCTTTGTCTGACAGTAGATTCAACTGTTTACAACTAGCCTTGAGACACTGCGATGAACCCAGAACAAAAAAAAAAAAAAAAAAAAAACAAGAAACCACGTCACTGAAACTCACTGAGACATCCAGACAGACAAATACAGTGAGAAGCAAATTTAGAGGTCTTTTGTTCCTGTAGGAGGCGATGGAATACTAACAGCATCTGACACAGCCTGGCAGACACAGACCAGGGCTGAAATTAATTTTCACTTATGACATACAATAAAATGCACAGTGATAAGAGTAATCGTGAACATCCATATTAAAATATTTTTACATCTTCTTTACACTCAGGGATGTTTTTTAATTGTGTGTCGGAAGAACAAAATTAACACATTTTCTTTCACAGCCAATTATACAAGCCTGTATTTTAAATTAAAGGCTATCAAAGGCACCGCCATGTTCGTCAGCCTCAGCAGTGATCTCCAGCTAAAGCTTAAAGCTCAGGAGCTGGTGGGGTAGCTTGTCTTATTGCACAGGAGTAATGTTCTTTGTGTGTGGAAATAAATTGTATGAGCCATAAATGTCATAATTCGTCACTTCTTAATAGTTGTGATGACGTTTTTATTATTGAACCCTGCCTAATAGAAAAAGATAAGGAAAATAACAACACTGAAGTCAAATTAATATCATGAGTAAGGTTGTCATGTTTGGAAGTGAGGAGGAGTGACTAGACAAAAAAAAAAAAGAACGTGCGATAGTCGTATTCGGCCATTAAGACAGGCTGGATGTGAAAACAATATGAGCTGGAGCAGGGAATGGAAACTGTCCCATTAAAATGAGTGAGGTCGGATTAACTCTGTGTGTGTGTGTGTGTGTGTGTGTGTGTGTGTGTGTGTGTGTGTGTGTGTGCGTGCGTGCGTGTGTGTGTTGAGTACAAGATAGGAAAGGAGGGGAAACCGGGGTAACACTGCTGCCGCAACATCCTTGAAGTCATGGGGATAAAGTGATGATAGCATTGACACGCACATCACCTTTTGTCCCTTTAACCTCCTCACACACCATATCTATTTATTTTTTAATGTCAAGCATCAACATTAGAGCAATGACGCCATCCATCAGCTTTACACAAGGCCTATTTCCCCAAGTCATAACTCCCCAGAGCCCAATGTGATGTGATGTTTGCTTTCTATGACTGCCAAATTAGAGATATTTCTTTAACAAAGAAATCTAAATATCTGTAATGCAAAAAACAGCAAACACTTAGCTTGAAGAAGCTGAAACAGTGGTATTTATAAATGACTTTGAATTGTTGACAATTAATAACAATTGCCTAATCATTTCAGTGACAGCATATGATCTCATAAAATTGAATTTGAGGCTCTAAAAGGTTTGTTCAGAGAAAAATCTGAATCAGGTTTATTGCGCAGTAGGTTTTTACATACAAGGAATTTGTCCTAGTGTTTTTGGTGCACCGCAAACATGAAGTAAAATATAAAAAAATATAAGAAAGACTAAAAAAATCAAGTACTAAAAAATATAAATATGTGTAAAATATGTTTAAGATAACAAGAGCTGTACAGGAATGTTCAAGACTTCACAGTATGCAGAATATTTTAAATGTGCAAGATATTACAATACAAAACATAGTCGTCCAGGATGTTAAATAAAATGGTAAAAGGTGTGTGTTAATGTAATGTGTAGGGTCTGGGTCTGTGCAGGGTGAGAGTCAGGGTCAGAGGGGGCCCCGGGCCTCGTTGATGAGGCCAGCAGCAGTCTTTGTGGTGTGAGGTTTTGGTCCTGATGGACCGCAGCCTCCTGCCGTAGGGGAGTGTCTCAAAAAGTTTGTGTCTGGGGTGGGAGGGGTCAGCCACATTCTTTCCTGCATACCTCAGGGTCTTAGAGGTCCATGTTTGTTTTCATGTTTTAGTCAGCATAAAAAATATTTACTTTAGTCTGAGATGAATTAAAGGTTTATCAAAAAGAAACACTTGCTATATCTGCCAAGAACAATAATGGTAAGGTTTAAACGCAGTGCTGTTGTGTTTACAGCACTTAAAATTACATGCCAAAAAAATCATCAGCGACTTGTGTTTCCAAAATCTGGAAAGTTACTCCGGATAAACAACACAAACAACATTTAACTCATCTTAGTTGTATTGGGGTGGAGAGGCCCAATGCAGATGTGATCTCTCACAACCAGAACAAGTTAAACCAAAAACATCTGCAGGGAAAAATATGATTTTTGTAATTTGGATGAGCTAGCCCCTTGAAAAAGTCAAACAGTACAAACACAGTATAAAGTATAAGTTAAGTAAAACTTAGAACGATTTAGATGTCAAATAAAAAAACATGCCATAAGGGGAAAGCCACCTGTTAGGGCAGCAAGCCAGTGTTGAGGTAAAACACTTATAATAACACATGCACCGATTAATACCCCACTGGCAGCTTGTCTGTTTTGTCTCTTACAAAGTCATTGATGAATAACACAGCTCTCGACGGAGTAACGTGTATTAAATCGGACGGTAGACGCCACCAATCGCAGCCAGGTCTGCCTTTAATGGAGGTTGGGTGCCATTTTGCCACGGTAACAGTTGATTTATGAGCCTGACACTGTGTGTAAGTCATCCATCCATCAGCGTCAGTTGACCGAGGGGACGGAGAACAAATATGAGGATGGAGATAGAGTGCCATGCTACAAGTGACATACACCTGGCACACATGGAAGGATATTTAGGGCTGACTCACTTTAGACAAATTGAACAATTACTTTGACCCAGCCCTACTTAACAGTTACTTGTAGGCCTCTTAAGTTCAATTAATTCTAAAATGATGATATTTCGTTGATAGACACTGATTATTTTTTTGTCCTTTTGTAAAAGGAATATAATAATTAGTTAAAACCCAAACATTATAGACTCAAAAATTTGCAATGTGCAAAATTCTATGTGAAAGTCTGAGAGCTGAGCTGACTGCAGACGAGGAATTCATAAACAATAATAGGACTATAGCTGTAATCTGCCAGCGTGTGTGTCATTTCATGACTAAAGAACAAATAAAGACCTGTGAAGTCTGGCGATATCTGTCATTACAGAATATGTTGGCTCTTGCAACATCAGCTGGGATTTGAAAAGCCTGTGAAATCTATAATTGTCTGAAATTCAAAAGATCATTCATAAAACGCTGTCAGCTTGGAGTAGTTGATAATTTGTGTTTTTGATTTTTCGGGTTTGACACGTGAATGTTTTATCAAGTATATCTTAAAAAAGGTAAAATTCAGAGAGCAAAAACTCCAATGTGTGTGCACCAGCTGGAGTTTCTGCAGTTGGTGGTCTATTTTTTTTGACAGAAATGAGTCTGACATATAAAAAAAAAAATGTACTGTCATATTCAAATGTAGTTCAGGTAGCATTCTGCTCCAAACCTGGAAACTATGTAGTGGTTGCCACCTCTACCACCTGTGCCAGCTGAATCAGACTAGCAATAAACAATCAGTATCCCTTAAATTAGAAAAAGACTGAATTATGCCGTCATTAATCAACTGCTATACTTTGAACCTTGATGTAAATTACAAACAAAATGCAATTTCCTTTAGCTGAGTGAGAACATTTAATGTGTCCATCGGTGCATGGCAAAGAGGTTTACAATATTTTAATTTCTTAAATTGTTCAATGCAATCATTTACATTGCTCTATTTCAGGAACAGGTGTGAAAGGTTGCCAGCTCCAGCCTCAGTTACCGCCAAGGAGAGCTCTGCAGATGAAGCTTAGCATAAAGCCAGTGTCTTTATGGCAGCTAGACACCAGATCCCTGGCTGGGTAACCTAGCCTGGCTGTTCTCCCCTGAGGCCTGCCTGAATTAATCATGGCTGAGCAGCCAAGCAGCCACTGGGCCGTAACACAAAGCACAAACAGGCTTCTATGGTCTCCATGGAGAACAACATTGGAGGATGGCAGGGCTAAATTGTACGCCACAACTGCAATTTATATCTATCGCCTGAGCTAAACTTGTATTTCAGGTTACCTGATAACCAGACCAATGATGACATTATGATTCTTGGAAAGCTGATATTTGAAATCTAGTGTCAACAACGACAATGTGTGAGACAGGAGATTAATATTTCTACAACATGCACACTACCAAATTAAAACAAAAAGTGTCAGCCGTATTTACAGGCTGCTTTGACATAAAACTGTTGCCATGATCAGCACCTTTCCATCCACCTTTTATATGCACATTTTCAAGAAAGAAAGAAAAAAATATATATTTAGCTTGACCAAGGTGGAAAAGTTGATGGAAACTCATTTTTCTGACAGACCTTGAGGTAATACACATTTCTGCTTACTCTACTGTGGACAAAGCATTCACGTCTTGCTCGACTCATCGTTCAACTATAAACTCCCAAAAAATTACAAATAAAAAGAGAGGAGGTACTGAGGGCTACATCCATGTTTTGAGTCAATCCATGGGCCTTTGTTGCCCGTCACCCCCCTCTCTTTTAAATGGTAAACAGACTCTACTTATATAGCGCCTTTCTAGCTTTCTAACAATTGAAGTCGCCTTTATACTCCATATCTCATTCACCCATTTACACTGACGGCAATGGCTGCCATGCATCAGTTTTTGGGAGCTAACCATTCATACACATTCACACACCGATGGCGAAGCATTGGGAGCAATTTGGGGTTCAGCATCTTGCTCAAGGACACTTCGACACACAGACTCGAGGAGCCGGGGTTCGAACCACCCATCATCTGATTAGTGGACGACCCGCTCTACCTCCACAGCCGCCTCCCTGCTGATAAAAACACCACAGGGTGCCACGATGCAGGGAGGAACATTTGTTCTATTTATTCTCATGAATTTTGTGTAAATAGGAAACATTCACCCTTTCACATATTATTTTGCTTAAATCTAAAAATTCAATAAAAATGAAGCATGCATTTAAATAAAGACTGGAGTATAAATCATTTCAACTCTTATTGAAAACCACAGAGACCACATGTTTTGGCAGCAAGCAAGAAACTGAGACTAAGAATAGAACAAGTAAAGGTTTATTAAAAGGAGCTATTTGAGGTATGAGCTAAAAAAAAACAAAAAAAAAAAACATTAGAGCCATCTATGCGATGCTGAAGATGAGAGAAAACAACAAATGATGGCCATTTTGTACCAAAGGGGAAGAAATTACCCAGCTAAAAGTAACAGGCAGAAACAATGATGCTGCCAAGCCACGACTGCAGGGTGATGAGACCCTTTATCCATTGTGTACCGTAAGTGTGTGTGTGTGTGTGTGTGTGTGTGTGTCCACGATGATGTTCGTCCTTCAGTTCTCTCCCTAATGAAACTGCAATTAATTCTGTGGGTGAAATCATTTGAATATGAAGTCATTTGCCTGCAGGAGAAAACAGCGGACACAAACAATAGAAGAATTCCCGTGACAATCTGCGCTCATGTCTCGCATGTCTTTGTTTGTCAGGCGGCTTATATCATCGGAATACAGTACATCTATCACTTGATACCATCTGTCAGTTTGGACAGTGTTAGACATGAGAACAAGTGTAGGGGGAAGATATGAATGGTGTGATGTTTAATTGATTTAATTACAGTGTTGTTTTGATACTTTGCTGTTGAAAAAAAAAAATGTAAATGTCAGTTAAATTAGCCCTTCACAGGAGGCCTGTAAATGTCAACTTATGTGTTGTAACCCTGCTTGACTGCTTTTCAATCAAAGCAACAAAATACTCAGAGTTTTTTCAACAGCTCTTCTAACCGGACCTCCATCTTGTCGAACCGGAGGCAGGTTTATTGTTTCACAAGAGCACCCCCTCCACACCACCAAAACCGAAAAAAAAAAAAACATCCATCACGGTGACCCAAAACATGATTCGTGATATGACAACATCTTATAATCCTGTGCTCTTCACTGCTGATGTGAGACATTGAAATGGCTCCAGCAGTTAGGGAGGTCAACCAAATAATCTGTCCTACTCAAATCCCTCTAGTGCTCGCCTGATATGAGGGAATGAGCTTCGGATGAAGTAGATGAGAGCACACAGTGAGGCGAAATGCTCTGATTATAATACATTCATAATGTCCTTAAAATAAACAACACTTCAGATGAAGTGGCACAAACATGTAGAATATACAGAACGTATTCAAATGTAACGAGTCGGTCTAGAGCTTGTTTAACAATTTAACAAATCCTCTTCTTATTTCTTTTGAATATTTCTGTTCATCAGTAATGCAGCTTAAAACAAATTAATTACAAAGATCATTTCAGGCATTTTCAGAACAGGACTGTTTTAAATTGACATTTGTTCTGTGCTACAGAAAACAAACAGGTGTTTGCTTGGATTAATTATGAAAATATGAGGAATTGTTCTTGAAATATGATAAGAAATAATCAGAGCAAGTGCGCCGAAAAAGTGTCAAATTATAGGAATAAAATATCTACAACTGGATGATGGAATCTCCTTCCTTTGTCCAATTATCTGTCAGCAGGAAACAGAAGTCCACCAACCAAAGTAAACAAATACAGACTCCAGAGTAGCAGAGGGCAAAGGCTGCATGCAAAATGTGGGATGACGGCTGACTCACGGAGTGTAGCAAACAAGTGACAATTCCGCTTAAGCTGATGGTAATGCGCGTGTTGGTGGTTTGGCAATATTTCAGTTTATTAAGACCCGACAAGATCAGAGGAATCTTCCCTTGAAAAGAAAAATACAGTGTGCTACAAACCAGAGCTTTGACACTGAAAAGTGCAGTTAAATTGAAGGACCCTTTTATTGTTTGATGCTGAAAAATCCGACCATGCTTTTTGTCTTTGCATAAATATCCATATTTAACAGAAATATATTAGCATAGTAAATTATGAGAAGGACATTACTTCTGCCATATTGCTCTCTACACAGTCTACAGCTGTCGCAGACTCCCTCGATACTACCTGTAATTGGGGTTACAAAATTACGCACATTTGAGCCCGTGGACTACATAAAGTGAAGTAAGTTTTGATGATTTTATGTGGTCAGTATATTTGATGCACAGTATTATTAGCATTATGTTTAACTTCCAAATAGCACATGGAAAGCTAGGTCATAAAGTAGATAGCTCGCTGATAAGTTAGATGCTAAATAAGCTATAGCTAGCATCATTTCATTAACCAATTTTCTACCCCTTTGCTAGGGTTGCAAAGGTAATACTCAACCAAGCTACAGAACTAAAAGGGGAATAAGGATCACTGTCAGTTTTACAGTTGTGTAACATGGCTTGTTATTCTAGCCTTTGTTGGTGAAAGTATTCACATAACATTAAACCAGCCTCCCTCCTGGTGGATGAGCCAGCCACTCTGCATGTGTCAAAGCAGGGGTAGAAGGTAAAGTGGTGACATTTATGCATGCAGTGACCATGGAATACACTGGTTTAATGCTGTGTTTCCTGACTCACTCACTTCATATATAACAAGCTGTTATTCCAAATACACTTCATGAATATTTCACAGAAGTGGCTCCAAATACTCTCCGTTGAAAGCCAACACTGAGATTAATGAACAAATGACGATTATTCGGCTCTAATTGCAAAATTATTCTTGGGTTTTTACTTCATTACTGTTGAATTAATCAATTTTAAATTAGAAGATTGATCATCTGACACAGATGAGTACATGTTTTCTCATCAGCTCCACAATGCTGCCTTCCTTACACTACGAGACAAACAATGACAGACAGAGAGGAGAGGTGCAGGAGGTTGGGAGAGATATTTAAATAGCTGGATTTCTAAGAATATCTTCAGAAGGGCAACGTGCCAAGCTTTTGTTTTAAACAATGGCTGGGAGTCATTTTTACACTACATTAAATGTGCTAATGCCTCTGCAGTCGTCTGCTCAACACATCCTTTGTTGTTGAAGAAAATAAGTTTGCTACAACATGAAAACAGTAGATAACAGATGTACATAATTGGCCTGCGTGCTGTTTTTAATTACATTAAATCAAATTCTTTTATGCAATTGCACATCTTTCATCCTGTATTATGCCATCTGCGCCGTGTGATGGGAGAAACAAAATGAGGAAAGTAAAAGGAAAGCAACTTTATAATGAGGACGTTTCATCCAAACGGACGAGAGGATTTAGATTACATCAAAAGTGACACGATCCGTCCTTCTATTTAACTTGTTGACAGTGTTATGTGATATTACAAATATGTCAGCATTCCTGTGGAAGCTCCCATTATGCTACATCCCCCAAAATTTCTCATAATATGTACTTACATCTCCACATTTCTATACAGGAAATAGCTCCAAGGAGGAATGTACTGTAATCTATAGCAACAGTATTCATCGCACATGGTGGTCACAAGTGGTGTCAGCTAACACACACACAAAAAAAAAGTACTGGAAGACTTTTTGGACCATAATTATGAAGCTCAGTTTGACCAGTTTCAACACAGAGCGAATAAAGTTCTAGCAAAGCATTATATAAGGATGTGTAGTATGTAACAGACACCTTTAAAACTTGTAATGTCTATCTGGCAATCTAGCTTAAGTTGCAGGGTGGCTGCTATTGTCAACAAGAGGAAAAGGCTTGTCAGGAAATGGTCCTCATTAGACATCAGAGCTCACGCTTTAGGGCAATCTTGGAGTCTTTCAGAACAACTTTGACCGACTAAAGTCGTCTGCTTCTGGAATGAGAGGAATGAGAAAGTGAAAACTATACTCGAATGTGATCCATCCACTACACGGCTCTCTACTTCAGAAAATCTTTGTGTGGTTTCTTTCTGAAATATGTCGAGTATTAACAAAATTCATGCTGAAGTACATATTTTCTCTGTGACTGTGAGGCGACTGCCAGATAGCAGCCATGGAGAGAGTTCATTCGATCATGAGGTAAACAAAGAATTTCATTGTTTTACACAGCAACGCCTACAATTTTAGTTTGCATAGTGGCAGCAAATAGCGAGGTTGGCTGTGGTGCAACATGTTAAAAATAGCAGCTGGAACAGAGAGGTAAAGAAGGAAAGAGATAAACATTAGTGAGCAGCTTCAGCCTGCTTTGATGCATGAAGGAGTGAAATGAGAATTTCAACATGGAGGACCCGCCCTTGATTAGTCACCTTAAGGTAAAGGTAACCTGTGAAGTTTTCAGTGTAGACAGACAATAATCAGGCGCTCAGATGAACATTAAAAGAGCTTTTGCTTGCAGTTATCAGTCTTTCTGTTCACACTGGCCATTAAAGATTCCTTCATAATGCACAAGGGGTACATTCAGACAGGTGCTGCAGCGAAAACACAGGATTTTCCATCATTTGAGTGGGAGTAGGGCTGCGATGATATGGTCCACAGGGGTGTCCGCCAAAGAACACAGCAACCTGCGGCAGATAAGTTGAACCGGATTCAACTTTTGCCAAAGAAATGAGTGTGAGCGAGTGCTTACATCGAGATAGCCGGTCAATCAGGCAAATAAAAAGCTATTTCCTGATTGTTTCACAGCAGTTACGTTCAGCACAGATAGACACAACCCCAGCAGCCCACCCATACACTGCAAGACAACCCTACAGCAATTTGCTAGTGCCTGATCCGGTCCAATGTACCCTAAGTGATGGGGTGAGTCCTCGATTTGTGCAAAAATGTATTCTGAAGTTAAACTTAAGACAATTTAAGACAATATAATATATCTTTGTCTAAGACAAATCTTCCAAAATTAAAATCTTTTGAGTATACATTTCCCTCCTCAGACAGTGTTTCCCTGTTCAGCTGCAAAGTAGTAAAGTAACAAAAATGAGGGAATTTTGTACTAAAAAGTTACCAGTAATCCTAAAATATCCAATCTGATTTGCTAAAAAAACAGAAATGTCTCGCTGCGGTGGACTTTCACACCTGAACCACTAACATCATGAAAAATTAATGTACTTTTATGATATGAAACATTAACCTCCAGAGAAAAGGAACAGGGATTTCATTTCACAGAGGAAATGCTACATGTTTGAAAGGAGTGCAACCATTGTTTTAGACCATTATCTCCTAAACACATTTATCAAGAGATGAGATGTGTCAGGATCTGGGCAGTTTAGCACCTCGGCTAAACAATTTCCTGAGGGAAACCCTGAACGGGGAACCAGGAAACTGTCTGCAGCATATCCAGCACAACACAGTTGTTCCACTAAAACTGTCTTCCTGTGGTTTGATTGTTAACTGTCACTGTACATCCTCTGTCTATCCATAAACTCTGATCAACAAAGGCTGATCTTAAAAGCTACTGAATATAGCACTGGGTGCAAATGCTAGTATAACAACTGCCGGTGAATAAGCTTGAGCAGAGGATACAAAGTGTGATTTGGTACTTCCACCCTGAGGGGAAGACAATCACTTAGACAAAAGATATATGGGTCATCTACTCCAATAATGAATGAGCATCAGTGAAGATGATTTGATCTGTAGGGTTAAAACAGGCAAAGCTTGGTATTTTAAAAAGCACCGAGACCAGCCATGTTTTTGGATGTTTCAGATACACACACAATTGCCTCTGGGACACCAAAACTTTGTGCTGAACCTTGATGACTTGGGTGTAATCCAATGAAACAACCGTGATGTAAGATGCCAAACTGATCACCCCAGTTGTGTTCTGATGAACGCATGACCTTTTAACATTTACTTTCAGTGGCTTCTGACCAGGTGCCTGTCTTGTCCCATAGATGTATGATGGCATCACTTGATGTCATGATAGGCACCGTTTACAGGTTACTGCATGATTCTTTTGACATCTAAAAAAGGACTTCTGGATGTGGATTTTGGAGGGATGAGAAATATATTCTGTATAACAAAGCAATGTTGGTTTATCCTTTATTTGATAGAGTCGTGACACATCACACCAATAAAAAAGTAACCCCACCCCAAAAGAATCACACCAATAAAAAAGTAACCCCACCCCAAAAGAATCCCTGTGATAGGTATTTGTACTGAGTGAACGAGTCAGTAGAAATCTTATTTTAACATTCCTCTAGCATTATGAAAGTGTCAAGAGGGGTTGGGTCCAAAGAACATTTATCTTATCGAGCACTGCCAGACCAAATATTCTGGTACGTGGTTGCTCATTTTACCAAAATGTTTCAGGGTCTTGGACGTTGATAAGTGGATGTCATTAAAACACAGTTCAGTACAAATTGTCTTGAGAAGTTTTGTCTAGGGGAAGCTTGTGGTTTTAATCAGAGATCTTCAACAAACACCTTCTCTCCTCAGTAGATGTTACTAATAGATCTCACAGTTAATAAGATAAACCAACAATGTAAAAATTGTAGGGAAAATCGTCTAACAATTTAGCCTCTGGGGGAAACAAATTATGTTTCTGGGCTTCCGGTGTAGACAGCAGATATCCAGAAAACAGATAAAGGTTATTCAGGCCAAGACTTCCTCTGCAATCTGATTAGCAACTGGATATGCAAGAATGACAAGAAAGACACATTTCTGCTAATCTGCATAGGAATGCAGATAACTTTATAAAAGCTAATTGTCATCAGACGGTAGCCAATGGGTTCCACCTCTTTTGTTCTCCACATGGACTGTTGCAACCAAAGTCTGTTCAATGTGACTGGTCATTATTACTCATTTAGTCATTTAACTGACGCTTTTATCCAAAGTGACTTACAGAAAAGAGAAACAATCAAGGTACGGTGCACCAAGGACATGTTAGTTAATGACAGGTCTTGAAGGGGTTAGATTTAGCATGTCCACTTGTTGGTAGTGTTATAGTAGTGTAGTGTAGTGAAGAGCTGGGTCTTCAGGAGTTTTTTGAAGGTAGAGAAGGACGCGCCTGCTCTGGTAGGAACTGGTAGCATTGGTTCCACCAACAGGGAACAACAAATGAGATTGCCCTGAGCAAACAGGTGGCAGAGCCAGGCCTCGTCCATTGGAGCACAACGATTGGGAGGTAACATATGCCTGTATAAGGGCATTCAAGTACGTGGGTGTAGAACTGAACACTACTTTGTAGGCAAGCATTAGGGATTTGAATTTAATTTAACTTTTTCTTTCACCTTAACCACTGCCCTTCACATCCCCAGGACCAACTTTACCATGACAATTACTAGACACGGACATGAGAATCATGGAAATGGTTACCCCATGGACATGGCCAATCACAGGTAACAGTTAAAGATAATCAGCTTTACCGTCTCTTGACTGTCATTTACTGTATGTAGCTCAATGTCCTTGAAATAGCAGAGCTACTCAGCACCTGATACAGATCCGACGAAAGAATCATGTCAACAGTGAGAAAACAAGTTTGGTTAAGATCTCTGGATTGTAAGAAAAAGCAGCTATTTGATGGTTATCATGCACTTAAACAGAAATATGTTCCTCCTTGTTATTACTGGCATGTAGAGAAATGCCCACTCTGTGGTTCTGGCAGATGGTCAAATATCTGGGTGTGGATTGCATGGCCTTCAACTCACCCTTATACCCAAACAATTTTATTAATTAGGCTGTGTACACTCCTCCACCTTCCACAACTTTTCTTCATCATTCTCCTCCTCCTCTTTCTCCCAAATTAGAGCCTGGTACGTCAAGAAAAAACAAATAAACCAAGAGATAATCTTTAAAAAAGTAGGCATATTAAAGCGATCCAAACTTAGTTATTTTTATGTAACTAAAGATATTGTTTAAATACTTTTTCCACTACTAGCCATCTTCAACGATTTGGCAAAACCTTTTAATTTCTGTATGAAATAACCCATTTCATCTATCCATCTTCCATAACTGCTGATCCTTATCAGGGTCGCAGGGGCCAAGTTGCTAGTTCATAGCCCAGTTCAACCAATACTAAAAGAAAAAGATCAATGGGTCTATGACAGATTAAAAACAGGACCTAAAGCATTTCATTACACTTCAGGTAAGGACATTTTATAACTTGTCAACTACTTCAGATTGCTCACAATATTCCCTTTAATTCAAAGTCAGAGTTCTTCCTCTTTAAAGAGGGCAAAAAGAAGAAGTTAAGGATGCAGCAAGTTACACTGAAACTTAAATTACCGTTTTAGTGGTTGGCATTACAACAATATCACAACACTCAGGAAGTGAAGAGTTTCCTTTTGTGGTCTGTGAGACGTTGCAGTATAGCAGGTAGCAGTTGCTGGTGGAGCAGTTTTATAAGACGTTTTACTGTGGGAAAAAAATCACTGTCCTCCACTAAGGTGTTTTATCTGTACAGTGATGTCTGAGGTGGCTGTTCTGTTTTGTTGTATGTTTAGTCACACCACTGCTGTTACCATAAACCTACCCTGCAATGTTAACGAATGTGAAAAATAATTTGTGTATCCACCCTGTGATTCTGATGTGCTCTAAAACTTAATAGGTTTTTCCTTCCTCAACTTGCAGCGTGCAACTATGTGACATTAACAACAGCTGAGAGAGGAGCAGGCAGCAATGACTGGCCATGTCTGCGACAGAGATGAAAGATCATTGCATCAAGTCGAAATACAAAAAACCTTGTTGGTTTGACAAAAAATGTCCGGAAAAATTTCAACAGCAAATATTGTGTCACGTTTGATTCCGCAGTATTTATTTATGGGCAGCATCTCTTATGTGTTGCCTGTATTCCCTACAGTTTGAATGCCAGACCTTGGAAACAGATGAGTTGTTGATGCAGAGAGTGTGAAAGCAGGTCAAGGGTAGAGAAACCATCTAGGGGTCGGCAGTCAGGTTCATACAAGGGCCAGTTTTTTTCAGCATGATTCACTGGAAGGCCAACAGAGTTACAAGTGCAGTGAAGATACAGGCCTCTCTGTTATGCATGCTCATTTGTTTGAGTATTACTTTCACTTCTTTGGTTAAAAAAAAAAAAAGAGACAGCTATATAACTGTTTGAATTCCTTTTGCCATAGCTTCACTGCAACCTCAGGCCTGCACAGCAGCTTTGCCTTGACCTTGAAATATATCAAGACTTAAAGGCATAGGAGTGATAGAAATCCAACACAGCTTGTCAATTATGTGTGTAGGTAAGCTATGCTACACTCAGAACCAGCAATTCAACTCAAAAGACATTATCTCTCTGAAAACAAACATGGATAATGCATATGTCACTGCCTCCTGATTGTTTATGAAGTCAATCATCATTTCATCCTTTAGTTAACTGGTGCCTCAATTCAGCATCTTGCACTGTCTTTAGTATGGCCAATTTAAAGCCTCACGAATAGTAAACAGCAAGGCAGGGTAATAATTTACTTTATATTTAGATATATTAATTAAATTTCTTAAAAAGCTACAGTTTTGACTAGATTTGGCTCATGGCCTTCTTTCATAATTCCTGCTCAATCTTTGCCATTCAGACACAGAGTTTACCAGTCACACCTCCATATTTACAGTCAGGGCAGATGATTTGGACTGGTCTTAGATAAACACATTGTAGGTTTAAACATGGATGCAATCAAAAGGGTGCGGTCACCTCAAAAGAACCCAATTTCAACATGACAGTTCTATCACACAAGTATAGCAAACAACAAACCAAATTACCAAACAAAGTAAGGGCTGTGCAAAAGCAGATGATCCTTTAAGAGGAGGAGAATCATGGAGCCTATCCCACAACTAATACACCACAGACTAGGCTGCAACTAGAGCTTAGACGCAGGGAGGGAAAATACTCTTAAATGGTCACTATTGTGTCAGTATTCAGCAACAGCCCTGTTTTTCAAAGTTTAAATTTGTTTGTAGTAGTTTCCACCTATCCATGAAACCATAAAAAGGTAAGAGCATGGCAGGTTGTCTCGAGCACAGTGAGCCATGCCTCCATCTGCACTGTGCCTCTGTGACACCCGCTGCACAATATGGACCGAACAGCATTTACTACAAACAACAGCATGGAATCATAGAAAAATACAAGCAAAAGCAAATAAAGACTCATCTTAAGACCTCTTCATGCCCATCATTCCCTCTTAATATATTAGCATTTGAGCCAGTTCAGTTGTATCAACTCACAATGATGAGGTGTCCATAAGCATAAGAGCACTTTGCACTACTAAAAGCTCACTGGAAACAGCACTCTTATGTGCAAATGGATCTTAGGGCACGTAAAGTAATTACTCGACAGGCTCTCATAGCTCCTGTTGAATGCTTGTCATGAAGATTTACTAAAAACATAACACAATTTAATGAAAAACAGCAATGATTATGGCAATAGAAAGGACTGTGATTGGAAATAAAGAGTTTTCAGGCAATGTTGCATCGTGCAAGGCAATGTGCCATTTGTTAGATTAGCAGTTCTATCAGAATGAACTTTAAAAAGCCACTTCATCATCACAAGATGGCCTCCAAACAAGATAAATCTTACCAATTCCTCTGCCTTAAAACAAGGGAAAAGGTTGAAGACAGTGCTACAAGAGACTAGAGAAGAAAACGCGTGGCTTAAACTTGGTAAAACCTCCTGTGATGTGATATAACAATTATATTGTGTTTTCCCTTGAGAAATCTCCCCCGCAGGGAATACAGTGAGCCAACACCTTAAGCTCCTTTAACAAAATGAGCAGCATTTCATATTATGTTTTAATATTCACACCTTTTTCAGCATCCAACTGAAACTTGGCTAGCAGGCAAGCACTATTAGCATATCATTACATCCCCTACTGTGAAGAGAAGGTAGCGGGCCAGGAGGTTAATGGAGGTTATTGCCTCCTGTTTAGCCAAAATCTCTGCTTCAGTGTTCCAACATGTCAATTTAACCACCGTGCTAACACATTAAGCTGGCAGCAGTTGTGGTGTTTACATGGTGTGTGTAATCATTGGGAATTTAAAAACACACGTGCATTTTCACAGTTTATCATTCATACACAGTAAATGCAAATCATCTTTATTTAAAAAAAACGACATTGAGCTTTGTGACCAAGGTCAGACATAATGTTTTCCAGAGGTACAAAAGGAAATGTGCTGTGTTTGTACTGAACAGCTCAATGCAACTGCAGGTCTGCAGGCCCTATGAAAAAAAAAGTACAGTTCATGTCTTATGGTACATTCAGACAGGACCAGACGTGTCGCGAAAACACAGGTTTTTCTGTTAATTTGTCTATCTTATCTTATCTTATGAATTTGAGTGGAGATGGTGCATTTTGGCTGCAGCAGTGCAGGCAACAACCTGCGGCAGAGAGGTTAAGCCGGATCCAACGTATGGAAAAAACGTAGTCCGATGTCATGCTGTGGCCACCAATCAGACACTCAGACCGGTCAAACCCCTCCACAGTAAGCCTGACATGTCACTGAACCTGAAGCTATCTAGGTGGATTCATGGATTAAACTCTGATATTCTACCTGTTTATTTATTTCATGTGTGCCCACCTTCTAAATCTGTGTCTGGCTGTGACCACCAGTGTAAACTACACTGCAAAATAGTGACACAAAGAAGTCTCCCTTGGTTTGTGTCCAATGGTTTGACAGAGTGGGAGTGGGAGAGAGCGAGCATTGGTCAAGCAATATAGACAGTGAATGAGAGTGAGGGAGCGCATGCATCGATAAAGCCGGTTAATCGGCTAAATAAAAAGCTATTTCCTGATTGTTTCACAGCAGTTAGGTTCAGCACAAACAGACACCCCCACGGAAATTTGCCACAGCTCCAGATTCTGTCTGAATGTACCCTTAGCACATGAAGAACCTAAATTTAAAAGTGTTAGTTTCAGCTATGAAACTTTAACAATGAGTCAGGTAGCTGAGGGGAATTATGAGAACTAAGAGTAGTGGATTTAATGAAAGTCTTAACTCAGACTAGTGATATGTTGTTGGTGTTGCTCAACCTAGGTCATGTTTGTATATTAAGAAACATCAAAAACCCAGTTCCTTGGTGACAGCATTACCCAAGAGTATCACCAGAGCTGTGTAAAAACACCTCAAAATATATAACATATGTTGTAGGTGACTGGCTTACAAAGTCAGTCAACATCCCTGAGACATCTCCTTCTGGAGCTGGGCTGAGACTCTGTGGCATACTGAAGGAACAACTCTTCAGAGGCCTGCTATAGATTCTATGGAAAGTTTTAAGGGAAATGAATTCAGCATGGCTGAGATGTCCCTGTTGCCACCACTAAACTTGACTTGACTACACAGCTAGAAAATTGATGGGTGGGTGAAGGGAGGGATCATGCAAAAAGCCCAGTGAGGTCCAACTTGTGCATGTGTGCTTAAGTACTCAAAGCTAAAGCTGCACTAGGCAAGATTATGTCAAAACAAAAAAGTCAAAATGAGGCTGAAGCAGACAGCGCCGTGCAGACTGACACGCCGCAGGTTTGCTCTTTTTGTAGGACGTGGTCACTGGTGGGAAATGTTCTCTCTACACAGAAGGCACAAAAAAGAAATCAAAGGGAAAAGCAAAGCTGGCTGATCAACAGCCATGAGAAAGTGCTTTTTCAAAGGAAATCGCTACTCGCCAAACACAGCTAAAACTGAACCAAAGAACATTTTTCACCCCCCCAACTGACAGCCAGTAAGCACAGGAATAAGAAATGTATTCCTGTTGTCAAATAAATTCTGACACCTCTTAAGGACCCTAAAAATAGTTTATTTAGACTGCATAAATTGGAAGCCGATAGTAACTGAGAATCCATCTTTCAACTATCATTTGAACTGAACTCTGACCTAAGGGATGGTTGAACCAAATTATAAAAGAAATATTTTCTTTCTTACCTTTGGTGGCACATATTTAGACAGAAGTTTTGTTTGCTTTGAGGTATCTTCCTCACGAAAAACATCTCCCATAATCAGTGTCCTTGTTATAAAGGTCTATAAAGGAGTATTTATTCATTAGAAGAAACTAAATGTATGACTAACACTTAGTGGACTGACCTTGGCTATTCCCTGGATTGTAGAGTATTAGTCTACATACAAAAAAAATGAAAGACAGCAGTTTCCAGTTGCCCCTTTGGTCATTTCTGGGGAACATTTCAATCAACACTCTTTTGGTCTTTGACAATGTACACTAACAGTTCCTGTTCCCAGCTTCCTCCAACATAACCAGTAGAGTTCTGTTAAAATGCCTTTGTGAGTTGGCACTGTTTATAGAAGAAACAATAGGAGGAGAGATGTAGGCCAAGAAGTAGACTACATTATGGCCCTGTTTCCTAAAAACTGGCCGCGACACTGCAGAGAAATGATTTGTGAGCGGTTAATGCTTCACTCAACGCTTACCAAATGAACTATGCTTGGAAGCAAGCTTGAAGGTGCATGCTTTGAATGGAGAGTGGGGTGTAGAGACACTACTCATCAAGGAAATATTGCTTAAAAGCTAATAATAAAGACTACCAAGCCACATCATCATCTAAAACATCACAATAAATGAAGTTGTTGTCTTTTTCAAAGGTCTGTCCCCTCAGAAGAATTTGGTATTTATTCCAAGAGTTTAAAATCAAACTTTCGAGTTAACAACAGATGTGTTTCTCTCTACTAACACTTGAGTACACAAGACTTTGTAAGGCATAACGTCTGGTTTAAAATTTTGGCCTGTTTCCATATTTACCGACTGTAAACACAAACCAATTAGTCTACAAATAAATGCGCTAAATTCAAGCAAATAATTAGAATTGTGCTCATTGGGCTGAAACGTGTATAAACAATGAGGCTAATTGATTATTCTGTGCGCTGTTAAAAATCTGTGACAGCCAGCACAGAATAACCAGAAAACAGTCGAGTTGTCCATACGTCTTGTTGCAGTTAAGAGAAGACATAAGTTTAGTCATAACCCCCATGTCCAAAAAAAGATAATTACAAAGCCTCAAATACTGTACGAGCTTTCCAAAACAAATATCTCATAATGTGTGTTGCTTAAGACCTTACAGTCTCCTAAGTTGATACACATCTTTTTCAAACACCGTTGAATCCTGAGGCAAAATGCCTGCTTGTCAACACACAGCAGGTGATGAGGCATGATAGGTGCATTATCTGATCTGCTTGGGGGCTAAATAATGACACACCATTACTGGAGTGTTGATTTTCTGCTTACCTGGATATAAAGCAGAAAACAGCCATCCCAGTAATGGTCATTTAGAACCAGTTCAGCTGCACGCTGGCCAGTTAGACCTGTGTGCTCACCCTGGAGATGCTCAATGTGTTGACACTGCGATAACTGTGGAGAAGATGTTGCAGCCAAAATGGTGCAAAGGCCACACAAGTGCCTGTTTTTGTTTGTTTAGGGAAATATAACTTAGGGACACAGCGAGCATTGAAGGTAAAGCTGAAAATAAAACACACACACACACACACACACACTTATACTATAAACAGAGTCCAGTCATGCTTATTTAGACAACAGCACTCAAGGGCTTCGACTGCTTTTGGTCACAGCGGAGAAAGAGGAAAAAGGTGTGACCGTAGAATTGGGCTGATGCGACAGATAACTGAGAGAGGCAGATAGGGTTTCATTCATGTGTCAGATTAGAGGGCTCTTTGTTACAGCCAGAGAGGGCAAAGCATGCCTGGAGAGAGGACAAGGATCGCCCTCACTCCCATACCGCTTGTGTTATTGTGTGCAACTGAAGGGCTAGTTTGTGTGTTTGTTGCATTCCTGCTTACATCATATTGGCGGGATTAAAATTAGAATTAAAAGAAGCTGCCAACTTGATCGTCAGGGTCATAACTCCACTGTTATGGCAGCAAATATTGATTTAAAAGTCCACTTTTTTTAACTATTAGGTCTAAATCACTTGGAACTGCTACTTTCTGTCTGCGCTCTTTACATGGGAGGAATATTTACAATCGTTAAACCTTTAAATGGTTCACCCAAATCACAAAAAACTTGGCACACATTACCAAACCATCTTTAGGGATGGATAGCAACAGTATACCTATTTCTCTAATGGGAAAATATGATTTTAAGGTCTTTAAAGTCTTTTTAAAAAATGGGAAAAAAGTACTAAAACTTCTGATACCTTGGGGTTTATAACTTATCTCACTATCAAACTGCAGCCAACCTTATTCCTAGGTAGTAAAGGCAAAAATGGCCTCCATCTGATCATGAAAAGTTAAGCTGATTAAAATCAATTTTACGATTTTATTATCTTATACACCATAAACTCCAGAGCACAGCTACTTTGCATGATTCTTCCCTGCAGTGGTGTGTAGGAAAGGTATGAAGCAGACTATTTAAAGAAGCACATGCAAGATGCGGTTTGGAATAATTAATTTTACTTATGACAGCCTATCTCAAAGGAGGATCCTCTTTGTCAACATCAGTAGAAGAGATGATAAAGTGGGCAGCAACGACACCCTAAAATAATCCTGAACAAATATAATAAAGCAGATTTTTCTCTTTCACACAAGTCAAACAAAATAAGGTGTCTTTTATGCAGTTGCTCCTCCAAAGGAAACTAAATACCGGCACATAACATGAAATATTTACAGACCTGAAACATAAGAGCACTTTTAGGCTATAGCTACAACCTAATATAGATTTAATAAATTGTATTTGGACCGGCAGTATGATATACATGTTCAGTGAAAATAAATGAGAACATATGAAGAGATGTTCTCCAAAACCAGATATTTAAAATTAAAATATATGAAGGCTGTTTTTGCAAAATGATGCAAAATGTTCTAAATAATCACTAAACTATTGTTTTCCAAATAGTCCAGTAACACAACAGACTCACTCTGGTTTGTAAGGCTGTGGGAAATCAATTCTTATCCCCAAAAATGGACAAATCCTTACAAAACACACAAATCATGTTGAGCTAAAGGTGTGTTTGCTCTTGTGTTACAGACCTTGTATCTTTAGCACTCCTTGTAGTATCCATTAAAAAGGAATCAGATAACGTCGTTATGTAGTGTTTCAAATTTGTGGTAAAAATAAACAATGACATATGCATGGATAACATGGGTTTCCACAGTTGCCCATAAAGCTAGCAGCCAACCCCTGTGAGCTTGCCGTCAGGTAAGGCCAAAGTTACATTCCACACCACAAACTGCCCCATCTCCTGTGTCACCTATCCGAGCAGACGTGAGGGTGACTCAGGCCAGCTCTTCCGCCACAGAGCTTTACACGAGTCAATGGTTTACAGAGTCCTGTAAGACCACACGGCGTTGTACACAGTGAGCAGCGCTGTAATGTTTATGAGTGATCACTTAAGTGATATTGTTGCTGAACATGCATATGTGCATCATGACTGTTGGTATATGGTGGGTCTTTTTGTTGTTGTTATGGGCAAAATGATACAAAGGAGGCCTATTACTGTCAGCCCATACTGGTTCCTCACAGAAATATCACTATCACCATACAACACACACAGTTTATATAGCCAACATTGTTTTATAACACTATTTAGCAAATGAGATGACAAGGAAGCAGATCTCAGTCGAGTAGATTGTCAAACAAGCGATGTTTTGAAGTTCAGCTCATGTTTATTCTCTTTTATTATGAATCCATAGTTACAGGATTATCATAAGGTAGCACTCTTATGGAAAATATCATCCTACATAAAGAGGTGTCATCGTGTGTTGTCATGTATTAAACCAGAAAATTGTCTTGGCATAAACATGTAGTTTCAATATTAACTGCCTGCTAACTGTTCCCCCTAGCTAACCCCGCCTCAGTGTAAACGGAAAATGACATCAGACATCGGTCAGTAACGTTTGTTGGAGGCAACCTAACTGAGACTTAACACCCCACTTTGCAGCTGCTTGCAGCTTTCAGCATATTGTTAACCAGACAAAACAAAACCAAAAACAGCGCTGCATCCTGTAAAACTGTGGGCTGCCACAGAGCTCACACAAATTAAATGTACGCTGCTGCTGCTGCTGCTGCTGCTTTTCAAAGCATTAGATAATGACATGTAATCGGTGACTGGTGAAGAAAGTCAAACATTTACCAAGCACAAGTTTCCCAGATATTTGTCTCAAGAGTTGGCAGACCAAACTAGGGCTTAAAAAAAAAAAAACAGTGACCATTGGACTTGAAGTTTGACATACAGCCATAAATAGGTCTTCAATGGTGTTCAACTTTGTTCACCAGTAACCTCTCTGTGGTGCAAGAAACTGTATGACTGTATAACTGTATGATCTTGTGTGTGATCTTGTGGGCCGGTAGTGGCTGCCCAGTATTTTATCAGAACCGATATGGTTTGGGGTTTTTTGGTGCCACAATCTCAACAATGAGATCACAGTGACAGAGAGCTGCATCGGGCTGTGAAGTAGGTCATTGATTCTCAGTAGGATTGAGAGTAGCCCTTTCACATTATTAATAGTCCTTCGATTCAGTGTGAAATATATCGCTTAATGCTGCTTTAAAAGGGTAGAAAAGGTCAAACATGTGCTTACAGAAGCTTTTAAATACTCAATCTGTGCAGCCTGAAGAAAATGTTTCGAAGAACAGTGTTTATTAAATTTATTTTTTACCAACAATAACCAAAACTGTGAGCAATGAAACCGTAAAAAGTCGTGCAAAACCACAGAGGTGTTTTCAATTTCTCCGGCTGAATAGACCTCAACTCAGGTTGAAGGTGGACGGCTCTGCTTTGTTGTATATACACACCTACACAGACCTGAGAGGAGGTCGAATCAGGCATCAGGCAACATAAGTGACAATACTTGTGTTGGTGGACTGGCGCTTTAATAATATACAACAAAAAGCCAACGCTAAGAAGGTGAAAAAAGTAAAGCTGATCTCTTTTTTCTAAGTTGTCCTTCTGTGCGGCAAAGACGACAAATTTACTGATGGAGGTTGTGCGTAGCCCTGCCATTTAATTTAAT
The DNA here is from genome assembly GCA_946959425.1 of Argyrosomus regius. Classification (NCBI taxonomy): domain Eukaryota; kingdom Metazoa; phylum Chordata; class Actinopteri; family Sciaenidae; genus Argyrosomus; species Argyrosomus regius. The sequence continues at coordinate 10,273,908 of OX336883.1, forward strand.
CAGGCACTGAGGGGGAAAGTAGTGTGATACTTACTGAACTTATGCTCGATTTTTCTGCACGAAAAACTCGACTAAATTAAAAAATATATGTGTTGTGAAGTTCATTGCCTCTAGTGCACGAGCTCTGCTTTAAAAAGGAGACTGTCAACCGAGACAGGTACGTTAAAACGAGCCATGAAAAGGTGACTGACATTTCTCAGTAGCAGACTCAAAGTACAGTTAATGTGTGGTTGTGTGTTTAGGACATTCCACCACACAGACTTATTACTCTTTTATTATTAAAAACACAATGGATATCAGTTTAAATATTAACCGTTGGTTATTATAATACAAGAGGCTTAAAAAGTTTTGCTTTTAAGTCACACGGATATACTATACTACCTTAAATAGATACCCAGCTAGTGTTAACCAGATGTAACAACTAAGGGGGAAAAACCCACAGTGTGGTGTGAGGTACAGCTCCTCTAACTAAATGCGACTATGAGATACAGTCTTCTTTCCTCTTTGGTGACTTCAGGGCAAGAAAAAAGCCAACATAATGAGCTGCTTTTATAAAAAAAAAAAAAAAAGAAAACAAGTGAATCCTGGTGTTATAACCCCAGCCAATGTGTCACGAGTCATCACAAACACTGTTTTGGGTCAGATTCTTGAGAAAACAACGTTAGCATTTAACTAAACACGGTGAAGGACTAAAGCAATGAGAGGGCTGCAAATGAGAGGCTGTATGGTAAATCACATTATCACCCAAGTAGTGGTGAGGTGGGGGTGAGCAGGGGATGTGGAGGACATGAGAGACAGAGCGTGGAGGGTGGTAAGCGTAATGAAATGCATGGTGCCATTTCTCAAAGCCCTAAAATGACACTGACCGTGCTAAACATGGAGTCCCAGGGACACAGGCAGAGCCGCTGTGCACGGATATTTCTGTCAAAACATATTCCTGGCTGTCTCTCCAGCTCATTTTTGTGCCACATATATTCATGACTTTTGCAGACAGAAAAGGCGGAAAAGAAAACACAGTGATTAGTAGCTATCTCACAGTTGAAAACCACACCTCCCTGTGATATTTCTATCTAAAGCTGAAGTCACAACTAGCATCGTCTTGCTAATATTAACATAATTTGTAACCAGGTATGCCAGAAATCAATAATTAGCATTTCAATCAGCTCACTACAAAGTTCACTTTTGTACTTAATAAAAACAACACGAGCTACTCATTAAGTTCTGCCTTTACAGCTGAAATTTGTGGCCTTATTGTGAGCATAATAAGTTTAACAAGTTTGTAACAGTAATTAATCTGCAACTATTTTGCCAATCAATTCAAGAGTTGCTGGTTCCCATATCGTTAGTGTTTGGCTCACTGGTTGGATGATGGAAGAGCTTTGTGTTTAGCAGTGTCCCAGCCATCATGAGGAGAGTTAGCTCAACTACAGTTGCATTTGCCTCCACCGTGGGGGGATGGTGTTGGGAGTAAATTTTGTGACTACAGACATGGAGGATGAGCCTTCCCCTTTCACTAAAAAAAAAAAAAAGGACTCCATTGTGTTGCCACAGTGACAAAGCAGTTTTGCAGGTTCCACCTTCACCTCTCCTCCCACCTAACCAGCTCCCTTCTCCTTCACGCTAAAACTTCCGTGTTACCGGTAGTTTCATTCATTCTCGTGCAGGAGGTGCAAAGTCATTTCATAACTCAGGGGAGCCAAAAGGGGCTATCAATGCTGCTGCACTCAGACAGACAGACAGACAAAGCTGGATAAGGAATTTAAGGGTGGCCAACAGGTAGCAGACTGATAACACACACACACACACACACACACACTCTGGCTGACCTGGATTTGTCACAAAAAGTACCAGCTGATTTGCTTCAACAGCTTTTCTGCCATGATGCATCTTCTGACATCGGTCATCATGTCGTACTTAATTAAAAACTGAGGTGCAGTGTGTTTTTTCATTGAGCAAACCTAAGAAGTGCATGTCGTAAAGGTGGAGACCCAGTACCAGTATAATTTAAAGACTAATATGCATAAGAAATATGCCAAATTAGAACTGCAACACTATACAGTGCAGACCGAGCCATTAGGTATACAGTAAATAAGAATATACCATTACATATGGGGGCAACAAGGACAATCAGGGCAACAAGTAAGTAAAGTCACAGTAGAGCAATAAGTGCTACTTCATTTTGTAAATCATTACAAGATCATCAACGCCTTTTTACGCAGATGAGTGTGATGTCAGACTTTTCCAAAAAAGCATTTAGATGTCAGTGTCAGGTCTGCAGCGTGACAGTAGTGCTATCTAAAGGCCTATCCTGAGCTCTCATAATCAGCTTACCAGGTTGAACACCGTCTCCACAATGTCTCGGTTGGAAACTTCCCCAACTTCCACCAGGCCGGCGAGAACGGCGAATTTCATCTTTATCCCCCTGATGGGCACTCCGGGGTTGAGAGCCATGGCGCCTGATCTCCCGTCCTTTCCATCACCTGGCTGCGCAGCGCCCACCACCGCCGTCTCCTCGCTAGCCATTTGCTAAAAAAAGGAAAGGAAAGGGGAAGGGAAGGAAAGGAAGGAAGGACGGGACAGGTGGCGTTCACAGGTAAGGCACCTGTTCACCCTCCAATGGTGACAGTGCAGTGCGGAGTCGGAGGAGGAGGAGAAAAGGGGGGGGGGGATCTATGTCCCCTTCAGTTGAGTTGTTGACAGTCTACAGGCACACAAAACAAACGTTTTGCACCCCATCCAAAACAGTTTAGCGATTGAGCCTCGGAAGTGGGCGCAAAGAGAGGATTTCTCAGCGGCTGACACTGCGAGACTGGAAATGTCACTCCACAGTGAACTACTACTCCTCTCTCTGTCCCCTTTTTGGTCCGTAACTTGATAAGGAGACGGATGGGGGTTTTTCAGAAAAGCCGTTTGAGGGAAGTGTGTGCTGCAGGTAACAAGGAGGAGAAGCAGGTAAAGTAGAGCTCGCCCTTAACCTGGTTTCCTCGTCCCGCTCGGTCAAATGGCAAACGAGGATACGGTGACTTTAATATCTCCCGCACAGCAGTGGAAGTTGCTATTGTCACTGAGTCCAGACACTTGACAGGTAGCGCGCAAAAAAAAAAAACTCACAAACTGGAGGGGACAAGTCCGTCAGTAGCTCCGGTGGAAGTCGACGAAGGACACGCGTCCAGCTCGGTCCTCCCCGGCAAACTCCACGGACTTGCTCAAATGTCAGCGTTAACCCAGCTGCGCTGCTTTCTCTTCCTGATTTACCCCGGTAGCTTCAGCTCGTCACCGCCATGACAGTGTAGCCCTTGAGTGAGTGGAGCATGCGCAGTGTAGACGCTGAGTCCATTCAGTCTCAGTGGCAGGTGTGTCGCTCAGGTGGCTTTCTCGCGCGACACACTGGGATTCAGCTAAAATCAACAGAGCTTCCTTATGTATTCAGTCACTGCGACTTATGTTTTATCATCCTGACAGCGGTAGAAAGGCAGTGGGGGCGAGTAACTCAGTGTATTTACTCGAGTACTGTACTTGAGTGCAATTCAGAGGTAATACTCCGAGGCATTTCAGAGAATATAGTGCTTTTACTGCACTACATTTATCTCACTGCTATAAATTTCACATTAGAAAATGTTATGGGTACGGTAAAGTACATGAACAGATGCATAGCAGGCTACAGACAGGCTAAGTGATTACAAAATATATATGTATTATATACAACATGGACATCTACTAATCACAAAATCAGATTCGTGAAAATAAAAGTTACTGGATACAATAAACATAAACAGTCTCTGCAAAGTGTAATGAGACAAATGTGGAGAAATAAAATGAAGAGCCAATCAACTTAAGTAACTGCACTTAAGGGAATGAAATGTGTCGGTGGGTAAAGTGTCTTGTTTCTGGGGATGAAATGTGTTATTGCATTTCAACAACAAAGTGATCCAAAGACATGTAGTGCAGACGGTTAACAGCTGAGTAATGTGTTTGATTGGAAAATTTGCAACAATAAAATGCTCTTTATACATCAATGCAAGAGTAAAAATAATCCATTCATTATCTGTAACCGCTTATCCTCATCAGGATCACCGTGGGCGAGAGGTTGGGTACACCCTGGACAAGTCGCCAGCTCATCACAGTTACCAATTAACCTATTAAGTGCATGTATTTGGACTTGGACTTTGTGGGAGGAAGCCAGAGTCCCCTGGAGAGAACATACAAACTCCACACAGAAAGGCCCCAGCCGAGGTTTGAACCAGGAACCTTCTTGCTGTGAGGAGACAGTGCTAACCACTGCAATGATATAATAATTAAAAAAACATACTGGAAGGGGCCTTACTGTATTATGAGTACTTTTACTTTTTTAATGCTTAAAAGGTCCAGTGTGTTAGATTTAGGTGGATTTATTGGCAGAAATGGAATCTGGTATTCATAAGTATGTTTTCATTAGTGTGTAATCACCTGAAAAATGTTTTTGTTACCTTAGAATGAGCCTTTGACATTTACAGAGGTAGCAGGCACTCGTCTACAGAGTGCACCATGTTTGAACCAATGTTTTTACAGTAGGTCAGAAGAGGCAAACTAAACACTAGCTCTAAATAGGACATTTAGCATTAACCATAGTTTCTCCTAGATGCCTGGAAGGGCGAGGTGAGGGTATTGAGTTGGTTGCAGGTTTTAAATGTAACTTGTAATGGAGTATTATAACATTGTATTTCTACTTATGTAAAGGATCTGAATATTTCTTCCAGCAAAATTCACTTAAAATATATTTTAGACAAGTTAAACTAGGAGTCCTGCTGCCTGCAGCTAATCTGAATAAATACAGATGGAAACGTTTAATGAAAAGAAATGAAAAATTGGTTTTGATGGTATATGGCTGTGACCAAAATAATATTTGTTTTTAATATAATATGTCTTTCTAAACTCATGACAAGCTTACCAAATGTCTTTTTATAGTGACTTTATGCATCACTGCAATGAGGAATTTGAAGAAACTGAACACGGTGGTAGTTTTACTTTCTATTATATTACAAATTTCAGCATCTGAAGAACTCAGGAAAACTTCCATGTTCCTGTGAGACAGGGCTTCATACCACATGACAGAACAATAAACCCTTAACTCATATTTACATGTTATATAACTATATTACCATACCATACTGTGAGCGCTGAGAGGGAAATGTGTGCTTTGTTTAAGGTAGTCTAATATGTTAGACAAACACCAAGCACATATTTAAGCCGTGAAAAACACAAAAGCATGGTGAAATGTATTTAGGACTTTGTTTTTCTGCAGCACAACAGCACTTTGACAGATGTCTGCATCCCAAGGCAGTGCAAACCAAACATTAAAGCAAAGTGACAGCCCTGCTTTGCTTGCCTTTTCAAATTACCACCAACAACCCCATGCCATGTGAGATGTTTACAGAGCTGAATAGATAAGAGGTGCCAGTTTCGTCTACGCTTGTTGTTGCATGAATCTAAATCAAATCTGGAACATTATAATATGTACTTAATATGTAATAAACAGTGCATATATTTTAAGTCTTCTCCTTTCTCTGCTCGTACTGGTGATTTGTTCTGCTGAGGAACCATGAGTGTTGTTGCCACAGAGGCAGCTGGCGTCACTGTTACCACTGACCTCCCAGCAAAGTGTAGCTGAGCCCTCGGGGACCCTGGGAGTCATGGAAGCCAGCAGCACCACCCATGAGACGCAGGCCTCATCTCTGATGTAATGACCTGAAATCAGCAGACTTGTTCACAGCAGCCCAAAGGTACACCATCTTAAATAAGGCTTTGAAAAGCTTTTGCTGACCTTTTGAATTGAACATGAACCATGCCTTGTTATTTATTTTTTTTCTAACTGGGCTCCATAGAGATAATGAGACATTCTTTGGCATATCAACGTTTTACTATAATCATCTTTTGCTCTCCTCCTGCCATTCTTGTCCAAAAGACTTACTATCTGAGCAGGAGATTATCATTCTGCAAATGATTTAGTGTCAGAGACAACAGTTAAATCACTGAGCACTTGCCAAGACCTTTACTCCAAGATTGTGTCAAACTGAAGCTCACAAGATTTACTTTAAAAACACAGAAAAGGATATTAATGGTGACAAAAGAAAATTCCATACCGGTCATTAAAGCCAGCCATTTCACCTTGATGCCTGTTCAAACAATACAGCAGATTTCTTTTTTTTTTTATGAAATAAAAGGACACTGAAAAAGCAAACAGCAGCAATGCCATATGTAGCCACATACTCACAGATGTTATGCTAATTCTGAAGTCTCAAAATATTTTAAGGTTTTATTGATGGCACCACTGGCTGCAGTGAGATGGTGACTGACTTCAGGAGGAAGACACTTCAGATCACAGACATGAACATCCAGGGATTGGATATCGAGATGGTTGGAGCATACAAATACCTTTTTGTTCACCACAACAACGAACTGAACTTATTAGACAACACAGACGTCCTGTACAAAAAAAGTCAAAGTCGTCTCCATTTACTGAGGAGACTGAGGTCCTTTGGAGTGTGCAGGACTCTGTTAAAAACTTTCTATAATTCTGTGGTGGCAGCTGCATGTAGTTGTCTGCTAGGGAGGTCTGGTCAAGAGGGCCAGCTCTGTCCTGGACTGCCCCCTAGACTCCATAGAGGAAGTGGGGGAGAGGAGGATGTTAGCAAAGCTGACATCCATCATGAACAACTCCTCTCACGTCCTGCATGAGATTGTGGGGGCCTTAAACAGCTCCTTCAGCAAGAGACTGCTACTCCCACCATGTAAGAAGAAGCTCTACCACAGGTCCTTCATTCCAACAGCTGTCAGACTCTTTAACACCAGCATGACTTCATGACTTTCTTCTATATATTTCTTATTTATGAGTAATTTCTCATCCATCTTGTGTATATGAGCTGCTGGAACAAGTGAATATACCCAGTGTGGGATCATTAAAGTCAATCTTATCTTATCTTATCTCATCTCATCTCATCTCATCTCATCTCATCTTATCTTATTAAACAGCTGCAGTGTCTTTGCCTTTGCCTAATGGATGCACAGTTTTCACCTCTCAAATCTACATTTTTTTTTAGCTAAATTATGGCTCATACATGGCTCCTCTGATAATTTTGACCAAATTTGGAAACCATGTATTGAGTACATACTGTATGAGCTAAGATTTAACCCTCCATCCTCCTTAATGTTTCTCCAAATTAAGTAAGTCAGATTTATTTTATTATTCTGTGTATATTTCTGAGTTTATAGCACACCACAAAGGAATACACTTTGTCTTTCACTTTGCCTGTCTGTTAATGTTTACGTATGTTCTTTCTCTTTACTGTTTTCTTTTTGTATTGTAATGTGGCCGTAATCTACATTTTTTAAAATAATATTCTGTGGGCACAGAGACACTACATTTATCAAACTTAAGTTGGTTGTTTCGATATGAACACATTAATATGTCTGTCAGTCATTTACCAGTCGGAGCAGTTATACTGCACATGAAACTTTTAGGGTGGGTTCTCCTAAACACTTTAGGGTGCAGGAGTTTGTTGTTTTTTAGGTTTTTTTTACGTTGATTATACCAACAGACAAAATTCTTTCCTTTGTTTCAATACCAGTGTGGGTGGATGACAAGATGCAAACAGGTCTGTTTAACGCGTTGACACACCTAGATACAGGTTCTGCCTGTTCAGAGAGGACGTATATTCTTTTATAACCAAAGTGTTCATGTAAATATGGCAATTAAATGTAATATATGTGATATGCATAATACAAATGGAGGAAAATTAATGCTGTAAAAGTTTGCATTTCATATAGATATGCATATCTACTTTTATTTTTATTTTTTTTATTTAATTTCAACTGTATCTTAGATTTTTTCTATATATTTCTTATTTATGAATATTTTCTTATACACCTTGTGTACTGTGAGCTGCTGTAACAAATGAATTTCCCCTGTTTGGGATCATTATAAACTCTATTGTATCTTATTTTATCTTAATTGTTAAGTTTGATCACTGCATTGAAATATTTTACATATTTTTCTTTGAAAATCAGAGCTCTGTTTTTTCTTTTTATATTTTTTTTAATATATTTTTTGTATAGTTTCATTATTTATTTATTTATAATCTTATTATTATATAGTCCTACCTATATATATTCCTCACTGTCTGAAATTGTCAGTGTAAGACATCCAAACACCATCTTTGTAGTTTTTAGTTTGTAGTTTTTACTATACAGTCATTATTTGGATTCATTTGCTTCCATTCACACCACCACAAAGAGTGTTATGTACATGCTCAGCAGTTACTTCATGACATTATCACTTTAACCAGCAGGGGGCGCCACGAGACGTTCCAAGAACTCGCGAGACAAGAGCAAATCTCACGAACTCGGACTCTCTTTATTTCTCGCGGGATTTCGTATTTCCTCCTCTTTCACTCCCTGTAGCCAACATGGCAGTCGGCAAGAATAAGAGGCTGACCAAAGGCGGCAAAAAAGGTGCCAAAAAGAAGATGTAAGTAGCAAATTCACACATCGTTACACGAAAGAGAGTTTGTCCTTTACATTAGGCACACTTTGGTGTAAGAAATGTGAAGGATGAAGCCGATTTTAAATAGATGATACAGGGCCAGGGGTGAGTGCTAGTCTGGTCGTCGCCGGCCTCTGTGGCGCTGGATGGAGTTGTGACATGCCGTGTCCCTTTATTCAGCGCTGTAGTCATACTTAAGCTGGTTTGATCTTACTTGTATATTTAATTTCTAGTGAATAATGCCAAAGAAAGCATAAAAAATGGTACTGGTTCGGCCGCATAGATACTGCCAGTGAAGTTATTAGCGAAAGGCTACCAAGTGTTAGCATGGACTTAGCCGAGCTTACCCATTACATGGCAGTCAAACGCCACAGTTCAGTGATTACTAGTCAGGATAACGATATTGTACATAAACGAACAACCAGACTGCCTGAGTGTTGTGTCTTAATTGTTCGTGAAGTGGCTGACATTGGTGAAATGGACCAGGTATGCGTGAATCCTCCACCATGCCTGCTAGCCCGGTTAGCGTCCTTTGCACTGCGTGCTTAGCCGGCTTGTTAGCAGCAGCAACTCTGGCCATGAGCTCGCAGCTCTGTCTGTATTTTGGTTGTCATTAATGCTCGTTACTCTTCACACAGTGTGGACCCTTTTTCCAAGAAGGACTGGTATGATGTCAAGGCACCAGCCATGTTCAACATCCGCAATCTTGGCAAGACCTTGGTCACCAGGACCCAGGGAACCAGTAAGTCTACATGGTGTAAATCCATCTCATCTGTATTATTGAAGCATTATGCTTGAACAATGTTGGTATTGGAGAGATTTCAACCCCAAATGATGGTTGTTGCTGCTGCATCTCGTTGCTTCCCCTCCAACATGTGCTCGTTCCCTAACTTCAGTGTTTTTATCCACCGCCTCTCAGGAATCGCCTCCGATGGTCTGAAGGGACGTGTGTTCGAGGTGAGCCTCGCTGATCTGCAGAACGACGAGGTGGCCTTCCGCAAATTCAAGCTCATCACCGAGGATGTTCAGGGCAAGAACTGCCTCACCAACTTCCACGGCATGGACCTGACCCGCGACAAGATGTGCTCCATGGTCAAGAAGTGGCAGGTAATGATGTTTTAATGACTGGTACTGGATGCTCTTCTGATGGCACAACCAATACTTTTAACTTCTTTTATTAGCAAGTTGATCATATCCCCAATTGATAAGTACAAAAATAAGGATGAGTAGCCCTACAGCATGAGCTGGTTTTAGGAGCATTGATGGTGTAAGTGAAGTTTAGTGGTTACTGAAGGGTCAGTTGTGGAAATGGCTGGCAAAGGGCAGGAATGGCAGTTGAGGGTGTCTACTTTTAGTTACTTTATCGACCACTCCAGTGGTAACAGCAGAAAACTGATACTAAAGAGCTTCTGAATGAGGAGATAGTTGATTAAGGTCACCTTGAAAAGAATAAAAACAATATATTTGTGCTGCTGAGTCATAGGCAGTCACTTAGCTAGTTACTTCCTTGTATTCTGGTCTGTATTGGTACACACTGTGCGTTGGCAACATGGTTTGTGTGTACTGTGCAGCTCAGTAGCAGCAAACTCCATTTTCACGTTTGTTAGATGCAAAGTAAAAGCTTAATTTAGTTTCAATCATATGATGAAAATAAAGAGCATGCACTGAAACTTTGCCAGCTGCCTCAGCAGGAGCAGTGCAGGCAGAAGACTTGTTTTGATTCAGGATGCAACATTTTCTAATCCTGAAACATCCGTAGGTTATCTTTATTTATTTAGCTGTGTGAACATGGAATAACAGCAAAGTGAGGTTGTTCTTTCCCCCCTACCTAACTTTGTAAAGAAATTGGTTTAAAGCATTAAATGTGCTGGTGATTGGTGGAAAAGCTTACAGTTAGAGGACTGGACGTGTGATTTTTTTTTTTTTTTTTTTTTTGGTTGCAAAACATATTTTTGCCCCAGATGGGCATACATTATTCATGCTTTTGCAATTTCACATACGTTGTTCTTCGAACTTGTTTTGTTGACTGTGCATTAAATAAGTGTAGATACCCAAGTGAACAAAACTGCAATCTGGTACAGCCTGTCTAGATGCTGTGAAAATGTAAGAAGCAGGTGCAGGGATGATGAGCGCAGCAGAATTTGGATTGCCACACAATTTGTCTTAAATACAGGGACTATCAAATAAAAGTGGCACATTGGGATGAAGTCTTTCCTATAAAGTCTGACAGATTATTCCAATCTTCTTCCAATCAGACCATGATCGAAGCCCACGTGGACGTCAAGACCACCGACGGCTACCTTCTGCGTCTGTTCTGCGTTGGTTTCACAAAGAAGCGCACCAACCAGATCAGAAAGACCTCCTACGCCCAGCACCAGCAGGTCCGCCAGATCCGCAAGAAGATGATGGAGATCATGACCCGTGAGGTTCAGACCAACGACCTGAAGGAAGTCGTCAACAAGCTGTAAGTCGTGTCGCTTATCCGGCCGCTGAATGACCGTTTGATCAAGGCTTTGACAACATAGATTTTTCTTTGAAATTATGTCAGTTTACCTGATTGCATTGAATGTTCAAGATAAGCCTTAGCTTTTTTTTAGATTAATGACTAATGGTTGTCATATCAAGATAATTTGGCGGTGTAGTTTTTACGAACCAAAATTTGTATTTTGAGTGTCCTGGTGTTTGGTTAAACCTGGCCTTCTCTGAAAACTTAATGCATTTGTGATTGCCTGTTGCATTAACATGTTGTGTATTGTGTTATTCCAGGATCCCTGACAGTGTTGGCAAGGACATTGAGAAGGCCTGCCAGTCCATCTACCCTCTACACGACGTCTACGTCCGCAAGGTCAAGATGCTTAAGAAGCCCAAGTTTGAGTGTAAGTGATACATGGCTATAACACTTTCATTGTGCATCTGTGGGAACACATGATGACTGTTTCGGTCCCATATGATCTCCTGATTACTCTATTGAGATCAGCTGACGTTCCCTCACAAGAGAAAGAACCTGCTGCTCTGTAGAAATGATGCAGGCTTGCGCATCTAACGTCCTGCTGCTTAAATTTGCCAGTGCACTCTTGACCTTGTTTATAAGCCGTAGTTAAAAGCTTTTTGTGTTTTCTGTCACAGTGGGCAAACTGATGGAGCTCCACGGTGAGGGCGGTGCCGGCAGTGCTGCAAAGGCAACCGGTGACGACACTGGAGCCAAGGTGGAGAGGGCTGACGGCTACGAGCCCCCCATCCAGGAGACAGTCTAAAAACACCCTGACAGATTTAATAAAAAATGTAAATGACCAACAAACTGTACTGTTGTCCTTCAGTCTCGTATGTTTTTGTGCATGGAATACTAGTAGAAGCAGTGAAAGATCAGGGAATATCCAGTTAAAAGTCGGATCGTGCATCATAAATCCATTTATTTAGCACTTTTCAAAACATGTTGTGCTTTACAAGAGAAACGGCAAGATAAATGAAGCAAATATAAACCTTAAAACAGCAGCGTCAAATATGTAGTTAATCCACAGGAAACAAATGGGTTATTAGTGATGCAGTGCAAATCTCAACTGGGTTTCTGAATCTGTAATCTGGTAGCAATGTGTTCCCCTGAAGTGGTCTGACCTTTATTTGATCCCAGTTCTATAATCTAGGTTATGAAAAGTGTCTTCAGGTATTAACCTTACCAACCAGATTTATTGGAGATATTGTAACTAACGTGATCAAGTGAGACAAACCACTAGATGGTGCAAATGTACAGGTGAAGAATCCAAAGCGGTTTGTACATCAACATCCAGCGTGTTTAAACTGCCAGTCAGCTTTACTCATAACAAATTATCAGTGAACACTTAATTATAAGTTAAACACATGTACTACTGAGATGAAATACTGCATTCCAGTTTGAGATATCTTCCACTGCTGAATTACATCCAGTCAGATGTTCAGATCTCATTTCAGTGTCCTTTTCTTGCATTGAAAGCCACGTGGTACTACCCCAGTACTTGCACATAGTTTTTAGGTACCATGGCCCGTTTCCCTCTTGAATCACCCAGAAACCATTCTTCATCAACTGACTCCAGATTGGTTATAATATCCCCAACCTGAAAAAGAGCGGGAAGAAGTGAGATCGTTGGCTTTCAGTAGATATTTGTGCAACGGGAAAATAAATCACTGTACCTTCAGAGAAAGTTCCTCATCACAGTCCGAGGCATAGTCGTACAAAGCCCTGGCTCTGCTACCACCACCACCAGCAGCAGCAGCAGCAGCTACATTGTACTGGTTATTAGAAGACTGCTGGCCTGTTGAAGAAAGCATATACTGAATTTAACGATATTGACTGAGTAATACTGTCCACTGAGATAGATGATGCTTTTCTTTAACTTGAAATAGGAAACTGAATATCTTCGTCAGTCCAAACAAGCAATTTGAAGACTTCTAGTTCTACTTTTGGCTTAAGTGAATAGTGAAGTCCAAACAGTTCATCAAGAACTTTATTGGCAGATGAAGCCACAAAAAACAAGCAATTCACCATCACATTTGTGAGTAATTCAACACCTCATTTTCTCTACCAACCACATGGTAGCGCTATAAAACATGCCCTGATTCTCCTAAATACTTGTCTTTACTGACACCCTCATGATAAGTTCAATGATGGCAACAGATTGGAAGTGCTTAGTAATTTTGTCACATCAACAACATACTGATGCCGTGAGAACGCCATACCTGCGCTGCTCTCAACAAAAGCGCTGGGGAATATGCCCTCTCGGCCGTTGAGCCGGCCACAGCTCCACTCAGCGTCAATATGCTTTGTGATCAGGATGCGGTCGCCCTGTTGAAAGGACAAGTCGCTGTCTGAACTCCCAGTAAAGTCGTACAGAGCCACCACCCACTCCACACTGGATTGAGACGCCTACAGAGCGAGCAGGACAAAGAGAAGAAATCGCAAAGTTACTGACAAAAACTGGTGTTGTGCAATATTATGTGCAATGGTAGAAAGCTTTATCTGTCTGTTTTACAGAACACATTGGGTCAGTTGCAAAATGGAAACCAACATGAACCTCACTGATGCTTCTGTTTATATAAATATTAGTTACCTGAGCAGGTTTGGCAACTTCAGGGTGTGTGTTTGGAGAAGCAACCATGCCTGTGGAAAAAAATGAAGGAGGTGGTTACTAAAAATGAAAAATACCCTTCAATGAGGAAATACAACAAAAAAAGGACAACCTGTGAGCACACTTTGAGGCATTTATTCTTAAAATTTGTGGGGTTTTTGTGACCTGGCGGGAGTTTACATTCTACAGTTTAACAAACAACAAAATTAATATATGAAATTCAGTATTTATATTTATAAGATTCAGTATTTGTCCACCAAACAGCATTTCAGATTTCATGGGCAATAAAGCTGTAATATTTCCCTTTTTTTTTTTAGAAAGAACTATGTGATCTGGTACCAACTATAGGAAAAATAGCGTTAACAGTTACTTCAGTTAGAGTTTAGTTTGTTGTGTTGAGTTTATAAGTGCTAGATATCTGCAGATAATCTGAATAAACTGATAAAATATGAAGAAAAAATGTTTTGGAGATATTTCAGGGGAGGGACATAAACTCATGACGTCAGTATCAGTTGTTCTGACTATGGCCTGTATTGCATTAGTGTGTTCAAGTTGTCGAGACGCCTTTTGTAAACAGCTTTTTAATTAAATATAAACAGAAGCACAAATTCCTGACATGCCACACAGAGCATTGCCAGCCGACCATGAAGGGAAAGGATGGATAAAGTCTCTACACTGATGGACACAGCTGCTCTTCTGTCTTTTATTCGAGGATCAAGAGGATGAAATGTTGGTGCAGTGTAAATATTTACATTTTAAGACATTTCAACTCACTCTTGGTGGCCGCATCAGCACATAGTATGAATAAATGGATTTAATGCTTCCAGGTAATCTTACCAGGCAGTGCTATCCTCGTGGACTGGGGCTGCTGCTGACTTGGTGGTGGAGGCAGATCTTCAATGATCTCAACAAAGTTCAGAGGGAAGATACCAGTTAAGTTGCCAATCTGTCCTCGAGCCCAGTCCTGTCCAACAAACGCCTTCAGCTGGATCACATCCCCCTCAGAGAACGACAGCTCATCGGTGTGCTCCCCCTCAAAGTCGAACCTCGCCACGCATCTCGGACCACTTTTAGGGGAGGCAACATTTCAAACATCAGATTAGTTTATCAGCGTAGTTTGTAAGAGTTAGTGCTAACTGTTTATGATATAAAAACAGTACCTGACTGTGGCAGGTGGTGGCTTCGCTTTCCGTTCAGGGAGGGGCTTTGGTGAATTTGACTAAGTGGAGAAATGATAATGAAATGCTTTAATTCAGTGAATCATTAACCATAGTACACATCTCTAAATTACTTATTTTCAGTGGATTTCAATGGTTGAAACTTACCAGGACCTTGACATAATTGATGGGAAAGAAACCAGCAGATCCCCTACAGGTGCCTCTGTACCACTCACTGTCCACCTGCTCCACCATGGTCACAACATCTCCTGCTCGCAGACCCAGCTCTCCTGGACCCTCTGTGTGTGTAGAACAAACACATCAGCCATTTATGATAATATGAACCCACTCAAAACCTCCAAATCCAAAACTACAAATCATTTGAGGGACTGACTCATTATTTTCAGGCATCTGGTATCTTTGTTTTGAACATTAATATGCATTAAAAGAATACATATAGACATATTTACTTTTTTAGGCAACAGTGAGAAGATTATATCGATTTCATATCTGTGTGTTATCGACCTGGAGTCAGGAGGTGGTTAGCCTAGCCGTGCATCGCTTGTATAGCAGCCTGGTTTTATCAAAACATTTTGTTTTTAAGTTTCTGTTTGTGAATAAATAAATAACTGAGATACAACATGTTAATAAAGGAGCACTAGTGGTGTTGGTAGGCATATTTTTAAATTTCTGACTAAGCCAGGACAGTTATTTCCTCCTACTTTCTGTCTTTCTGCTAAGCTAAGCTAGGCTAATCACCTCCTGACTCCAGCATAAAAGACTGGAAACAGTGACAGAGCTCAAGCTCAAGTTCAAAAATACTCCTCAAAAGATCACTTATTAGCACGATGTATGTAGTTTGTTTAATATGTGGATGATGGATATTTAATGTAAATATCTAATGTCTAATCACAGTCAGTATTAGCAGATGTCGGGTTTAAAAAATCCCTGATGTGTCACCTGGATTGAAGTCATGTACAGCCTGCACCTTAAGACCAGAACCAGCTCCACCTGAACCAGCTGGACCGGCACCCTACAGGGAGATAACAAAGACATTTAAAGGTGAATGTACCAGAGCCCACTGGGCACAAATGAGCATGATAGTGTCAGGTATCATACACTGTGTATTTACTCATTAATGAAGGACAGGTTACCTGCGGTCGGGACATGTGTGAGACGGAGGCAAGCGGAGTTATGACCTTCATGCGAGACTTGTCGACTCTGCCTTTGGTGTCTCCGACTTGGCACTCAAACGTATTGTGGTCGATCTCCTCTAGCAGCAGAAGCACTTCGTTTTTCTATTGAAAAGTTCAACAAAGGGTATTTTACTGTCTCTGAATCAACTCTATAGACTTTAAACTTATATTGCACTTTTATGTAAAGGCCAGTAAAAGTAGTTTGGACACCTGAAATGACAGCTCTCCCGTGTTACTCCCGTTGTAATCATAGGAAGCGATCCCATGAGAAAGCTGAAGCTGATGATAGAAAGCAAACATGAAACAGGTGATCATCAACTGGTATATAAAACATGTTTACAGTACTCAGTTAGGCAGTGGGATCTCTCTCACAGTGTATTTGTTGTAGAGATGGTGGCCTGGGTTGGGCCTCGGGGGTAAGACAGGCCCTTTCCTGTGGGGCTTCTGCGCCTGGGGTCTTGGTGAAACCTCCCATGATGCTGAATGGGATCGACCTGTGGTCTGAAGGTTGGGTGGGGGAGGTCTTCCCGGGCCTGGTTTGGCTGGAGGTGGGCGAGGTGGAAGCGTTTTGCTTGTACTCAGTCTCCTGAAGTGCGACACCATCATTATTACAAAGTGTACCATCATTTAATGTGTATACTTAACTGCTAGATTTCTTTCCTCCTTCACTCACCGAGGTGGTAGCGATGGCTCTGGCGCAAACTCCTGCAAAAGAATCCAATTGTGCACTTTTATTAGCACTAAAACAAAAAATGCACAGTCCACAGCAGTGGAAACCATAGAAACCAGGCTACAACACACAGCATTTAGCCTCGGCTAGTGTCAGCTCAACAGCAGGCAATGTGTTCACGGGGCTACAATAGTTTCTTTGTTTGTGGAAAGCAGAGGAAATTAAGCAGGTAAGCCACACAGCTGACAGACAAGATAAACCTGACTGAGAGAGACGTTCTGGGCACAAAATGCATCCTGTCAGAGTTTATAAGATGATGGCACCAGTGACCCAAAACCTTTTAATTAGACTAAAAAACGACTTTTCTATTAGGTTGAGAAACAAAGACAAGAAAAGTCACTCTAACTCTGTATTTTCAGGTCTACAAAGAATAACCTTAATTCAGAGGTAGTGTTTACAAAGTTTATAGGTTTGTGTCCGTTCATTGTGATGCAAATCTTACCTGGAACGTGGACGTTGGGCTTTGTTTGTGGTTCACTGAGGTGTTTAGGTGCCCTATGGGCTTCTGAGCAGGAAGAGGTGGGGGACTGTCCAGAAAATTATCTGACACTGAGAAGAGATCTGTCTTTACCACAAAATACTGAAAACCTGTGCTCCATTATGATGTGTGCAAAGATAGTAAGTCTTTTAGTATGTAAAATATCAATAAACTATAAAATACAGTGTTTCAGTAGCATGTATATAACTTTAGGTATTAATTACATGGAGATGGACTCACATGATCCGGCTTTGCTGGGGACCCTGATAGTGGTTGGTCTCCGTGCTATACTTTGTCTGGTGAATGAGCCTCCATTGCTGTCCACACTCTGTTGAGGCTTGACCGGGATGTGATCTGAGGACAGAGATGACTTGACTGTATATCTGTGTATTTATGTTAGACTAACTAGTATAGACATGTGAACAGTTTTAGTATGTCATTTGTAATCCAGAACAGTTTACTCATCTACGCAGCTTCTCCTGTATTTATAAATTGGTAGAAAAAGAGTTGGTAGCTAATCATTTGATGACTGTATTAATTTATTATCAGCATAAATTGTTAGTTGGTCAGACAGGGTAAGCTATGTGAGACTGTGAGTTAATTGCTTCGATTGCTGTGCGGCACTTTGTAACATTATTTTGAAAGGCCACTTATCAATAACTGTTCATTATTATGATAAAACAAGTGATTAATCAACAAATGAATGAGCATATTAATCTCTAACAGAAAAAAATAATGAGGTTAAAGTCCAAAAGAGCAGTGTTTGGTCAATATACAGCTTAAAATGAAATTCTACTTACTTGATGGACAGTCCACATACTCATTTTCTCTGTGCATGGAGGCCGAGTTGTGGTTGTTTATATTCATGTTGGGTTTCAGAGGTTCCTTAGGAGGCTTCACTGGAGGTATAGGAGGAACTGGGGAAACTTCTTCATCATAGACAGTCTTTGCTCTGGTCAGAACAGGACGTGGTCTGTCTGAGTTGGCCGCCTTGTTGTGTAAAATCTCTAGTTCCTCTTTTATGGATAATCCCACAGGTTTCTTAGGGGGCTCGGGTCTCGGGGCTGGTGTAGGGATTTGGGGGATGTTTGTGAATGACACATTTTGATTATCATCTATACTGTGGTTAAACTGAGGTTTAAAGGCTACAGAAGGTTTAGCAGCGACTGGAGGTTTGTTGGTCGCCTTCCTGGGCCGAGGCTCTGGTTTAGGTGCTTCAACCACATTTCCATCCTCAGTGCTAGTCTGGCTCTCGAAGGCCTGGATCCTGGCCCGGATATTGCGTTGACTGTGGCTGCTGTTCATCTCGCTACCAGCATCTTCGTCTTGTAAGGCCTCGTCTGATTGGTTAACAATGTTCTCCTCACACTCGTTATCTGCACTAAAGACCTCCAATAACTCCTTTAAATACTCATTTGATTGTATCTCCTCTGAACTAGATTGAATGTCGTCGCAGTCTTCACTGATCTTGACCAAAGTCTGAACTTTGACCTCTCCTGTAATCGCCTGCTTTCGGGATTTTGTACGAGGAAGAGGAACGGGCCGCTGACTTTGTTCTGAGTCTGGAGAAGAGGGGGTAGTTTCAGCAGCAGGGGCAGGAAGATGTTGTGTAGGGAAATCCCAGTGTACGGTGACAGATCTGGTGCATGTGTGAGAGGAATCTGCTTGGTTGGGTTTATTTACATCTGACTTGGTGTCACTTGGGTCCTCAGTGTTTGTGGATACTGTTCCAACCTGTTCATCAGTGGGTGCAACTGTTTCAGTGACCGGTTCTCTGTCTAAAGGTTTCGGCAGTGATGGCCTCGGTGGTTTTTGTGGCTTTTTACCTGTGAAAGAAATGTGATCATACAAGAATCATCATGTGTAGAACAGAAACAGTTCGGTACACTACCACCAATGATTCCTGCGTGCCTCACCAGCAGGTCTTTTTCTTGCTGACTGTTTGACAGTGGCGGAGGCGTCTTCCCTCACAGGGTCAGTCTGTGTGGCACTTGTGGCGGTGCAGGCGGTCCGGCGAGGGGCTGCAGTCGGTTTGACAATGTGCTCTTCCTGAGTCTTCTCTTGAATCACCTGGTCATAGGATGGTGGGGGCTAAGTCATGAAAAAGAGAGGCGTTCACACACCTGCACATGTTATTTTCCTAAAAACTTGCGGCATTTCTGCTCACGGTACCTGCTGAGTATGATGTATGTTTAGTGATGTGCCATATATACAATTATTATTAATTCACAGGGCTGTAGCTTCTATTGAGGATACTGAGGTTATGTCCTCAAAATGTTTTCATGATTTTAAAGGTTTTAATGGTGATGAAGGAAGTTTATATTATATATACAATTAAAGTACAAATTTAAATTTAATATATTTTAATTTTACTGATAATAAAACTTTATATTTAGTGTCTGCTCAACATTTTCTGGCTATACAACAGCTCTGCTTTTACCTTCTAGCTCGTTTACATTTTTGTGCTCAGTTTGTATTTAGTGTTTGCTAATTACTTGATTAAGAAGAAATATTCTTGGACAGCAATCTTGGACACCTAATCTAGATATAAGTCCATCTGAAGAATCAAGCATTGCTCACTGATGAAAAAACAACCAAACGTACCTGGGAAACAGCCTGGATGCCTGCAGACCAGCCTGACTGAGGAGGAGGAGGGAAAACCACAGTGGTTCCTGAGAACCAGTTGTTATTGGACAGAGGTTCTGCTGAGACGATGGTGATCTCTGGCCGCCTGAAATACAGACCATATACATGTCACATACATATCTATGTACCAATATAGAAAACCAAAGTACACATATTTACAGATGATTATTATTTATTAGCCTAGCTGACAAAGTACAGCTTCTTATTAGGGGTATTTGTAAAGCAGCATGCAACAAATTAGATGGCTTCTATTTGAATCTGCAACAATGAGAAGAAAACTGTCAATAAGGTCAAGAAGTAAACATCAACTCTACTTTTTGTTAATGTTACCTTCTTTCTCGGGTGTGGTCACTCTGGGAGTTTGTTTTTGCTGAAGAAAGAAATATCAGATTAATCATGTGTCACTTTTTCTACATTTTCACTTTAATCTGTCAAAAATTATATAAAAGTACTGTAATGTAAAATTTCTGAGGGAACAAAATGGTTACAAACTCTCCCTTATTTATTTTTCATTTTCTACTAAACCCAATGCAAGACATTAACCCTTTACGTGTTACATGATCTCAAAAGGTCACTGAAGCTTTTTTTGTTTTGGCAAACTTACTCAGCTTGAGAGCAGCTCGTATAGACGACAGAGGTCCTTGGCTGAAAAGAGAGCAGAACATTAAGCCCATTTATCATCAAGGTGTGGGGCGCATACAGACAATAGCAGGTTCATACCTTTGTGGTGACTCAGTTGTTAAAAAGAAATCCCTTCGCTCACCTCTGGGCAAAACCATACAATACGCTATGTTATTTTATACACGCTGATGCCAAGTTATGCAGAGACAAAGGATTTAAAGCAACATCTAACATCACTCTCACATTCACACCTACGGGCAATTTAGAGTCACCAATAAACCTGTTAAGTGCATGTCTTTGGACTGTTGGAGGAACCCGGAGTACCTGGAGAGAACCCAGGCAGACACGGGGAGAACATACAAACTCCACACAGGACATGACTGAGCCAGGACAGTGCTGACCACTACACCACCGTGCCGCCCTAGTGCATTTTGGTGCGTAGCATAACTGCTAAAGGGACAAATTACTGCTTACTGAGATGTAAACATACAGTGGGAGTGGCATGTGTCAATAGAAAGAGAAGAGCAGTAAAACACTTAAAGTGGAAATGAGTAGTCCTAGTTCAAATAGTTATGGTTTAATTGAGGGAACAGCACACAAAAAAAGCATTGTTATGTTAAAGTATTGTTCTTATTCAATTCATATGTTACACAGATTAAATAAAACATATTTCACAAAACATCTTTCCAGTATTGCAAATGCTGTTCATGCGCTCAGCTGAAAACCACCTACCTTATATGAACGTGGTTCCCAGTGGTGTTGGTGCCACTTCCAGGTAAACACAGAACAAATGACTATTCTTTTACACAACACCCTCTCTCCATACAGTAGTCAAACATGTTTGATATCCTCAGGCTGTTTACCTCTCAGTTATAAAGATTATTTTCTACTACTTAAACCTCACCACGTCCCCTGTCTTTGTGCTGTTATCATTTGCATATGTAGAGTTACAAAACAAACAGTGATGGTGTGCCAACAGTCCAAAGCTACATTAAACTCTCTTGACAGTGGAGGCAGGCTCATCATTAACACACATCCTGCTCATTAAGGACCGACTGCAGCAGGGTGATGTAAACTATCTGGGGGGAAAGACCAACAATCCCCGCCCTCGTCTCGATACCACGTGGCAGTTTATTTAATTGATTAGCTAAGCTGTAAACACAAGGATCCTAAGGCCAAAAAACATCCTGTGTGATCATAAACTGCGGTTTCTAATTCCTTTTCCTGATCTCTGTGAGCTCTACAAGTGTCAGTGAGGAGGCTCTACTTTCTTTAATGTCTGTAAACAACTACAAAAAATGCAGCCCGTATTGACATATTGATCCCCACGTTGACCCTCTGCCCGTCAGTCAGTGAGAATAGATTAGTGCATTGTTTGGTCCATTCACAATCTCACCATCAGCAGATCTGGCTGTTAAAGGGATAGTGCCCCCATTCACAGCTACAGATACAGTTTGGTGAAACTTAACAACTGTTAGTGGATCCACAACTTTTGGTAGTAGTGAAGGAAAAGTGACAAACCTGGAGTGTAAATGATCTGGTTTGGTTCTTTCAGGATGATCTGTAGAGAACAACAAAGAGGTATTAGTTTTAAAAGTGATGTGAAGCATCCTGGCACTTATCAGCAGTAATTTCATGAGGATTTTTGTGTAGTTTGTTGTAGGATTGGGTTAAAATATTGGGATACAGTAGAAGATATAATGCAGAAACTGTTAAGGGATAAAATAAACAAATGGGAATGTCAGTTTCTGTCTAATCCAATAATTTAACTTTAACCTAGTGTGTTAGTTTTCATTGGTTTGACTCGATTCAGGTACACTCGTACACAGGCCTTAACACCTTCAGTATCGTACATTATCCTCTAATTTTAGTGAACTGCAGCAGGATGATGATGATCCCAAATATTTAGACAAGGCAACTGAGGACTTTCAGGACGACCTGACCTTATTGATTTACTTGCTGAGGATCACCTGAAGGCAAAAAGCTCAGAGATTGAAGGTCATGGAGTGCAGGATTAGCAAAGCATCAGCAGCGATGATATCAAATGTCCCCTGTCGTCTGTCGACGCTAAACTTCAAAACTTCATTGACTACAAAGGCCTGAATATTAAATGGGATGTCTATCTGTCTCTATTAATAGTTAGCCATCATATCAGATTGAGTAAGGCTGTAGTGAGGAGATAGATTTGAGCATGGGTGGATTTTATTGCTTATTAATTAAATGTTTTTATTTCTAAGAGGAAAGATGTGTCATGTGTTCATCTTTCCAAAGCTACACAGTCTCAGACATGCTTTCATTTAAAATACCATTTGGTACTACAACTTACAGATACACCTTTATGAACTAGAAATACAAGAACCTAACCCTTCACCAGAAGATCAGCAATTAAATCCCGATGAACCAGTTAGTCTGAAGAGTGTCAGTACTTCTGAATCTAAATTTAGACAGAAGTGATTATAATGTTACAATGATGCATTGTTATTTTCCTTGACATAAAGAACTGCATAAATTATTGTTATGCAATGCCTTGTTTGCATAATTCATGAATTTGTATGTAATAGCTTCTATCGCACATAATTCACACACATTAGATGGAAACTAAACAAAACAAAACAGTCAAACATTTAACAATAAAACTGAACATAGCTATACTGAGCTAAACATGATCAAACAGAAGTCTTATACATGGTAGTATCAGTCAAAAATATGTTGTGTTAATGTGATTCAATAACAATAAGGTGGCTCTAAAGTTTGGAAATAAGACTGTTGTACGCGGTATACTTAATGTAAGTTGGTATTAAAATGACTTTAACTAGTTTATATATTTATAATTTCTAATGAAGTTCAGTATATGCAAAGAGTGAAATTACCTGATACGCTCCAGGTGCTGCTACAGACACATGCAACACACCCCGACCCAATTTCTTACTCAAACAAGTAGTAAAAGTAGCAAACTGTACATTTCAAAGTCCATTGTTGAATAGCGCGGCTAAGAAACAATATCAGTAATATAAAACAATCAAAGGTCATTTGTGTCATCATCATAAACTCTACTGAAGAAAAACATTAGGCAGTGGTTGAAATCAGCATTGTTGTTAATGCCTCCAGCCTGAAACTGTGACCTCGTTGGGAGTCAAATCCACCTGTCACACCTGTTACCTGTTATCTGTTAGTGCCACAGCGCTACTGCCTCGAGTTACACTTTAACAACATGTGAGAAGAGAGAGTTTCAGTGCCTCCATTTAGTGAGAAAGAAGTGTTTTAGCAACTGTCAGAAGAAGTATTAAGCTGCTACTTCACACACAAACACACATCACCGTTTCCTCGTAAATA
This sequence comes from Argyrosomus regius, assembly GCA_946959425.1. Lineage (NCBI taxonomy): Eukaryota > Metazoa > Chordata > Actinopteri > Sciaenidae > Argyrosomus > Argyrosomus regius. The sequence continues at coordinate 10,297,686 of OX336883.1, forward strand.
TGCCATGTGATATACGTGACATAACAACACAGTTGTCTGGCTAACTTTACCTTCACTTATGCATGTGATGTGCTGTCTGTTGTGATACTATGCAATGACACCCCTACCTGTGAGAGATTTAAGGAATAAATGTCAAATCTTCAGCATCAAATGATTATTTCCAGCAGGAACCTCCCCTCTTAGTCCACCGAGTGAGTGTGACAAAGACTTTGAATCTAGCAGTCACACACCCACAGACAACAGACCAAAGAGGGAGGGCCCTATAATATCTCAGCTCTCCTGTGTGTGTGTGTATGTGTACTTGGCTGATCTGATGAACTGGAATGTGGTCATTCAGGAAGTAAAGGGGTTGCGCCACATGACACTGCACCATCACTGTCTTTTTCCTACAAACTAAAAGGTCACAGGGATACTCACACTGTGCCATTCGTGACTGGCAATACTGGCATAACAAGTGCTTCAATGATTAACCTCAACAGCCTTGACTGAACCTCGACTAAGCCTGTTTGTTCAGCTGAAAATGTAACTGCAAACTTTACATGTATAGCATCTTTCATCCTGGTCAAGATGATATAAAAAACTACAACCTTTTAAGAGATTATTTATGATCACACACAAGTTCTGGGGCTAAATCCTGGCTAAATAGACAAGCTTTTGAGCTCACTTTTAAAAACATCAAAATTTTAAGCTACCCTCTGATGCTCTGGGAGGCTGCACCAAAAAGCTTGGAGCACATGAGCTAAATGCTGCTTCACCAAAGGTTTTCGTTCTGCACTTTGAAGCAGTTAAAAGGCTCCCAGAGTACCTGAGGAGCACTCCTGGTTCATGTATTAAAAGCATTTCAGATATGGTGTCTAATATAAAGTCATGGAGTGGTTTAATATTAAAATCAATATGAAAACTAACAGGTAATATGTTTATTGACTTATACAGCATAGGTGTAATATTTCTTCTTAACATATAGTAGACATAACAATATCAAGCCAGCTGGTATTAACATTATTATCTTTGTATTGCTTTGAGGGGGATATTTATGCATGCATGCTATGTTAAATAGCAGATTCAAGCCAAAAATAACATTTTAATAGCTCACTAGTTGGCTGGGATAATTCTTAGTGAAAGTCAGTGGCTGTCTGAGCCTTTCTGTACTCATACACATTTTTTTTAAAAAGGATGAAATGAAGCTTAGTGGAAGTTCAATCAGGAAGACCGACCTTCTTCCAATCACATCCAATAACAGTCCAAGACAGTCCAAGATATCCAAATAAAAAAGATAAAATGTTGCAGTGTCTCATAGCATAAAGCTATCCGTGCTATTTAGCTTCCACGCAAAGAGTCTACAGCCATGCTAGCAGCTCTGTGTTGTACTTCAGCACAGTGGTGCCTTGAGCTAAATGCTAAATGCTAATCATGTAGAATGTTTACCACGGTCAACATGTTAGTATAGTGTGGTATAGTCAGTCATTAGTTTTGGAGATATTGTAGTCAAGTTTGACTTGATACTGATGCTCAGATCAGAGGCCAAACAATTCACCCTATAAAGAATATGAACATCGGTCAGCATGATCTGGTCCGATGGCATCTCACAGCTGTTGGGACATTTCAGTCTGAAACAAAAATGTCAACCAGCTGGTGTCACCAAATTTTAGGGCAATCCATCCAATAGTTATTGATATTTATTTTCAGGACCAAAGTGGTGGTCCAACAAGCCGACATCACCATCCCTTTAAAAGCATGCAGGGTATTTGAAAGAACAGTTGTAGTACCCTCTGACTGTGCTAAACTCACTCATTAAAAAGTCTTTGAAGAGTTTGAGAAAATCGCTGCCAGATTACTTGACGAGCGCCAAGAACACCTCATAAAGTTCTGAGTTTTCTAATCAGCACATGCCCCTCGGTATTTGGCGGTGACTGACACCTGAAAAGACACCGCAAACACACGGGAAAGAAGCTGCTGAAGTCAGCAGGAAAGGTTTCCCTTCACAGCCGCACTCTCACTTGAACACATGCTGACATTACTCAGCACTGCAGCAACAGTCGCAGAGCAGCTGGGGGGAAGCGGGCGGCAACAAAGGCAAAGAAAGAAAAACAGTCTGCGACTCTGAGTGTTGTACCACATCAGCCAGAACGTCCCACCAGTGAAGTCTGATAAAAGGTTTAGTCTTCGGTTACAGTGGCATTTCCCAATGGGCATGGGCAAATTTGCAGATTCAACAGTAACAGTGGTGGACTGTTACTTGAGTATTCCCATTTTACGCAACTCAATACCTTTACTCCACTACATTTATCAGCTTTAGTTACTTTTTGACTCCACAAACATATGATAATGTTATAGAATATGATGCATTTCTCTAGCTAAAACAAAAGGTAAAACACAAACAGGAAACATTTTTATGCATAATGAATACTTTTACTTTTGGTATTTTTGCTTGTACTTGAGTTCTTTTACATTTTGGTATTGCTACTTTTACTTCCTTGACTGGTGTGTCATATTTCACAGACAACAGGACAAAACAGATTTGCCCTCACATGAAAAACAAGACAAATTACGAATATGTCATGAGTGACTAACACAAGCTGATGTGGACCTTCAGTCGAAGAAGATTAGACGGTGTCACTGCAGGCGAGTGATTCACAGTGGAAACTACCCAAAATAGGTAGATGATGTGGATCCAACCATGAGGGAATGTATCGTATTAAAACGACATTCTGAAAGGATGAAAAACTGCATCAAGTGCAGACAAGTAGGGTTTGTTCATGACACAGCAGCTCGTCTGCAGGGAGAGACTGACAGAAATTCCCATCCAGACAGCTGGTGGGGTCAGGGTGTGGTTTTAGGAGGGGGTCAAGTGTTTGCATGCCAGGTGTTACCGAGAAAAACAAAGAACAAAGAAAACTGTTATACTGCGAACTCAGACTAAGATTGAAGTAGTTTCAATATTCGTATGTGAGGCAGCTGACTGAAAGTGAAAGTTTGTGTTTGCTCATGAAATCACAGGTTGACACTAGACACTACAGATCAGTAAGTGAGACAAAACCAAAAGGAAGCATGGGTCAAAGTTTCGATAACCATTAATTGGTTAATTTGAAATGTGAAAGTGAAGTTACTGTAATAAGGCGACAGACAAGTTTTCAGCTCGTCAGGCTGTGGCCACTGTTACAGAGAAATCCATCAGTGGCTGATGACACTTCATGACGATTTTTCAGTGACAGGATAAAACAAAAATAAATATTTGTGCTGTCAAGTCATTGCTAATTGAGTCATTGTTTAAAACAAAGGGTGTCCAGTGCATCATTTTAGCTATTTAACTTAATGAAAGCAAACTGTCCTTTGTACTGACCTTTAATATTTTATCTTAAATGGGAAAAAATGCTTTTGAACTGAGACAAAAACATGACAAACAACCTGACTGCTTCATACCGTAGAAGAAGTTTTATGTCTCATAGCAACTGAAGGAGTACAAGAGGTATCAAAGCACAACTTCTAAAGATATTTACATATTTTATTAACTTTTAAAGCATACATAAAGACTTTGCTTTAATTTACATAAGCCTATCTGTGTGGTTGAGAAGATACTATAGACCTACTGTCAGATTTTAGCTTCATAGAGAGTCATGGTGTAGTTAAAGGGTCGTACTGCTGTTTTTACATGTTAGCACCTCACCTCACTTCCAGGTAGTTATGATTCATGTCTGCATGGCATGAAGATCAAATAGCAGACTCTTAGTGGTGTTGCATTATTCTTGTGAGTAGGGTTTCAATGGTATACCGACACCTTGGTACTGTGGTATGACAATTGACGGTTATCACACTGTACATTTGCTCTCCATCCATCCATCCATCCATATTGTATTAGTTATTAAAAAAAAATACAGAATTCTACCGTAAAAATGTTATAAAAATATTTTTAAAAAGGGCCATAAAATTTTGTAAGATAAAATATTTGTTCAACTGAAAGAAACCCTCCCCCTTATCATTGCTTTAAGGCTCAATATAACCAATGATGATAATAATAATTGTATCATTGTATATTATAATACCGGTATAATACAGTTTACCGTAAATACCATGAAATTTTCTCAGATGGTACCATGAAAATCTCTTACAGCTGCAACCTTACTTGTGAACCAAAGCAGTCAATCTGCACTTTAAAAAAAAATCCACACAACTCAACCAACTTTCATTAGTTTTGTAATTTGATTTTTCATCAAGTATGTAAATGAATAGAAGACAATGGATGCCTGAAATACGCCCACATTTCTAACATCACATAACAGCATGGTTTGCAAAGAGATCAGCTGGGATGTAACTGGTGAAAACATGCAACATCACTGGTCTGCTCTTTTATAAATCTGTCCCTCCTATGGTCCATCCATTTCGATAAGAAATGACGAACTGACAGCACATGTTTATTTAACCAAATATCCGTTAGTTGGTTCAGGAAAGTGTTCATCTCATCACAGGATTGCCAGTCTGGTACATTCCCAAACATACCTGTCGTTTGGTTTCTGTTCCGGACGTCCCGCAGATCTCTGCGCTGCCCCTCTTCCTCCTCTTCACGCCGGGCTTCAGCCATCGAAGATTTAACAGTCGAAAAAATAAAAAAGAAATGAACAAAAAGAAATCCTTTACTGGAAACTGTGGTTACTTCATGTGTCTACACGCCCGATAGAAGCTGTGTAACTGTCCTGTCCACTAGAAGTTTCAGTTCAGCCCACAGCAACTCGTCCTCGGCCCTGCAGTGGATGGAGGTGGTGCCACTCACTGTCAGGACCCCAAACTGGCAAAACACAGTCCAACTTCTGCGTGGGGACGGAGGATTATCCATCAGACCATGATTAAAACTTCACACAAAAGAAAATATTCACTTGTTGAGGAGTAGAAAAATGAAAAGTTTGGCCATATTATATATACATTTATATTTTAGTTGTTTATTTATATTTTATCTCCCAGCATGAAGTTCTAGATTGTGGTTGAAAGCCTTCTCCAAACAGCCATGAATAAAAGTCTAATACATCAGTTTGTTGTCCTAAATGTGTAAAATCTAAAAAAAAAAATACTGGAACCACTCACCATGTTTTAAATTGTTAAATGTAAACTAAAAATATCAAAGTCATAACTTGATAGAGAACATCTGTGAAAGCACAGTGTACCAGAAACTTTCTGTTAAGTTTGCTGCTTGTTATCAATGTGGTGTCATGTCTGATTCAGCCACAGGAAATCATCTTTCTTGACCGATGTTCAGTGGTACAGTTACTCAATTACTTGAGGTACTTGTACTTTACTTGAGTCTTATTCTACGTTTTACTCTACTACATTTATAATAGTAACATTAGTTAATAGTTTCTTTGCAGATTCAAATTATTGATACAAAATACACAACTTCATTGTACAATCCAGTGTGATTCAACGCAACAACTCTGCCAGGAATTGTAGTAGTACTTCTAATATTTTGGCCACCCCATTTATAAACATGAAAGGGCCATAATATTAAAAACACCTCTCAGTATAATGCAGTCCAGACAGAAGTACAACCTCAATAATAAACATAATAGTTAAATTAATACCTCTCTGACAGAGTCAACAAAAACTGAAACATTATGAGCTTCATAAAAGTTGTATTTAGTGCAGATCACACTGGAAGTGGGTGGTCAGTGTATAATAAACATGATGATGTATTATTATACATTACTATAAATCACTCAGTAATCAGTTGAAATTAACGCCGCCTTTGCCAGCTAACATTAAAGTGATGCTTTTAATGCATCACTATTTATAATCCAATACTATTTATTATTCTGCATAATGAGTACTTTTGGTACTTCAAGTAAGTTTAGATACTAATACTTCTGTAGTTTTACTTGTAACAGAGTATTTGTACACTGTGTTACTATTACTCAAGTAAAAAGTACTTCTTCCATCACTTCAGAAACATTTTCTCTGAATGGGTGGAGGTATAACTGTGGGGAAATTGCATTTTAAGTGCTGTTCCACTAGATGTCGCTACAGGCCTGCTCTTCTTTTATTAAACAAAGTTGAAAAGTTAAGTTAAAACATAAAATAAATGTCTCTTTATTGGCAAAGTTTTTAGTTTAGTAATCACAGTTTAATTCTAAGTGTTTAAAATTGTGACTCAGTATAAATGTATCCTTCAATCAAGCATAAATGCAGGTTTCATAACTCTACAGTATAATTTCATGCTGGAAATCACAATGATCGTAATCCCACTGCAGCTGCAGATGGAAAAACTCTCATCATCATGGATTTAGAGATACTGAAGCCTGCAGGATAAAAGGCGACATACAGAAGCTATAAATGTAGGAAGAGATCTTAAATGTAAGAGTTTGGACAAAATAATCCTCTGTTTCTGTCTTTGTCCAAACAAATGAGACTTCATTTGCCATAAAACACTGTAATATTTCATGGCAGAACCTTTATTTATACAGCCTTTTTAATGGAATTTATACAGAACAAAGTAGAGACTGTCAAGACTCTTGATTTCACAGTAAATCGCTGTAATATTTCATGGCAAAACCTTTACTTTATACGGCATTCATATGATATTTTCATGTCAATTATATGGCAAAACAGCGTTTTCTTTTGATAGAAAAAAAACTTCTACTTATACAGTAAACTATGGAATGAAACTATGAACTATGAAAACATGGAATCAACAGTACTAATATCCTTTAACCGTAATATTAGAAAAAGTTATACTGTATTTATTATGGTAAAATTCTGGCAACCACAGCTGTCAGTGTTTTATGGTAAAAATATATATATTTTACAGTGCACAGTAAAACACAGTCAAGACACAGTCATGGCAAAACCTTTATTTATACAGCATTTTATGGAAATGTATACAGAATAAAGTAGTATCTTATATTAGAGACTGTTAATTTTACAGTAAAACACTGTAATATTTCTGACAAAAAACTGTACCTTGTATTTATCCTGTAAAATATGGAATAATCTGCCGACCTTCTTTTTTTTTTAACCTAAATTATACTGTATTTATTACGGTAAAGCCTTTTACTGTGAAAACCCAAAAACTTTCTTGTTTTTTTTATTTATTTATTTATTTATTTTACAGTGTAGCTCTTACTGTGCTTGTTTGTGCATCTTTTTGACCAACAGGTGGCGACATGCTGTATTTGTCTGTGTCAAACCTAAAATATCTTATCCTTATATTCTTGTTAAAGCAATCTTTATGATGACATTATAACTGCTCCACATCAGCAGGAATCACACATCTTGTAATACAAAACAGAAAATAATGATTTCTCATCCAAAACATGGAACATATTGTTTCCAGTGAGAGGAGGAGACCAAACAATCCAGGCTGCGTTTGACCACAAACCAAAACTTTTAACCAAACTGTCCAAAATGTCAGTATTAAAACCAACATCCAACAGTCTTTAATTTCCTCACAGGTTTATTTCATACACCGCACAAGGAAAATGCCACATTAACACCCTCCACCAGTGGACGTGGGCCTGTTGGAGCTCAGTGGGAGGAGCGTTCAAATGAGGATTAGTGCGCTGTCACCTATGTGTGTGTGTGTGCGTGTGTGTGTGTGCGCGCCGCGGACCAGGTTAAGTAGCCTGGTTACACACACAATACCTCGGAGTGCTGTTATGAAAGAGGGGAAATGATGAAGCTGTGACCAACAACGACTCGGTGATTTATTCCTAAGAGGACATTACTGTGTGTGTGTGCGTGTGTGTGCGTGTGTGTGTGTGTGTGTGGTTAAACCTGCTGATCGACGCCGCTCACAAACTGCTGTGCGCTTTTTTCCTCTCTCCACCGTCCAACCAGCGGAGGATCCGTCCGACGGTAAGACAGGAAAAACTCAAAAACGCAACGCTCGATGTTTGTTTACAGCCGCAGCATGAACTCACCTGTTAGATTATAACGTGACAGTGATGTTTGTGGTGTTTGTTGGAGCATGTGCTGTTTTTTTCTGTGACAGTTGTCTGTGATTGACATGTGCGGGTGGAGGAAGGGTTGGGTATCTGAGGAGGGGGAAACCAGAAGTGTTGAGTGGGTTTGCTGGGGAACTCCCGGTGACATGACTACTAGTTTTGCATCCTTGTAAAGTTAAAGAAGTGAAATCTGCGTAATGACTTTCATGCTTTGTTTTGCTCACCATAGAAACAAAGTAGACCCACCCAATCTCTAACCATAGCTCACAATTTTGCAACCTCAGCCAATAAACCAGTCACTGCCTAATAACATGTTGTCAAATCTTGCTGGTTTCATAATCTTGCAGTAACTTGCAACTTGCTCAAAGCGTCATGCCTTGACATATATTAACAGATCCCACGTGTTGTTGTTGATAGCTGCTGGCAAAGTTTACAGGAGAAGTTTGAAGAGTCCCTGCTTCGCCCTCCAGCTCTCTCTCTCCCCCCTCTCTGTCCTTTTTTTTTTGGCCAAATGAGCTTTGAACTCAGGTATCTATTGTGATGGAGACAGAATACAGGCGGTGTTGAGTTACCCAGCAAACATCATTAAAGTTTCATGGCTGGCCATCTTGTGTGAGTGCCATTCCTTTACAGGTGTTCTCTTCCACCTGTGAAATCAATGTTGTTCACAATCAGCTGATGTAAGCTGAGCTTTTGAGGGCTGTTTTTTTGGGGTCAGACATGAATGACTGAAACTGTTGTTGTTGTTGTTGCTCAGGCCTCTCTGTAGATAAATAGTTAGAAGATCCTAGAGGTTGTTTTTTCCAACTTGCCTGTTTGTAGGTAATTATTTTTTTACAGTTTGTTTATAAAATAGCAGAAAATAGTGAAAAATACAGATCACAATGTCACAACTGCTTTCTCAGAAGATTACCAAAAAGTTAGCATAGAAATAATCAACAGTCGTGTGTTTGTATGTGCACATAAAGAGGAATTTCCTAACCTAAAATAACATCAAATAAATGCAAATACTTAAAAAAAACAAAACATGCACTAATACACCACTAAGTCTGTGTAGCACCTCATCACCTTGGTAGCCTAAAGTAATCAATTGCAGGAACCCATCAGATTAAAAATATATCTGTCTTTACGTGGAGTTTGGCTGTAATTTTTGCCATCAAGTACATGTTATTTAATCTGTCTTATGATTTATGTAGAGTGGGTGGCAGTGGGTTTTAGACAAGACAAAGTTATCTTTTCTTTTGACACCGATTAGAAGATATACAACAAATAAATGTTTCCATTGCTCTATCAGGGATTGCTCCCATGATATAATACAATGGGTCAAGTGATAAGTCTTATAAATATTCAAAATGGCATGTATTTCTGTATGAATCCCTTTGCATGACTTCATGTGCGTGCCATCTTTCTGTTTACAATCCCTCCAACACAAAGTCATTTTACTATTTAAAAATAATCTTTACTTCCCACTTGAATTCTTTCCATATTTCACACACTTATTTCCATGTCCATCTTTGGTAATAAACATAGGGAACATTTAAAACATTTGAACTTATAAGGGAACACACTTGAATGAATCAAACTGGGCACAAGTATCCCACGGTTGCCTGCTATTATTAATTATTGCTGATCTAGTATAAAAGAGTAAATGTACAAATGCCTTCTCTCTGTGCTAACCTAATATGATGACCTTATGGAGCCAGGCGTCTAATAAATTCTTAGCACAAGATCGACTTACAGGCAAGCCTGGAAAGTAGTTTTCCAGTTGTCATGGAGATGGTTCAGTTGGTATCACGTGACCTGTGTTGATTTTTGGTCATGGTCACTTTGACATCCCACCCCAACAAACAGCCATGTGTTGTCACGTGACTGAAATCCCTTACTTGAGTCACGTGATAACAACTGATCTCCTTTTTTTTTTTTTTTGGAGTGTGTCTTCCGCAAACGTCTGCATGTCATCATCAAATGTGGCTGCTGTGGTGTCTAAGCTGCTCTTTAAAAATGCTCTTTAAAGCCCGACAAACATACTCTGACTGGGCCGGGCTGGTCTCAGGAGGAGGGATGTAAATATATCAGCAGACCGACCACTTAAAAGGTATTTGTCGCTATAAACAATGTGAAATTATGGTGTATTCATGATTGCATGGGAAGTAACTGAGTGTGATTTTGATGTTTTTAACATAGTTAAACTTATTTGGGACTGTTTTTATTGAGAAGTCTCTCTGATGCTGTCTAAATTTGTTCAGTTTGATCTCTGTGGTCCTCGCCGCGGGTCTCTTGATCTCTTTCACTCCAGAGTCTACAGCAAAAATGTAAATCTAAGCAAATTTCTCCACAGCATCCTAAACATGAGTAGGTTGAACATGAATACTGACCTGCAGCAGGAATGAAAGTGAAGTTTAGCCTCCATGATTCAAGTGTTCGGGACAGTTTCTAAGGAATGAGAGGAATGTGAGGCTAATCAGTCATCTGTATGATTAATAGTGATCCTCAGAGGGGACTCAGATCTCATATAGTGGGAAGTCTGTTTGGCTAACATGAGTGTTCAGACCTGAAATTAAGATATTCACAGACGGGATCTCTGTTAGCAGCATGCTGGACTGTGAATAATGGTCATACTAATGTGATTAGATGTATAGGTTCAAGTCACAAGTTTGTGATTTCGATCGGATTTCCTTCCTGTTTGCTGCTTATACTAAACGCAATGTTACGGAGTAAGTAGTGTTTTTAAATGTATATTTAACTTTAAAATCACAAGCGGTACAAATGTTAACTGGTGTTTTGTTGTAATTATTGCAAAAATGATGCCAAAGGAACAGCTCAATGAAATACAAAATAAGTTTTTGCAGTGGAACAGGTGCTGTAGTAACATACCAGCACCACAAACACAGCCAGCTCAGCTTTGTCTCGTGTTTGGGATTATCTCCACCTTGCCCACTCCTGTCCCCACACTGACCCTGAGAAGAAAGTCAAGATGACAGGTACTCAAACAAGCCGCCTGTAATGGCACCCACCTTTCAATCAAAGCGGCCACAATGTTAATTATGCATAACTTTAAGCCTTAATATAATTTGAACAGATGAGTTATATATAAAATTCACCCTCGGGGCAGGGAAATTAACTATAGAGACGAAAACTGTTTTTTGTACCAGGCTGTAAACATGTTTATTTCTGCTGTGAAGTTGGACATTTTAACATGGAGGCTTATGGAGACTTGTTCTGTAGCCAGCCTCAAGTGTCCGTTTGAGGAACTACAGTTTTTGGCACAACTATCGAGGTGTTGGTAGGCATGTCTTCAACCTTTTTGTAGAGAGCCATGCTAGCTGTTACACCTGTACTACTTAGCCTATGCTAGGTTAGGCTAACAACATTCTGATTTTAGCTCCATATGAAACTCAGTCAGTGTAGTCTGTTATGAAATGACATCTTCAACTGAAATACTGATGTCTAGATATGACTATATGAGTATTGTGAACGATTCAGGTTGGGAATTCATTATAGACCGTGTGATAGTCGCCCATTTGTTAGCATGTATTTGCTAGCCTGTGTTCCAGTTTGCTACAAAGAATTACCCTCTATCCCCGCTGTAAACTCTCTGTGGTGTCTGTTTGAAAAAGCCTCTCTTGAAAAGAAAAGAGATTGTAACTTGAATCAGGTTGAACCACTTCTGTTGTCCAAGAATGAAGTGAAATGAAGGTACAAGTTACGTTTACGGCGCCTGTATAGGAAAGCCAGTTTCAGACGTAATGAAAACATTATTGTGCATGAGGTGTACAAGGTCAGTGCCAGCAACATGTATGAATGTATGAGGCTTGAAGGCTAAAGAAAATGTTCTTTTATTCAACCAAACTTGTTTTCAAGGCGATGAAAAGTTAGTGTTAAAAACAGTGAAACAGAACTGAATAAAAACAGGTTCACACTTATCCACACCCAGACAAATATTTGACACAGCTGAGCCCGACAGGCATTTTGGTATGCTCTGTATTTCTACTTTAAAAACACAAAGTTTTGGAGTTATCCGTGTCTCGTAGCTTTTCAAAAGAACTCCATTTCATATCAAAAACACTCTTTTCATACAGCCGGCTAATTACGTGAGTGCAGCGCTGCAGCTTGCTCTCATCTCCCTGATAAATATCTCTGAACTTCACAGACACGCCGTATCTTCTGTCCTCCTGCTTCTATTCCACATGCAAACACGGATCTTTTTTATCGGCCAGTGAGACGTGATGCAAACGAGCTACAGAGGAAGTAGCAAGAGCAAGAGATAGTGTATACCCACACTAAACACATTCTTATCACTGACAGAAGCCTATTGTAGTGCGGGGATGGGCTAAAGCGCCATACCAACATAAAAGTAGGGATGATGTCACCAGCCCACATTGTGCACATACAATGTGGTAATTAAGCCTGTGAGGGTCAGAAAGAAAACATGGTGAAAAAACGTCCTCAGTAACATTCAGGAGGGTTATAATGATATGAAGAGATTAACACACGATGTTTAATATTTTTAGCTTCATTTAGGCTGCAATTTGACAGAATCCGGACAGTTAGCTTAGCTTAGCACGGAAAAATCAAAATCAAACCAACAAAATGTCTTAATCAGTGAGCTATAGGGTACATTCAGACAATGAAAACACAGATTTTTCTATTCATTTGAGTGGGATACTGCGACTTGGCTGCAGCTGTGCAGGCTAGAAGAGTGTCCGCCAAATAAAAGCAGCGACCTGCAGCCAAGAAGTTGAGCCGGCTCCAGCTTTTGGAGAAACACAACCCGATGTCACGCTGCGGCCGCCACTCAGGCACTCCCTCCACAGTCAGCCTGAAATGTCTCTGAAACTGAGGTGGATTCATGGACTAAACCCTGAGACTCTACCTGTTGTGTTCTGGCTTTATTTATTTCATGCGTGCCCACCCTCTGACTGTTTGTCTGGCTCGCAATTTATGCTGCAAAATAGAGACACAAAGAAGTTTCCTTTAGTTTGTGTCTGATGGTTTGAGAGAGAGCACTGGTAAAGCCGGTTAATCAGTGAAAGTTATTCTCTGATTGTTTCACAGCGATTACATTCAGCTAGAATAGACATATAAATTTGCCACAGGCCTGATCTTGTCTGAATGTACCCTTAATGGTATGAAAACATTGGGTTGGAGTTTCACATAAACCAGTCATAGACCAAAAGATCCAAATCTTTTATCAGTACGGCTTTGGTTGACAGTGATCTGATATTCATAAAACCAGTAGTTGACTTATGAATTGGAGGAATGTACCTTATTATTGTTGCTAGAAAATTTTGGTGGCACAGCGCACATGACCACGTACAATACACACAGGTTTGATGACCTTCGATATTTAAGTTTGTAAGACTTTATCATGTGCTCTATGAGAGAAATATCATCTCGCCATCTCAGTGTTGACATTGTAAGCATGTTGCCATGCTAGTGTTGGCATTTAGCCCAAAGCACCACTCTGAGTCTAAATAAAGCCTCACAGAGTACCTTGCATGGCTGTAGATGTTATTAGGTTAAATCTGACTGTTGTTAGGTAAAAATAACTAACTAAATAAATAAAGTTTAAATGAAAAGAAATGAATATTTTCCACAAGAATAATATCCTTGGCACCAGACCATTTAGGGAGATCAAGTTTACAGAAAAAAATAAAATAAAATGTGACATTTTGGCATTTAAAAGATCCTGTCAGAACATTATAAAAAACATATAATGAGTTTTCTTCTGTGGTAATTCAGTGTTACATCTTCCTCCGTGGGTGGTGAGGAAAACATACACCCACAATATACACACATTGACTACACACGTGCAGGTGAAGGATGACATCACGCTTTGCCAATATCAGCGACAGGAAGCAGGATACTGTCTCATCTGTCCTTGTCTCGAGTGAAAAGCCTTTCTGAGTCTTATCTCTCCACTGTTGGCTGAACTCTCTTTCAAGAGCGTTGCAGCAATGTGAAGTTGGCCGCATGTTTGATCTTAACAATGGAGTATAAGGGCTCTTGTATTCTCTTGTTGGCCTTTGTAAGCCTTTATCTACTTCATTTATACAGCTCAGTGTGTTTGTGTGTTGTGTGTGTGTGTTTGAACATGTTAATGAATCTATTCTAGTGATCACTGAGTAATTTGGTAAGAACAGCCTGTTTCTGAAACCAGTTCCGAGTTGAATACAACCAGCCAACACCCTGTTAGCCTTCATGTGCCATGTGAAAATCCACAGACATGCAGTATGGATCTGCTTACATAACCACAGACTTACCTCGTAAGCTGGTCGCAGTCTTTATTCAGCACCTGTTGGGCTTGTGTTGTTTAGAAACAGACTAAGACGAGCTTTTTAGGGATACTTCATGTGGAAAATTATCATTTTTGCACAACCTGCTTTTTATAACGGCAAAACAATGTCAACATTTCTGTGAAATTCTTAAAAGATCGTTTTCCATCCAGCTCTCAAACACAAACGCTGTCCAAGGAAAACCAATTTGAGAAAAACTTCAGGATTAGGAGTTTATATATTGGCTGGGGAAATGATCCCACTTGTCATACTAAATAAAACATTTAAATGTTAATGTTAATGTATTGTCTTAGCTTAGTTTTAAATCCTATTTAAATGTGTCTTTTTATGTTGCCTTGTGTTTCTTTTCTTAGTGCATTTTATGGCTTATGTAAACTTATTAAAGCACTTTGAATTGAAAGGTGCTATACAAATAAACTTCCCTTTAAAAGATACATAGTTTTCACAGGACAGTGATGTAATGTAAAAGCCACAGTAAGAAAAACAATATTCAGATTTACTGTATGCTGTGATATAATATTGACAATATATTGTCGTACTTACAATGTTTCTGTTATTGAGACGATTTACAACTTTTATTAATGACATAACTTTAAGCCTTAATATAATTTGAAGAATGAATTGTATAAAGTTCACCCTCAGTACAGTTGTCATAGACAAGGAAATTAGCTATAGAGACCAAAATTGTTTTTTGTACCAGCCTGTAAACATGTAAATTTCTGCTGTGATATTTTATCTTATGAAGATGAACTTGCTCTGTAGCCAGCTGCAAGTGGTTGTTCGAGGGTTGTTTTTGGCACTTCCCCATTGGCGTCATTTCACAGCCACGGGGGTTGCTTCTTGGTTCAATCTAAATCTGCCTCTCCTAAAGATAAATGGTCCAACACAGTCGTCACTGCCCCCTGGCTGAAGGGAATAATAGAGACACAGATAAGAAAATGAATGTCCTTTTCCTTCCCTGCTGTGTTGTTGATTGGATGAGGATGGTGAAGACTATAAATAGTGTGACCAGGCACTATCTGGCCCCTTCAATGGCTTCACCTGAGAGCCCTAAATATTTCAACAGCTGCTATCACTTTAATGGGCCTGTCTCTTACTGGATTGCAATGGCCGCCACCTGGCCCGCTGTAAATTTCTCCTCCTGTGAGTGCCACCTTCAGCAGAGAGAAACAGCCCGTAATGCTCGTTCAGGAGAAATGAAACTGAAGACTCTTCTGCTGCCTGCTGGAGGTTACAGTCTAATATCAAAGACCGTAGACAAAAACCATCAACCATTATAAAATTATTTAGAGGGTAGATCATATCTACGCTGAGTCTCTGGGTTTAAGGTTTAAAACTCCTGTTTAGCAAGAAAGATGATCTTTATTCTCAGTGAAGGGTGTGTCTTTGCCCCGAAGCTATTTGTCCAGACCACGCCTGTGTGCGTGAAAACCTCTGGGATGGTAGAAAGCTGACAATGTGAGACGCCAGATCGGAAAAAAATGACAAAACCTCCCAGAGGTGAGCATTTCTCTTTCATGTTTGCACGGCTCCTTTCAGCCTGGGGCTTTATTTTTTATATTTCATTCCTCCAAAGCCGAGTTTGAAACACAGTTGGCGGTGTTTACCTTGGGAGGGAGGAGGCGAAAAAGCCTGTTGCTCTTTATGCTCTTGTGAAACCATTCCCACTAAATAGGATGGGAAATTACTTGTTTCCAGCTGCATCTGCAAGGTGATAATAGTTAAACTGGTGCAACAATTTGCAGCTGCCAATGCAGAAAAAAAATAAAATAATTTGTTTGTAACAACTCCTGGCTATTATCTAATTCCTTGTTCATAAGCCCGAGCCAAACACTTCTCCTGCAGTTATGTGGAGGAGATGATCTGAGCCCCTAAACGCTGCCAACGAGCGCCGTTATTAGAAAGCACACTCTGCTGCAAGTGTAAAGAAACCAGGCGATGCTTTGAGTAATGATGCATCGTGTCTGGTTATTTGGGGAAATCAATTTGGCTTTTGTTTTATTGTTATTTCATTTGACTGAGTCGAGGTTTTATATTATCTGTGCACTGTCAGTCACTAAAGAGCCACAACAGGAAGAACATTTGTCTTATTTTGCTCATATCAGCGAGTGTAGACGAAATATTAGATCCACGTCTCAGTATATCACAAAACAGCCTCCACAGAGACCATAAAGTTTAATCAAAACCTCTCAGTTTCAACACAAAATAAACATTATGATGGTAGGATTTTTTGCAGGACTGTTGTATTGTCCATTAGTTAAAGATAGATTTACCTAATAATAACAATAATGGCAGCTTAAGAGCTGTTCGTCTGGCATTGCCCGACATCAAATGATAAATCAAAGAGTGAATTATTAAGAAGTGTATTAAAGCTTATTGATCAATTAAATAATAGAGCAACAATAACTGTGTTGTAGTGTTTCCGGATTTGATTTGAGTCAGTCAATGTCAGATGAAAGATGCTGAAACAGGTTTCCTGGTTCGAACCCCCAGCCGGCTGGGGCCTTTCTGGCTCAGGAGGAGTTGGAGCATATCGTCCGCTAATGAGGTGCTGGGCAGTTGGATCCCTCGGCTCCTCTAGACTGCTTGTCGAAGTGTCCTTGGGCAAGATACTGAACCCCAAATTGCTCCCGAAGGCTGTGCCATCAGTTTGTGAATGCGTACGAATGGTTAGCTCCCAAAAACTGATGAGCAGTTGGCACCTTGCATGGCAGCCAGTGCCATCAAAACGAATATGTGTGTGAATGGGTGAATGATATTCACGCTTTGAGCAGTCGGAAGACTAGAATGGCGGTATGTAAGTACAGTCCATGTCTGTCAGTGTCTGCGTGGGTTCTCTCCAGGTACTCCGGCTTCCTCCCACAGTCCAGAGATGCACTTGATAGGTTAATAGGTGACTCTAAATTGGCCGTAGGTGCCCTGTAATGAGCTGGCGACTTGTCCAGGTTGTACCCTGCCTCTGCACCCTAAGTCAGCGGTTACAGAAAATAGGTGGATATTGTTTGTGACATTTGGATAGTACTTAGTCAATCAACATCTTATCAACCTTGTGTGTACAAGCTGCTGTGACGAGTGAAGTTCCCGGTGCGGGATCATTGAAGTCTATCTTAACTTATTGTAGGAAAGCAGTAGAGAATGTACAGTCTGTGTGTGAATGGGTGTAGCTAACTGCGTCTGCACTGAGAGCTGGATTTTGTCTGCTCCGTTGGTCGTGTCTCTGACTGTGGAGAAGTGTACACAACAAATATGTGCAATTATCAAAATTGCCATAATAGGATAATTGGAAATTACCTAATCAGGAGAGGCTTGTGTAGCAATGTGAGTGCTACGCCGACAGTTTGAGACTGTAAACAGACAAGAACTCACAGATTCACTCTGACTCTGTCGCACACAAAAGATTTATTTTTAACAACCTATATTTTGGCTCTGCTTGTCCCACTTCTGGCTCTACTGTACTTCAGGTTATTTTGAGCAACTAGAGCAGGGTCTTCTGGGTAACTGTGGGCTCTCCCTCTGTGTGACAACATGACAGCAGGTACTGTAAATGAGAGCACGATGTAGGTCATGACTTTCATTAAACGGCCTTCACTAGATTTGTTTATTCTGAAATAAGAAAGTGTCGCTCTTTGTTGTGCTGGATGGATAACTGCATATTTCAGACTCTCAGTGGATTGTTTGTCGGATTATAAGACGCTGGTATTCACTCTGGGGCTCAGCTGTGGCATGTTGAGTTGGTAAATCCAAGTCTTAACCTATTTGTCTCCCACTTCAAAACATAAATTTACTCTACCAAATGGAGCGTGTTTGAGAGGAGTTGCTGCCAGTGTATTGTTGTCTTAGATGAGCTAATATTGCTGTCTGTTGCACAACTGAAAAAAACAAAACAACAGGAAAAGCTTGAGGAACAAAACGGCAACAGAGCAGCAGAAAAACAACTTGAGAGGCAAAGAGAGGCTGGCAAACAGGTGACAGCAGCTTGACAAAAGTTGAGTTGCACTCCTGCAAACTTGCTGATGGTCAGAGCAATTCAAAAATGTGTCCTGTTAAAATGTAGTGCTCTAAAATCTAAAGTCTATTCAGCCTTTCTGCACCTGCATGTCAGAAAATAGATAGTAGATAATAATTCTCTATTTTTTTGCTGTTAATATGTTACTAATCATAACTAATGTAAATTCAGTATGCTAATGTCTACCGCGGTTTGTACTACAAGTGAAAAAGACATCTTTTTCTTAATTAACTCAAACTTATCTTTGGTATTTCTTTACTGCACTTTATTCTTACTCACCAGCCAAGATGTATCTGCATACCTGCAACAAGCAAATCCACTTGTTTTTAGTTAAATCTATTTTATGTGAAAGGTAGAAACAGGGTCCTTAGTAACATTTGTCTTATGTAAAATCTTTAACCATTCTTTATCAGTTTCATTGCTGACATAGGCGGTACGATTACACAGGCCCATTATCACTCCTGTTATAAAAAGATTAAAATATGGCACCCATTCAGTTGGCTTTGGCAGCTTGGCAACCGTCTCTAAAGCCTGCTGTCAGGCCTAAATGGGGAAAATTAAGTTACGTTGGTAGAGCGGGTCAGCCTTTAATCACAAGGTTGGAGGTTTCTGAGCTCCTCCTGTATGTATGGAAAAAAATAAAGTGTCGACTTACATTAAATATAATATAGAAATGTCATTTATGTACACCTCCATGGGTGCCTTCTATGCTGTGCTGCTATGGGGATTGCATAATGTGAGTCCATAGAAAGGCAGAAACCTGAAAATGAATGTTTGATGACTCGTCTTTAGCACACTCACCCACACACATCTCCATCTGTTTCCCTCTCACTCTCTCTCTGTTTACACGACATCACGCTTTCATGAAAGATCGCATGTTTTCCAAGAAAGCCACATTTTTAAACTCTTACAGGCCGAAACATCAACAAGCAGAAGTTGGAGAGAGTTTATGCGGTCACTGTGTTGTATGGCTGCTGCATCACATGATACGATTCCCACGATGATGGCTCGGTGTGAGTGCCGGAGAGGGCATGTTGTAATATTGGTGAGAAGCGGGGCCTCTCGCTGTTAATGCCGTTAAGCACAACACTAATTGAAAGGGACAATAGTGTTATTCTCAAGCGGTAACCTTCGTGACTGTGAAGTGAAGCCAGTGTGGGAGTGCCAAAAACTGCAGTTCCTCAAACGGCCACTTGAGGCTGGCTACAGAAGCGAGTCAATCTCCATAAGTCCCCATGTTAAAATGTCCAACTTCACAGCAGAAATAAACACATTTACAGCCTGGTACAAAAAACGGTTTTTCTCTCTATAGCTAATTTCCACAGGCTTATGGAGACTGACTTGTTTTGTAGCCAGCCTCAAGTGGACATTTGTGGAACTGCAGTTTTTGGCACTTCCACATTGGCTTCACTTCACAACCACAGAGGTTGGCGCTTGGTCTTTGCTGATTTTTAGATTAGCCGGGAGGCAGAAAAGGCAGGACTACAAACATGGTGGTGGTCAGCAGCACAGATTTTGAGCTTCAAAACAGCTCTTCAGAAAACCTGTAGGCGACATCACGGATACGCTTTCCATTCTTTATACTGTCATTGATTATTCTCATTGTGATATTCATATTTTCTGGATTTATTCTGTACTTTTATGCACGTGAACACGTGTGTTGTCATTTTCCTCGTACCTCCTCCCTTTCTTTAGACTTTCTCTCACCCTGTTTTTCCTTTTTTAACTCCCTCCCCCTCCCGCTTTTCCCTCCCTCGCTCCCTCCCGGTAACCTCCTCCTCTCCATCTCCATCCAAGTAGAGTTTCAGAGCAGCTTACTCATGTCCAGTCACTTCCCACCACGCCTGGCCTCTCACACGGACACTCACTTCCCGCTCGTCTCCTTGACATATCCTCATCTCTCTTTTTCAGGACAAGAATGAGGTCCTTGTCTTCGATCCGTCCTTGTTAAAGATGGTTCAGCGAAGGTAAGACCACACTTTTCCCCCCTCTCTGTACAATCTGACACACTCTCCACGCTGCTTCTACATTCCTGCTCAAGAATCCGACCGGCACTCTCCTCCTTAACTGAAAGCAGATGGTGAAAGTTTGACTGTGTGTCTTGTTATGCCTAAACTCTGTGGTTGGTGGGGATGTTTCTGTGGTGCTGGGGCAAAGTGGATTCAAAAGAACAGGAGGGTGAGCTGTGATTGGTTGAGAGGCACATTTAGGGGGAGGAGCTACTGGCTCTAATTTGGTATTGTGGCATGCAGCTGCTGCATGTTTCACAGTTGATCCCCTGTGGTGACAGAGTCCATATGATCCTGTGTTGTGTAGTGTGAATCTTTAACTTTGTACAGATGCTCCCCAGAGGATGAACCCTTCTGGTGATCCCCTGACTTTTCCCTCTAGCGTCACCATTTGGCTTGTGTTGGCTATAAAATAAGGTGCTTACATCTATGGTGTGTAGAGGACGAAGCCTTCTGACTGTTCCTCTACCACCACCAGCAGATAAAAGTTCTCATTTATTTAGTTAAATATCTCAACATCTTCTCGATATATTGGCACAAATTGTGTGCTTTTTCCCAGATGATGAATCGTAATAACTGTTCTTGGCTAATATGTGAAAAAATTGTGACCTTCCCATCAGTCTCAGCTATATTTAGTGCTAAATAGAGAGATCCTCAGAAGGTTACTGTGATTCTCATCTACTGTACATGTGACCTCATTTCCAATTGTAATAATACAAACATTGTGGCGACATATCACTGTCTGCAGAGGAAACATGGGTTGATATGGCCCATCCTAATATCCTTCCTCTTGAAGTGGAGGCGTGTAGCTGGAAACATGGCACAGCGTAGCAAAGAACTGGATTTATCCTCAATGTTTTGTTTTTTTCTCACATTATCCTCTTTGAAAAAGCAATACTACTCGCTGCTGTCAAAGAAAACCTCTGTCTTGTTTAGCAGAAACAGTGTTTCCAGTAATGTCCTCTCCAAGGAAAACAACAAATGAGTTCCTTTCTTGGGGGGGAAAAAGTAGGCATCTTCCAAATTTCCACAGTGCCAATGTGAGTGTTGGAACTGATCTACAAAGCTGCCCTCAGGCTATTTTCAACTAAAATAATATATATATATATTTTTCATACAAACAAGCAGTGTGAGCAACGCAGACGACTGCCTTCCAGAAATGAAAACACACATAACCACATACCAAATGATCGCGTCTGATCTACAAAACTAGCAATCTTCTTTAGTTACCCATAACTTTGCACGTACAGCCAGAGTTGTTCACACCCAACTGCTGTTCGCCTCCTGATGCAAGAAAGATGTTTCTGTAATGAGAGTGATGTCAGGGGGCCTGCAGGAATCTACACTGGGCGTCTGAGGTATTCCAAAAGTTATTTGACAGCTCAGTCCGAAATCCAGAGTGCAGCAGGGAAATCTCTGAGCCAAAGAAAGTCTAGCAAGATGTGTCTCTCTCTCTCCTACTGAGTCATCTGACTTTGCCTGTTATTGTTCTCTTTCCTGCATGCCTGTCATAGTTGCTGTCTAGCCATGCGGAGGGAGAGAAATGCACTGCACTCAACCAGTCATATCATTGCATCTGTGCTGCTATTTCATGAACTATTTGTGTCTCCATGTATGATGATGTCGGCCTATGTTTTTTTTAAATTTTTTTCCTGCATCCTCAGGTCCCCTGTGATTATGCTTCCTCCCGTGGTTATGGTTGCACCCAGTAAGCAGTCAGGAATGTCTTCCTTCTCCTGCCTATGACATGGTTTAACCCACGTATGATCCGGTCGCCATGATGGCCTCCATGGTTGCCAATGGAAATCGAGATGGGCAGTCTCTGGTGTTGAAAGGGGTGGATCCAGAGACCTGCATGATTGTGTTCAAGAACCACTGGGCTCAGGTAAACGCCAGCGCTAAAATCAAGATTCATGCAGATTAAAGGAGCAGTTTGACATTTATGGAAATACACTTGCACAAAAATAATCCTTTTTCTGTAACTGTTTATCCTCAATCAGGGTCACGGTGGGGCTGTTTAGGGTGAGAGGTGGGGTACACCCTGGTACAATCGAGCATATAGCTGGGAGGTGATTAGCTTAGCTTTAGTGCTAATCAGCATCTGTCGTGTAACTATTTTGCAGCGTAAATTATGAGTCAGACTCAGATTCAGAAGCTGTGTACATGAAATAAACAAATCCAGAACACAACAGGTAGAGTATCAGAGTTTAGTCCATGAATCCACCTGGATAGTCTCAGTTTCAGAGACATTTAAGGCTGACTGTGCCTTTTTAACTATGAATGGAGCTAGCTGCTTCCAGTCTTTATGTTAAGCTAAGCTAATCGCCTCCAGCCTCATACGTAATTGCACAATTTATCTTCTAACTTTTGAACAAAACTATGCAGAATTATTACTTTTAAAAGAGTTCCAAAATTCCTAAAGTGCTTCCTCTGAGTCTCAGCTCAACTTTAAAAACTATCTAAAAATAGATGTTCCCAACTTAGCAGGGCTGTCTTGCAACCTCTTGGCACAGATTGCTCACGTCTGAATAAAACTAAACAGTGATTTTCCTGAAGAGTTGTGGCTATCTAGTATTTCACTATAAACAGCAAAGACCATAGAGAGGTCTTGAATGAGCACAATAATATTACCCCTCAGATTTCCTAACCCAAATAACTAACTCAACAAATGCAAGAAGTGCCAAGGTTATTCTACCTCTACCTCCTCGACAGTAGTTCCAACAACACTGAGCTGCAGTGCAGTGATGGCCGGTGGAATATTGGCAGTGTGAAGCCGACTGTCTCAGAGTCTTTGGCTCTGTGCGGCAGCATGTGTCCCTGTTCACCCCTGTGGGTCCTGGCAGCCTGCGAGACCTATTCCTCCCACACTGAGATGAAAACGTTATCCACACTGACAAAAGTATGACACAGGCCAGGCGCTGAGGGGATTTAGGAGTGTGCTGGTAGCTTAAGTGTCAGCTGTTTTTATGTCCACATTGTGGAGGTCTGACCCTTTGAGGAGGCTCTGTGGTGCTCACAGCTAAATTAGCTGAATTCCTCTGTGTTTTTATTAAATCTGCCACCAGATAAGCTTCTAGGGATTAGTTTGTTATTTGGTCAGAAGCTGTGTGGCTTAATGCAGATGTAAGCTGGACTAAAGTTAAAGCAACATCACATAGAAATTTGTATTTTTGTTATTTAGCACCCAGAGTTTCAAAGTGCAGTACCACTTTTGTAAATATGGACAGTTGCACACGTGTATTTGTTATGATTATATTATCTGTGATCAAAAACTAGCGAGTGGACACCTTTGCTAACAGCCATCAACCCATCAAGCAAGTGCAACAACACAAGAAGCTAATATTACTTACTAGCCTAACAGCAGGAAGCCCAGCTCAGCGCCTTTCACCCTTTAATTTCATGAAGCTCTCACTAAAAACTACAAGTCAGTCTCAGATTTGCTCATGCTCGGTCACTCGCTCCTTTTCTCTTCTTAGCTTTTTCCGTCACCGTCCCCGGGCCTGAAAACCTCCTCGCTGTTGGCCCAAAACACCTGTGGTACAAACACTCACACTCCCCAGTGCTCTAAGCTCACAGTTCGGGCAGTCCGGCTAACAAACTGAGATAACATTAGCTAACAGCAGCTACAGTTTGCAGCTGTTCACTTCTCTGTAAATCACCAAGAGTTAAGGCGGAGCTGCTGTTTGTCTGCTGAAGGAGGAAAGCTTTTCTGGGCTCATCTGAGTTTAAAATGAGCATGATTTTGATATTACAACTTATTAAACATATTGGACAACTTATGGTCAACTTACAAAAGTTTGACGTGGAAACATGAAACCTTCAGTGCACAAACACTGAGAACGAACCAAGGATGAACTTTTCAGTGACATAGGAGACATCTTGTGTCCAGCAGTTAAACTTTTGAAGTGGAAAAACATTTGCATATTCATAGATTCTGGACATTTCACTGAAGGAGAAAGAGTTTTGAGTTAGGATTTTAAAAATATTTGAACAAGGTCATTGAACTTTTTAATGAAAAAAAAACCAAAAACATCCTGCATCAGACATTATTTATTATTCCTAACAGAGAATGTCTTAAAAACATGTCTGGAGGGCAACTTTAATAGTTTATTTCTGTTTTCTGATGTGTATTATGTCCTGTGGTTTCTGGAGGAATTGTGTGGATGTATTCGATTACATCAGTTTAATAAATTGAGCTTGACATTTCATTACTGACCTTAGAAACAGCAGTTTGACAGTGTCTGCTTAGTTAGTGCTTGGTTGAACTAGTTTAATAAGTTTTGGGAATAGTTGATTTTCTCTAATGACTCTAATTATGTTGGATGTATCTGTAAGTGTGAGTGGTGAATTCATGTGGACGCACTGTGTTGTTGTGAGCTTAGGTTTAGCAGGATTGACAGTCCAGTCCACACCTCTGACAGCCGTGGCACTGAACATGATGGCAGGCTGATCATTGTTTTGCCAGATGACAGTTTGTAGTTTGTTTTTGACACATTCATAAAGTCATGTTTGAGAAACGGCATCTCTCACATATTCACATATTTCTTCACTTCTCGAATTGAATACAGGTTGTTGTTGTTGTTTTGTTTTTTAGGCTCTCATAACTCACTCTACATATCAGTATCCACATGGCAAGTTTGTCACAATCTGTCTGCCTGATTTATTTTATTTTCAAATAAGTTGTAATGAAAAATACAACAGACTCCCGGCTTCCTTCTGACTGAACAGAAATAAAATGAGAACTCCCTGTTCCGGATTAAAGCTTGTTTTGCTTTAAGGCAAACTGGCAGCACAATTTCACTCCCGCAGAGTCGCATTTCCATGCTTAGTTAATCTGTAGCCCGATAAGAGCGCTCTTGACTTTGGTTTCAGTTCGGAAAACCTTGAAATCTGAGCAACATGTTGTAAGTAATATTGGCCTCGTCCCTCTGTTAGAAGCTCTGCCTGCTTCTTTGGCAGATTATGTTCATTTGCTGCGTCTTATCTGCTGCTTTCCAGGCCTCACAGAGCTCATTGTGTTTGTTGTGACAGGCAGAGTGATCTGTCAGCTGCTGTGGATGCCAACAATCTTTAACTATAGACAGTGAAGTATGGCCAGTTTGTTCCTCGTCGCTCTGGATCTTCAGAGTTACTGACTCGTTCCACTCGTGGCTAAAGCCAACGTTTTATGAATGCGCTTCTGTGTAGTGTTGTTCATGTGGAAACACTCCCATCCAGTGTACAATTAAGAGCATCCTCCACTTCAGTTTTCTGGTATCAAACCGAACTAAAAAGAGCAGAAGTCAGAGGCGTTTCAGCTACATTGTCTTTGTCACCATTGCCGTCCCTCAGGTGAAGTTGCGTTCTGCTGGTGACAACATTTCCCTTTCTCGGCGTCTGTCAACTAAAAATAAAAGCACAGATGTTAAGTGTGAATACTCTTTGCAATGTTAACACCTTGAAATTGGCACTTCAGAGCCCGAATCTGACACCGCGTATGTCATCTTGTATTAATAATGTATAAGATATGCATCAAAACACCCATCTAGCCCTGAACTTTACAAGCTGACTAATCATAAAACTCCCAGAAGTTTTAAAGAAAAGACACCGGCGTCAGCAACTTTGGCACTAATGTATTGTTAAAACTTCTTAAAGAAAGTTGTAGCACTCCCTAATTATTTGCTTTTTGAGCAAAATTAAAGTTTTTTTTAAAAATTAATTTTATGAGCTGTCAAGGCCCTCTCAGCTCTGTTTATCAGTGTAATGGCTCGGGTTGAAAACATGACACGTAATCATCATTATCTTTCAGACAGAATTAATCTGAGCTTTCACGGTAGTCTGTATTTTTTAATCTTTTATTGAGGAAAGTTTCACTGAGAGCAGTGCGCTCTTTTTTCAGCATGGCCCTGCTCAAAACTGCCCTGTCTGATCTATTGGCATAGTTTTAGCAGCTCAAGTGGACGTTAAGAGCATTCTTCACAAGCTTCACCTGATACTTTACTTTGGTGCAGGGGTGTCAAACTCAGTCGCAGAGAGGGCCAAAACTAAAAACTGGGACTATGTCGAGGGCCAAACAGGGTTTATTAAACAGGATATTGGATAAAGTGCAAACATATTCGTCGGCTACATTCTTTTCTTATGAACATGTGCTTGAGCCAGATGTTTGGCACCTTTTTTTTAGCTGCTAGTTCATCAAAGTTTGAGGTTAGTTTCTGTGCTGTGGAAACCCTTAAGATGGAGCGAAGGTGTGCGTCAGTGAGACGACTCCTTTGTGGAGTTTTTTGTTCATCTTCATCACAGAAAAAAGCTTCTCACACCGGTATGTGCTTCCAAACATGCAGAGCGTTTGAGCAGCATGTAGGCGGAGTTGAGGCATCGTTTCAGGGATGAAGCTTGGAAACTGTGCAGCACCCACAGAGTCTGACTTTAACTTCAGTGTGTCATTACACCGGAGGTCTATCAGCTCCATTTGGCGGTTCACAGGTGCTCTTTCCACGTCAACTGCAAACGGGTTGCTGAGCAGTTCAAATTTAAATTTCTGAGCTGCAAAGTCGGCAGTGCCAAACGCACTTGGTTTATCAGCAAGTTGCGCAGTCGGAAGCACAGCGGTAGAGACATGGCTTGTCAAAGTCTGGCAACACAGAAAGTGACCAAAGTTTCCTCGCTGCCTCTGAGTCTCTCACAGGCGCAGCTTGGCTTGGCAAGCTTTCACTGCAGCACACATGTCTGGGATGAAGCTGGAGGTTTAGCGCAGTGAGATGCTTTGTGATGTCGCACAAAAAGGCCAGCTCGCATCGCCACTTTTCGTCCCGGAGCTCTGTTTTGTCTTTCCATTTGCTCAGATTTCCTCATGCAACTCTAAAAATCTCTTAAAGCACTTTCCCTTGACTTATTTAAATGTAATTAGAAGTGACGTGCGTCACTGACCTCTGATGAATGTGCTATAGAGTGGGGAGAAAGTGCAGCTGGGCTTGCAAGTCTTGGCATGCTCGCTGTTGCAGCAGATTCTGGGACTTGTAATATCAGCAGTGTGCGTCTTATACACCGGCGGGCCAGTTATGATAGACATATGATATTTTCTCGCAGGCCGGGGCTTGAGTTTGACATATGTGCTTTAGTATATTACTCCAGTTGGACTCTGGCAATCTGATTCTGCCTTCAGATCAACATCATAGCTTCTCCGTCTTATTTACCGTCCAACCAGCCTCCTGCAACTCACCCGACTGATGGGCCCATCATTCATATTCAGTTTGTAGAGATTAAAAATGAAAGCTCGGACCTCTTTTGATGTTGATCCAGCCTGAGCTTGGTTGCATTTTCAGATCTTTTTCTGTACGACCATGTTCTGACGATACAGATCCAGTCATTCTATCAAGTGACCTGTCAGCACTGTCGGACTATACCAAACAGCAATAAAAATTCCTGCTTACCAGCAGCTGCTTTGCATAGTTTAATAAACCTTAGTCTTGTCTGCTACCGACCTTGATAGTATCCCACAACCACAGTCTGACTCCTCCATGTGTCCACTAAGTAAAATCCTCAAGTGATTCTCAAACCTGGCCTCTTCCTGTCACTACAGTCATAACCAGGGAGCCTCAACTGGACTGATCCCTGCGCCTTTGGCCACTGGGCCAGGCCCCATCAGGCTCAGACAGGGATTACAAACTGTGTTCTCTTGTTTCCATCAGTTATTGTCATGGCAGCAGTGGCAGGCTCGGGGACAAGGGCTCCATTATTGTGACTCTGGTTTCTACGCAGCGAACACACAAGGGAGGGGACTGGGTACACAAAGGACTGTTTCTCTGTGTCCTACCGAGCTGAGTTTATCTGTACTGTGCTGCTGGTCTATTTACACCCCATTGTTTTTGATAGTTAACCTGTCAGAAGGAAGGGAATAATTTTTACCTGTAATGTGTTGGTTTTAATTTAACACGGTACACAAACACGGTCTATGCAGATAAGATTAAACTGAATAATACTGACCATAGTACACCACATAATGGACATTGCGTGAGTGGTGATGCTTGAGATCCCCTTTTGTCAACATAAAGGGAAACGATTCAGCTTTATTTGCACTTTTTACCCGGCAATCAATTTTCTACCTCCTTGGATTTTGTTGATTGAGTTTCTGTCAATCAATTGTGTACTCTAAAACTCCAAATGCTATGACTGGTCATGTTAACTATATGGTTAATGGTTAATTAATTTGGGTTAATTTGTTACATAGTGTTGTATTTGTTATTTCCTCTTTTTTTTTTTAAAGGTCCAAAGTGGTTGCGGCTGGTCTAAAAGTCAGATGAGATGTCACAGACTGTAAAAATGACTCCCCTGTTTTAAAATGAATGCCTCTTAACTGTCAACTGATATGTTCAAGTGTCACTCTAGCACATCTCCAACAACAGCGTATGCTACCCAGTACAACCACAGTCCAGTTTTCTGCCCTCCGGCTAATCTAAAGGTCGGCAAAGACGTGGATCATCAGCATCAGTTAATTATGCATAACTTTAAGCCTTAATATAATTTGAACAGGTGTGTTATGTATGTTTGAGGAACTGCAGTTTTTGGCACTCCTGCGTCGGCTTCATTTCAAAGTCACAGAGGCTGTTGCATGCAAATCAAATAATATTTGGTTATAGTGTGTTCAGTTTAAGTAATACTCCTCTTGTCTCTTGCTTTAGGTGGTGAAGATCCTAGAAAAGCATGATCCCCTGCGCAGCAGCTCCACCCTTCCCTCCTTGAGTGTCATCAACCTCAGCACTGGCTCTAGCGGCGGCCCTCGTTTCGGGCCCATCCCCGGAGATGAGGCGAGCGCGGTGCAGAACTATGTGGAGCACATGCTCTTCCTGCTGATGGAGGAGGAATGCGGTCAAGCCGGCGCTATGGGCCCCATCCTGGAGTTTGTGGTGATGGAGAACGTGATGGAGCGTCTCTTTGTGTGGAGCCTCCGCAGGGAGTTCACAGACGACATGAAGCTGGAGCAGCTAAAGATGTATGAGATGCTGGTGGGTCAGGCGCACCAACCTCTGCTGCATCACAAGCCCATCCTGCGGCCGCTCATGATGCTGCTGTCGTCCTGCTCGGGCACCGCGACGCCGCAGGTCGAAGCCGAGCTGGTGTTGCTCCTCAACCAGCTGTGTTGCGTTTTGGCAAAGGACCCTTCAATACTGGAGCTGTTTTTCCACACCAGCGAGGATCAGGGAGCCACCAACTTCCTCATCTTCTCCCTGCTCATCCCCTTCATCCACAGGGAGGGCACAGTGGGCCAGCAAGCCAGAGATGCACTGCTGCTCATCATGTCGCTGTCTGCTGAGAACGAGCGGGTGGCCAAACACGTTGCAGAGAATACATTCTTCTGTCCGGTCAGTTCCAAACGAGGAATAACCCCTTCCTATCGCTCTCATGCACTTGGTGGTTTTTGGTATCTGTGAATCTCCCCCCGACTGATCATTCTCAGGATTTTCCGTGACCCTTGGCATCATAATGAGGCCAAAATATGCAGACGAATTCATGTAGCCACTTGAAACAGGGTTAAAACATCTCTGGCACTGAATGTCACAAATTTCTGGCATTCATAAGATTATGGCACGGTTGCAAGCTAATCCCATGCAAATAATGCTATTTACCGCAGCTTCAGACATCGCAGTGAAAAATAGCTTTTGATGCGATTCCAGTTGAACAACTGGAGTCTGGATTTAATTGGTTCCACTGGCAAGCTACAAGGATAATCCTATAGAGGATGTATACATCAATGCAACACTAATGATGCACTCATCTTGCAGTTAAATTAGACTGCAGTGCTGTAGACTGTGTTGTTGTTGTGAAATTCTACCTACTGCCCGTTTGTTATGTGGACAGCCTGTTGACATTAATGCATTAATTAGTGACCTAGTTACCATATCATAATGATTATGACAGGAAAGTTATGGGCAATCAAACTCTTTGCTGCTCAAATATTTATAGAGCTGACCTGTAGGAGGCATAAATCCATATGTATGTGGCCTTAGTGTGCGAGGAGGAACAGGCGGGCTGATATGTAGGCTGCTGCAGTGCTCTGCTTACATCTGCATCACATTATCAAAAGGTGAAAAAGAAGAGATGATTTACAAAAGTATTTTGCATTGTAGCGAGCAGGAAAACGCTGTTATAAATCTGTGAAGGTGCAAGTAAAATTGACTGCAGAGATGCCGTGCGCATATCATTAATGCCGTACACTGCCTCATTAATGTTTTATGAAGCAACTAATATTCATTCTGTAATAATTTTTATTTTTCATTACACTTTATGACATGATGCAGGTAAAATACAGGTTAAACTTCCATCTGCTTTTACCGTGTAGCTTTGCTGCCAAGGCTAACAGCTGAATAAAATGGTATTACAGTTTAGCATCAAACATTTTCATGAAAACACTTTATTACAAACATCTTTTACAAGCTGTAATGTCTGCCTGGATAGACAGAAGCTCTGTAGTTACTGGTTAATTTATAAAATGGATAATTTTATGACAAAAATGAAGTCTACAGTCAGGCTAGCAGCTCTGTGTGGCTGTGCTTTGAGCTAAATGCTAATGTCGAGCTAATGTTTAGCAGGTTTAATATTCAACATCTTAGTTTAGTACATTAGCATGCTAAAGTTAGCTAATTAGCACCATTGACAGTATAAAGAATGGACAGTGTACGCATGAAAACCATTCTGAAGCTCAGAGTGTGGTGGCCCTAGCTGCCACCATGTTGGCAATCCTGCCTCTTCCGCCTCCCGGCTAATCTAAAAATCTGAAAAGACATGGACCTGAGGTGGGCCAAATGACGCTTGGGTGCTCAAACAAGCCATCTGTAACGGCACCTACCTGTCAATCAAAGCGGCCACACTAATTATGCATAACTTTAAGCCTTAATATAACTTGAATGAGTTACATAAAGATTCTGACTCAGTACAGTTGTCATGAACGGAGAAATTAGCTATAGAGACCAAAACAGTTTTTTGTACCAGGCTATAAACATGTTTATTTCTGCTGTGAAGTTGGACATTTTAACATGGGGGCTTATGGAGATTGACTTGTTTTGTAGCCAGCCTCAAGTGGCTGCTAGAGGAGCTGCAGTTTTTGGCACTTCCACATAGGCTTCACTTCACAGCCATGGCGGTTGCCGCTTGGCTGTGGTACATGTTGGTTCACCGGAAAGTCTGTGCTCCTTAATTGGTATCATTGCAAACACCTGCATTGACTGTACTATTTCATGTCAAAATGGATTGCCATGAAATTCAGAACTTTTTCACAGCAGCCGTCTGCTGTTGTGATATTTCACTCAAAACTGTTGATGCCAGAGGACAAGTCACAAAATCATCAGAATACAACATCTGGGAACAATGAATGTATATACATTTTCTAAATCAGCTATGAGCTATTTGATGCTGACACCCGTCTCTCCTCTCAGGTGCTGGCCACAGGCCTGAGCGGCCTGTACTCATCTCTGCCCACCAAGCTGGAGGTTCCCAATGAGGAGTGGCACTGCCTGCACAAAGAGGACTGGCTCCAGATGCCGTCCCTCGTCCAGTTTCTCAATTCGTTGGAATTCTGCAACGCTGTTATTCAGGTGCGACAAGGCTGCACGCACAGCATGAATTATGTATTCACACGTGGCAAATGGCTGTAACCTTCTGCTTGACTGACATGTGCATGTTCCCAGGTGGCCCACCCTGATATCAGAGACCAGCTAGTTGCTTATATCTACAATGGATTCCTTGTGCCTGTCCTTGCACCAGCTCTCCACAAGGTTGGTAGCCATCTTCCTTCCCCTCTTCACCTCCATATAATGCCTCATTTGTATAAATATTCCAGGGAGAAAGACAGTAAGAAAGCGTTAGCTCCCCATTACACTCCCCTGAGCAAAATAATTCCTGTCCAAATGGGCTTTAGTCAATAGTTTCATTCATAAAAAATACTTTTATTGTTTGTTTTATCTGTGCAGAGCTGAAGAAATAGTGTACACAAATGAATACAGTAATAGATGAAACTGTGTAGTGCATATTCACATTTAAGATAAGATAGACTTTATTGATCCCACACCGGGGAAATTCACTTGGTGGATAGAAAAATACTCTAAACAGGGGCGTCCCAGTGGCTCAACTGGTAGCGACGTCCCCATGTAGGGTGCAGTGACCCGGTTCCAACTCCGACCTCTGGTCCACAGACTGTTCTTTTACTGTGTGTCATTCCCCCTCTCTCCTATCCACTCTCCTTTGCTGTTCTGTCTGCTCTCACAAGTTGAAAGCCGTCCAGAGTTCGAAGTGAGTTCATTCAGTCACGTCTCCGTGATGCTACACTCTCGATACTCCCGCTGTAGCCTGGTTAGTGTTGTTAGCTCTTCCATCTTATTGGGGAGAGATCTTACGTTCCCCATGATAACAGACGGTACTCATGGTTTGTACCGTCTTAGATCCAGCTCTGCATCCCCGTCTCCTTCTTCTTACTTCAGCAGGGACCTCCAGTCTTTCCTCAGAGAGTATGCCAACGCCGCCTTGACAGCTGTTCAAGAGTGCAAACAAGAGAGCTGTGGCTTTATTAATGGTTCACTTGATGTATCATGTAGTAGTCTGTATAACAGAAAAGGGCAAATCACTAAACTCCATAGTTCCAAGTCCATGTTTGCACATAAAATGGATGGAGATTGGTGTCAAAAAAAAGTGTTCAGAGCTACTGTAACTGGCTGCCACCCACGCGGCACCATGGCACATTTGTATACAAATATCCACATAACATCCCTCCATCTTGCTCTAAGCTGTAGACATTGTCAGCAGATCTTTCTCCAGCGTGATGTTTTTATTTGTTCTATAAGTTGACCTCATATTTCTGTCTTCCCACCTCCTGTGTAGCTGACCTTAGAGGAGGTGATGACCACCACAGCCTACCTCGACCTCTTCCTGAGGAGTGTGTCCGAGCCGGCCCTGCTGCAGACTTTCCTCTCCTTCATCCTCCTCCACCAGCATGACAACGTCCACATTTTAGATACTCTAGTCAGCCGCATCAACACCCCCTTCCAGGTACAGGACGAACCTTTTCTTGTTTTGTCTTAAAAACACACACACTGTGCTCAAATACAGCATGACTCATGTTTAATAACTCCTGTAAAACTACCCCAGAGGCACTCGGGAGGGGGGCCCATGGTGAAACTTTTAAATGTCAGCAACCAAAGCCAGCAGATTGTTGCCATGGTGATGCTCAGTAGCTCAGTGATGTATCTGTTAGCGAAGGAACTGATATCAGCACTGAGCACAGCAACTATTTTAACACTTAACTATATGTTGGAACATCTTGTTCAAATATTTTGGCAGGACTAAAACATTAAACACGAAAATGTGTTCTTTGCCGTTTGACTGTATAAATGGCTCAGGGAGTTCCCTCCAGTGTTTGCTAACCTGTTCGACACACCTGTAGCTCTGAAACTGAAAAACAAGTGACATGTTTGCTTTTTAAATATTTGACCCCAAGCCAAATGAAACATTGACCCAACATGCAAATATTCCACATTTCATGTATTTTATATTCCTGTCTGCTTTTATTTTTTTTAATGTTCATGATGATATTTGTCATGTTTTTGAGTTTTTAGCACCTAGAATCTAATTTCAAACTTTATTTTTTAGAAACAAAACTCTCAATATTGACTCCCCTCGACCTTCTCTATGCTAATCAAAAGAAAAGCAACTTTTACTGAGGATAAAATCTCAATTCCAGCTTTACTTTACACTCCTCTGTCAGACCACTACTACGATCCAGACCACTGACAGTATAAAAACTGGACAGTGTGTGCGTGACATCACCTGTAGGTTTCTGAAGAGCCGTTTTGAAGCTTAAAATCTGTGGCGCCATGTTGGCGTTAAAGTTGGTTAAAGTTTGACTCTTTTTCAGCAGGCCCTGCTCAAAACTGCCCAGTTCAACCACAGTCTGATCTGTTGGCATAGTCTTAGCAGCTTGAGTTACGAGATAAGAGCCTTTTTCACCAGCTTCACCTGATACTTTACTTTAGTGTATTACTCACCGATAGTATGATGAATGGACGGCGTATGCGTGACATCACCCACTGGTTTCTGAAGAGCCGTTTTGAAGCGTGTGGTGGCACTGACTGCCGCCATTTTGGCAGTTCTGCTTCTTCCGCCTCCCGGGTAATCTAAAAATCGGTGAAGACGTTGTTGTCATGAAGTTGTTGTGAGTTGTCATGAATTGGAAAATTAGTTACAGAGACCAAAACTGTTTTTGTACCAGGCTGTAAACATGTTTATTTCTGCTGTGAAGTTGGACATTTTAATATGGGGGCTTATGGAGACTGACTCGCTCTGTAGCCAGCCTCAAGTGGCTGTTTGAGGAACTGCAGCTTCACAGCCACAGAGGTTTCAATATTAAAAAAGTAATCCTCAGTTGTTCTCATGTGTGTCTTTCTGTTCAACTCTCCAGTTAGGCACTGTGTCACTGGCACTTTTCCGCACTCTCATTGGCTTATACTGTGAAGATGTGATGCTGCAGCTCATATTGAGGTGAGTGGCACAAACACACACTGACTGATCCCAGTTATGAAGCGTGGTACATCTAATTGGTTTTGCGAAATGACGAGTTTTTACTCTCTACCTCCCACCATGCGGAATTGTGTTACCATCTGTCTCCCTCCCCCGTACTCCCCTCCTTCCTATGACCACCCGTTGGTTTTCCTAACAGGATCCGTTCCCATCTGCCTCCCCAGGTACCTGATCCCCTGTAATCACATGATGTTGAGTCAGAGACGTGTGGTGAGGGAGAGGGACTGCTACTCTGTGTCAGCAGCCAAGATCCTGGCGTTGACGCCGTCCTGCTGCTCTCCTGATCACAGCCCCCCGCCCCTCCGACAGCTGGACTCCATCCTCTTTTCCAAGGGTGCAGAGACTCCCAACAGCAACAGCAACGACACGGGTAAGAGACCGGACATTAAAGGACCATTTTGTCCGGTTTATTACAGTTTGGATCTTATGTTTACAGTTTTGGAGATCATTTCAATGGGTTACACATTATCCTCGCCAAAGAAATCTCTCTGATCTGGGAACAGGAAAACATAGACACAAACACAAACTATAATGAAGTCCGATGGGACAAAAAACATGAGGACGATCAAACAGGTTGTAAACAAGCCAACCGTTTTGCAAAGAGCATTTAAACCGCTTGATTTGGAGGTAAAACATACATTTTGCACACCCATAGTGTTGGTAATAATCCCTCATTGCACAGGAAAACTAGTTACATTGGGAAGTTGATAAACCGACAAATAATAATTTTAATGTCTGGCCTTTGTTTTCTCTTCCAGAGAAGTTTGGCTGACCGGTGTGTTTGTTTACAACATGTCTGATCGTTGTGTTTCCTGACATGTTTGGCTTCAGCGATATCTCTACATTCCCAGAAATCAGCGATTCACTTTGTCAGGACTAATGTTGTTACAAATAGGAATTATGAGCAAAACTACAAGCTGTAGTGAACTAGAACTATCGTTTTGAAGAGTACATGGTGCAATGTGTGGAGTACAGCTAGCTGAAATGTATCGGGAAGCATTTGTAAGGCCCTTTGTCAGTCGGCATCCACACCTTGTGCATGAGACTGACCTCCATCCACCAGCAACACAACCACAAGAGGAAAGCTTGGCGGTTTTGAGCTCTTTGAAAGTGCTGAATACTGTATGTGCTGCAGATTATCCAAAATGAATGACTGCTTTTGAGCCATAGTTGTAATCAGCTTTCATGGATGTTTTTTTAATTCTTTTTTTGCTGCTTTCAAATCAGCTTCATTGCGAATTCATCCATTCATAACCCGATCTGAGTGCGTGCTGTCAAACTAAACGGAGCGTAACAAAGGAAAATGGAAAGTCAGGTAGAAGTTAGAGTGCTAAAAACAAAAAACTTTGTAGTTTGTAAGGCGTTGATCTGCATTTACCTGAGATCTGAGCATATAGCGGGGATGATGAATATTTTATCAAATGGTGAGATCACCTGCTGTTTCGCTGTAATACATCACTTTACCCCCTGTAGCTACATATCAAACTCATTAGTTCTGCTCTGTGTGAGCGATGCGCTGAGGTGCTTCACGCCAGCTTTTATCATCATTTCCTATCTGTTTTTTTCCCCCAGAGGAAAACAAGAGCTTCTTGGAGGAGGGTGATGGCTCCGGTAACTCCTGCACCATCGGCTCAGAAATCTACCTGGATGTCAGTTACCTTCATTACCTCTACGACGCCCGTATGAGCATCAGCAGCTGCATACGGGCCTGCCAGGTTTGGTCAGCGCTGTATGACGGTGAGGATCCTCCTCCTGAGAAATTCCAGCCCGGCGTCCTTGAGGATCCAGGGCTGAAGAGTCGGCAAACCCAGATGGCTCTCAAAAGAGTTCCTCAGCCGCTAGTGCCGCGCCCTCGACCCTGCCCGCCGCCCAGTACAGACCTGCCCTCCGTCCCCCAGCTGGAGCTGGAGTGGGATGATAGTTATGACGCGTGCCCGGTGCAGATTGCCGAGTCCCCTGCGGAGAGTAAACCTCCACAGCCTCCTGTCGAGCCCCCACAGCACATCCAGGAGATGAGGAAAACAGCCATCATGCTGGTGAAAGGCGCCTATATTGAGGAGAACGAGTTCCAGGATGACGTCATGGTATATGATCTTGTCGCCAAGAAAGACAGCAGAGATGTCGAGCTTGCTAAACTCAAAACAAAGGCGCCTGAATCTGAAGAAACCCAAACAGGCTCAGCAGAGGTTCCTCTAAAAAACGGACTCAGTCTAACACTTCCAACCTCTCTGATGCCTGAAAACAGCAAGAGCAGCTCGGACACAAAGGCCAAAGGTCAGACAGATTGTAATTCCAACCTTCAAAACAACACTGCTACTACTACTGCTGCTGCTGAGCTGGGTGATGACCTTTTGGCTCAATATGAGGAGCTCATTCGTACGTTGGACACTGAAGCAGGTGGAAAACAGTTCAAAACTGACGGAGAGCCGAAGAAGCCTGTGATTCCTTTGGCGGAGGAGGAGGATGAGGAGGAGGAGATGGATTTCACCTCCTTCTCTGCTGAGACTCCAGAGCCAGAGAAACTGCATTCACCATTTGGGAAGTTTTGCAGCGGAAGTGTAGGAAGAAGCCATTCAGTGCCTTTTACTGGTAAGTTAGAGGAAATCTTCCCTCTATATAAATTACATTTGGACAACACAATTAAAAGATTCCTAATGATTATTCCCTCTGCAGGTCCTTTTGTCAGTGTGCTATTGTCTCGCATGGAGAACATGCTGTCAAACTCGCTTCATGTCAACTTGTTGTTGACGGGCATCCTCGCCCAGTTGGCGGCCTACCCTCAGCCTCTCCTGCGCTCATTCCTCCTCAACACCAACTTGGTCTTTCAGCCGACTGTTCGCTCACTTTACCAGGTAACACAGATATGTCATGCGATATAAATACATAAGAATGACATGGATAACAGATATTATACAACAGTTAGTTGTAATGTCATTGGACAAGAGTCGTTCCATGAGTGCTGATATAGAGCATCACTGGGACTTTTAACTACACGTATCACTCCACTTTCAACGACCGTTACATTAACGTGACAATCATGTTCATCATCTATCTTAGATTGTAACAAACTTTGCACCGCAAAGATGAACATATTTTACACAAGGGGGAAACCATTTACTGCATACTGCTGAATATGATCCACTGATAAATAAATCCTAGATCAGCCACCGCCAGTCAACGTCAGACAACCTTATCATACGGCAGAAAACCCGGTGGGCTTATTTAAAGCCTCCACCTAAAGTTACAATCTCCCACTCATAGAAAACACAGAATTAACATACATTAACATGCACAGTCTTTTGTTTCCTTCCCCTGACGCTTGTTTTGAACGTTTTGTTGCGTCACTAAAAGATGTTAAAACAGCTTTCCCTCCTTTCCCCACTTTCAGAAGTGGGATTAAGGATAGAAATACAATAATTGTTTGAAATTAGAGCACAGTACTGTAGCTGCTTTTGAAGAAGATGAAGTAAAGACCGCTCCTCTCTTTGTTTTTCATGTACAACTTAACAAGAGCGCTTTAATTAGTACAATCAGGCTGCAGATTTCAAGATTATTCTCATTAATTTAGCTTTAATTGCATCAGTGTAAATACTCTCTGTTTCCCTTCAGGTACTAGCCACTGTGAAGCACCAGATAGAAGAGCTGGCTGCTTCCAGAAAAGACTTTCCTGAGCTGATCACTGCTGCCCAACACTGGCTGCTGGCCAGGGAGACTTCCTTCATGGCAGCAGGTAACGATACACCCACATCTAGATTTTTTGTTTCTATGCCAGCTTTGGTGGGAATCTATATTTGTACATAGAACTATGTGTGTGAAAAAATCAATTATTTAAATCATTCTTATTCAAGTCTAACCTAAAATCTAAGTGTGTTTTACTCCAGAACATAAAGTGTTAGTTAAGTTGACACACTTTTTTTCTGAGAATGAGATGAGAATATTTGTATAGAATATATAAGGCTACTGCAAGAAGCCAGGTAGCTTAGCTTAGCACAAAAAAAACCCCAACAAGATATAATGTGTTAATTAGTAAGCTTTAGGGTACATTCAGACAGGATCCGGCGCTGCTGTGTAAGCGCAGGTTGTTTTTCTTTCATTCATTTGAGTGGGGGTCGTGCATTTTGGCTGCCATGTTGATGATGAAAAAACGCAGCCCGATGTCACACTGCAGCCACCAATCAGACACTCAGATCAGGGAAACCTAAGTCAGTCTGAAACGTCTCTGAAACTGAGACTATCCAGGTGGATTCATGGACTAAACTCTGATACTCTACCTGTTGTATTATGGCTTTGTTTATTTCATGTATTTCATGTAGCTTCTAAATCTGAGTCTGACTCAAATAGTGACACAAAGAAGTTTAATTTGAATTGTATCAGATGGTTTGATAAGGACAAAGACAGTGAATGAGAGTGAGGGAGCGCTGGCAATGATAAAGCCGGTTAATCAGCAAAATAAAATGTAATTTCCTGATTGTTTCACAGCGGTTACGTTCAGCACAAACTGACACAAAATCCTTTTAAAGCTTTGGACTGGACTAGCTAGCAGTTTTTCCCTGTTTCCATTATTTATGCTAAGCTAAGCTAATTAGCTCCCGGCGGTAGCGTCATATTTCCCAAAATGCCAAACTACAAACCTTCATGAGTTTGTGTAATCGTCCTGAGAAAGCCTCATGTTCTGCTACACATAGTTTGACTTTTATTTATTCATCATATCGTCATCAATAATAGTACTCAATATTGTTCATATATAATGAAAATTTAATTTGATATGCGTGTATTTTATATACAACAGTTGCTTCAGGATGAGACTTGAAATATTGTCTTGCAACTCGATGACCAGAGTATAAAAACTCGAGTTCCTCAATCTCACTAACTTCCCGTCAAAAATGGGTCAAGATCAAAACATCTGCATTCATTATCGGCTGTGTTTTGGCTCCTGTTGGGAATCAGAATAAATTCTGCTTGATTTTTTTTGTTATGTCATGTTTCTTTGCAGTTTAGCAGCAGCTAAAGCCCGGAGTTTCAAGCCTGTGTTTGAACTAGATTCCCCATGGTTTCAGAGTTGTACAAGCTAGAAAAAAAAAAAAACGTTGTCGGAAGTATGTTTGCGGAAAGATAAGAGCGAGAATTTGAAAGATGGGAAATTTTAAAGGGAATTTTTTAGTTGGTTAACCAGAGGACTTTCCTTTCTTGTCTTCCAGAAGAGCAGCACTTAGGATTTTACTTTTCTGGCTGAAATTATTTATAAATGGAGAAATCATTAACAGGAATATATCATGTTTACAAGATATATAAATGAGTATATCCGTGTGTGTTATTTGTTTTCACTTTGTCATTGTAACTTAATAAATCCTCGTGTTTTCAGACAAAAGCGGCAGCAGACACTCCACCCACGG
This sequence comes from Argyrosomus regius, assembly GCA_946959425.1. NCBI lineage: Eukaryota > Metazoa > Chordata > Actinopteri > Sciaenidae > Argyrosomus > Argyrosomus regius. The sequence goes on from OX336883.1 coordinate 10,337,856, forward strand.
CGAGGCGGGAAGGCTCTTGAAGAGTTCACCGCCGTCTAAACCCAAAGCCATCTCTTTGGATCGGACAGAAGTCTTCGCTACCGTCCTCTTCACGGAGTTCCTCAAAGAAATGGCTGCCATTGCACAAGAGCACTCCATCTTATCATACATTCCTATGGAAGAGTGATTGTGTCCCAGTAGGCCTCTGTGATGAGTCCAACTTAACTCTTTTAAAAGACTCTCTTTTATGATGGTTTTTCTATTTTTTCAACATTTTCAGGCACTCCTTGATGAAGAAACCTCTTAGATCAAGTGATTTATACAACTATTTTTAAAAAGAATCATAGCGTATTTATTTTCCAAGCAAAGATAATCAATTGCATCTTCTGTAAAGAGGTTCAACAGCCAAGAAGGAAGTCCGAACTTTCAGCTAGAGAAATCTCGACCTGTTTGCTGAAGCCTACACCAGCCCATAATGCTCAGAGCGAGCTCCAGGTCCACCAACCAAAGACTGTAAGAGAGATGATTTTAACAAAAAAAACAGCATATTTTTTTAACAATCATCTGAACTTTAGGGTTCTGCCCTCTTTCTGAATGTCTTCTACAACCAGCTCCAACACAACCACACCAAGACGTCCACCGCTCAGTGTGGTTCTGTTACTGTAAATACTCAGGTGGCCTTCCTGGAGAGTTGTTGCCTCTTTGCCACAACATGACTGAGCACATCTTTGAGAGGGCGAATGTTCGTCATTATAATAATACCCAACTGGCAGCAGGGCTGGCATCATCACACATCCAAACTTTGTTCTTATAAAACTGTTACATGTCTACATTTGTTTTGGGGGGTAAAAACAGTTGGTTGGTCACTTTTTGTCTTTACATCGTGGTGTTTCCACTAAATCTTCGTGTGTGTTAGGTGTACATTTGTTTTGGTGTGTTTCTGTTCATTCATGACGGTACCTCAGGAGTTTTTTAATGCACGTTGGGTTCTCTCGGTTCTTTGGGTGAAGCAGTTTTCCTCCAATGCACTCCAATAGTTGGTCACATTAATGGGTTCCACATGTTCTCCAAACCAGAATTAATTCTGCTATATTTAATTTGCCTTACTTTAGTGATGCTTTATAATGTACATATTGTAAGAAAAGGACATAGAACACTATGCAAATCAAGGATATTTTGGGTATAATTAAGTTTTGGATATTTTCAGAACGGGGGAAGGGGTATTTAAGCTTTTATGTGAGTTTCTATTGCCATATTTTTTTTTTCCATGAGGTTGTACTTGAGGCTAGTCGCTATGGTCTGTTATCATCTTCTATTTCGGGATTGTGTCGGGTGTTGTTTTAGTTGTGATAAATCTGGAATCTCACTGTTGGGAGAGTTGTAGTTTTGCATCTTTTGAAAAGAGTCTCAGATTGTTACAGAGGGTTGGAAATCACCTTCTTTTTAGTTCACGTGTTGCACATGGTTGTAAGAATGGGATAATACATGAGAAGTGTTTTGTTACAAAGCATAAATACCTTTTAAATTGGTGCCTAAATTATGATTTTAGTTCACATTTTTGCCTGATTTCAAACGGATTTATGCAGGAGTTATATATTTTTTCTTTTTAAGTTTAAAGGTCCAGTGTGTAGGATTTAGCACCACCTAGCAGTGAAGCTGCAGATTGCAACCAACTGAATACTCTCTTATGCCTCACCCTCTCCTTTCAAGCATATAGAAAAAACTCTGGCTGCTAAATTCACATAAAAAACAAATCTAGAGCCAGTGTTTGGTTTGTCTGCTCGGGGCTACTGTAGAAAAATGGCGGACTCCGTGGAAGAGGACCCGCTCTGTCTGTAGATGTAACGAAAACACAACGATTGAGTAAAACATACTATGATATTCAATTCCTGCCAATAGATGCTCTGAATCTTACACACTGGACCTAAGCCTAAAATATATAGTGATTTTTTTTTTTTTTTAAGCTGTCCATTGTCAAGTGTAAAGGAAAGGCCATAGGGACTGAAGATGTGCAACGTATATTGTTTTTGTCCCATTATTTCTAACACTGCTTTAAAAAATAATCCATTTGTTACTCGATAAAACTGCTAAAAATTCTCAAGAAGTAAAAAATAAATCAATCACCATCCATTCACACCTTGATTGAAAGATGCATTTAATATAATTTGGACATTTATGCAGAAAATTGAACATTTTATTTGAATTTTATATAGAAAACTTTCAGAAATAATTAAAACGGTTTATTCAGACTCTCAGACTGCAATCAAAAAGTAAAGATATTTTTGTACAAACAAGAAGGAAAAGATGATGAAAAGGCATCTGTACATTTTATAAAACTGTACAAGGTCGATCAATGTCATCATTTCATAAAACCAGCTAATAAGACGAAGAAATGTGTTTAGTTTGGGTTTTAAATCTGGATTTTTTTCCTTCCTCTTTAAATCCATTCAGTTAATAAATGATGGAGTACGATCATTTTGTACCTTTTACAAAATATCTTGGAAATGTATATTTATCAGTCAAAGCCATTTTCTCAATTGTTGAACACGCCTCTGCCCGGTAAAAGAATGTTTCAGAGCACTTTATCAGCCTTTTCATATTACAGTGTCACTCTGATGACACAGACAGCACAGATTTAGTCTGTATAACAGTCTAACAATCACTGTTTTAACAGCATTGTGGCATGAAAACGGGTATTATAACCAAGATTATAGACCAGTTTCTGTCTCGGTAGGTTCTTATTCCAAAGATGATTTTTTTGACACCATCTGGCCTTTTTCTATCCAAGATGTGATCAGATTTCTGTCTGTTGCTGACGTCTGAGACACAAAGGCATGCCTCCTTTTAAATAAAGACAACTTCTGGTAAATGAAACTTGATGTGTTGACTTTTTTTTTTTTTTTTTTTACCCCACTCTTGAAAGGTTTTCAAACTCGAAACCCGGCTGCTTTACTGAGCAGGTTTCACCTGACGCAATCGATATATATTCTTTCTTTTTTGCCAGAGGTGGTTTGTGGCTGTTTGTTCTGCAGATATTGACGTCCTCATTTAATAAACATTTCCTTTGAAAGCAGTCCTTCCCCCGGAGACATTTCATTCAACACTAGGTCTTGTTCTTGGGCTAACGCAGGAGCTTACATTCTGCATGCAGTGACTATAAAATACTGCAGAGGTGAAGCAAACTGTGATGGAGAAGCTTTTGACGACAGCTTTTTTTTGCTGAGTAAACCAGGCCTTGTTATCTCATGGAGGCAAACAAGTTATTACAGGGAAGTAATCATGAAGAAACCAAGGCACACTTCAAGAAACTTGCTGAGGAAGGCTGAACACCGAAACATGTCGAATATGTATTTTTTTATTTTTTTCCATGTTCTACCTTCAAAAATTGCCAGTTTAAGGCACTTTTGTGCAACGGCGAGTGCCTTGGATCTTTATGATTTTTTTCAAGATTTGTTCATGCCCTCCACCAAAGAGCACTGTCTTTTTTTTTTGTACTATTAACAGTTTCAAGAAGTAAAAAAAAACAAAACAGTATGAAACTAAATCAATTCAGGATAAACTGGAGAAAAAAATATGCACAAAATATGGGACACTGGGTGCTGTCAGGACTTCTGCCACAAAGACCAACCAGGATTTATAAGCATTTGAAGCTAAAACTACCAAAACAAAAATCTAATTATTTTGTAATGAAAAAGCTCAAACAGCTCCAGGGTCTGCGCGGTAACCAAACAGGCAGTCTGCAAACAGGTGCAGCAGACAACAACAACAACTCTTTATTATCTCTGGGGATTAGGTGCACAAATATTGACAACAACTTAGTTTTAAAATAAGGATTATCTCAAATTATACATTTAAATAAACTGCACTGGATGCACAAACCATTAGAAGCAGAAAACAAACTGTTGATCTCATTAATGTCTTTTCATTTTTACATGTGTACTGACATCAAAAGGTTAGTTAAGGACATTGAAACAAAAGACAAAGATTGTTCAAAGGATCTGCTCGTCAATATTAGAGACCTATATTTAATGCACCATGATATAGAGAGCATTACAAGACTAATGACAGGCTTCAACCACAAGAGGGAGCTCATTGATCGCTCTCCTGCCTGGATGTCTGAGCGGCAATGTTTCTGTTAAATCTCTTGATAAAAGAGCATCTGTCATGTCAGCGATTTCATCTCCTGCCTGTGATTTTCAGGCCTCACAAATGACCATAAACGGCAATAAGGAAGTGGACAATGGCACATAAAGTTATATTGAAGGAGTTATATTGAATTATCTGCAGGGGTGTTTCCAGGAATCATTGTTGAGATACCAATCTTCTTTATTTCCTACAGGACTGTTCCAATTTATATTAAATGTTAAGATGAGTTTTCTGGTCACTTTAGATACAAGTCTCGTCAGAATATGGAAACATGTAGTAACTTTATTCTTTACTTTCATTAACGTCTTAAAGAATATGCCACAGAGTATTAATCTGAAAAGCTTTATTATGTTTTAAACACATAAATACAGACGATAACGGTCCAACATTGTTCAGTATTTACAAAAAAATGCCAAACTCTCAAGAGCAACTAAAGCTTCGTTTTCAGCTCGACCATCAACCCACAGGAGAGCGGGCACCATGTGGCACGATTACTCTGCACATATGATTTGTCTTAGGGCAGCGCGGTGGTTAGCAGTTGTCGTCTCACAGCAAGAAGGCTCCTGGTTCTCTGTGTGGAGTCTTCTGTGTCTGCGTGGGTTCTCTCCGGGTACTCCAGCTTCCTCCCACAGTCCAAAGACATGCACTTAACAGGTTAATTGGTCACTCTGAATTGATCCTAATCGCTGGGATAAACTCCAGCCCCCGTGACCGTGATGAGGATAAGCAGTGCCAGGAAATGGATGGATGATTTGTCTTTCATTTACTGTAGGTCATATATACGATGATTTGACTCTGGGTCTGTGATGAAAAGTTTGACCTTCATGAAGTCTTCTCTTGTAAAATGGCCTTCACTAAAACTGGGTCAGCTCGGCCTTTGGTCTCTTTCTGAACCAGCCCCATCAGCTTGTTCAGAACTTTCTTGTTTCCATTTCTGATGGCGTGAACCTTCAGGGAGACACAGCAAACGCAAATCATCTCAAACATGCAAACAAACACAAAAACTGTGTAACTGCAAGCGAGAATTTACACGTGAGCCCTCACCTCATCGGGGTGCGAGTCCACCACCTTCTGGCAGATGCTGTGCAGCCGCGCATTGTCGCTAACAAGGCCCAAGTCCTGCTCCTGGATGATCTGCGAGGCCGGCTTGCCCGATGACCTCCACATCTCCTGGAACACCTGAGAGAAGAGAGAAACCAGGAAGACCACAGGTGAGAACCAGAATGCAAACAAGCCCTAGCTCGGGTGTTTGCTATAAGCGACAGATAGAAGGGGATAATTGCATGGCCTGTGCAGCTGACTGACCTGCTTGGCAACCGAAGACGAGATATGTCCCGTTTCCTGGAGTTCCAGCAGCTCAGCCAAGGCAGAAGGGGAGATAGGGCTGGAATTAAATGAATGGCTAATGTAATTACAGTTTAATAGGTGTACTGAAGAATTAGCGATATAAATGGAGAGGGGAGAAGGAGAGCGAAAGAGTGGGAGTATCAGACTGAAAGGACAAGAAAGTCCATCAACATTTGTGATTTGACTAAATGTGTTTGTCTTTCCGAGGTCTTCTTGTTTATTCCCCAGGCTAGCAGACAAACTGCATCAAAAAGCCTGTTAGAATATATTAGGAAGAGACCGTTTCATTCAGCGTACTGCAGGCCAGACAGCCCATGTCAGCTAAATCTCCTCAAAAGACACAAAAATAGATGAAAAGTATCCATCTTTACAAACTCGGTTTTTTATGTGTCAAATAGAGCAGTGATTCCCCAACCGGGGGTACTTGGACCTCGGGGGGGTACTTCTGCAGTTGGCAGATTGCACATGGAAAGCTCAACTAATTAACTAAAAAATATATATTTAAAACATATCCACATACTTGAAATAAGGGAAATAAACAGCCAAATAAGATTACCAAATGGTGTGATACAGATCTTTACTAAATTCATGATACAATAACATGTAAGCTGCTCATCAACCCGAGTGTGTGACAACCAGTTCACAAGTGAGCTGAGGAGATAAAATAGTTTGGTTAAAGTGCTAAATTAACTTTTAAAGGTGAAATAAAGTACTGTAGCTTTAAGTACTAAATGAACAATTTAAATAGTTTAAAGTACTGAATACACTTGACTTGACTTGAAACAGTCAGTCAATCTTCTATGCATTCATCTGCTGGGGAGAGAGACAGAAAAAGACTCAACAAACTGGTCAAGAGGTCCAGCTCCGTCCTGGACTGCCCCCTAGACTCCAAAGATGAATTTGGATATCCACCATCCATCATGAACAACTCCTCTCACCTCCTCTGTGGAGGCCTTAAACAGCTCCTTCAGCAACAGACTGCTACTCCCACCATGTAAGAAGGAGCACTACCACAGCTCCTTCATTCCTACAGCTGTCAGACTCTTTAACACCAGCATGACTTCATGACTTTGTGAATTTCCCTGATGTGGGATCATTAAAGTTTATCTTATCTTAGATAGATGAAACTAATGAGTAAACTGTTGAAATAGTTTGTTAAAGTAAATGAATAAATGGTTGAAACATTCAGCCTTTTCTTTTCATGACTACAGACTTGACCAAAGTAACCTGAACACCGACAGTTCAATGTTTTTTCTAACTGTATCCACATTTTTAGTTTCAGTTAAATGACATCCTGTTCATGGAGTTATAGTCTGTGAGTAAAGGCGTCTTTGGATGGTGTCAGTGAGAGGGTACTTGAGTTCATGTGGCTGTGGGGGCACGTCAGAAAAAAAAAAAAAAGGTTGAGAGCGACTGAAATAGAGAAGCCTCATTATATTTGTTTTCAAATTTTTAATATAGGTCTGGCATCATGTCACCACCCTGCCACAAATCAGCCACCGGACCCGGCGAGTTTCCCTCGGCAGCTGCCAGCACCCCCACCAATTTTTCTGAGGGGAAACCCTGAAAGAGTGGCTTGTCTCAGCGAACCGAACGAGCTCTTTATGACATGTCTGGAGTTTCACCTCTCTGGCTGCCTGACCAATGTGCTTGAGAGAGGGGTCTGGCTGCAGACCTGCTCTGTGGACTCGCTTCCGGCGGAGGTTCACCTCTCAGGCCGGCCAAACTGTCAGGACAAGAAATAACAAACAGATTTTTTGACATCCTCGGCCCAAAGGTAACAACACAACAAAAACTTTCCAGCATTCTCTGTTTCTCTCTCTGCAACAACCTTAGACGACTGACTTGAAAAGTCTGAAAGCATGTGTCTTTCATATGTTCCAGGGAGTTTATGTCCTAATTTGACAATACATTGTGTGTACATATGAGTTACTATTAGAATTATTGTATCGATATATGTATGTACACTGGCATAGATACCAACGTTACATGAAGAACAGGCAAAATCAATATCCTAAATCAAGGATTTACTAATATTCATGTTTCGATGTTGCTTAATTAGGCTAATTAAACATTAATCAGCGATAAAACTGTTTTATAAAAGACTTTTATTTTGTATTGTTGTGTGCATTTCATGTCCTGTCAGTGGGGCTGGCCTGTGAGCGGAGCCTCGACCGGAAGCGACTCCACTAACAGATCCTTTTGATATGCTTACCAATTTCTTCTTTCATCTATCCTACTTGGGAGCTTGGAGCCAGAGGGCCTAAAGGAAGTTTGGGTACATTATACAGGTCAGTAAAGATAAAACATTTGATACTGACAGTCATCATATGGACGCAGACATGCATCCTTATGAAAACTCTTCAACACCTTATATTTTACGCCCCAAGATGCCACATATTTCCTTCTGGCTCCATGCACTCAAACGTTTTTCTCAGTATTGTTCTGTTTCGTCTCTGTCTGCAGCTTTTAACCGTCCTGCTGGCCTCTCTTTGTTTTTCTTTGACTCTCCTCCTTTCAGTCAAACCGAATGCGACATTATGCGTCAATAAACACAACAGCTACTTTGTGGTTTACTCACACGCAAATGCGTCACAACAGTCTGGAAATGGTAGATAAAATAAAGCTCCCAGCATCTTCTCTGTTTGTCAACCTAACCGCTCTGTAATGAGCAGATATTTTGACTCGAGGAAATTATCATATTTCTCAAGAGTTGAACAATACTGAACTCAAAACAATCTGATTTGATTTCAACAAGCTGAAGTTTCCAAAGTCTTGATACGTCCGATCAGCCTCATTCTTCTTTTCAAACTACCATTTTAAGAAAATTGTTCCAAACAAATGAGTTGGAATGAGTTTCTGATATTTAGCATCACAGTATGCCATAAACAGAAACAGTGGGAGACAACTGGTGTTATTTTTTCATAGCCGGTGGCTTTAGGCATCTTCAATGCTTTTTTGAAGTGTGAAAGGTACTATGGCAACTTTCTCTTTGTATAAAAATGTCAAAAAGACTTCATTTTCGAGTGTTTTTTAGAACATTTACAAAAATCCACCGTGTTCCAGCTGACAGGCCTTCAGCGGGGAGAGATCAAAACAACACCTTCTTCCAAGAAGTAATGATTTCACTAATGTAATTGGATTTGTCAGAACAGGCTTTCCCCCTGATGGGCTGTCAGTCTGTTTTCTCATTGTCAGACACAAAGAATCAGCGAATATTAGATGATTTATGAACTCACACATGTTAGTGTTGTATAGCATGCACCGGTCTAATCAGTATATTTGTGAACACTGAGAATCTAATAATCCTTGATGTCGATCAAACCAGACCAGCACCATGAACGGTGCACGGATAAGAATTATTTTAGCCAACTAAGGCTGACGTGCTGTCATTTTCAACCGGTCTTGTATTGGTGTGATTATAAAAACATTACTCTGAACACTATTATACGGAAGCCCAAAGCGGTTATACCTTCATACATTTTATTTTATACGTTTTCTTGTGATAATGAGTTTATTTCATTTGTTTTCTTGAGATCTTGAGTTATTTATGTCATTGTGTCGAAATAACAAATGTTTTTATCCCCAGATAGCATGATAAATATTCATGTCATGTCGAAACAACGGGATAAAAGTTATTTAGGTTATAATCTCGAAATAACAACAGGATAATTTTCTTGAAATCTTGAGATAAAAAGACTTTGTTTTCCCGAGATAACATAATAATGAATTTGAGATCTCGAGAAAACAAAAGTCTAGTATATTAAATCGTTGCGACTGCAATATTCTCCTGCACCTCTGTCATTGTTACACTAAATGCAATGATTTAATATACTAGACTTTTGTTTTCTCGAGATCTCAAATTCATTATAATGTTATCTCGGGAAAACAAAGGAATAAAATGTTTGAAAGTATGATCGCTTTGGGCTTCCGTACTATACAGCACAGAAAAAATGTTTTTTTTTGTGGCTAAATGCTGTTTAATCCAGTGAAAACCTTCTTGGGGAATAGAGAAGACGCAGTTCAATAACTTAGATTTTAGTGGCATCTGCTATTGAGCCAAGAGCAACTGAAGGTTTGTGTGTGTTAATGTGTGTCAAGGGTGGGAATCAGCAGCAACCCCAAAATTTGATTTTTTTTCAACTGAAGTGAGTTTCTTAATATGATTTTGTTGCCTTACACTGCTGCTATTGTTTGATTGAATGCAATGCGAGGTCACAGTCGTCACTGGATATGAAGCATATCGTTAATTCAGGAGGAGCACTGCTGACTGGCTTCCTGCTTGACGATCACTGGCTCATTCACAGTTTTGTGGGTATGAACTGGCTAATTAGATCAGATCATATTATTGCAGGTGTGCAGCAAGGCCATCATAGATACTTCTCACTGTTGGTGTGGTGCAGTCAGACTGGATTTAGCTTAGTGGAAAAGTGGGGAGAGACAGATTTGGCTGTGGTCATGAATTCCTTCGCTTTGCACAGAGTTCAATCAGACCGAACGTTGACAGGCGAAAATTGCGAGGCTTGTTTTATAACTGCACTGTGAAATAACACAAGCAGAGAAGCAGCGGAGAAGAAAGAACGCTGTTCAGCTGCAGCAAGTGCAAGGACAGCAAAGGACACTGACAGAGTTTAAAATGTTTGATAAAACTCTGTATGAGTTACGACTTTTGGACTGCTGTTGTTAGCTTAGCTCTTTACAACCCGTGCTATTTCCTCCCTCCTCTGCTTTTGGACACTAAAGTTCATCAGGCACATGTTGGTCTGACTGCAACTTTCCTCTCTCAAACTCCCTTATGTGCTAAATTTCTGATTTAACTAAGATCTAATGTTCATGTACATGTTTATCATGAGGGGATTAGTTTTTCCCACAGAGCTCTGCTTGTTGCTGGGATTTTTTGAGAGCGAGAGACGCCAACTCTATCTGTATGTATTACCATCTGCTATGTATGGTCTATTTCTTGAAGCCTCTCAGACTAAAGTTTAGTCAGGAGTTACAGGATATGAAGCTGATAGAATCTGATAGAAGATATAATAAATCATTTTTTAGGTGACAATTCATTTTTACATGAAATCAGTTTTCCATATGACACGCAGCGACTTGTGACAACTTAAAATAAAGAAAAGCCTGACAGACACAGACTGCATCTGGAGTTTCTTGTTCATCTAGTTTTTGAATAGTGAAGTATTTTTTGAGGTATTTCTAAGCCATTGTCACAGACACAGTGAAGAGATGACAGGAAATTAAAAGGAAAAAGAGACGGAGGAGGAAGGTCCCCAGACGGGCCTGAACTTGGTGCTCCAAGTGATCGTGTTTTCTTTTCAGATTGCTTGAATTATCAGGCCCTCGGGGTGAAAACTATTCAGTATTTCACCAGAAAGAAAGCAAACATCTGAGGAAAAACAGGGAAAAGTATCTCATGACCTGACTCTCTAGTTGTAACCATCTTCCCATGTGTATCAGTACACATTCAATTCCTCCATTTGGGGGATCACCAGTATTTTAGATACAGCATGCAAAAGGCTCCACGCCACTGGCTACCTGTAGCCACCCACATTAAATTCAAATTGCTAATGTTTGCTTACAAAGTAGTCTCTGGTATGTTACCTCCTGATGCCTGCGCTCAGGGCAATTCGTACCAGATCAAAAAACTCCTGAAGACCCAGCTCTTCAGAGAGGACCTCCTCTCCTAGCACTACCAACCACTGCACATGCTAAATCTATCTATGAGTAGGACTTATTGCTGCACTAACGCGTCCTTGCTTTGCATAAAAGCGTCAGCTAAATGACTACATGTAAATGTAACAAAGTAAGCAGGCCTATCACAAGAGGCTCAGGGGGGTCCCTGCCATCTAACTTCTAAGAATTGGCAGCAGAGTTGCACAGCACTCATGATCGATGATGGTCATCATGTGATGATTGTAAAAGCGACATGAAGGGGGGTGTGTCTGTGTGTGTGTCTCACCTGTGGCTCACACTCATGTCTTTCTGTTTGAGGTGACCCAGCAGTTCATTTGTCACCCAGCCAATCACCTTCCTCGGCTCCTTCTTGGTCGCCTTCAACACCGCCTCGAAGTACTCCACGAGCCCGTCCTCATTCTGCGACAAAACGGCATGAAAATGTTTTTTTTATCGCTTCGCGTGCATATTATCTAATTAGGATCAAATCAGCCCAGCAGAGTCCAGCAGTACACAGCTGCCTCCTGGATACAACTGTGTCCAAGCTGACTCTGCTTGGACTTGATTAGATGGCAATTAAAAGAAAAAAATGCTGGAGAGAGATCAGCTCAACTCTCACTGGTTGCTTTCACCCACTTATAAAACTCACCACCAAAGTGAAGCTGTGCTCGGGCAGGATGCCGTACGTTTGCACCAGCCTGTCTCTTTTGACACCGGGCAGCTCTGGCAGCCCTTCCCTTATCTTCTGCACCACCACCGCCTGGCATGCATCAATGCCAGTGGGCAGCGATGCGTTATCCTCATACACGATCAGAGGGGGCAGGTTGGGTTCTGGCATAAACCTGAACGGAGGGCGGGTGAGTGGGAAAAAAAAAAAAAAAAAGGAGGAGGGAGAAATGCTTTATCAGCAGTACAGATAAGCTTAGAGAAGAGAAGCTTGGCTTTTGTTGAGATACTAATAGTCCTCTTGACACCACACTTGTCACATTTCACTTACTCCCCTAATCATTTGACTCCATCAGCCTTAAACCTATCCATCTATCATTCCCCCTTCCTTAGCACACACACATAAACACGCCTGAGGTGCAGACCTTGAGTGATGTCTGTTTATTTCCCTCCACCTAGCTGCCACTCAGAGACTCTCATTCTCTCTCAGTCCCCACTGAGGACGAGATCTTCTCCTGATATCATAACTGCACGTCAATGTACACAAAATGAGCAGAGATATGCACAAAACTCACCTGTAGTCCTGAAGCCCTTCTTTGTCCCTCATAGGAATGGTCTCCCTGGAGAAAAACATGCACACATCACGAATGAATAATATTTTGATTCATAAAGAATACAAGTTCTACTCACAGCTAGTAGAAAGGTTATCACAAGAAAATGGCCCACGCAGACAGAGTCAGTGGTTTGATATAGTACAGGAAATATTCATGATGGAAAAAATGACTTATTCTTTATGAGTGTTTAACAGTAAATGAGAAAAATGGATTAAGTTTAAACAGCAATGTATAATGTATAATTTTATTTATAATAATGTAAACTGTATTAAAGTGTTAAGTCAACAGTACAGTAAAATGTACTACTGGATGTAAGCTCTAATCCCCTCTGTGTTGTTGAAAGTTCTGTAGTTATTCTTTTTTGTTTTGCTTGTCAGTGCAAAAAACTATAAAAAGCAAAGTGGAAAAAAAAAACAATATTTTAAACTTTCAAAAATGTCTAAATATACAGTACCAGTCAAAAGTTTGGACACACCCTTTCATTCAATGCTTTTGTCTTTGTTTTTTATTACTTTCTACATTTTAGATTAACACTGACTAACTATGAAAGAACACATATTGAATTATGTAGTAAACAAAAAAAGTTAAACAAACCAGAATATATTTTAGATTTTAGATTCTTCAAAGTAGCCATCGTTTGCTTTCATGACAGCTTTGGACACTCAACTTCATGAGGTCACCTGGAAAGCTTTTCAATTAATAGTTGTGCCTTCTCAAAAGTCAGTGTAATTTCGTGCTTTCTTATTGCGAATTAGACCATCACTTGTGTTGGTACACAGTTCTATAATCATAATAATCCATATTATGACAAGAACCGCTCAACTAAGTAAAGACAATCAACGGTCAGTCAGTGCAGAAAATGTCAAGAACTGCAAAAACCTTCAAACGCTATGATGAAACTGGCTCTGCTCCAGCAAAGTAAGACCAAGAGTTACCACTGCTGCAGAGGATAAGTTCACCACAGTTAACAGCCTCACAAATTAACGGGACCTCAGATTGGAGCCCACGTAGATGTTTTACAGAGTTCAAGGAGACTGCCAAAATCAGGCATTCATTGTTGAACTGTTGCAAAGAAACAACTACTGAGGAAGAACAACAAGAGAAGGAGAGAACTGCTTGGGCCAAGAAACACCTCCAGGCTATGTAAGGGCTATTTGACCAAGAAGGAGAGTGATGGAGTGCTGTGTCAGATCACCTGGCTTCCACAATCATCCCAATTGAGATGGTTTGGGATGAGTTGGACCGGCGAATAAAGGCAAAGCAGCCAACAAGTGTTCAGCACCTCTGGGAACGCCTTCAAGCCTGTTGGAAAACCATTCCAGGTGAATACCTCAGGCACAGAACATCATCTGCAACAGACTCCCGGCCAGACAGGACATTTTCCATCAACGGTGCCTGCGGAAGGCACACAGCATCTTAAAGGACCACAGCCGCCCAGCTCGCAGACTGTTCACCTTGTCACTGTCAGGCAGACGTTACAGGCGCAGCCTGAAGAACAGTTTCTACTATCAGGCCATCAGACTTTTGAATGCATATTCCAACAGGACTGTTTTCCTTTGTGCAATAACCATGACTGCTGCTTCTGACATTCCTGAAAACACTAGTCACTTTCCTCTGTAGTCACTTTTTTACTCTGCCTAAATCAACCAATCTGTGCAATATCCCTGTGTAAACGTCACTTTACTCCCACTGTCAGCGATTGTAGTATGTCCTACTTATTTATATAGTATGTTCATATCCTTATACAGTGATACTCTCAATACTTGTATATACTTGTCACAACCTTGTCACTTGTACAGTGACAATCTGATTGAGAGAAAATCAAGAGTGTGCAAAGCTGTCATCAAAGTAAAAGATGGCTACTTTGAAGAATATAAAATATATTTTGCTTTGTGTGTTCAAACTGTACACTGTATACTGTATATTATAAAAAGATGAACTGGAATTTGCAGCAAAAATATGAGATACTTTCAAGTCCACAGTACTGCTTAAACCTCAAACAACTGATTAATCAGTTAGTCATTAAACAGATCAAATAAATGATTATTCAAGCTAAAATGCCAGACTAGATCAAGTGAATTTTTTTACTTGATTTCCATAATAGTAAACTGAGTATCTTCAGGTTTTGGACTGTTGGTCAGACAAAACAAGACATTTGAATTTGTCAGTTTGTGCTCTGCATTTTTCACCATTTTCTGATATCTTACAGACCAAATCATTGATTGAGAAAATGATCCGGGCTCACAAGTTGCACCCTCACACATAAGACTAGAAAAACTGTGTAGTAGTACAGCTAATTGAAAAAACAAAAAACTTAAAATAATAAAGAAATCACTGGGAACATATAAATGGTGATGCCCTCAAGTCAGCCTGGCTGCAAACAGTGCAGTCAAATCTGTAGCCACCTTCACAGGAACAAGAAGAAAAGGGCCAATCACAGGCTATCACAGTCTATTAAACGCACTTCAACATGTACCTTGGACATGCAAGGCCTCAGGAGAAGGCGGCCAAGCACTAGAAGATAGATGATCAAGGCCTCAGCTGTGTGCAAGCTGGTTCATTCTGTGAGCTCATAAACCTGTGAGTAGCACATAGCTCACAGATAACACAGGATGGCAGGCGGCATCCAAATGGCTCTATTCATCATGATTACCATGATGGTTCTTCCTCAGCAAAGCTCAGGACTAATGAACCAGGCAGAGATCCCAGTCAGAGTCTGTTGTAGTGGCTGAAGCTTGGCATCGAGGCCCTGTTCTTTCATCCTCTTACCCCGATTTGGAATCATACGCCCGGGTCTCGTTTTGCACCGTCTGCCCTCTCTGCAGAACATCGATCTGTCTTTGGATCTCGTAGTCTGGTGGTGTAAGGGAGAACATGTGCACAAATACAGACAGTTTATTCAATAACACCAGTGCGCACAAATGTAATTTTGTGGTAAATGCCAAACATCTGCTGTGATGTACTGGCAATCCTCAGGTCTCTGACTGCTGCCACATTATAACTGTGATAAACGATGTTTTTCTCCATGACTTTTAAATACCAATTCAGCAGCAGAGTAAATGTGATACAACTTTATTGATAAATAATTCAAGCACAGCCGCACGGTATGTCAAACCATGCTTAAAAAACCTGCATGTGAGATGCTGAAATTTTCTGGCTGTGGCTCTTTGTCAGCTTTTTAAGAGGAGCTCAATCAACAGTCGCTGAAGTTAAAGTTGACATGAAATCTATTTTTTTTTTTTAAGTGAGCAGCTGCAGAACAGCATTCGGCTTCACATGCTGCTATCACACAGCTAATTGTTTGTGACTGCTTGTCAGTCTGAAACTATCGCTTCACAAGTTACTGTCAATATTAACTGTGCTTCCTGTCTAAATGTTTCTTCATAAATCTAACTATCTTATTTAGATTAAAAAAATAAAACAGATTATATCTTTAAAAGTAATAAAATGTGATGTTTTTCTTACACCTGACAGATACAGAAAAGCAGGAGTGTGTGCATGCATATGTTTCTCTTTGGCTTCTTTGTATTTGCGCCTTTCCGGTGTTCGAACAACTATTTAGATCCTTTACTTGAAGTCCGTGTAAAGTAAGAATGAATATGTGTTCTGAGTTTGTCAGAACAAAGACAAAGTGTTATTAACCACCCAGCCAAATTTAAATGATTAAAAATATCGACAAGTTTATGAAATTAGGTGTCAAAATCTGGTAAAAATGAGCAGTATTCTCAGCTGTGGGGGCGTGTCCACTGAATGTGCTGAAGCCACACCCACTCATGGGAGCAGTCAAGCAGCAATTTTGAAGCGACTGAAACGTGTCAGATGAGTTCAGAAAATGACATGAGTAACTTTGAAACACTGAGTGAGATGAATTAATCTCTATCTCTCTGCTCAGGTGCAGGGGTATGCTCAGGGTGGCCTCAGCGTGTCATCGAGCCACCCTGTAGGACCGCCCACAAAATCCTGGACTGAAAACTGGTGAAAAACTGTTTTAATCTCTAACTCCACATTTCAGTAATATATCGTTCAAAGTCTTGTCACGTGTTTTCAGCAGCTATTTTCCAACATATTTAATGTATTTTGAAAGAAATCTCAGAATTTCCGGACTTTATGTAAAAGTAGCAACAACACACAGTGATAATACTCCATGACAAGTAAAACTCCTACACTGGTTGTGGCAGATTGCAGCCCACCATGAGCTGGGTTCTGCTCAAAGTTTCTGCCTCTTGAAAGGAAGTTTTTACTTGCCACTGTTGCCAAGTGCTTGAGCATGGTGGGAATTACTATTATTAAGAACATACTCTAAAACTGCTCTATATGGAAAATGTCATAAAATAACTTCTGTTGATTTGGCACTATATAAATTTAATCAAATTACATTGAATACATTATTTTAGTAAAAGTACATAACAGTATGATAACATGTACTTAAAGTATCAAAAGTAAGAGCACTCATAATGCAGAAATATGGTCGCAGTGAGTGTTATAATATTAGATATTATATCACTGGAAGGGCAGCACAGTGGTGCCCATGCAGGAGACGGAGCACTGTCGCCTCACAGCAAGAAAGAAAGACCTCGGCTGGGGCCTTTCTTTGTGTAGTTTGCGTGTTCTCTCTGTGTCTGTGTGTTATCATATCATATGTTTTGTATGTGCAATCTTCTGCAATCTGCAAAATAACTAGTAACTAATTCAAGCTGTAGACTAAAAAGTAGAAGACTTCCCTCTGAATTGTAGAGAAGTATAAAGTATCATGATATGGAAATATTCAAGTAAAGTAAAAGTAACTTGCTGTTTTATGGGGGGTTACCTGCCAAACTATTTCTCGGCCAGAACCAGTTGCCAGGCAACCAGTGGAAACTCCAGGAAGTTTACTGGTCCCACTACTGCATAACGCCCCGTAAAATGGCAACTTGTTGTTTTTGTTGTTTGTTTTTGTACGGAGAAACAACATGTTAATTAGTGAGCCTTAGAGGGGCTGGTAGGCGGATTTTGTTAACTTTGTAAAGAGCCAGGCTGGCCGTTTCCTCCTGTTTCCAGTCTCTGTGCTAAGCTAAGTTGGCTGGCTGCTTTCTGTAGCTTCATATTTGGTGTACAGACATGTAGAGTGGTAATAATGTTCTCATCTTAACTCTAGGCGAAAGCAAATAAGTATTCTACATCCTACAACTGAATGTACCACTTCTTACTTTTTACTACCAGACTTGGCACTTCTAAGTTGAGACACATGAAAGTGTGATAGAAGTACCTCCCTAAATATACGTTGCACTCTAAGTTTTGAACTTTTTAACGGTGCTTACCTATAGCCCTGGCCAGGTATCGAATGCTGTTGATGTTCTTCACCTCTGCCCTGATGCCCAGGGGTTCACCCGGTTTATGGACAGACACATTGGCATCTACTCTCAGCTGGCCCTCTGCGGAGAAAGATGAACAAGATTCACACTGAGTGGGAAATAAGTTTGGAGTTTAGAGGTATGGCAGCTTAGAAAAAAAAAAGAGAGCGCGGAAGGCAGAGAGACAGAGAGTGATTTCCATACCAGACATGTTGCCTTGACAGGTGCCCAGGGCTTGCAGGATGAGTTGAAGTTCCCTGACAGCTGCAGCAGCCTCCTCTCCACAGCTCATGTCTGGCTCCATCACCAGCTCCATTAGACCTACACCTGACGCATGTGAAGACAGCTGTGTTTTACATCTCTAGGGTATCTATCCCATGAAACTCTGCGGCAAAAAGCTCCTTTTGTTGAGCAATTTAAATCTATAGAATAATGTCTGTGAACAGAATTAAAAGGAGAACGTTGGTGTTAGAAAATGTTTTTCTTATTGTCAACACATTTCATGAAAAGACCAAAAACAGTGTCTCTCAGAACCTCGACTTCCCTACTGTCTGTAGCACCTAGTACCAAGACTATACTTCCCTACTGAGGATGGAAAACAGACACAAATGCACAGTGTAGTTTCATTTTTTTGTAAGTTTAAGTCATTTCCTCAAACAGCTGAACACTGTACTTTAAAGAAAACTCAAAGTAGTAAATAATGCATTTATCTGGGATTATTTTCAGCCACAAGCATTGACTAGTTGATAAACTAGAGAGCCCATGTTTGTAGTAATCAAGGGACATGTCACCCAGTGCAAATGTGTGGCTTATTGATGTGTTTTTAACAGCGTTCGAGTCTATGGCACAGAGGAATAAGCTATATAAGGCTTTGGCTACACAGACCACACATTGGCCAGATCAATTTGCTGTCGCTTTCCATGGGATTTGTTGACAAATAACAGCCTAACACTCTCTGACATGCTACCTGCTCTGTTGAGGTCTATGAGTGTCTGGCTGCGGAGGTCGTCATGGAGACTCTTGCCGCTGTCCTGCTCCAGCTGAATCTGTTTGATGTTGACAGTTTTTCTGATCACCTGGCTCCTCTTTTTTCCTCCGAGGAGGCTGTAAGTCAGCGTGCCATCTACTGCAATGGGCTGCCGTTGCTGAGTGATCTGGTATCCGGACTGAAATTTGTAAAAAAAAAAGAAAAGGGAAATGCATCAGAGAAAATTCAGTGCTGTACAAGTCTGGGCAACAAGGTTATAGAGCCAAAAGTACAACTGTGTCAGTGTAAGTGTATGTATGACATAAATGTCCATAGTGACACACGAGGGTCAATGTTAATTACAGTATGACGCTGGTTGTCTGAACGTTTGTTCATTGCTTGTTGTATCTATTTTCAGAGTGTAGACATGTACTGAAATTCGCAATATGAATAAAAGATAAATAATGTGAGTGATTCAGAAAATTCTGAGTGATTCAGTTCAGTCATAAAACCCACTACTTCAGTGAAAGAACAATGACGTGTGCCGCAGTCAGTGTCATGGGTCTATGTAAAGATAAAGGCACACGGCGCTGGCTGATTGGCTCTTCTGTCATTAAAAAAATTCTCTCAAGGTCTCTACTCACAAAAGAATAAATATTTCACCTGCTCCTACATTCATGCAAGAATCCGCTGCCCCGAGTATTAATTTCCCACGTTACTATGGCAACCACATGACAGGACCTACACATTAATCATACTTATGCTAAAGAGAGCGAGGCTGCGGGAGAAGAGATTGGAGGGTGGGAGCTGCTGGCTTTCTGTACAATGTGTCTGATCGACACAATCAATCACCTCCACACCTCCTCCGTTTAAAACAAAAAAACAAACTATTGGGGATTTTCTTTATAAATTTCTGTTCTTCTTGGTGGATTCAATCTTTAAATCTGCTGGATTTTGTTAATACTGTTGCAGCTTATCAGCTTTCTTACTTAATCTTTTCACGGTTTTTGTCTCAGCCATTGAAAATGTTGCTGAAGCACGAGCACGCAGTACTGTACATTAGGGAGCATCTGTATAAGTGAAGCCGATTTGCATTTACTGTAGAATAAATCAACTACCGTTGCTCCATAACGAAGGATGAAGCAAGTCTGTTGTTAATAAGATCCTGGGAGCCATATTAAGTTTCTCCCAATTACCCTCTGACAGCAGATTGAGCCCTAATGAGCAGTGAGGTGAACACTTCCTGTGACTCGTCACTCTTTTCACATCCAAAGTTATAGACGCCCGCTCACATACTGTACACAATTAGGACACACACACACAGGCTCCAAAACTCATTTCCGTGTTGCAAGCTGCTGAGTCATTTTCTGACTAATTTCAAAGTCGCTAAACAAACTGGTCGGTCATCTCATTACTCGCGCCTGCACACTGATGTTCTTCTCAGCTACCCACGGAGGTCACAGAAACATTTTAAAGCTCTCATTAAACATATGTCAGAGTCTCAATTGCGAGGCCATGTCTGTTTATTTGCAGACTTAATATCTCAAGGAAATTGTAATTATTTGTTTTTTGCTGGTAGGTTAGTGGGGAGCTGCTGACGCATATTATTAAAGGGCTGTTAGAAACTTTATATGTGTGTCTTGCCTGCTATTTCAATTGAAAAGAAGGAATGCTGTTTGGGCAGCGGCATTAATCATTTAATGAGCAACTGTGGTGTTTTACAAAATGCAATCAGGGATTTCTAGTGGAACATATCAATAATGTACAACACAATTTACAAATGTATTTTTCAAGGGCAGGATAATTTCTCCCTCCGTCCTGCTGCTGCTGGTTTGGTTTTATGAGCACTGATTACAGTCAAACTTTAGGTTGAATGTGAAAAATGTCCAGTGATCTGCATAATTAAAACTCTGACTTCTGTTTATCAAAGTGATTTCACACAATCATCTTTTTGAGCAGCTGATCAGACTAATACAAACTAAATAATTATAAACAAACAACACAACAGCAGGTATCGTACACGGGACACACAGTCAATTTAAAACGCAAATAAAGGTTCAGACTCGACCTGCTGGTGTGAGTTTGTTTGGGGAAATCTCAGAGAGAGAAAAAAAACTGCAGTCGGGTATTATCGTCCCTGCTGTGTGTGTCAACTGTTGAGAATTATTCCAAAGGAGGTGATGCAATCTTGGGTAAACACACAATGGAGCAAGAGGAACCCAACAGTAATCCTGGCGCTTCTGGAGGGGATTTTGCTGGAATTTCAAGATACATGGACTTTTTTTGGGGAGGGGGATAATGTATCCCCTACCACGGTGATTAAAATATGAACTGCTGCAACTTTATGATAACCAGAAAGTCTGTGAGATATTAAATGGGAAGAAACTCTATCTATGAAGATCTACAGAAAACTGTTGTGCACAATGATGCCTTATCAGTTACATTTTCACAATGAAGTCAAGAAATTAGAGCAGAAACTAATCAGAAATGTCAAAAAAAAACAGATCATTAATTCATTAGTTTCAGGTCAATAGTCATTTAAAATGCTGCAATCAAAATACCAGTGAAAGCTCTTATTCATGAATGAGAGTACTCTCATTTTAAGCCACTTCTTTGGGCAGTTTCTATGAAATACTACCAAAGGAAAAGAAAATCGGTCTCTTAAGCTCTTCAGTCCATAATTATCCTTCTCATTACCTTGCCTACAGCTGTGTTATATCCTACTACGGAAAGACTGACTTTGAGAATTCAAAACTCAAAATTCTCTTAACACGTTTCTTCTGACAATTTATAGATTCATGAGAAGAGGTCTCTGTAGGCCAAGTCACTGCAGAGTTCCAATGACATTTTGTCTGTTCCATCTAAGCCTTAAAATGTCACTCATAACGGCAGTAAAATTACCCCGGGGCTCTGAGGGGTAGTGAAACCTTGCCATGCGAGCACTCCATTATAGAGAGCAAAGTGAACATCACTAGGGCAAGACTGTTAAATGGAAACATCAGTGTTAAAAGGGTTTTTTTTTATGAATACCTCTACCACTTCCTTACCAGATTGCTATTCACTTCATATGGCATGTTGTCTCACATGTTCACATAGGACTGTTTCCTCAAATACCATGTTGGCAAACTGCAAAACTGCAATAAGAACAATTTAAAGCTGTAATAAATGCTTATTTAACTACTTGGGGCCAGCAGAAATAGACATATAGCTGTTATAGAGCAACATTAGCTTTCATTTTGATTCATGTTTCTGGTCACCTGATGAATGTAAGTCCAACATTCACTCTCATTTAGTCCTGTTTTTGGTCTTTACCTCTCTTTAGCTGCTAAATGCTCCACTATGTTACCCACCTAGTTGCTAACTGTGTCTGTCTGCTGAGCAGGTGGTGTAAAGTGGGTTTTCAGAGCTTTTTTTTTTTTTTTTGCCTGCTATGACCGAAAACTAAGTTACAGTATGAGAGCAAACCAAAACGACCAGGCAGCTAAACAATGAGCCGCAACTCACTATAAAGCTGTGTGAAAGCCAAGGGGAGCTGCAGATTCAGGTCATAATTCTCTGTAGGTTCATCAACATCATTTCCAGCCACAGCAGGTTGCTATTTTCAGTGAAAATCCACTACATGCTAATTAACAAGCACCAAACGTCAAACAAACAAAGTTAGCAGCTTGTGAACGTGGAAGAGCAGTGATTCCCAACCTCTTTTCTTAAAGGATCATAAAAAATGATCTAAACTTTAAAAATAACAACTTAATTTACTTTTCTTCACTGAAATAAAATGATTTCTTAGATATATGTCTACTGTATATCTTTTAAAAAGGTTTTCTTACACCCTTAAAATCAAGAAGGCCTCATGACCACCATGTGAAGCTTTGGCGACCCCTAGTGGAGGTCAGGATCCCCAGGTTGGGAACCATTTTAGTCTAGCATGTTACAGCTTAAGTGCCAGATAATTCCCTCAGGAGTAGGTGGAGACAAAAACGGAGCTAAAAGGAGAGTAAATATTAGATTTAGATGAATAAATTAGACAGAAATAAGACTGCAAATGACTGCTAATGTAAACTATACATGAATAATATATCAACGTTGTGTTCTATTTATATATAGAAGTTTGTTTTATAGTTTGTTTTATTTCCTTTCAAATGGACAAAATAAATAAATAAATTAGTTCATTAAGACTGCTTTAAAGGAATGGACTCGGTGGTAATTATATGAGAATGGGATAGACAGCATTAGAAACCACCAGTGCCTACTCTCAGAAAATGGCTGGTCCATTACGAGTAACTACTGAAGATCAGAGTCATCTTAAGATCACAAATTGTTCTTTTCAAATGACTGTTTCATTTTAATCTCTTATTATTAGTTTAGACAGTTCGTAATCGAATGTATCACACCCAGAATTGTTCATTTACACAGCAGCACCTGGGGTTTTTATGACTCCAATCATGATTCAAATTATGTGAATAAAAAGAAAGCTGTCACCAAATTACCAGCAAAGGCATGGAGAAGGAAATGACCTGTGGATAATGTAAAAGGTAGAAGTGCACTGAAGGAAATGAGCTGGTAAGTGAAAAAACACAGGTCATTGTCTTTAACGGTGTCATTCGTCTGCATGTGTGGCAAATAGCATTTTTGCTGCTTCAGCAAGAATTGCTTACTATTTCAATTAGAGCTCACGGCCGCCAGAGTTCACAGGGAGTGTTGTGACGGAGAGGCTGGAGGCAGACGAGGACAGCTTATGTGAAAGCGAAAGCAATGATATAGCATGATGTGCAGGACAATGGTGTTTCTCTACACTGCTGTTTGTTAGATACGCTCTCTAACGCCTGTGCTATCACTCTCCCACCTCTAGATGTGGTACAGAAAGTGATGACAGGGAGTGACAAACTCACAGGGAGGTCAGCGTAGAAGTAGTGTTTTCTGTCAAACAGTGACTTCCTGTTTATGGTGCAGTTGAGAGCCAACCCTGTCATCACCGCTGCCTCGACACATCGTTTGTTAAGGACCTGGGGACACAGAGGGAGACGATATCAGACAAGAAGGCGATCCAAAGGATAAAAAAAATGGATATCTGTTTGAATTAAACAACACTTACAGGTAATGTGCCAGGTAATGATGCATCAAAGAATGATACCAGGGAGTTTGGAGGTGCCGAGAAGCGAACCGATGAGCCAGAGAATAACTTGGTGTTGGAGTTAATCTGCGCATGGATTTCCAAACCCACAACTCCAACCAGCTGCTGGGGAGCACTGAGGCAGAGAGGAGCAAGACATGATACAGACAGAAGCAAATACAGGATGACAAAATCAGCCAGAAAAGTACCTGCCTACTGTTTCTGTCTGGCTGACAGATGCAGTGTCTTGATTCTCAGGCTAGTCAGATTATGAGTATGTAGTGTGCTCACAGTGGAAAAATGACTAAACAAATTTACTGAAAAAAGTCAGTATGTGTACTAAAAAACTATGATTGTTGACTGTGCTTTTGAGGTACACTATTGTCCAACAATGCAACGCACCAAAGAAATACAGGCCAAAAAGTAAATAATATCCAAAATGGACCTTAAATCTCATTGGTTCTAATTGGCCTTTTGGTAATATTTGGTAATATGAGGCAGGGCTCTGGAGGTAGAGCAGGTCGTCAGCTAATCAGCAGATCGATGGTTTACACTTCGATCCTCGACTCCTCCTCGGTAGGTCATGTCGAAGTGTCCTTGGGAATGATACTGAACCCTCAAGGTTGTACCACTGGTGTGTAAATGTGTGAATGATTAGCTTTCTGATGATGATGATGATGAGTTGCCACTTTCCATGGCAACCAATGCCAGTCAGTGTATGAATGGGTGAATGTGATGTGTAGTCGTTAGGCTAGAAAGTACAGTAGTAGTAGTATTGCACCATGGTGAAACATGGAGGACCTTTCTGAAAGACATGGGCTTGTAACTGGGAGTTGCATTATGGGGGATGTAGGACGCAATGATTCTGTAACTCGGTCTACATTAGGGACTTCAATTGAGTATATCGCAGCATCTACAGCGCTAAATCTCTTTTTTAAAATGTCTCTTTAGTGACCTACATCACTAAAACACTGCAGTAACCCTTTAAAGTGGAGGGAAACACTTTAACCGACTTTAACTGACGTTCTAAATCAAAGCGCGGCAACTGTAGGTAACCATAGCAACAGCACCTTTTCCTCAATCTATGTGTTAGCTAAATCAAACGGTTTAACCAAACTATGACTTAACCTGACAAACTTCAATACCATGTAAAAACAGCTTATTTTTTCTTCAGTAAGTTAGCGAGTCTTGATATTTACAAAGATTATTCGACTCGGCGGAGAAAACTGTTTCAGGACACCTTGTCGTTTACTCCTGCTTACATACAGGTTAGTATGGAGACAGGTCAGCGGCACTATAACACAGATTATTCCACCTCAGCAGCCTCACTTACCTTTTGGCTCTCGGCTGCGGTTGACTGCCGCATCGTAAACTCGATGTGCTTATTCGTCTTATTACATACGAAGCCTTTGGACACAATATTGATATTTGTTTATTCATATTATGTAGCAGCTCACTTGCTGCAACAGAGGGGGCAGCCATGTTGTAAATTTCCAATGAACACTGGGAGCTGTAGTTTTTTTTAAGTGACATTTAATATGTGCGCTTACGCAGCTAGCTGTCAGGTTAAAACTACAAAGCCCAGGGTTAGCAAGATTCAGGTTTCCGACATAAGCTGCGTCATTTCCGGCTTGACACTGGCGGGACTTCTCCACATGCTAAGTGCAGAGTTGGTTGTTTACAGAGCTTCAAAAGTTGTTTTAACGAGCTACCGCTGATAAATTTATACACCATGATGGCTACAAACGGAAAAGAAGCATGTGGATTAAATGGCGACGCGCCATCGGTGTCTTCAAATGGCAGCATCGACGCTTTTACGAACAAGTCACACTCACTCGTGGTAAACGGAGCCGCCACTAAGGCATCGTCTCACTCCAAGCTGCAGAACGGAGGAGCCGGGCGGGATGAGAGGTTCACCTTCAGCTCCGAGCCAACCATTGAGGACATTAGGCGAATGCAAGCGGAGTTCACGGACGAGCGGAACTGGAACCAATTCCACCAGCCCCGCAACCTGCTGCTGGCCATGGTCGGAGAGGTGGGCGAGGTGGCTGAGCTCTTCCAGTGGCGTGGAGAGGTGGCCGAGGGCCTGCCCAACTGGACCGAATCGGAGCGGGAGCACCTGGCACACGAACTCAGCGACGTGATGATCTACCTGGTGGAGCTCGCCGAGAAGTGTCACGTCGATCTTCCCCAAGCGGTGCTTCGTAAAATGGCCCTAAACCGACAGAAATACCCCGCCAGCAAAGTGCACGGATCGGCCAAAAAGTACACTGAATACAAGGACTGAGTTTGGGTGTTGAGATCAGGGGACTCTGGATGCTGCAGTTTTAACTGTGGCCTGCTGCTGAACATTTAATCCTTGGGTTCAAACGGCTTTTTTCTGGGTTGACTTGTTACTCAACTTTAAGATTGCTCTTAACTTTTGTGTATTTTCTGTGATGTATTTGTTAGCCTAGTTGCCTACAAAGTCACATGTAGTAGGCAAGGCACTTGAGGAATGTATGTTGGATTTTATTGAGGTTAACTTTTAAATCCTGTTTTTAGTCGGATCATTGAGGTGCCTGAGTGAATACGAGACCATGCGTAGTCTTCACAGAAAATATTATTGTTGTGCAGTGCCTTTGCAGAGTATTTAGTAGTATTTATCACTGAACAGTATAGGAGTTTGAGTACAGTGCATGAGAAAGTTGCGGAGGTGAAGCAGATGATTGTCCTGACTCACTGTCAATGGCTTTTATGTTATTTGGTTTTTGATTTATCCTCATATTTCCCCATCAGGGTTGGATCAACTCCTCTTCTGTTGTTGTTCACATCACAACTGTTACGTTGTTTCCGGAAGTAAAAGTTGCTTTAATTCTGTCCTGTGTATTTTCCACTCATTTGTCAATCAGTTAAAATGGTTGTGGTGGAAGCAGTACCTTGTTTTCTGGTTACATGCACTCCCTTCTGATCATCATTTAGAAGTGCTCTACAAAGTTATTTGGGCACAAACTAAGAATATATTCACTTTTCTAGGTACCACTGCACCACTGGCTACAATAAACGCCACTCAATTAACATTTTATAAGGTACACCTACCTGAGACTGATGGTCTAATAATACAATAAATGAATTTCATAAGTTTTAGTGTAGCACCTTTCACAGACAGTCACAAAGTGCTTCACAGGAGCAATATAAATAAAATAAAACCATAATAAAACGAGCAATAATAAACCATGAGGAAATTAAATAGTAAGCCAGAGAAAGGCCAGTTTGAATAAATGGGTTTTTGAGCTGCTTTTTAAAAGGATGCTCTTCCTGTAGAACATAGGTCTACAGGAAGAGCATCCTATCATGTTGTAGCTACCACTTCAATGGCACGATCGCCTTTAGTTTTCACTCGTGTGCGAGAGACAACCAGTGAGCCCTGGTCAGAAGATCTAAGTGTTCCACTTGTGATATAAGGAACTAGCATATGAAAGATTTGTTCTGGTGCCTGTGCATGTGCAGGATTCAATATGTGAAAAGATGAATCTTATATGAATCCTGAACATGATGGGAAGCCACTGTAAGGCAGATAATGTGAGTATTCATGAAATTTGTAATGTTCAGTTTTTGTTGAAACTACCTTAGCGAGGTGCTAATTCTATGTCATGGTCATTCTGGAGGCGGTAGTCTGTTAAGAATTATATTTTACTGAGGTATTTCTAATACTTTGATATAAGTGGGCTAGCCACAATATAAGAACGCCTGTCAGTATAACACAATACAATTCAAATGCACCTCTGAAACAATTTTTCTTGAGACGGTTCAGCATTACCAGGTTGTCTGAAAAAAGTTAAGTATATATAATATAGGTCATTATTAACTTGCAGAGTGACAGACTGCGTTTATATCACACTTTTATTCAAAGGACTTGCCACGTATTCACCCTTTAACACACACTTACTGCAATGAGCTTCCATGCAAGTATGTCCAATCAACAGGAGAAATTTTAGGTTTCAGTGTCTTGCCAATGGACACTTGGAAGAGCTCACGATTAATGAACGACCTGCTCTACCTTCTGAGCCCACAGAGCAGTGATGTAATGATTTACTTAGAGCTCGTAACACTAAATCAGCTCAGAGTTTGTGGGGGGAAGTGAATATGACATTTAGTTACTCGATCAGTATATTTAACCTGGAATGAAACTGATAAATCACCCTGCAAAGACACATTGGTTAAACACATCTGTGTTCGGTGTGTGTGAAGGGAGCATTTAGTGTAATGCAGTGATGAAAATGTCTGTCTGATTTTTCATTTGATGTGTTTCGGGACGCAAATATTGCCCTCAGCTGTATATCAGAGGCATGAGTCATCCACAGGCTACAAAGGAGAACAGTCATGCATCACTAAAATGTTGCTCTGTGTGCAAGTCAAGCCTCACTTCAAAGTAAACTGCTTTTTACTTAAGCAGATCTGACACTGCACGCCACATTAAGAATGAGCAATTGTCCACTTTCTTGGTGTGTATCCAAAAACTTGGATATGCAAACTCTCCTCCTCCTCTGGCACTGTAATGTGTAAATAGATCATTTTAATTTTAAGCTCTTTGGAGTGAGGGTTATAGGAAAACAAGGGCTAAGCTTTTTTCTGTCTTGATCAAATGAAGTAGAATAATCACAGTAGGACCCAAATTTGTTTTTCATAATCATAAATCCTTAGCTGTCATATTATTCTCCCACAAATTCTACAATGCTCTCTACAGCAGAAATCATTTTCAGCAGTAGTTCAAAACATAAACCATTCCTCACTTGGAGTTTGAGTTTTGTAATGCACAGTGAACATTATTGCGAAACAGTGTGCACTATCTTAAATGGGAGATCGTGACACTTTGTAGGTAGGTGCTTTCTCAGTATTCACTGTGTAGATGTGTGCCAGTCAGGTAGCAAGCTGCAATTACAGCTGTCTCAGGAGAGTAAAATGTAAGCATTTTCAGTCTGCGTTACTGTTCTTCCTGCAGTTTTCTGTCCCGCTGCTTCCCTCAGAGTACATCGGCACTGCGAAAAGTTATCCTGAAGCGGTTTGGTAAGAACTCTTTACTTTGAGAAATTCTCATGCATTTTTCAGCCTGCATCTTAATGGGGGTGTAGCACATTTCCACATTGTGGTT
This sequence comes from Argyrosomus regius, assembly GCA_946959425.1. NCBI lineage: Eukaryota > Metazoa > Chordata > Actinopteri > Sciaenidae > Argyrosomus > Argyrosomus regius. The sequence goes on from OX336883.1 coordinate 10,366,825, forward strand.
CAGCATCAAACTACTGCACACATAAGAAGTTGGGTATGAAATAAGTAAGTTTATCTTATAATTTTAGTGTGTGCTATGTAATTACACACAAATGAATGACTTCATTTCTATCTAGTGCGTTGAAGCTGTGCAATAATTTCCCATTCACAAAATCTGCCTTCATGATTCCCCAGGCTGCAGTGATAAGATAAGATTGACTTTAATGATCCCACACTGGGGAAATTCACTTAATATAGCAGCTCGTATACACAAGGTTGATAAGAAATTACTCAGAAATAAGAAATATAGAAAAGGGTGATGAAGTCATGCTGGTGTTAAAGAGTCTGACAGCTGTTGGAATGAAGGACCTGTTTAAGACCCCCCACAGTCTCATGCAGGAGGTGAGAGGAGTTGTTCATGATGGATGTCAGCTTTGCTAACATCCTCCTCTCCCCCACTTCCTCTATGGAGTCTAGGGGGCAGTCCAGGACAGAGCTGGCCCTCTTGACCAGTTTGTTTAGTTTTGTCTTAGTCTGCAGATGCCACCACAGAGTCCTGCACACTACAAAGGACCTCAGTCTCTTCAGTAAGAGGAGACGACTTTGACCCTCTTTATATAAGACATCTATGTTGTCTGACCAGTCCAGTTTATTGTTGAGGTGAACACTCAGGTATTTGTATGCTCCCACCATCTTGATATCCAATCCCTGGATGTTCACCTGTGTGGTCTGAGGCACTTTCCTCCGGAAGTCAATCACCATCTCCTTCGACTTGCTGCTGTTGATGTGCAGTGTGAAGTTGGTTGAGATGGCACCAGTCGATGAAACCTGTGATGACCTCTCTGTACACCTGCTCATTTCCTTTCGATACTCGTCCAACTATGGCTGTATCATCAGAGAACTTCTGGAGGTGACAGCTGTCAGTGTTGTGTCTGAAATCTGATGTGTACAGGGTGACGGTAAAGGGAGAGAGCACCATATCCTGTGGGGCCCCCGTACTCCAAATGTGGTCTGTTGGTGAGGTAGTTGATAGGGGTAGTGATGGGGATAGGAGTCCTTAAAGGCTTTAAGCGCACTTAAGAATGAATATGTAATGGCGGATTCCATTTACTGTCGATAAGTGTACTTCATGTACCCTCTGCCTATTTGATGGAAGTCGGTTTATTTATGGTATGTATGATAAATGGCTTGGAAACGCTACAAATACATCAAAGTTCACTGAGAGTTGGAACCACCTCACAAATGTCATGGTAAATTGCAATTCCAATGTTTGCAGGCAGCGTTTTTATGCCGCCCCTATCTAAACAACAAAGAGACCCTATAACTGCAAAGTGCAGATTTTCTAAGGTTATGGTTTTTACTATTGTATACTTAAAAGTGGGAAATAAATGTTCACCTGTTATCTTGAAATGCAGGCTTAAGCACTGTGTGTTTATTTTACGCATCAACACTTTAAAGTTGTTAAAAATGTTAGCTGAGAGTCAGGATGTGCCCTCGTCTCTTTTCAAAAAAAGGTTCCCATGGTGCCATTTCTTGTCTGAAGACGGCGCTGAGGGCTTAATTACATTGAAGACTTTTGATGAGTTTAAATCTTAGATTTTCTTTATAATGGTCAGCCCAGTAGATACCATCAGGCATGTTGATGCTTCCAGTGGGTTTAAAAAAAGGATGTGAGATGTGTAGTTTTCACACAGATAAGCGTTCAAAGAGACGTTTACTCGAGTGAATGTTTTTATTTTTTTTTGTGTGTGTGTGTGAATACGCTATGGTTTCTCTCTTTCTTCCCCGGCCACTTCCTCCTCCTTTTCACTATCTGAGTCACACACACATAAAACTCGCTTTTATCCTGTCATGGAGACAGCAGTGGGAGCTGTCAGATCTCACACAGTGGGGTTACACAGCAGCAGGAGTTCACGTCACATCACATCCCACACATACACGTGTACACATACACACACACACACAGAAACACACTCTTTTATTTTGGACCGTTGCTAATGGTTAGGCGTGATTTCTTCCCTTTTGTGTGATGCTGCCAGAGACAATCACATCTTGAATACCCCAAACTGATCCATTCTGAGCTTCAACTACTTGGCAATTTTCTTCCTTTTCATAAACCTGACAGCCTCTATTGAAATGTTACAAGTCACATTCTCTGCCAACAATTAAACATTTATGTGAGTGTCTCCATGGTTTACATTCAATTCAATCTTTATTGTCCGCAAAAGGGTGGATTTGGTCAGATTGCTTATCTATAAAGTACACTGCTGAAAAATATTGTTGCTTCCCGTCTCTACATTTTATATTATAATAAATAGCATTCTGTGTAAGCTATGATGGGTGAAGTTGCCAAAGAAAATAAATTTTTATTGTCACTTACATGAAAAATAAAAATATAAAAAGATGTGTTTGTTTCAGATAGGTTGGCCATTTCCTGCCCAGTGAAGCAATGAGAAAATGTAATATGTTTTTTCATCTTTTTGTCAATCTGACCTTGTTTTTCACAATTTTAACACCTTTGACATTGTGATTTTAGATCACCTGTTTGTATGTTTGACTGTCCTTTATCCCAACAGCTATTCAGCTGAAGGATGTCATCCATAATAGGCCTTTTTCATGGCAGACCTTCTGACATGTCACAGCAGGAAAAGCACAGGTGTAGTGTCAATAACATCAATTAAAGTTGCATTACGGTTCCAGTGCTCTGCCCTGATGTTGTGCATGCTGAGTCACTGGCACAGGTCAATGGCAGGGGAGTCATGGTTAATGTTATCCAATCTACCTGTGCTTTTCCCCCCCTCTTATCTGCTGTGGAAAAACAATTTTCTCTTTTTTCCCACCACTTTTTGATTGCCTTATTGAACCACTGACATTTTCCAGACACAGCAGCAATGACAGTCTCCAACTTGACCAGACTGAGCAGACAGGCAAGAACATGTAATATACAAATAAATCAATAAACACAAAACTGAAAAACAACAACAAAGTTAAAAAAAATAAAAAATCAACACAATCAGTCCAGCTGTTAAAGTATATAATATTTTGTATTTCATTCATAAATGCTGCCAAACAAGCCTGCTCTTTTACATTTTTTGCATTGGTGAATGAAGATCCAGGTCACAAATAGATAGGCATTTTTCCACAGAGGACATCTTGACATGTTCTTGACATAAAGAGAAGCACAGGATAAATGCTTCATTGTGCATGCTGGCTTACTGAGAGATACTTGAACATCACAAATGGACTGATTGCACAGCAGGCGTTTTGACATGTCATCGAAGGAAACTCTCAGGTGTAGCAGTAAGTGCTGTATTCCATTTAAGGGAGGGATGCCCTGCTATCATGCTGATACACTGTCAGGGTGACTGGGACTTTTAACGAGCCATTGTTACTATACTAAGCCCACCTGTGGACTTTTCTAATGTAAAAGGTGACACGATGATTTTAGAGAGTAAAACTGCAATAAAATAACTGAGGTATAGACCTTTTTCACAGCAGCCATTATAACATGAAATAGTAGAGTCAACACAGGTGTGTTCAATGATACTAATTGTGTGCCAACATGCGCCTCAGCAGCACCCTGAGTCTGTTTGACCTGAATGAAACGGGAACTTAATTAGTATCATGAAAACACCTGTGTTTACCTACTATTTCATGTCAAAATGGCTGCCGTGAAAAAGGTTGGTTTGTGCGTGCTGGTTCACTGTCAGGGTTACTGTGACTATCAATGAGTCATTGCTTTTACTACGATAAGTCAAAATGTCTACTGTGAAAAAGGGGCTATCTTCAACTGAAAATCAACATCAAATGGGCCATTTTCTAATCAGAGATTCAAGTAGTAAGTCTGAGTAAAACTACAATAAAATAACAAAGATATTCTGGTCAAGGCTCAAAGTTATGTAGAATCAACAACATGGCTTGTTTGAGCACCCAGGCATTCTTCGGCCCGCCACAGGGCTGCTGATGATCCATGTCTTTGCCGATTTTTAGATTAGCTACTAGGTGGAAAAAGATTTTGAGCTTCATAATGGCTCTTCAGAAACCTATGGGTGATGCCACGTATACGCTGTCCATTCTTTATACTGTCAGTGGTCAGCAATAGACCTTTTTCACAGCAGCCATTTTGACATGAAATAGGGGTACACAGGTGTTTCCAATGATACTAATTAAGGACCCGTTCCACTTATTTTAGCAGAGCCTTTGCACAACACCCTCATCATTGGTAACACCTGTGTTTACTATTTCATATAGTAAAGGGTCTTTTCATTCGGGCCATTTTCTAATCTAAAGTGACACAGTGATTTTACAGCTAATCCAAAGATTCAAATAGGGCCATAAAGTTTTAGTAAAACTATAATATAACAAAGATGTTGTCGCCTGGAAACGCAGGTAGTCATCTCCAGTTGGCTGCTAGCCTCTCACACAACATATCTAACGGCCTGTAACGTAAATCGAACGCACCCTCGGTTAACTGGCGGTTTGTTTAAGCTAACTGTGCTCTCGGTCCACTGCTGCCACCTGCTGCTTTTAACAAACAACTTTAACACAGCAAACGTTTTTTTTTTTTTTTACCTGTTTAGAAATTAGCACAACTGCTAAAAAAAAGTCCACTCACGCAGCCTTTAATAGTTTACCCGACTCCATTAGCTCGTTATTTTAGCTTTATCCGTTAGCAACAGTTACACTTAAGGGTTAGTTCGTTTTCTGTCTTACCAAAGGACCACTCACTCGTCTTTACCAAGGACTTTTTCAAGACCACCTCCTCCTCATTTCACCAGTCTAAAGGTAAGAATTTGTTCATTTATTAGCTGTGTGCTACTTCAGCTGTGAGCCTGTTGCTGCTCACTGTTTTATTTCACATTCATCTGATGTCTGTTGGCATCATATTTGGCTCATGCTGGCTGCTAATTTCTGCTCTCCTGCTGGCTGTCATCTATTATTGTGCGATGTTTGCATTGGTGTTACTTGTGAATTAATTTCTTGTAATGGCTGAGCTTTATCTTTCTTTTTTGTTTTGCCCATGGATTATGATGCTTTAATGCTGTTCATTTGCATAGTGGTAAAATACAGTGTGTTTCAATATTGGAGTGTTGTGAGATGAATTGGTTGTGCAGCATATTGCCTCCTCCTCCCCGGTTTGTTTGTGTTGTTCTTGTGGAGTTACTCACTGCAAATTGGGTCTCAAGCAAGTAGAGGATGTTACAGTATTGTATAATAGCTTTACAAAGTATAATTTATTGTAATGGCTTTAGAAATGTCAACGCGAGTGCTGTCTTGCATAATCATTTACCTGTAATGATGGCTTTCAGGGAAATTTTCTCCACATACCTCATATTTAGCTAAGCATTAAAGGAGGATTTGAACTCAAAGGCATTAAGTATGTAACAGCTTGCTTTACTGTTCTTCATATCATGGCTGCTAAGAGATTGTTACCCTTTTAGTATGCGTATATATTGTTACTGTTGTGTCTAAGCCTGCTGTCATTGCTGTGGATTTAGATGTGTCAAATCTCAATTCATAAGATTGTTTATTGCCAAGTAGAGCCTGATAAATATGAGACTTAAGTCTGATGCTGATTTTAGAGGGTAAAAATTCACAAATTACCCTTTTTTTTTTTTTTGAGCTACAATGAAAATAGACCTTTTCTATGTGGATTGTGCACCGATTTGACTACGCAAACAAATAATCCAACAAATACATTGTCAACCAATCCAAGTTGACATGACAGTTGGGAGCATCTTTTTCTCTCTTTCTGTGCTGTTTGCCACAGTATTATAAATCACAGTTTACTTTGCTGGATAAACTTTTGCAGTGACATGGATATATTACCACAAACTTTTTTTCCTGCACCAAAAAAAACACAGAAAAACAGAAAAAAAAACACACCCCAAAATATGGTGTATACAGGTGAGTGACACATTCACATAAAAAGCAACCTTAAATGTCTTAGTAAGATGTTGGACCATCATATGCTAAACACAGCTTCAGTGCACCTTGGCATTGAGTCTCTGAAACTCTACCCTCATTCGGTGTTTTTATGATGGTGGTGGAGAGTGTGCTGTTGGTCCAAAACTTCTTCCCAGAAGTATTCAACTGGGTTTAATATCTGGTGACCGCAAAGCCCATAGCATGTGATTCACATCATGTTTTAATCGTGTTGACATGTTGACAAGTGGACCCAAACCATGCCAGCCCAACACAGCATATCAGAGTCACTGGATCATCTCACTGTATTCAGGCATGTACCATTCTCTTGGGTATTCGCCCACTTGTTGATGATATAGTGCATTAATCTTTGCACTGCAGCTCTACTATAATATCCTCTCTATGTAATTAGACTGTTCTTGCTGACAGTCATTGACATTCTCCGTCACCTGAGGAAGAGTTGCTCTTCTGTTTTTCCTCACATATTGCACATCATGAGTCATCGCCACAATTTCCAGATGCAGACATGTCACTTTAGTCACCGTGCTTATTGAAACACCAGCCAGATCAGCAGTCTTTGTGACTGACGCTCCTGCCATCTGTGGCCCAACAAATAAGCCTCTTACTTAGATCTTTTCCACTTGATACGCAATCAACTGAGCCTGCTCAGCATTTTTATACACGCCACAGAAGCATGATGGGATGTTAATCGCTTAATTGTACCATGCGTTGCACCTGTGTGGAAGCATCTGCATTTGTTATGTTTCTCTACTCATTTATTCAGGGTTTTTCCTGTTTGTTTGTATATGCAGACACCGATATGTCTGCGATATCGGCCTGTAATGTTGGCCAACAAATATATCGGTTGGTCCCAAGTAGGATGTAGTGGTCATATGGCAGCTGACGCTCAGCCTACACATGCTGCCACAAACAACACTTCAGCCTCGCCGCTGCTTCTCATTCAGCATTTTAGAAACCCCACGCCCACCCCGGCATCCACCTGAAGGCTCAGATTCCCCTGTGGAGGAGTTTATCATTGTCACTGCTCAATCTTCTCCGTGCTGAGCTTAGTGTTTGCTTGCTGCGAGTGATTGAGGTCAGCCTTGTCACCAAATACACTCTGTACCACTCTGTATCCTTTTAGTAATACAGCCATTTAGGTGATAAGGTGGCTGGCTGAATCAACCTCTTACTGTCTGTAGTGCACTAATGTATAATATTTATCCAATATGTATAACTAGTGTAAGGTTTTCGAGTTGAATCATATCCTCCAGGCCACTGCTGTGATTTTTGTGGATTTCTTTTACAGCTTGCATATTGTTGTGCATTGAATCACCTACTGTTTGTATGATGTATTGTTCTCTATACACTTTGATGCAAACAAATTGCCTTCCTGGGACAAAAATAGTAATAATGAAAGTGAATTGGACTGAACTCGGTTAGAGTGAATGAGTAAATGAATAAGTGTCTCAGACTATGTTATTTACTGTAGGGATTCTCAACAGTAACAGCTGAGTTTCGTTTTGTTCCCGTGCAGCACATTGTGGTGCTCTCTCCAGCAATGAGAGGTGATCAAAATGAAGTTTGATGTTGAGTCATTGAGGAAGGTTTTGTGAAAGCACCGCAAAGTAGGCTGATGAAACAGTTATAGTCGAAGTGTGAAACTGATGGGCTAATCCTGATTTCAACGTGTGACTGTACAAACTTGGTGTGAAAAAACCTAGCTGCCAATGTGCTGTTTTAACAGACTTTATTATCATTGTCATCCAGGACAAGCACGACCCGCCAAGCTGTTCAATATTTTTCAGCAGTCTACAGCCACAAAATATACCAGTTTCTCTGCTTTATCGCTATAATTCTCTTTCTGTATTCATTAAAAACACTCTGTGCATAACAGCTTTGATGATTAACTACATACCTAGGCTCTCAGTGTGGGATAGTGCTTAATTCTGCAGTCCGGTACAGTAATGTAATGGTGAATTTATTTAGCTAATATTCCCACAAAATGTGCTGTTGAGATTCACTTGTTGAAAGAGACCAAACGGCAGCCTCTGTGGCTGTGAAGTGAAGCTGATGCAGAAGTGCCAAAAACTGCAGTTCCTCAAAGGTCCACTTGAGGTTGGCTACAGAATGAGTCAATCTTTATAAGACCCCATATTAAAATGTCCAACTTCACAGCAGAAATAAACATGTTTACAGCCTTGTACAAAAAATGGTTTTGGTCACTACAGCTTATTTCCCTGTTTATGAAAACTGTACTGAGTCTGAATTTTTATTTTACTCTCCTGATCAAATTATATTAAGCCTTAAAGTTATGCATAATTAACAGGTAGGTGTTGTTACAGATGGCTCGTTTGAGCACCCAGGCACACCACTTCAGGTCCGCTGATAGCCTACGTCTTTTTAGATTAGCCGGGAGGCGAAAGAGAGGCCAAAGAAAAACTTGTGGGTGACGTCACGCATACGCCGTACATTATTTATACGGTCAGAGGTTGAGATTCACTTGTTGAAAGGAACATAGCCAGTGAAGGTCAATAGAGAACCTGCTTTGAATGCTCTTGACTTTACATTGAGCTGACCATTATACCAAAAATCCTTACTTAATGTACAAGGCCAAAGCTTTGTGGTACTTTTTTTTTTTTTTCCAACTATCTCATCAAGGGCAACTCATATTCTGATGAAATGTTACAGTCCTGGTTTGGCTTTTGACATTGCAATAGAGTGCATGTAAAAAGGATTTTTGGGGCTGGTGCTGATATTGGAGAGTAAAAATAAAGATGCACAGAATTTATAATAGACAGCTAAAGAAAAGTTATGTAAGCCTGATATAAACACAACAATATATAAACACGTAAAGCAGCTATGATATGTCAGTATGCAACTATGATATTTTTAGTATGAACAGAACTAATAGTATGTTTAATAGAACAGTATGTTATGCACAGCATAAACAATAAGCAGTAATGGTAGAGGTTATTATGGTCAGAGTTAAATACAATCATAGATAACAGTGAGTGCAAATATAGCAGGCAATGACCTAGCAACAGTAATCAGTCCATCAGTGACTGTATGTGTGTGTGTGTGTGTACATGTACAGTACATGTGAAATGGAGATTGTTTTCTATTCTTTTCTATAATGGATTATATGAGCCCAAGAATAAAATACCTTATAGTTATAAAAATGCGGCAAACTTCATACTTTTCTTCATTCAGAGTCATCACCTCTGCTTAACAACAGTTAGAAGTATGCATTAATAATTGTCAGTTCATTTGCGAATAATCACCTCATTAGCTAATGTTTGCCTGACTTCATATTTGAAAGCAGATGAAACATAAAACGGAAGAGGTAATCTATACAGAGAAGACAAAGTCTCGAAATCCTCACAACAAAGGGACCAAATAGTGTATGATGGGAAATGTCTGTTTTTGTCTACAGCTGGGCCAAGAATTCCCAAAGTGCTCACCAAGGTAGTGAAGCTATATTTCTACTGACAGAAGCATTCAGATCTCTGTTGCCTTTGACATCCTCCTATCTCTCTTTGTGTCAGCGAGACGTGGAGCAAAGTGAAAGAGAAAGCACCAGGAGCAAAGTGAGATAAAGAATAGCTGGCTAGAAGAAATAGTCATTAAGCAATTTACCTTTTTTTTGTATTCTTGTTTTGGTAGTTGTTTATGTACATTACATGAAGGCAAATAAGATGATTTTAGAGCAAGGTTGCATTAGCGATCACAGACTTTTGAACAAAATGAACCATTGTCTTCAAAAAACCTTTGAAGCATTTGTTGCAGGACTTCAGCTCTAGATTGCATTCGATTGCACAGCTGTTGCTGGTTTTGTGTCTAACCCCTGTAGGTACTTTGACACTGTGATTTGCAGCAGGTATTAAAATTGTGTGAAAACATAACTGTGAAACGCATCTGACAGATGTATCTGCTGAATGGTTAATAATGGGAATGATCAAAGTGTGACAGAACAGGCGCAGGTCCCATTCACATAACGGCCACGCGGAGCCAAGAGCAACAAAGCTAATATGTGACAGTGAGAGGCAGGAGGATTGTCTTTTGATTGAACTGTGCAGCATTAAAAAGACTGATGACTGGCTGACACGCAGCGATGGTCACAGTATATACTTCATGTGGAGTAAAGGACATAAAACAGTACTCAATTTAGTCCCTTGTTCTATTTGTTCTCTTATGGCAACACACAGATTAAAGCCAACAATGCTATTATCTAAGTACTTTTTGACTTCCCTACTCTGTTTAAAGCCCATTTCTTCCTACTGAGGAAGTAAATCTTTAAAAACTGGTCACATATATGTACTTTAATTTTTTAAAAAAAGGCTAAATGATTTTCTTAAACACCTTCGCGCTGTAGTTTTCACCAAACAGGAGTAAATAGTGCATGTGCTGGACTATTTTCAGCAGTGGATTTAATGCTCCAGTGAGTATTTACAGCACCGGAACAGTGCATGTGGGACACCAAATAAACTACAGTGCCCTAAGTGTTCATTGTAATGAAGGAAACAGCCACCAAGTGCACTGGTGTGGCTCATTTATGTATTTTTAATTGTTTTTGGAAAACAATGGAGGTCTTTGGCTACGGTACAGTATATTGAGCTATAGAAACAAGGCAATACTTTGGATTAATTCATTGCTGTTGCCGTCAGTAACAAAAAGAAAGAATATGACCGACTTTGATACTTGAAGAGATGCATATGACCCTGACTATAGTATGACTTACCATACATGACAGACTATGGTGCCAGGGCATTTTTGGCTTGACATACATCTTTGATTCAGAAGTCAACCGCTGCCTAGTTTCACTCTCTACTCCCAATTTCCTGGCATGTCCTAATCCCGGCGTGCTCAGCTTGACTGCTCCTGGAGGGGCCGCGTAGGAGTGATAGACAGTTAGTAGTGACACCCTAAATCAGCCGTATAGACTGATCAAAGTACTGCATTGTTGGACTGAAATTGGACTCGGGACGGCTGCAGCAAGCTCAATATGAGGCAAGTTTCCGTCCTGTCTGGTCTCATTTCGAGCTCAGCGTTTTGAATGATTCATCATACGGAGAGTGAAAGGGATGGAAGAAAAGTTCAAATGGAGAGTGACAAATTCTTGGTTGAGATGTGTCTACCGGAGGGGGCTAAGAGGTGTTGTTTTTCAAATGCAGCTCTTAAGTCTTTGAACGCTCAATGCTAGCTGTTTCTGTTCTGAGGAGATTTCCCACTTTTTGTGCTTCAGTCTTCTTTTCTCTGCATGAATTGGAAATCAGCACCTGATTTTTTTATTTTATTTTTTTATTTCACAGCCTATAGTTGGAGTGAATCTCATACTTCTGCAGTGTAACAGCATGCAGCCACTTGTATAAACCCGATATGAAGCAAAAGAAAGCTCTGAATTTATGCTAAGCAGCCTGCGTAATGATACAATACTCCCTTACAATGTCCTCTGTTTCTAAGGACTGAAGATACAAGATACTCTCTGAATGGCATCCAAGGCTATCTTTATTCAAAGAGACTGTTGCTATGTAGGACTGTTGCTATGGAGGAGTCTCTCACCCTCTCATTGAGATGGACAGCTGTAGCCTCGCCACAGGGAGGAGCCCTTTCTCTCTCTCTCTCTCTCTCTTGTTCCTGTGTGATGTTTCCTGAGGAGTCCAACCTGAGGGAGTCGGCAGGGGTTTCTTCTTCACAATGATTTAAAAGGGGGGAAAAAAAGCGCGACTCACACCAAGAAAGAAGGAAACTGACCAGTTGAAGGACTGAGCAAAGTGTACAAGTTTGCAGTAATGCAGCAGTTGTTCACAGAGCTGAATGCTCTTCATACGTTAGTGCTGGCTTTTTACTTTTCTCCCTCCTCTTATGTTTGAACTCTGAATAACAGCTCTGTGAATATTCAATCATATATTATATAAATACATTTTAAAGCCCCCAAGGCATTTACGATGTTCATAAACATTGAAATATGATCTAGACACAGATGCTTGATTGCTTTTGGTTATTGTGTACTTTCTGATATATTGTAAGTTTCTGCAAGAGTGGCAGAAACTGTTTGCTTCAGTTGTTAAATAACAAATGGTTGAATGGCTGGTTAACATCCTGTCCTGTCAAACTGTTTTAACATCCGAGACACTCGCAGCATTTCATCATATCAAATTTTACTGAGAGTGTAATGTTTAATAAGATTGCAGTGTTGGATGTTGTAAGAGAGAGTCACTGTGATATTCTGTTTCAACGTGGACAGCCAGATTTTCAAATTTTTGCTTTGTACTGTTTTTCATTATGACAAGAAAGGTAGGATTTATTAGTTACAGGGACTGGAAATGTGTGTGTGTGTGTGTGTGTGTGTGTGTGTGTGTGTGTCTGAGAGACACACTTACCAAGAGGAGATATGTGTGTCCCAGTTTCCTTGTTTGTACTGTTTTATTCTGCTGTACTTTTTCAGTTTTATGGATAAAAATATACCCAGAATTTAGAGGATTGTTGGTATGATACAAGGATTTAATCATCTGTGTACCCTGAACATTTTAGCTATGGATTTGTGCTATGACTATTGGACCATCATAAACTCCCAAAGTATGGATACATGACCAAGTGGCAACCGGCATGTCTGTGAAGTGAAGCCAAAGCAGAAGTGCCAAAAACTGCAGTTCCCTGAATGGCCATTTGATGGTGGCTATATCAATCTCCATTAATCTCAATATTAAAATGTCTAACTTCACAGCAGTTTACAGCCTTTGATTGGTTGGATTTTTTTTAACTCACCTGTTCAAATTATATTAAGGCTTAAAGTTATGCATAATTAACAGCATGGATGCTTTGATTGACAGGTAGGTGCCATTACATGTGGCTTGTTTTAGCACCCCGGTGTCATTTGGCCACCAACAATCCACAATGCCGATTTTTAGGTTAGCTTGGAGGCAGAAGAGGCAGAACTGCTTACATGGCCGTGGCCAGAGCCACCTCACACTGAGCTTCAAAACAGCTCTTCAAAAACTTAGGGGTGACTTCATGCATACGCTGTCCATTCTTTATACTGTCATGGACATAACACAGTGGCAACTAAGTGTAGTTTCCTGAATGTTATGTTTATGTTTGTATAATTTTATTGTTCACATTTTAAGAGATTATGTTCAGTAGCAACTTTTCTTTTTCCAAATTAAAGTCCAGTGTGTGAGATTCAGGGGGCTCTATTACAGAATGAGAGATGGGTGATGGGCAGCCACACAGAGTGGTGCAGAGGAGAGCAGTTTGGTACTTTGCTCAAGGGCATCTCTCCAGCCACCAGTCCATACTTTGGTCCATACTGTACTTGAACCGGCCACCTTCCCGTTCCCAAGCCAAATCTCTACAGACTGAGCTACTGCTGCCCCCAATTTAATGTATGATCACCTGAAATTAAGAAGAACCGTTTTTCTTACCTTAGAATGAGGCCTTTATATCTGTAGACACCACGGATCTTCTTCCAATGAGTCCGCCACGTTGAAATACCAGTAGCCCATAACGGACAAACGAAAACGCTGCCTCTATAAAGGGCCTTTCGTGCATTTTGTGACCACCATAGTTTCTCCTTCACGCTAGGACGTAGAGGTTGAGGCAGTCAGCAGCAAGACCACTAGATGCCACTAAATGCTAGACACTGCTCCTTGTAAAGACGCGCTTCCTCATGTGATTAGGTCTAAGTAACAAAAAGACTTTGATTAAAGTAATGTAATGATTGTGGTTTTGCTCAAATGTTTCTAAATTACTCACTTTTTGATTATTTAACCAAGACCACAATCTAAACTTAACCAGGTGCTGTGAGTGCCAAAACATCATTAAAAAAACCTTAATCATACAACAAGCTACAAGATATTGGAGGGAAGACTAATTAAAAATACATTTCGCAGGTATGTTCTGTATAAACATTTTGTGATTTTGCAGACAGTCATTAAAAATATTTCATCATCATTATGTCATAAAAAACATAACACAGGTGCAATTATGTTTCTCTTAAGCACATTTGCTTTTGCAAATTAGTAGCATATAAAAGAGTCATTTCGAGGAGACAGGGTTGACAGAGGGGAAACTTTAGATTCGACTGGGTATGATTGAGTCTGTGAGAAAATATGCACTGGTTTTGCAAAGTGTGACAGCGGGTCAGAAGTTAATGAATAAAAATCTCATTAAAATATAGCACCCCACCTGCTTCACTTCTGTAGGACTCTTGATATCCAAAGCTCTTTTACTTCATGTAAAAGTTGAAGGACTGCCTGCAGGAGGAGATAACGTAGATCATAATGAGGCAGGTGTTTTGAGCACTGCACCTCCATAGAGACCTGAAATCAGAGGACACCCTGGTCTGTAAACCCACTGAGAACAACCTGCTGTTGCACTCTGGCTCTGCTGCTGTGTTCAAAGATCAGGCCTCAAAGGACACACTCGGCATCCCAGAGTGCCGACTTGCGGCAGATGTTTTAACGGAGGCCAATGCTAAGCTGTGCCAGCTGTTGGGGTATGCTGCTTCACGCTTCTGGGCTGAAACCGGCATCATCAAGGCAAATCTTCACTCTCCATGTGGAATAACCAGAAACCGTCCACACCTGATTCACTGTTGCTTTGCTGCCAATCCACGTGCTAAGCCAGCCATTGAGGATATTCATGGCCAGCCACTGAAGCAGTGTCTCAAACAATTCCCCATCATCAGCTGCTTTTGTTTGGTTACAAATTACTCACATTTCAGATAAAAACTTCTAAAGCTTGGTAAATTAAATTTTTGTGAGCCTGTTTTTAAGTCCTGATAACACGGTTGTAGAGTTTGCCGTTAACACTTGCTGTGTTTGAATTCTTGATCACTCTTGGAGCAGCAGCTGCGGGCTGATACTATTTGAATGAATGCCACCCCCGTGTGTTTCACCAAACATGGCCAGAATACAGATAAGCCTTGCAAACACCTCCATTAGTTCCCTGTAGTAAAAGCCACACCTGCTACATGGATGTTTCAGTCCCTGGCTCCATTTGTCTTTCAGAGTTAGACCTCTCTTCCCCTGTTTTTTTTCTCCTTGGTCGCCTCTTTTGCTCCTTACCCTCCTCCTAGTTCCTCCCTATTCTCTCCATTGTTCCACGACTCCCCCTTTCTCCCCCTGCCTCCCCCTGCCTCTTGTCTAACCTTTGAGGAGCTTCCTCACTTTGGCCTGTAACAGGGGTCATCAACTCTCTCCTCGTGTTTCCACTGGCAGGCTATCACTCAGCGCCACCGCAGGGAAAAAAGACAACTACTAATACCTCACACCAGCACAATAGCCCCCACCAGCCACACAAAAGCCACTAGAAGTTGTATTAGAACAGCGAACTTTAAATAGAACACACTCGTTTGAAATGACTCGAACGGGGTTACGCTACCAAACAATATTGTATTTGAAGAGGGACTTTAAAAGCCCTTTATGGCTGGCTCAGTTGTACGATACTCCAGAGTCAAGTGTCAGCTAGCTTATCGCCCTTGTGTGTACATTAGCCCTGACAGTGTGAAGTCAGCATTAGAGAGGTCCTAATAAAGTTTCTTTTTGGTTGCGATCCAGATCTAAGTCGAGTCTGCCGATACTGAATCTGATCTAATACCACCTAAATGTGGACTAAATAAATATCTGACACACTGAAATAATTGCCGTAGCTACTAAATCTGACACCTTATTTTTCAGAAGGTTCAAAACTATAAAGCTGACAAGCTTAAATTATTGATATGGATATGGATGAAAGTTGAACTGGGAGAATGCGACTCTACACTTTAATCCGACAACAGGCTAATTTAATTAGAGTGTGCCCTCAATTTACCCATAGAATTAATGTTAATTAGTGACAGCTGATGTGATGTACCACCGACGGAGTTTGTCATTGTCAATATTTCAGGTTTTTAGAAATGTTGTATTAATGTTTACACCACTTTTAAACTAAAAAAGTAAATGACTCTGATCCTTCCTCTGCTCTTTTTAAAAAAAAATATAGAAAGTGAAGTTTAACTGTATTAACCGCAGAGACCATCATGTCCTGAAGCATCGGCCACACCGACTCCGACAGAGCGGCTCAGCATCTCAGCCGTCCTTATCTCCATTCAAACATGGCAGCTCATAGATTATGTATGGTTCATGCAGTATGGGGCCATGTCCTCCCACAGATCATGTGGAGGCAGAGTACTCAAAACACACCAAGTGAGAACCTGCAATATACATGGACCCATAGTCATTATTAATGCCCCTGGATATCTATGATACTGTAGGTACCTGCAGCACATTGCACCTCCTGGTGTGCACAGTGGACTGGATTACAGGAGCTGACAGAGGCTGTATTGGTATGATCGCTGGAGCTAAATATGATCATAATCTTGACAGGTATACATTATAGTCAGTAAGGCTTTCGTGATTGTAATTACCTCTGCTGTAAATTACCATTGATATACTGAACATGGTGTTCCAGTGCAGTGTCATTATATCAAATGACTTTTCAGACTAACATTAAAGGGTTATAGCACGTTTAAACCAAAAAAATTCAAATATGTGGCTGCACATTTGACCTATTTTGAATGTGTCTCCCTGCCCTCCTTTTTTCATTATTATATTCCAACTTTTTTCAATATGATATTAGATCTGACGGAGTATTTAGAGCTTAAAAACTGTTTGTTCACTTATTCATTCATCTAAGAGCCCTCTGGCTCGTTCGTGATTTCCTGTTTGAAAAGGAAGCTTTGAAAAATAAAAAAGCATGTTTTTTGGCATGGAACAAGGATATTTGAAGGCAATATTTTTTTTCCACTCTTCAATCTGGCTTCATTATATTTCTAAATTGGTTTTTCATATTCGACAACAAGAATTTTGAAGTCATGATCAGTGATTTGGTTATTGGGCAAAGGGATCAAGGGAAAACATTTTGCACAAAGGCTTGCAGGCATCCTTGCACACAAACGTGATGTGTCTCTTTTTCTGTCACGCACAGACATAAATAAATTTTACTTCCACCCTTTTACCAGTCCATCTGTGTGGCAGGCTCTATTGTCCATTAATGGGTGCTGCCTAGACTCCGCCTTTCTCCATTATCCCTCTTCGCTCCACTCAAGACCCGTATGGGAGGGGGTGGTATGTTGGCCAAAGTGAAGGGCCCCACATCTCTATA
Organism: Argyrosomus regius; assembly: GCA_946959425.1. NCBI lineage: Eukaryota > Metazoa > Chordata > Actinopteri > Sciaenidae > Argyrosomus > Argyrosomus regius. Next base: position 10,383,873 of record OX336883.1, read on the forward strand.
GGTGGGGATAAATCAGCCCTCATCGGGACCTTAAATCACTATGGTTAATAGACTTGGTCTGTGTCAGTGTGTTTTGGACCACCGGGGCCAGTAGTAAGCCCCCCCAGGAAGGCAGAGAGAGGAATCTAGGCCAGACCAGCTCCAAGTGACCAAGTCCAGCCCTGCACAATAGAGATCCAGGCCTCCAGGGGAGGCTCTCTGGAAAGCTGCCTAAGAGATGACTAATTATTACACACAGGCATCTACACATCGGGGTTCCCCCTCGTCTTTTTTGCTTTTCTGTTGCTGTGTGTGAGGAGAAAATGACCGAGGATGTGGCTGAAATGAAGGTGGATCAAGAAAAGTAAGCAGGAGGATGGAAGTAGTCACAGGAAGGCTGTGATAAATGTGCCTATGTGAGAATAAAATAACAAGATGAGAATGAAGAGGACGAAGAGATGGTCCAAAGCCTGTTTGCTGGCAGGCCCACTTAGAGAGCGCCAAGGGGCGAAGGCCCCCTATTCAGTACGTGCCACCAAGTGGTCTGTTCCCACAGCTAAACACAGGCAGAGCCAGGGGCACCACTGAGGCAGAAAAGAGGAGTCCTTTCTCTCTTTGAAAAGAAAATGTCCTCCAGACCAGAAGTGCTACTAATTTTTTTTTTTCCACCATTTTCTTCTCTCTTTCCTCTCTGTGACCTTTTTTATGTCTCTTACAAGTTCTTGTTTGAATTATCGCCACGGCTGCTTGTTCAACACCTATGGAAAACAGCGTTTCAAGAGACCGCTCTTACAGACTCTTTCATCATGTGAAGAAATATAAAACTACTGTACATGGTTATATTGCTGTAGTGATTTAGTACTGAACTTCCCAGAGATGTACTGTGGCTTTTTTGTTGGATTTTCTGCTGGTGAGGTTTTGATTTTTGGCGCAGGTGATCGGTGTAGCCTGAACAATTCTGGATTTTTGAGGCTGATACCAATATCATTAATATTTGAGAGCTTTAAAATCAGATAATGATATATTGGCTAATAGTTATTATTTCCATAAATGCACAGCTGTGACGAAAATACACACTGAGTGGGTTGTTTTACAGCTGAAAAATAAACCTATCAGTGCTTTCTGATTGAACGAATTATGTTTATTTGGATATCCATTAGCTGCTGTATTACACCAGCTATTTTTACTGGGGTTCGTATAAAATTTTTTTTTTTTGTTATTACACAAAACACAATTACAACAGCCCATCACACAACAGCTACATCCATACATTAACTTCATAAATAAAGAAAGACGTACATTATAACTTACAACATGAGATAAAACACAAGAGGACACACTATAATAATCATTAATCCATCCATTTTCTTCCACTTATCTGGGGTTGGGTCGCGGTGGCAGCAGGTTTAGCAGACGGCCTTCTCCCCAGCAACGGATTCCAGCTCCTCCTGGGGGTTCCTGAGGCGTTTCCAGGCTAGATGGGCTATGTAGTCTCTCTAGCGGGTTCTGGGTCTGCCCCGGGGTCTCCTTCCAGTTGGACGTGCCCAGAACACCTCCAAAGGAAACTACCTCAGCTAACTCTACCTGAGCTCCCTCCTGTCCAAGCTTTTCACCCCATCTCTAAGGCTGAGCCCGGCTAATTGGTGGAGAAAGCTTATTTCAGCTGCTTGTATCCATGATTTCATTCTTTCGGTCGGGATAGGGTGGGGGGTTAGAATGTAGACGGACTGGAAAATCAGGAGCTTCACCTTTCAGCTCAGCTCCCTCTTCCCCACGAGGGTCCAGTACAGCACCAACTTGGTGGTCCATCTCACGCTCCATTTTCCCATCACTTGTGAACAACCATGGGCTTGAGGTGCTGACTCTCATCCTGGCAGCTTCACACTTGGTTGCAAATCGCCCCAGTGCGAGCTGAAGGTCACGGTCTAATGAAACCAACAGAACCACATCATCTGCAAAAAAACAGAGATGCAATCCTGAGGTACCCAAACCGACACCCTCCTCACCCTGACTGCGCCTTGAGATCTCGTCCATGAATGTCATGAACAGAATCAGGAACAAGGGGCAATCGCCCTAATATAATTAGCAATATAATGAAAATAGACTAATTAGACTAATAGACACAAATTAATAAATAGCTAGTTGTTAGTTAAGCTGTACTTACTGATACTTTTCTCTGCCTCTTTAGTCACATTGCACATACTAATAGTGTTACTTCTCTTTATTCAAAGAACTGTCATATTATGTGTGTCAGATCTACCAGATTGCAGACTGTATTTAGAGGAGGTTTGTCTCATGAAAGAGAAAAAAACAGAGAGAGGGAGGACCTAAGGGAACATTCATAGTCTTGTGGAGTTGATGTTGTTATCAAATGTCCTGTCTGTCAAGGCAGTAAGCTGGAGTGGAACTGCAATTTCACACAAATCATTTTTAAACTCACTGGAGCCAAATATCCATTCTCAGACTGTTTCATACTGTTCAAAGACTCCACAGGAGTCCTGAAAGTCTGGAAGCTCCCCAAGTCCAACATACTTGTTGCCAATCTTAAATGTTATCTGATCTGATGGACAGTAGGTACCCTGTGTCCTACATTGGGGTAGAATGAAGGGCTACAAATATACTAAAGTCGAGTATAAAATTAAAGAAATTTGATTATGAAAATTAATATTTGATTGTGGATGGTGTCTTGTGAGTTGTCCAGGTGTTCTTCCAGAGCCAGAGCTTACATAAAGTTCATTTACAATTTACTTTCCTCCAGCTTTTTTGAGTTTACAGACCTTGTTGCCTTCATCTCTCTCTATCCATTTCATCCATTAGTTTCTTTGCCTCTGCTGTGAAAATTGTAGCATAAATTTGAAGGGCCAACTGTTTTTGATCGCTTCTGTTTCGCTACAGCGAGATTTTTTTTGCTCTGATGGGATTTCGAGGTTGATTGGCCGCGCATCTCAAATCATAGTTTTCCACTGTGATGTCCTCAGTATTCATTCAGTTGTTCAATATGTGATGCTTTCTGACTATCAGGTCAAAACAATATGTGTGGTAGAAATAGCTATTATGTGTAAGGTGTAAGTTTTTGTAGGTTTTGATCACTGCTTTAGGCAAAATGAGATGGATGTTAACTCGTGATTTTTCTCACTTCAGCTTGTGAGCTTTGTAAGATCAGCCAAATTTCTCTCAGTATATGTGTGTGTGTGTGTGTGCGCATTATGTGTGGGTAGTTATTTTTGCCCATGTGTTGCAATGTCCTATATTATGTGCACCCCAAAGAATGTGCGTCACTGCAATTTAAGTATGTCAGTGCTATGACACTGAAGCATTTCCAAAGCATGTGTGGATGTTTTTCTTCACTGTCTGTCTCTGATGGAAGTTGTACAAGTTTTGCTAGAGTTACTAACAAGGCCATAACATTTCTATTTACCAGAGATAGGAGGAGCTTGACCTCGGTATTTTCTGTGAGGCACTCTTGGGTGGTTTTTGATGAGAAGCAGGCGCGATATTGTGACCCACAGGTCAACTGCTATGAGAGATTGGATTTGTGTTCTGATACTAAGACTGTCAGTGTTTAAGATGTCGTGCTGGGTTTCATGTTTTCCAAAGGGACTCGGTGGAATGGAAAGAAGTGACGAAAACAGCAGGGAGTGGCCTACATTAGCTCCTACTGAACTATTGGACAAATGGATTATGTAGGTCTTCCGATGTGTGCCAGAAAACATTCCTTACACAAGTATATAAATACTAAATACAGCAGATACAATTCCTCTGTAGCATTGAGACAGCAGGGTCACTGTGTTTCCACATCTTGTGTGCACAAGTTGTTTATCTAATGGGATAAAAAGTTTTGGACAGCTGCCACTATCACTGCACTTCAATGGCTTGTACAAAATAGTTCCTCTGTAACTTTTGGGTCAGTAATTGTTTTGAAGGCATTCAGTGAAAAAGATTGACTTTGAGAATCCACCAACACACGCACAAACAAAAAGTTTTAACAAGTCAGTGTTCCAGATATTATTTGATGCTTTTGGTAAGTACTGTCAATGCCACCTGTGTGATGAGTGCTTGTGATTCACTTTCGCTAATTTGATTCATGCTACTTCTAATTTCTGAGGGCATTTTGTTGGTACTCTATAAAAATTAGAATTGTTAATCTTGGCCTCACGATTCAATTCACCTTCGAATGCACAATGATTCTTGATGCATTTCAATCAGGGTGGGAGATTTGCACCAGTCACCAGTAAAATGCTAGTAAAATATGAAAGATTTCAGACACAAAATAATGATTTAGCCTTCTATTGAGTGGCTGGTAAAATTTAACATTTATCTCAGTGGCTGGTAGATATTCATTTTTTAAAAGCTAATCTCCCACCCTGAAAATTACGGCGGGTACTTGGGCTAAATGACAGCACTAAATTCAACATTAGATATGTTACATATTATTATGAGAAGTGTAAACATATTTTCGGTTCATTATGAAATGGGCCACCACAGTCTAGGTCAGTGTTTCTCAAACCTTTCCACCATGTACCACATCAGAAAATATTTGTCTCTCCAAGTGCCACTACTTTGACAGACCTTAAAGTCCACCAGTGTTGGTCGACTCGGTTCAACTACGGACAATTCACACATAAGCCAGATTTGTTCCTGATGAAAAGATTCATTCTTGTTGACTTGTTGAATCCTAAAAAGAACTGGTTAAAGCACCAGAGCTAATGTGGTAGAAAAGGTGGTACTCCTGATCAGCCCTTCTCTTTCTACTGTAATATTTCCTGTTTGGAGCCACGATTGCAGAGTTTTTGAACCATTAATTTTACCCCTACTTCCTATCTCTTGTCACTTTTTGATCATGGATGTATGTAGGGATGTCCCGATCAGGTTTTTTTGCGTTTGAGTCCGAGGCATTTGGTTTTGAGTATCTGCCGATACCGAGTCCCGATCCTATACTTCTACAGTACATTAAAAAAATGAAGAACAGCGAAGAAACAGATCGCTTTACGGCACGCAGCAAAGTGACGTCATGCCGCATGCGTTGTTTCTGTGTGGAGTTGAGACGGTCTGACTCTGTACCACCACATAACAGTAAATACTAAGCTGTTATTTTTTCCCATTTGTTTTGAAATATTATAGTTCTGATTAAAAAAAAAAAGAATGAGAATAAATATACATATATAGATATATATCCGATCCCTGATCGGGATGCAACGTCCGATTCCGATCGAGTCTGAAACCACGTGATCGACCCCGATTTCCGATCACGTGATCGGATCGGGACATCCCTAGATGTATGCCTGCACTACGTGAATCTACGTGACGACGTATCAGGCTGATATTGAAACGAACTGAAAAGATAATTCAGGAAATGCAAAACTTATTTTAAATGACATTCAAGTGATATTTTAGTTTAATTTCAGTCAAACAGTTGCAGATGGTTCCTCCAAGTACCACTACAGGAAGTCGTGTACCACCAGTGGTACTCATACCACAGTTTGAGAACCAGTGGTCTAGGTAATTAATGGGAAACACTCGGTTTAAATCGGTGTAGTTTAGCTCAGCCTGTGACTGAATCCACAACCAGGAACGCCAGTTTCTTTCTGTGTTTCCCCTCCGGTGTCCTTTTTCTTCTCATCTTTATGAAATACATTGTGAAAATCCTTGAGACGCTCAATTAATTTAACTCAAGTTGAAACATTTTACCACATTTAATGTGTTTTTGTGCTATCAGCAAGAATTTTTATCGGATCATGAGACTAAAACTTTTTTTATTAAAAGTTAAAATAAAAAGTTTTCTTCCATTTCGAGGTGGTTGTGTGCATCTGATGTGAGCAAGCTGCAGTGTAGAGAATAGATTTATGGGAAATGATCACACAGGATATACAACGTAATTCTCATTTTATATTTTTCAAACTTACAGTTGCGCCTTTCTGGGTTTTTTTTCTTCTCTCCCTCCATGTCTGTGTCCCTCTCCTCTTTTTTCCTCATGTTCCAAAATAGTAATTAGTACAGAATCACACTGGCGCCAGAACACAAAACCACAAAAACATGGAATCTGAGGCTTTTGGGGGCAGCTGCCTCTTCAACAGCAAGCATATGGCAGACACCCTTTTTGGAATGCAACACACTGATTTGGGGATTGATCCTGCCTCCATGTGCCACCCAGGGTGGGGAGGGGGGCACCGTCCCACTCTGCTCATCATCAAATTAGCCCATGTTTACATTCAACCCCTTAACTTAGCTTTTATTTATAGGTTCTCATTTGAACTGAATACGGTGTGTGTGTGTGTGTGTGTCTGCATGTATGTGTGTAGGTCAGGAAGCCATCAGATCAATACTTTTTTTTAATGCCTGATGCAATGCAAGAGTGCTGATATGACACAATTTTGGAGGGCAGACAGACAGGCACACACACATACACACTTTGCTTTGTGCATTCCCCTTGGCCTCTATGACAGGGGAATGTTAATGAGTGGAGCCAGCCTTCGAGCTGAGCTCTGTGCCATATGGACCTGCCACAGGAGTGGCACAAATCCTACTGACTAATTTAACTCGGAAGCACACACGCTTACTCACACACGTATGGGCATCTGACAAATATGAGAAAATCTGGGCTTCTCATTCTGACGTTCACATGAATGTAGGATTGCTACAGTGTACAATGTACAAATTTGGCATTTTTGCACACATATATAGCCACCCTCCTGGGTCACTAACATTTAGAATGATTAATTTTCATCTATTACTTTCATCTTCCGAAGCAAATGTGGCATATGTCTGGATTGTAGACACCAAACCTGGATAAATAATAGAAATTCTTGCAGATCATTTGAATTTTTATGTTTACCGTTGGGTTTTTAGCACTGCTCCTCCTCTTCTTCCTCCTCCTCCTCTTTCTTCTCCTTCCATGTTTCTCTGTCAGAGACTTTAAGGGCCTGGCAGGGGGCAGGTTTCCCCTTTAGCAGAAGCCAAACTCACACACTCCCAACACTTGTTCACACTGAGTCTTTGTGTGACATGCTCAGTGTGACATCTATAGTATATTGATGCCATTGTCATCTAACTCAGTGTAAAGATAGGTGGACATGAGGTGCTACAGTATAGATCCCAGATTGTTGTTAATGTGGGCAGAAGAGACATAATGTACCAGTGTCAGCCACGGTCTATTTTTAGTCTGCTTTGCTCTCTTGTGCTTGCTTGTCTTGTACACTCAGGTTTAATATTCCTGGTTTGTCACTCAATATTAAGTATGTCAGATATGTGTGAGTTAAAATGTTTATTTCATGCAAGGAATTTCGGGGAACAGATTTGTCCGCTGAGTGACACAAATACTACAGTTCCCACAAGACCATTGAAGATTCATGATGTCCTAAGGCTCAGTCAGTTCTTCCATCTGAGAAACGTGTACGTGGTCTGTTTGCTCAGTTAACAGCCAATGAACTACAGTATATCAGACAAACCTTAAACTGACAGCATGACCAACCTTTTTCTCCAACAGTCAACTACAATGAGCCATTTGCCTGCAACATAGCATCGATGGCGATGGCCAGAGCCAAATATTCTAAGCTTTACAATGGCATTCTTTATACTGTCAGTGGGTATACCTAGCTAAAAATAATGCAGTCTAATACAGCAGTCCAGCCATGAATCCTTGTTTCATTGGAGTTAGGGCTGTGTAATATGACCACAATCTCATATCCCGTTAATGATGCATATCACACATAGCACATTTCTTGTGAATTCAATGAACAAATATGGTTTGAATGATTAAATTTCCTTATTTTTATGTCTATTTTACGCGGCATGTGCAATATTTTACATATCTATTATCTTATAATAGTTCATATTAAATGACCACATGGACAGACCTATATATTATCACACTTACAGCAGTCTTTGCAGATGTAAGATGCCACGTCTGTGTTATCTCCTTCCATCTTTGTGACTCTTTATGATGTCCCGTGGGCAAAAGTCTAGCCTGTGTCTGGGGTTTGTTTTGAGCACTGGACTGAATTTCTGTGGCCATCATCCACAAACTGTCCGTATTGTTTGACATGATGTTGCGCAAGAGGTTAGTGGTGTTTTAGCCTGGCATAATTTGGCATAATTTCTAAAGTACAGTTTACAGTTCCATGCCAGACTTTTCTTATCCAAACCATGTGTGCGACAGAAGTAGCCTTTCTTTTAGGTCTGAGTTCCTCTTTTTTCGTTTCTTTGTGTCGTTTTCATGCAAATTTTCTGCCTGCATCTGTGCCAACTGACAAGAAATATTGCCGTAAAGAGTTTGATTTGCGACACAACAAAATAAATAAAACAGCATGATATGAAACAACATTTTTCTGTTGTCACACAATATAAACTACTGCTCAAAAGTCTGGGGTCTCCTGCTACAAAAGCCTTATTCAGTACACATGGCTGAGCGATGATGATGGCTACTCTATAGTTTTGAATGGTCTTTCATGCTTTAGGTTGTAGAAATGTATTTGTAAAAATATAAGGAATCCTTAGTCACTGGTTGAAGAAATTGGAGGCTGAGCATCCAAATATGTGCAGATTTAAATAGAAACATGCTCCTGTTTCTATGATAATGCAGATGTGTTGCTTTAGCAAAGCTATTCTTAAAGCTTCGAAATAGAAATGGATATGTTAGTCTACGATTAGCACTATTGGAATTGGATCACTGAATATCAGTTGAATATACTGTGGACTCACATATCACAGTTTAAATATATTCAAACTCACCACTCAGTAGACTGCAGAGGGCCCAAAGAAAAATGGATTCGTAAAACATTTTGAGCTCAAATGCAAGCACCGGTGTGGTTCAATATTGATCTTGGGTCACGTTTTGGTCACGCTTTTCTGGATTTCAAATGTAAATTATACTTTTAGTGCCTGAATTATACTATAATTTTATCTATGGTAAAATATCCATTATTGAAGGAAAGAAGGTGACTCCAAACTTTTGAGTGGTAGTGTACATCATCATATCGCACAGCCCTAACAAAAGTTATAGTGTTGCGTTTTTTTGTTAATGTTGATTCAGATTTATGGCCACTTTAGAGGCTGAGGTTTGTGATGCTGTCTTATACTGACAGGTGTTTCTGTTATTTTGTCCATGCTATTTAGTATATCAGTGAGGGTATGCTAAATAACAGAAACACATCTCTGTGTAATGCAGTACAATTCAACAGCACCACAAATTACATCCTACATAATGATGAACACCCCTCTAAAACAGTTTCAACAAAACCCGAACATTATGACCTTCATGACGTTTGGATTCAGACCTGTTGAGGTGGACTGCATTAGTTTTAGGCCACCTAATAAACTGCCATATGTGGAGTCTATATGTATAATAAAACATGTGCTGAGACCCACCACTTAAAGTCACGTAAAATATATTGTACATAAAAATAACTGCATAACATAAAACTTTGAGAATGTTCAGCCCTCACCCTCTAACCCAATATATAGTTAAAACATCATCACTATCACCAACCCTTGACTGTAAACCCACAATTTTTATACCATAGACTCATCAGGTGGCCTATGATCCTTTAAGAATTTGATGCTGTGGGAGATAAAGGAATTTCTTACCCTGTTAGACTTGGCCTTTAGCAGTCTAAATCTCTGTCTAGAGGGGAGAAACTCAAACTCTTCATTCAGACAATGGAGAGGGCTCTTCAGAAATGACTCAAGCCTTTGAAATTACTCTCTTGGAAAAATGTGAGCCAGATCAGGCCGTTTAACACCATTGATCTTACGGGCCACTCTTACTGTTGAGCAATAAAAAACAGAGGTATATGTTTTTTTCCCAGTGTAATTTGTGGTTCTCTTAAACCTTTCAAAATATGTGTAGCTAGTGATTTGATGGTGACAAATATAAGTCTGAGTTTGTAAAATGATTACTTACACCTAGCGGAGTGTTTACTCTCAAAACTCTCATGAGACACGGGAGAAAACTGAGGAATTCACAATTTAGTCAGATAAAAACCGAGTGAAATAAATAATGCTAATGCAATCAGCATAAGTAAAGTTTGAAGCCGATCATTAGGGACTGCTGCTGCTGCTGCTCGTTGAAGACTGCTGAGCTCTAATCATGCATTCATCCTGATGTAACAGGTTACAAAGAGCTGGGGAATACACTGCAACGTTTCTGCAAGTCAAATTTCTGAAAACTGCAAAAGTATGCAAAACTGTGAGAGAGGATTTGACCCTTTGAGATTCCATAATTAATTCTAATTTTCTCATTTCTGTTTTATGTTGTCAAAATATTTTGCCACTTAATTTCACAGCAAGATTGTGTTTATCCTCCTCCCCAAATTTTAAGATATAAAAGGGTCTTTATGTCAAACATGTAACACATTTTAAATAAATCAAGGCTTCCAAATTATGCTATTTATTCTATGACGGGAGTGTGAGATTCTTTAGGAGCTAGCTGGGGGCTTGATTTGTTTAATACAGTGATTATCATAATCATTTGATTTTAAATTGCTGAGTTGTCTTTTAATCTGTGTCTTGCTTTGTTCATTATGATAAAATAAGATAGACTTTATTAATCCCACTCGGGGAAATTCACTTGTTGTGTTCATTCACTCCCCGAGTACGAAAGCCTGACCTGGTTCCAACTCTGGCCTCTGGTCCACGGATGTTTCCTCTCCGTCTCTCTCCCTGCTTTCCTGTCTGTCTTCAGCTGTCCACTCTCACAAGTTAAAAGCCACCCAGAGTTACCAGCGAGTTCGAAGTGAGTTCATTCAGCTACGTCTCTGCGATGCTACACTCTCGATACTCCCTCTGCAGCCTGGTTAGTGCTGTTAGTTCTTACATCATATTTGGGAGAGATCTTACATTCCCCGTGGTAACAGACGGTACTCATGGCTTGTACCATCTTTTCCGCTCCTAGCACTTCAGATCAAGCTCTGCTCTCCTCACTTCAGCAGGGATCTCCTGTCTTTCTGCAGAGAGTGTCATAACACTGCCTAGTGCTAACAGCTGTTCTAAAAGAAGAAAGCTGTGGCTTTTTGTGAATGGGTCACCCAAAGTGTTCATGAAGTAGTCTGTGTAACAGAAAAAAAAGGCAAATCACTAATTAGCATAGTTCCAAGAACAGATTTGCACATAAAACGGATGGAGACTGGTGTCGCAAAAAACACAAAAGTACTAAATATACTAAAAACACAGAAGTGTTAAGAGCTACCGTGATGGCTGCCACCCACGTGGCACCATCCAGAATAGTTTTTACAACGTACAGAGTTTAGGGCATCTGCAGTACTCTTTAGTCCGTGCAGTGAGGGAGCTTACACACACGAGCCACTTTCTTCAGGTTGGTTGTAGAAATAGTCTGAATTCTTTGTGGCATGGCTTCAACAACGTGCGGGAAACATTCCTTAGAGATTCTGGTTCATGCTGACAGGATGGCATCTGCAGATTTGTCGGCTGCACATTCATGCTGCAAATCTCCCCATTCCAAAGATGCTGTATTATTTCAAGATCTGGTGACTCTGGAGGATTTTATATATCCGTAGTGTTGCGAAATAAATGAATGCATTATAATCTTAAAACAGGGATTTTTCCTCCAGACTATAATCATACCATCAACATTTATAATCTATACATCCCTGCCCTCATACACAAGGTAGTTTTAGTGCTCAGTATGGTTTGTTACTATACCAGGAAGCAGAAAAAGCAGACTGATGAATACATTAATCAGTTTGTGTAGCTTGATGTTGTGGTACCCCAGGAATATCGTGTCAAGGTGATTAAAATGGTTTTATTCGCTCAAGTTATGTATACTTTTTACCCTCAACCTTCACAGTACAGTTATTTTTCCAATGATCTGACTCTTACATAAAAGATTAAAAAATCCTGCTTTCAATGATTTACAGGCATCACCCTCACACTGACTCCATACCACGGCACGTGCCTTGCTTGTGTTACATCAGCTATTGACAAGGATCTCCTTCACTGCAGCCTGTTTTGATTTTCCTCTGCGCCTAACACGCCCTGGAGGATATTTTTATTTTTGAGCTGATTCCCACCGGTGGGTTATTTGCAACCTCACGACATGTTATCTAGTGTATGCTGTATGTTCTGTGTTGTTATGCAATACTGCCACACCAGGTATACATCCATGCTGTCAAGTCAGACTGTTCTCTTTGCTATATGATGTATTTCTGACAGAGCTCCAATAGGAAACTCTAAAATAATGTATGAATAATATTAATATTGCATGTCACAGAGACTGCTGTTACCTGATGCTTTAATTCACTTTGATCACAGTATTTTAATATTGTGTATCTACTGATACAGCGTCCAGTCGGATACTGATATTAGTGTTGAACAGTATACAGAAATTTAGGCACGTTTTCAACGTTCTTGTTGTAGGACAGATGTGTTTCTGTGTAAATGATTCAGACGATGAAATGTATAATTTATCTGAATCGCTGCTGGCAGTACTTACTAGCAAGGTAACTGAGCCGTGTCAGGCACATGTATGGTCCGTAGTCCCACAGAGGACATGACTATACATTGCCTACAGAGCTGACACTGATGGCGAACCCACTGTACGCAAAATGTGCAATGAACCCGTGTTGTGCAATGGAGGAAATTGCTTCACACCTCGTCAAGCCCCCTAGTAACAGACATAAAGACCTCTCCAAGGAGTACAAAACATGACAGGTTATGAATAAGCTAGCTGGCTAGCAAGCTGGTAGGATTGTGATGAGCTGTTTTATGAGATATGTAGTGTTAGCGTATCAGTAGTGTAGCGCATCAATGTCAGGCCTGCCCTACTTTATCTTAAATAGCATGACAAGCATATTAGAAAATGTGAGTTCCAAAACAAAAAGCTGTAATTATTTGGGGTCGTCTTGACCCTAAGAGAGACCCCCAAATAACTTAATGAATTTGATAAATATAAATAAATAAGATGATTGGGTGGAATTATAGAATAATTCATGGGCAGGAAGGTCTATAATCCATAATATATTAACATTAGACACAAAAAATATAACCATAGATTCACAGTTTGCTCTGATATGTATTTAGAATTTTAAAATATTAAAATTGATTGTTAAGCTTGTATTGGTATTGTATTGGTTTTGCACCAGCATACTGTATCAGTATACTGTATATTGTATACATTGTATAACCCTTCCAGTTTCAGGTATTGATTGGTATCTAATATCATGATAAACTTTTGGTGTCAAAGTCTCTATCAAAGTTTTGGTATCGTGACAACATTAAACTCATAAACTTATGTTTATGAGTTGACAGTAGGTGACAGGGTGATCAACCTACAGAGAGTAAGCTCCCCTCAGCTTTGCAGAGGTTTATAGCAAGTTTCAGCTCATTGTGTAATTGTCCGGTCTGTAACTTTACTGTTCTGGTTCACTCTCACTTATAACGCTCTTATAACGTCTGTTTCAGCTGCAGCACGAAGCTGTTCTCATCAAAATAGCTCTAAAATTCCACTAACAGGTGAGAATGAGCTGGTAGTGTTCATCACCAAACAGCAGACACATGCAATTAGCGACTAGTGGGTGAAGGAAGCGCAACATTTGGCAGCTAAAGAGCCGGACATTTCCTTCAGGAGTTGGTGGAGACCAAAAATGGAGCTAAAAGTGAATTTTCGCTTTAAAATGACTGAAGTAGTTGTTGCAGACTTACTGTCTAAACTTCAACTGATTATCATTTCACTCAATAAATAATAAAGGTAATGAAAGCTGCTGTTAATATATGCAATACCATATATTTTAAAAATACGTATCTTTTAAGAAAGTGTTTTTGTCAGTAACTTTACAGCTATTGTAAATGTGAAAGACCGGAGAGAGGTGGTCCATAGGTGCAGCAGATTCAGTCAAAATTAGATAAGAAAAAATGAGTGAAGTCAGAGAAGTAGAAAATTGAAATTAGAGATAAAGAGAATCAAGGGAAAGAGCAAGTTTGAAGTGAAGTCAAATTGACTGTGAGAGATGCACTGACACACAAGGTAGGAAACAAAGAGGATGAAAGAGAGACAGACAGAGAGAGGGGATTGAAAGAGTAAGATGATGTTCTCTCTGGCTGTCACACAACCTGGCAGTGTTGCTCGGTCACAGGCAGAGGCTGTGCACCCATAATTCAGTCTGATTTAGAGCTGCGATAGAGCGCTCAGGGATAATAAGCAGTATAATTTGCAGGAAGGTGTGACCAGACTGGATAAGAGGGATACTAGTGTTTGCAGCACGTATAGTCGTCTCCTCATTCTCTTTCTCAATTCAGAGTCAGTTCAGTTCTGTTCTGTTGCATTCAGCTCTGTCCAGTTCATTTCACTTTTTAATGAACATTTAACATCAGTTCAGTAGAGTTCAAATCAGTTAATTTTAGTTTGAGTTCATTTCAGTCTAGTTTATGCCAGCTCAGTTCAACTCAGGACAGTTTTGGATTCTGGATACACAATAAGTTTCAAGTTTGTTTCACTGTATTGCACTTAGAGATCAAACATAGAGATGCAACCAGATGTCTACAGGACTCTAACGGAGATACTTGTATTTAAAGTCTGTGTAAAGTAAGAATAAATATGTATTGTGAGTTTGTCAGAACAAGAAAGAAGAAAGTGTTATTAGCCAGCCAGCCAAATTTGAATCATTAAAAATATCAACAAGTTTATGAAATTAGGTGTCAAAATCAGGTAAAAATGAGCAGTATTCTCAGCTGTGAGGGTGTGTCCGCTGAATGTGCTGAAGCCACGCCCACTCATGGGAGCAGTCAAGCAGCAATTTTGAAACGTCTGAAACGTGTCAGATGAGTTCAGAAAATGACATGACTAACTTTGAAACACTCTCTCTGCTAGGGGTGCAGGGGTATGCTCAGGGCGACCTCAGTGTGTCATCGAGCCACCCTTTAGGACCGCCCAAAAAATCCTGGACTGAAAACTGGTAAAAAAAACTGTTGAATGAGTACTCCCTGATGGACACCACGTAGTATGGTTAATCTGAGGACAGTTTTGTGAAGATAATAAAATGCTTTTCATTTCAACATGCTTTTAGGATCTATCCAAAAGATGGTTTTATATCAGAGAAATTGTACATTGTGATTTTTCTTGATTTGTGCCTCATTGTGTGCTTTGGTGGATGAAGCATCTGTTTGTTTAGGATTGGATAAGATAAGATAAACTTGATTGAGCCCACACTGGGGAAATATACAAGGCGGATAAGAAAAATACTCTTATATAGGGGCACCCTGGTGGCTCAGCTGCTAGAGTGGGCTCCCCACATACGAAAGGCTGAATCCTTCCTGTAGCCACCCGGTTCTGACTCCAGCCTGTAGTCCTTTGCTGTATGTTGTTCAGCCTCTCTCTCCCTGCCTTCCTGTCTGTCTTCTGCTGTCCACTCTGCTTTACTCCCTTTGTTACATTGTTACAAGTTGAAAGCCATCCAGAGTTACCAGTGAGTTCAAAGTGAGTTCATTCAGGCACGTCCCTGTGATGCTACACTCTCCATACTCCCTTTGTAACCTGGTTAGCGCTGTTAGCTCCTCCATCCTATTGGGGAGAGATCTTACATCCCCCATTCTAACAGACGTAAAAAGTATTAAAAACACAGAAGAGGACAGACCTACTGTAACTGACTGCCAACCATGCGGCGCCATTGTTACTTTTTGTTTTAAACAATGTGCTTATGAGACATGTCTCCTACAGTATACATACATATACAGCAACAGAGTGGTAAAACTGCAACCATCGTTGTAAACTGCATATCTGTCATGCAGGAATGGAAAACTTGACAGGTACAGGAACAGGAACTAATGTGGGTGGGGTGTAGCAAATGGATAATTGGTCAAATAGGTGACTCAGACAATTTCACATCAAATATCAGTTTATAGTTGAGGGACACAATTTTCACTCCAGTCATAACCAAATCTAATGAATGGCATAATATTTTCTTGACGGTGCTCCAGGTGTGTGGTGTTAACCTAATGAAAATCCTCAGTGTGTATTAACAGTTACAAGACATCTTCAGATGCCAGGCAGGTGAATTTTAACTATACGTTTGTTGGATTATTTCGGGCTTTGAGCAAAGGAAGGAACTCAAATATCACCGTCCTTCCTGAAACATATTTTTAGTAGTTTTCCCTTCACATTTTGTACCTCCATTCAAACACTTTCTACCCTCTGAATCATTCACACATCCTAAATTAATTCGTTGACTCGTTCTTAAAATCTCCCCCCCCCCTTGTGTGATAAACTTCCTTTGGCATGGCCCGACTGACTATCAGCACTTGCCACAGTAATTGCCGCTCGTTCAAGGATGGGACACAGCAATAAACTTGTCAGCACATATTACAATGTCGGACAGATGAGCAGGAAAGAGGCTTCCTGCCCTCTCATCTTAATGGCAGCCATCTCCTGCATGGCATGTCCCCAGACAGACAACTCATTTCATCTTACCATTAATTCTGAACAGCAAGGGTGACATTGTGTCCATCATGGCAGCTTTATGTAAAACAGGATCCTTTGTGTCGTGCCTCATAATACAGACGTCTATTCAGCTCGGCCCTGATGAAGTTTGATGTTGCAATCTTGTTAAAGGTGAAGCTAAGGTATGCAACATTTGTTGTGTCATTTCCATAAAATGATACCAACCAGCGAAAGTGGTGAGCGTGTACCATGAGACAGCCAGACTGTGTAACAAAACAGCTGGTGGATATTATATTTACCTCTGTATTTCATCTTGGCCTGTCCCCCCAGGAGCAATGCCTAACTGTCAAATGAGGCTCATGCCCTCCTGTTTTATAGATGGCTCTCTCTGCCGTCAGTTAACACAGTATCAGCACCTGGCCTCTGAGAATTCATTAGGGAGCACCTCAATCATACAGCCAAGCTGTACCAAAAGGGACGGGTAGACGGGGACAAATCAATTTGGAGGTATGCAGGTGCAGGAGGAATTATCAGCCTGTGTGTGAACGGAAAGGCTAGCCGCCTATCAGTATACTCTGTCACAGGCTGAACAGGGTGGTGGGAGGTGATTGAGCATTCTGGGGGTCGGCAGATTGGAAGGCAAGCAGACAATGTCTATTGTGGAGGTGGGGAACAACTGCACATCAACACAGGGCGATGCCGTCACCTATCTCCGGTCCTGCAATAAAAAGCTGAAATTGAACTCACGGTGTAGGTGGTGTAAGGTGATGGTGCAGCATACATTCACAATGCTACAGCTGTCTTAGAAAGTGGAATGAAAACAGGAAACTGCAAATGTTTTACAAAAGTATTAAATGATTATTAATTAAAATGAGACTAGGTTAAAATATGACATTGTGTATTGTAGTGGCCGCTTTAGCCTCCAGATAGGCCGAAATGTGATTTTATTTGAATTTTTTAAAGTTGTAAATCAAAATATATAATAATTATATAATAATATGTTTATTTAGTATAACACTTATCACACAGCAAGGTCACAAAGTGCATCACAAGAGTAATATAAATAAAATAAAATAAAACATGAGCAATAACAGAATAGAACAGATGAGGACATTATACAGCAGACAAGAGAAAGGCCAGTTTGAATAAATGGGTTTGAAGCTGTTTTTTAAAGGCTACAACAGACACCGCAGAATGTAGGTCTCCAGGAAGAGCCACCACTTCAATGCCTTTAGTTTTTAGTCGTGTACGAGGGACAACCAGTAATCCCCTGGTCAGAAGATCTAAGTGACCTACTTGTAATGTAAGGGTGGAGCATATTGGAGATGTATTCTCATGCCTGACCGTGCAGGGCTCTATGTATCTATATAAGAACCTTAAAATGAATCCTGAACTTGATGGGAACCACTGTAAACCGGATAAAATGGGAGTGATGTGAGTTGTTCTTCTCGACCTGGTCAACGGTCTTGAAGCAGCGTTCTGGACCAGTTGTAGTCGGTCCAGAGATGCCTTACAGAGGCAAGTGAAAAAGGAGTTCCAATAATTTAGCTGGGATGATATAAAAGCGTGAATTATCATTTGTAGTTCAGGTTCAAGGTTGGCAATGTTCAGGTGGAAGAAACAAGCAGGTCACTCACCTTGTTTTTTATAGGTTTGTTAGTACATAATGACATGATCAAAAATAACACAAAGATTTCTAAAAGAAGACTTTGCATCTGGAGAAAGAGAGAGATCAGTATATCAGTGTTCAAAATTGTTGGAAACTTTAGAAGTGTGGCTCTGATGGAAATGTTGGTTGGTTGTCCACAACTTTGGTCCAGATTGAAATATATTGACAACTACTGCCATGAATTTCCATCTAATTTGGAATATTCAGGATTCTTAAAGGATAAATCCTAATGACTTTGTTCTCTCTGGCTTTTCCTGTGGCGCCATCAGCAGGTAAAGTTGTGATGTGGTTTACAACCTAATACCTGCTAAACCAATGGCATCCTAATCAGTCTCAGTACAATCTCTATACTTTGTGTACATACTAAAGCACTAGTAAGATGGTGACATGGTAAACATTATACCTACCAAAGGTTAGTATCCTCTTGAGCATTTTAGCCACAGCCTCACAGAGCTGTTGGTGTGTCTGCAGACTCGCAGTCTTGTTTTTAAATGATTTACTACAACAACAAAATGCCTAAAAGTTGTTATGGCTCAGGATGTACCTTCAGTAACATTTTCACACTACCAAAAAGAGCTTTATAGAAGAGTTCTCTGCTTGGCTTCATGCTCCTCTAAGCTGCCTGACGTGAGGTTGCCTCAAGCAAACTGTAAAATCCCCGATACATTACAGCCCGTGAGTTAGCAAACTTTTTCACAACAGGTCCAGCTGGCAGATATGTGATTTTAGTGGAGGTTTTTTGTGCAACAAAGCAGAACTTTTTTTTTTAGCTTTTCTCTCTTGAAGTCAGTCAGCTTTATCTTGGAGGTAATCAGCCTCTGTATCTAACATACCCAATTTGTTGCCTCAACTGGACATTTGAAGCTGCTATAGAAGATATGATATCATTAAACACATCATCTGTTATGTTAATCTACAGTATCTTACACAGTTTTTTAACGGTTTATCATATGAATATTCAGTATAGAACAATCATATCTTTTCTACAAGCAGAAAAATGGATCTCTGGATTCTTAATTCTTTGCATTGGCTAACTGCTGCTCTGCAAAAATCCAGCCTGAAGACACTGACGATCAATAACTATTCAAATGTATATATAAATAATGCAAAACCTATTATTGTCCACTGGCATAAATGCCTTGACAGAACATGGATAGATGCACACAAACAGAAACACTGTGAATCCAAACCCCCTTGCCCTAATCTGGTGCTTCAATTTAAATATACGACTTCACATATTGTGCAGGCGTTGATTTATATATTACGACTCCAGCAAGACCTTCCTCAGTGTCATCTCTTATTACTCTCAGCCCCCTCAGCGAAGGGAGACGGTGGTGTTGACTTCCCCATCCCGCCAGCCCATTAGGAGAAATGGCGAGCATGGAAATGTCATTCCCGACGAGATCTTAATTAACACTCTCAATCATAATGACGTCGCGGCAGCCAACACATAGATCTGTAAAGAACCATTTTAGTATTAAATGAAGCACACACCAAGGCGTTTAAAATGCATCTTGTCATTCAAATTACATGTCAGGTCTTGCTATAACAATTTGTAGAGAGAAATCACAGAGCAGTTTAAAAGTGTGTGTGTGTAATGTGTTAACAAAGTGTCTGCCCAGAGAAATCAGCATTTACAGCTCCCCTTTCCGTATTTCTTCACACCTACTGTATCTCCTCTTGCACTCTCATTTTTTTAAATGGTTTGCTTGCCGTTGGTCGATGGCAGGGAAGATGTATCATTTGAAGGCCATTGGGTCTTATTCACTCCCCACTTACCAAGCAAAAGTCATGGGCTGACTGGGGTTGCTGGAGTGTAGATGTCTTTTTATATACCTGCATTATAAAAAATGTTCTCCCACTCAACCATCTCTGCTGCCTCTTCTTTTTTTCCCCTCCCTCTTAGGAATTCAACAAGACAGGAAAGATAGATGTTCAGGATGGTTGTAAGAGTGATTTGGATCCCTTTTTTTACGGGGCAAATGGATGGATGCTGTGTCACACATTGTTATTTAGTGTCCGGCAGCCTATTGTGCAGCTTATCAAATGTAATCAATCACACAAACAGTATAGATTCTGAATTATGAAGTAATGGCTAAGTTCCACGGGGCACGGACGTGTCGTGTTCGCCGGAGCTAATCGCAGATGTTCTAATCAATGTTTCGAATCCCACTGGAAGGGTCCCAGAAGTAGCTCTCCTCTCAGCTTTGCAGAGGATAAAAGATGTTTTTTCAAAATAAAACATCCGCAACAGCTAAAAGGGAAACATTTAACTACATAGCATCTTTACATACTGATTTAGAAGCACATAAATCAGGAAAAATTACCAAATGTGAGCAAGTTAACAAAGTCTGGCAGGCAAAACGCTTCTGAAACGCTCCTGGTAGGTTTGAAGTCGCGTGGAGAACGGACCAAGGTGGCTTTGCAGCCATGATGTAACAGAGATTTACCTGGTTTAGCCGTAAAGCAGTTCTCATTAAGCACTCACCATTAGTTTTAGAAACAAACTCAGAAAATCTAGTTATCACACTGTGACGCATAAATCCCTCAGTACTTAATGCAAACAGGACCACTGACGGCCTATACATATATTATTCGTCACTTCTCTTCTACGGGGCGCTCTCATTAAATGTTTTATTCAGCCACGCCAATTACAGCAGACAACCCATTTAAGAGTCCTACTGCTAATGAAGCGAGAGTCTTAATCTGCACAGTCTGCATCAGTTATCTGCAAAGTTTTAATTTCCCCTCTTGCTTGTTTCTCTTCAAACTTCCTGGGTCAGTTTAATGACATGATGAGAGAATAAAAAATGTGTATTGTTTTCAATTTGTGAAAACAAGAAAATTGCCCCTGTGGTTTAGTTTGAGATGCATTAAGACGCGGGGAAAAAAAATGACAAAACGGCTCATACAGTGTAATTTATGATAAGAGAGGGAGGAAGGAAGCATAGTTATTGTTTATGATTTGATTTTCAATAACTCCAAAGTACAGCATTTTCCATGGCCTATGGCTTTAGAGCATGCTTCACAGTCTGAGAGAAAAGCCAATAAAGGCTAGCTTTATGTCCTGTGAAATTAAATTCAACTTATAGTCATATTTTTTTTTTTGTCCATTTGTTTTGCCGCCTTCCTCACTATCCCCCCTCCTGAAATACACATATATCACAATGCACCTTTAGATTTCTTTATCTGCTGTGCATATTTTGTTTTATGATATATTCAGTGGCTTGAGAAACTGAGAAACCGAGAGCAGTTAATGTTATGGTCTGGTAGTAGTTTGTTGATTTATGGGCGCACAATAAGGCCCTTGTAGAAACGCAGGGGCTGTAAGATATTTGTTGTATCCCTGCTGTTGTGAGAGTCATCGTTAGCTTAGGAAGAAAGTAATCAGATGGCTGTCTCTATGGTCTAACAAACGGCCCCCAGCAGCTCTTTCTATCCCTTTTCTTTTTCAGCTTTCTCAATGAGTGCTGGGGGCCTCGTGGCTGCAGGATGAGCTGCTGCGAGTCTGGTCCTGATCTCTCCCTATCTCTCCCTCACTCTAGACCACTTTCTTTCCTGAGCTGTAACAGGACAAACTGTGCTAGTGCATTGATAGTCCCCACAACAACCTGACATCTTCAGTGTGTAGATCAAAAGCTGACAGGAATCCGTGTCGACTCTCTCATTTCTTGTCCTCTTTATGTTGAGTATTTACCTATTACATCTTTACCATAGAGGTAAATATAATTAGATTATCAGCTCTGATCACATAGTGCGTCACAATCGTGACAGGAGACAAAAATGTTGTTGTTTTTATAGGTTAAACAGTGAGAGATTAAATGTGTGGCTGCTGCTATGTTCGTTAATCTGTGGATCATCATGCTGCTGCCAAAGTTGGTGTTGTCTTTCTGTTTGGGTCGACCACATCGTGGATCAGATCTAATTATCCTCATGTCTATTATGGACCAGGTCTCAACTTATCTATGCACACTAAGTTTGGGTAGGTTTTCCACAGGTCTATGTCCCAGGTTAGATACGTTTAGACCTATTTCAGACCTCACCTGTTCATTGTATAACCCAACAAGTACTGGATTCTTCAGCTTTTTTATTTACATGCATAAAATAAACATTATTTTAATGTTATACAAATCACTTAGTTAATTTCTCACCTTGTTGTTAATCTACAATATAGAAGGAGCCTTTTATTTGGTCAGGTGCCTTTTATCTAAACCAAAGACCATAGCAGTGCTCCTTTGTCAAACCCAAACGTTCTCATTATAGTGATGCAAGTGCCACAAGACCTTTTCAAATGCAGGTCCAGCCAACTCTGGGTTTTATTTTTGACATTTGTCAGAATTTTTCAGAAGCTTTCTTTCTATCTATCTGGCAATATTATATTCCATTGCCATTATACTGTAAATAGAGTAGTATATGGTGGCAATGGAATATAATATGCATAACTATGTTTTCATCAGTGTATAATCACCTGGAAATAAGTTTTATATAAACGTTTCCCGACACTTTTGTTACCTCAGAATGAGCCTTTTATATCTACAGATACAGTGGGTCCTCTTCCATGGAGTCCGCCATGTTGAACCACCATGTTTCTACAGTAGCCCAGAACTGACAAGCTAAACAGTGATGACTCACGACTCACTGCCACCATAGTTGTTCTTTTCTTGCGTGAAGTAGAGAGTGAGGCAATGGGGTTGCAATCGCCAACTACACTGCTATTTACCACTAAATCGTACACACTGGTCTTTTGAGTTTAGTTAAGTTACTGTGAGCAAGAATACTTTCTAAACTTTTCTGTCATGCAGTTTTTGTTGTTTGACAGCTGACATATGCTAATATCATATACCGATGAGCTGATATCGGCTGATAATATCAGGACTCTAGTTTATTGAACTAAATTTGGTAGAACGCTTATGATGACTTCAAAGATTATTGCAAACCCGTCAGTCTTTTCCACCTTTTCAAGATGAAATGAACTCATATCCGTACATGTTTTTATGAAAGATGTTTCTGTTTTGTGTATTTCAGCTTCCTGGTTGTCAGTGATTTCATGTGATTGTAGAAATTTATTCTAGCTTTAGTGAAAGTTCATATCAAGGTGCCTTTTACCACTTGGTACAGCCAGACCCAGCACCTTACACTGCGTGGCGCAGGTGCTGTGATGACTGCAGTTTTTGTACGAGTGATTATTTGCTGTCAGACATCAAAATGAAAAACACAAATCAGTAAAACCTCGGCAGAGCGCTCTCTCCTTCTTTCTTTCTTCCTCTCTTCCACTCACTCAGCTCTGAGCTCTGATCTGACGTGTAATTCCTAAGACAACATCTTGTTAAGCTGCTCCCAGAGAACAGAAACCTATGGCGGGTCTCTGCGGTGATAACACTCAAATGGTGCTACCTTACTGTTGCTTATATCTAGCCTTTGAAGTTGACCAGATGTGATTAATAATGCATAGTCTTCACTGCCTCTTCCAAAGACAATATTACCTTTGGCAAACTTCTGCTTCTGACTTCCTCCCAGAGGACAGGTGGGAGAAGTTTTACACTTTCTTTCGTAAGTAAAGCAGCATTAGGCAAACACAATTATTCTTGGAAACTGTTTCGGGTACCCCTCCTTACTGAGGATCAAAGTTTTTCTTTTTTAATTTGAGCAGTTTTAACCCCCGCTCTCTCTTCAGGCCTGAGCTAATCCTCAGATGCAACTCATGAAACTTCTCTGATTATGCCGCTCTCACAAGATACTTGACAAAAACAATCTTGGGAGCAAAGAGAACATGGTGATCAAACACATCGTCGTACTCTGGAGTCTGGAGCTGAACTGGAGTATGTATATGAGAGCTGAGTACTTTATATTATGCCCTTCTGTAGTATTTTACCACAGACTTGAACTTTATTGTTCTGCTCTTTTCCTCCACACCCCAGAAATAAAACCTGAACACATGAACGCACCTCTCTCGTCGTATCTCTGCAACACAGCTAATTACGACTTTGCTTGCCACACTGATGTGGAAATGTCACACCATCAATCAGTTTTAAAGACACAGATGTGATCAAACATCAGCTTATTTCTCTGCCTATTCCTGTTGTTTTGCATGAAAATTGGACAGCTACTCTACATCATTCCCGTCGCATCATTACTACAATTCCCTTTATGCCTCTGTGACATTATTAATAGCTGTGAGTTTGTTTACTCAGCTCATCTAAACATCGCAGCTAACAAGCTTGTGTCTGTGATGTTAAAAATTTGTTGTCCTTCATGGCTAATTCTCCTGCCTTTGATAGCAGATACCATTAGCACTGTCATTATGGCCCCTCTCAGTGTGAAGTAGGAAAGAGTGTGTGTTTCTGTGTGTGTGCCCACTGAGGTATGAGTGTGTTGTGGTGTGTACTGCCAGTCTGGCCATGTCTGTCTGCAATTACTCCCCTCAGTGGAAACATTAAAAATCTACTGCCATGGAACGATGCCATGGCTGAGACATTCATGCCCGTACCCACGTATTACAAAGACCCTGGAGTGGGCTGGATTCGCCACATATGCATGTTCCATTCATCTACTGAGAGGCAGAGCAGATGCCAAGATGGGAATTACTACTCCAATCTGAACAAGTGGTGCAAGAATTCTGGGTGCAGTAATGCCATGACTGCAGCTTTGGCTTATTGCAGCCTTGTGGATTTGTGTATTCAGGGATGTGCCAGTTTAAAAGCCCTTCAGATAAGAAGCACATGGGAGGCACATTGAGATCGGCTCTGAGATGAATAGGCTGTAGATATTTAAATTTTGTTGTCTCTGAGCTGCAGAGGGTCCGTTTTTTTTTTTTTTTTTTTAAGAGGCTTGATTCTGCAGAAAGAAAACAAGTCTCCGTGTCGGGGAATGTGGTGACATTTTATCTGTTTGTATAAGCATTCATCAAATTTTTATCTGCGCTGATTCATCAGATTTAATCAAAACATTTTGGTCCGTTTCTGCAGTCGCTTCAGAGAGTAAAGAAGCATTTTATATTCACTATATTTGAAGCTTGCCCCATTAAAAAAAACAATTTTCGGTTCTAAGTATGTCAAAGTGTAGATACATATTGATTTTAAATGCTGTGTCTGTCCATCGCTTGAGGCTACAACTATATGAAAAGCACCAGAGTGATATTTGCTTCAGGTCAGTTTTATGCAAAAATTGTTGCTATAAACATATTGACAAACATTTGTTCAATTTGGTGTGTGTGACAAATCCCCAGCTCTGAAACAATCTGTGTAGAGATGACACAGATGTTTTCTTGTAAATGAAGTTGAGCTCTCAGAAACATGTTGAATGCATTTTCCTCCTGCATTGCCTACGCACATATTCTTAGTTTGAAGTCCTCTTCTTCTCTGCTAAATTGCTATGCTTCTTTGTGCTTTACAGCTGTCAATTATCCATCCATTTTCTTCAAATTATCCAGAGTCAGGTCGTGGTGGCAGCAGGTTTAACAGGGCGTTCCAGACATCCCTCTCCCCAGCAACACATTCCACACTCCTTCTGGGGGATCCCAAGACGTTCTCATGATGATGGGCTACGTAGTCCCTCCATCGGGTTCTGGGTCTGCCCCAGGCCCCTCTCCCAGTTGGACGTGCTAATCAGACACCCAAATGACGCGAAGAAGCAACAACTCTATTTCGAGCTCCCTCTGGATTTCTGAGCTCCTAACCCTATGTTTAATGCTGAGCCCATCCACCCAGTGGCTTGTATCCGCAATCTCGTTCTTTCGGTCACTACCCAAAGCTCATGACCATAGGTGAGGGTTGGAACGTAGATGGACTGGAAAATCGAGGGCATTGCCTTCCAGCTCAGCTCCCTCTTCCCCAATGAGCGTCTGCAGACACCGCACCAACCTGCTGGTCCATCTCACGCTCTATTTTCCCATCTCTCGTGAACAACACCCTGAGATACTTGAACTCCCAACGCCGCTCCCAACCCAGAGGGCCGGCAATTGTTGGGGGCAACTAAACAATGAGCTGAAACTCACTTTCTCACATTCACATTGCCTTTCAACGATCGTTTATAGCCACTTGATGGGACAGGATTTGCTGCTTTTCTGATAACATAACATGTTCGTGTCCTTCTGGATTCCCTTTTTCACCTATGTGTCAGTGTGTCTCAACAACAGTGGCCCAAGTAGAAATAAACTTTTCTTTTTCCTCCGATTATTTTTGAGTCTATTTAGAGCTTCGGTCTGACCCTGACATTTGCAGCACTGTCTTAATAAGCCTCAGTGTCTTAGTAAGAAAACACAGCCCGGTAAAATTATTGACTTTGATACAACGTGCTGAAGTCAATATACCTTTTGCAATTTCCTCGCAGTAGTCTCTGCAGAACTGAGCATCGTCTATTACACCCATTATAAAAAAGATACCAACATAAAGACAAGCAGACAGATTTACAGCCGCTTATATGAACTGTTGGTTTTCCCCACAATCTAAAAGCCGAAGTAAAGGATTCTTGCTCTTTCGTTTATGGCTTGACAATATAACACAGGCTCTTAAAAGCAGTGGGAGCATTTAAAACGACAGTGATTGCCTACACGGTCTCCTGTTTGCTTTTTTCTGCGGCCGTGGTGGCTACCCATGCTCTCCAACTCTGTCCTGAGCAATTTGTCGGCTTCCACATCACAATTATTTAGTCTATCAGCAAAGAGCGGCCGCTCTGATGAAACGATCCCAGTTTCAATTTATGTTTTCCTACAAAGCTGTAGTCCTCTCTCTCACACAGAAAGATGTGTCTGACAGAGAAACGATTTATCCAAATCAAGGTGTAATTTCCGCTGAGTCGTGATGCATCGCCAGTCAGAACTCCTTAATTACTTCTCTGTTACAGTAATGATGACGCTGTGATCCTGATGTGTTCAGCGAGTTTTCACTTTGCTTGCCTTTTCTCATGTGTTTTCATCAGAATAAGGTATTGGATGGGGCCGTAATACCAACACAGGAGATGGTGCAGATGTGTTTTATTTTAATCTCCATACACAGTTAATACAAAATACAGGCCCATACATCTGTTCACTAACATGCATAACAACATCTGTCTACCACAATTTACCACTCTGTTCCCTGCAACACTGTACAGTTAAAGACATTGCAGTAAATTATTTACTGTGTTTGTGCTGTGCTTGATGGCATGGAGCAACACTGAATGAATAAATAAATGTGGCTCCTGCGTGTCGAAGCCTGTAATTCAGTCGTATATAATTAAATAAAACCAGTTCTTTGACATGTAACCATCTTTGTGCTGCGACATAGACAAACATGTACAAAATCTGCTCCTCAAGCTGATCTATTTAAAATGCACTGGTATTCACCAAGCGGCAACCTCTGTGACTGTGAAGTGAAGCCAATGCGAAAGTACCAAATACTGCAGTTCCTCACATGTCTACTTGAGGCTGGCTGCAGAACGATCTCCATAAGTCCCCATGTTAAAATGTCCAACTTCACAGCAGAAATAAACATGTTTACAGCCTGGTACAAGAAAGGTTTTGGTCTCTATAGCTAATTTCCCCTTTCATGACGACTGTTAATGAGTCTGAATTTTTATATAACTCACCTGTTCAAATTATATTAAGGCTTAAAGTTATGCAGAATTAACAGCATGGCCGCTTTGATTGACAGGTAGGTGTCATTTGGCCCGCCTCAGTTCTGCCGATGATCCAAGTCTTTGTCGATTTTTGGATTAGCATTACCAACATGGCGCTTCTTCAGAAACCTGCGGGTAACGTCACGCATATGCCGTCCATTCTTTATACTGTTAGTGGTTTTCATTGACCTCTTTTACTATTAAGACAGATTATGGACTCTCCTGTTAAAAATAAAATTTGCCAGAGCAATAGCAGAAACGAATAATTGATTAGTTAATCAATAGAAAATGAATCAGCAACTATTATAGTTATAACAGTGTCAGGGTGCTGCCTTCGTTTGTCATGTAATATTGTAAACAGAATATTGGACTGTTGGTTGCACCAAAAGAAACATTTGAAGACACTAGTTTGTATTATAAGAAATTACAGTAGACACAGTTCACAATTTTGTAGGAAATAAATTCTATTAACTTTTTAATTGAGAAAATAATTGGCAGATTAATCAGTAATAAACAGAGTTGTTAGTTGGAGCCCTAATGAACATTTACGACCAAAGTTGTGTCAGTGAAGTTTAGTGCTGATCAGTTAGTTCAATTATCACTTCCTGTATCCTAAATTCATCAAAAAAGCAATTTGAGAACTTCTGTTTTAGCTCTGATGGGCATTTTTTTAAAATACTATTTTACTATTTAATAATTGGAAAAATAATCAGGTTGATCTAATGAAGATTAACCGTTGGCAAAGTTATTTCACACCTGATAGGTGCCCAACACACATGTTGTGAAACAAAGAGATCGTTCGGCTGTAGATAATGTCATTTGGCAGATACTAGGTGTGCTATCAGCTCGCTGAGTCTTTCAGTAATGCACAAGACAAATCAAATCCACAAGCATCACACGCTTCAAAGCCATTTCTTCACAGTCAACGCACACCTGAACTGAAGTCATCTTATCGTATGTTTCTCAGAGGTAAAATCCCTGAGTTATCACATCAGGTCACTGAATATTTTTTAAGAATATTTATTACAGTGTTGAGGTATAATTTTAAAGACTATGTTTAGTTGAGACGATGGCAATAGCATCAGTTACTGCGTTGCATATAACTGTGGGCTGATTGGAAGCTGTGATTGAAAATACCCCCTTACAGCAGAGACAGGGCGAAAATTGCAGTCGCCGTGTGTACAGCCTACACATCTATATCAATCAAGGAGCACAGCTGCACCCACAATTGAGATATTCACTTTCATTTTGCACAATCACCACCCACCATAGGTAATCTTTTTCATCTGAAGTGTACAGTAAGGGTAATGAATAAAGATGGTGATTTTGTATGAAAAATACATTTGGCTGAACAAAAAGGAGGTGATTGCAACAATGAAATGCATTTTTTTGCATGCTACTGTTGGCCCACATGATAATAAAAGACTTGTTTTGTGTGTGTGTGTGTGTGTGTGTGTGTGTGTGTGTGTGTGTGTGAGAGAGAGACGGACATGGCTGAAGCCATTACACGGCACAGATTTCCTAATAAGAGCTTATCATGTCATTGTTTGTGTCAGGGAAAGGGCAGAGTGGGAAGAGGAGCAGCAGCAACACTGTGTGGCTCTGTGTTAGAAATAAAGGGTATGAAGGTGGCGGTTGTGGTGTCTTGAAACATACTGCACACATCTAGATGGCAAATGTCAAACTTAAAAAAGACTACGTAGACTGCCAGTTGACCGTTTGCTACACCTGTCAAGCTTTCTGTTCTTGCAGATTTATAAATATTCTGTCCTTTTTAAAATGACGAATCCTTGATTTTAAGTGTGCTTCTCATTTCTACCCGGCTATTTTTTTTTCCAGCTGAAATGACAACTGTTGCTTGCAGATTATAGCTTGCTAGCTAGCCAATTAAGCCATCCAGTTGGATGAAAACTGTCTCTCCATCTGACTTTTTACTGTTTCCAGCTGGCTCGTTTTTAAAATGAGAATTCTGTAAACGGGTATTAAAAATGCACTCGATGACACGATGTAGTCCTAACAGACTGAGGCTAAGCTACATGTCCCAGGCAAACTGTCAGCCATTTCACCAGTTGATGGTCCATGTAGAAGACACGGAAATAAAGGAGCATTGTTCTAGCATTTCAGTGCAGAGCCAGTTGGCTCTATTGTTACTGTGATCAGGAAAACTGTTAAGGTCACAGTTGTTTTGTTCAAACATATCACTGTTAGGCTGCTTAGGTTACATACTTATTAATAATCTAAAACAGTGTGTTTTCACTTCTAACATAGCAGGAGAAAGAGGACTAACTGATATGTTTGGCCAATGTAACGTTAGTCTGATTATGTTGGCTGGGGCCACTGAGCGTAAACCCCACAAACAAATAGAGATGATGACGTGGTAACTCGAGAACGAGAGCCATTGTGAAGCTCAGTGTGGTGGCGCTGGCCGCTGCCATGTTGGCAGTCCTGCTTCTTCTGCCTCCCAGCTAATCTAAAAATCGGCAAAGACGTGGATCATCGATGAACCTCAGGCGGGCTGAATGACGCCTGGCGTGTTCAAACAAGTCATCTGTAACGGGACCTACCTGTCAGTCAAAGCAGCCATGCTGTTAATTGTGAATAACTTTAAGCTTTAATTTAGTACAGTTGTCATGAACGGGGAAATTAGCTATGGAGACTAAAACTGTTGCCGTTAACACGACTGCTGTGAAGTTGGACATTTTAACATGGTCGCTTATACAGATTGATTCATTCTGTAACCAGCCTCAAGTGGCCGTTTGAGGAACTGCAGTTTTTGGCACTTCTGCATTGGCTTCACTTTACAGGCACGAAGGTTGCTGTTTGAGATAAACACATGCTGTAGTTTAAATTTCTTACTCTTTTCTTCTTCCTTAAACTCTTAACATGCCGGGTACATCTCCTACAGCCCCAGATCAAAACTTGCTTGTTCCAGTTGCTCAGCTATGATTGGACTATTGCTTTTTAGGGGACGGGTTTAGCGACGGGTCAATTTCTTGAGCTGATGTAAAGCCCTATATCATTTACAATATTAGAACAAAGCAAGATAATACTGGAGACATTAACACAAAGGCTGTGTGTGCATTAGTGAGTATGAGTGTGCAGCATTTGGGTATAGGGGAGCGGTCCATGTAATCATCTCTCCTGCAGACAGGAAATGTAATATTCGATGTGTTGATTCACTGTCTAAGGTCTGTAAGAATGAGTACACAATACATTTGGCTGGGAAATGCCTGCTGCTCTGTCTCTCCACCATCCAGCAATGAGCAGAAGATGAAATGATTCATCACAGTGGAGACAGCTTTCGGAGAATGAGATGAGATGAGAGTGGGAATGGTGTCATTTTATATCTCCCAGAGAAATACACAAAGACGAGATGAATTGTAGCCGCTGGAGGCCAATAGTATACCATCCCCGGGCTGGCATTGAACCTGGCAGCACAGCCCACAGGTGTGACAGTGCTATGATAATCGTCCAGCAGCAGTATTTACTCTGCTGGTGTTGCCCTCTCCTCTCTGCCGCACAAAGCCCTCTGCACAGCCTGGACAAACTGAAGGTGAGTGGGGCTCTGATGGGAAACGATCTAGATTTGAGCAGGTCATTTAGTCCCATGAGTGCTGCCCCATATCTCAGTATAGGCTAACTGTACCCATGCTAGATCCAACATGTTGTTGCGGTTTACAACTCTAGAAGGGCCAAGTTTATGTTTTTTTTATGAAGTTTGGGATCTTTTTGCAAGCAGTAAATCACACATGAAGGCTCCAGGCATCAACAACAAGATCAGCAACAACAATCGGCATTTATTGCTTTTCTGTTTGTTCTCCATCCATTTGTGTGTAATGAAACAATATCACAAAATGAACCGGCCTCTCATAATGAATTGGTGCTCAGTGTTTTGTTCTCGTACTGTAGAAACAAAGAGATACATTTCACATGAATCAGACTGGATTGTGGAGGCTGCCCTCTGGTCTGTTCCATTCACGAAGGCATTCCTAAAATATTTAATTTCTGTGCATGCGTGTCTTTGAGAGGATTGTGGTTAGCTGTATATATAAAGCTAAAGCCATAATAATTACTTTACTAATTTGCAGCATTTGTGCTAAACCGATAAGACGCCCTCTTTCATGGGATTCAGAGGCTGCCATCAATAATGTGACTGCTTGGGGTAAAAGTGATTTAAAGCCCATTTCACACTTGGCTTCAAAAAGAGAGTGATGGCTGGGCATACTCAGATCCACACAGCTGCCATGGTGACCACATCCTATCCACAAGCTCTGCATTTAATGCCAACAAACAAACTTGAAGTTGGAGGAAATGTCACTCTCAAAAGTTTGCTTTTGGTTTTTTTCTGTCTGTGATTCTTTTTCATTGTTAAAGTCAGACTGTAATCAAAGATCTGGACTGCATGTCAGCATTTCTCAGTAGTATATTAGTTCAGTATCCTGAGGAAATACATCTATATTTGACAAATCCACATCTACACATCTCTCTAAATCAGACACTGGAGCTTTATTTTAATTTATATTCAAGCCCAGTGTTCATATGCAGGTAGTAGTGTGGGTCTGGATGTCTAGTTGGTGGATGATTGTGTAACGTGGCAGGTTTTAGTCCTGTCACAAACTTGCAGTTACTTGCAGTTGCCCTTTTATTAACCATAACCACAACCTTTTTCTAACCTTAACTATACCATTTGAGTTGCTATGCACACATTCTGTAGAAAGCAAGAATTTTATGGTATTGGATGTAAAAAAAAAAAAAAACCTAGACTAAGTGTCTCCAGCCATGCTAATGGCTCTGTAAGGTTGTACTTAGGCAGTGTTTGAGGTAAATGCTAACACAACTTAGTCTGTTAGCATGCTAACATTTGCTAATTTGCACAAAACACAAAATACAGCTCAGGTCGGTGGGAATGTAATTTGTTTTGTAGGTATTTGGTCTTAAACCAAAGAATTGGACCAATAAAAATTTTGACCTGATGATTGGGCTACATGAAGAGTCTGGGGACACTATTCATTCTGAGGGGAACATGACTGTTTGTGCCAAATTTCATGGCAATCCATCAAATAATTGTCAAGACATTTCACTCAAAATCACCCTTGTGGTAGCACTAGAGATAGTTAGAGGATCATTAAAGTCAGTAGTATATATAATCTGGAAACCATGAATATTTATCTAAAAGTTTGTTCCAATCCATCCATGTAATGTTTAGATATATCACAGAAGTCATGTTGACCTGCTGGTAGCACTACAAGAAAAATGAGGGGAATCAGCAAAATCATTTTGATTCATCCTTGAGGAACCATGAATGTCGGGGACCAGACTGAAATTCTGGATGGATTTGGTTGTGCAGTTTTGTACAAGTTGGTTGACTGACCAATTGACTAAAGCCATGCTGCTAGCATAGCAGGAAAAAAAATCCTGATTTTTGCAGAATCTTCAACGAAAAGAGCCAAAAAAAACCCCAATATCAACGTTCCCGCTTGACAATTGGGTTTAGCATACATGGACTTTTAGTAGGTCACTAACTGGCTTTGATTGTAAATTATGAATCAAGAAAAATGCAAGTGAAGAACAAAATGAGCGTCTCAATGAATGCAGATGCTCTTGTTGCTTTTAGCCAACAAGCTGGTGGGTCAGTGACTTCATTAACAGACTGATGGTACTCCGTGGAAAGCTGAACACTGATGATCAACACAGAGCTCTGCTGATTAAAGTTCCATTCCCTCAGTGTAAGCACTAATTATCTAGACTGACGTGCCGCTATAGCTTCTTTTGGAGCTCAGAGGTCTGTCCTCTCTGCAGTCATGCATATAGGCCGTACATTGATTTTCACCATGCAGACAAACAATGGGCATAAATAGCAGTTTCAATTTCATACATTATGGTTGTTTAGACACCCATGTTTTGTATGCAAGAGTGGTCCTGAAAATGATGGTATTGGTCCAGCTAAGTTATATTATTATGTGTGTGGGAGGGTACAGTATAATTACTACAGATTACTAAAACATTTAGCAACTGTCACTGCAACAGTTTGACATGCCTTCCTTTACAAATGTGATAATTTATGTTGCTTATGGTGCTGATTCAGAAATCTACCTTGTTAGTCTTCCAACATGTTGTTTCAGAAATCTAACAACAAATGACTTGAAAGATGCCGTAATCAGTATTTTTATATTAACCATGCATCAAAGGAGAAAAGGGTTAGTCAGAGATACAAACCCACGCAAAATGTTGATGTGGCTCTGCAGTTTCCTGCAGCTCTACTACACAATGTGACATGTTCAATTGGCATGTTTTGTCCAACTAAACCTCTGCATGGCAATTTAAAATTTACATTACATTTACATTTGGTCATTCAGCTGATGCTCATATCCAAAATAACTTAGAAAAGCGGAAACAATCAAGGTACAGTGTGACAAGGACATGTTAGTGCAGCAAAAAGTGCTACTCGCATAGAATCAAGTGACCTTTTTATAAGTGGAATAGATTTAAAGTACAGTTGTTGCAGGAGCATGTTCCACCAACGGGTAACAACAGACGAGAAAAGTTTGGATTGCCCTGAGCGTACAGGCTGCAGAGCCAGGCGTTGTTCATTGGAGGAGTGCAACAGTCAGGAGGTAACCTGCCTGTGTAAGGGCATTCAAGTAAGTGGATTCAGAACAGGAGACTACTTTGTAGGCGCGCATTAGGGATTTGTATTTAATGTGGGCTGCTACAGGTAGCCAGTGGAGCTTGCTGAGCTGCAGGGTAACATGCTGATTGATTGAAGACCAGGCGTGCTGCCGTGTTCTGGATCATCTGAAATCATCTAAATACCATTATATCAAAAACCTTGAGTCTTTTAACCTAGCAATTTTAACCTACCAATGGAAAGAACATTAACATTAAGGATTTTGCAGGGTCCATGTGTCCATACGTAGGTGAAACATCCCATTTTGTTTCAAAGCAGCATCACATTTCATCTCTAATTTTTATAGGCACAGAGGTGATAGTCCAAAGAGGTGGTAATGGCAATTTTTTCAGGAAAAAGATAAACAAAAATAACATGTTTCTTTGTCTTTGTTTTGGTCAGTGAAAAGATGAACTAGAGCGGTCAGGCAGAGAGAGAGGAAGGCTTGTTTTGTAGAATATAAAACAACAACAGCAGCACAGCCAAACCTCCTTTCATGGTTGTATCATGGATGGATTCCAACACTGAACACAAAGGATGGAGTTGTCAGATGCCACTCATTGGGCTCGACAAGGAGTGCTGCTGAGTTAAGTGGGTCCAAAGACCATCCACTCCCAATATGGGAGGTTAACAGGGGGGAAAGATAGCAGGAAAGGGAACAGGGCTCAGGGAGAAACAATGTTCCCACCACCAGCCTTTAGAGCTCCAGTTTAATCTCGTTTTCATTTTGGGTTTTCCTAAATGTATTTCAAGAGGCATGAACGAGGACTTTTCAATTAATTAATTTTATTTCTCTTTTATTTAAATTTTATAGTAGCTCTTAAATATTTCTCATTTATGTGGTTTTTAATGGTTTTTTTTATTATGTAATTTTTATGATATATATATTTTATGCGTCTTGTTGCTCTTTCGACTCTTTCTATATATAACACTTTGTAAAATGTTTTTAAAATATGCCACGTCATTCTGGGTTAAAGCCCCATGACATCAAAGCTGATTAAGTGTTTTTATCACTTTTGTCTATCCCTATATGTCACCTATACACCAGTGTCTGGTATCATTTTGTAGGTATTCTTAATAATATTTTAGAGTTCTTTTAATCCTTTTTTTGTTGGCGAACAATGAAAAATTGTTTGACTCATCCTGTACTTGGGAGGTGTATTCTAATTTTGCATGCAGTGAGTGTTTCTGGGAGCTGAATTACATTAATGGCTAGGCCTGCAGTACAAAAGCACAACTTTATTCACTGAGTTTGTTAAAACTGGATCATATTTTCTGGTTTTCATTCAACTGCTCAGCTTCAGCTTTGTTATTTACAGAATTTCTTCTTCTAGATATAGATAGCGTGGCTTGCGAAAATAGCTACTCGCTAATTAACGGTTTCTAACTGTGTGTATGTGTTGTTAGTGGGCAACAGAACTGGGCTCAGCAGCCGGACCAGGACAGAACACAGCCTCCAAGACTCAAAGGGAATAGCGTTCCAGTACTAAGGTCATATACAGAGTTTCCTGAGTAGCTTAATGCTGCTATTAGCTCAGTAGCTTGTGCAGCTACCTAATTGACTCAGCCCTGGGATGCAAGCAGCCAAACCCGGCAAGAAAAGTGTTTGAGTATGGAGGTGGTGGTTCCCTGTCAAATTGTCCAGCCATGTTCACTGGAAACTAGACGCTGATGGTAGCTCATAGTGCTAACTGCATAGCTGTGGGGGTGTAACGCACACTTAAATATGTAATGCACACGTCTTTGCACAAACCTAGTACCACCTCTTTGTTGCACTTCTCCAGTATATGGACCAACTATGGTGCCACCCAAGTCCCTTATTGGATAACCATGTTGCCTATATGTCAACAGGGGTATCTGTAGATGTAATGATCGGTTCACCTTCATACAGTACCTACCCTGAAAGCTGCAAGTGGAAATGTGTTGGTCTACCAATACATTTGTTTCATATGCTACAATTGTTACCTTTCCCATGCATCTTAAGAAATAGGTGAAGTTGTGCCAGAAACTGCTACGCTGCTTCTACAAGTTATGTTAAAAAATTTATTTATTTACAGCTTGTTCTGTTGCCCCGAAGTACCCACCCACCCCAGAGAAAATACTGCTTTTTGTCATGTTATTATCCTGTCATGTCATTTTTAAAATTGGTGTTTTAACTACAAAATAAACAAATAATTTGTCAAAAAGAACAATGTGCAAGACTAACTTGGTTGGTAAGAGAGAGGAGATTAAACGGCATCTATTTTCCTCCCATGGCGTACTGTAGGAGCTGGAATCAACAGCAGACATCAACCTGGGATGTTAATTGAATGAACTCAAGAATGCATTACCCCTGCCCATTAGTGTCTGTGCTGCCTTAAGCGCCATCAAATAGACAGGATATGGCATCTTTAGGCTGCAATGTGTTGAAACCCACAGGAAACATAGTGACTTTATCTTAACTGGAAAGCAATAATAACTCTTTCTAACATTTTAGATATCTATGCATGTATCTTTTAATCGATCACACAGACCTGTAAGGGAGAGATAAATAGAAAGATACAGCACAAACACTGTCTTTGTGTAATTAGATTATGTTCATTCAGGCTGATTAAATTTGGTTCCTTCAGGCATCAGATTTATTGAACATCTTGTAGCTGAAATGTGTTTCTTTTGTGGTTTCATCACAGAACATGCAGTACTGTATCCAGCACATTGTGGCCAACGTTTGTGGAGACACAGTTTCTTTTCCTTTCCCTCAACTGCAGTTTCCCCCTGGATGGAAAATATGTTAGCCTTTGAAGGTGTACATTTCATCAGACAAAAAGATGAAAGGGCTTCAGCCCCGATGGCAAAAATGAACTGATCTTCCTGGACATGTCTAAGTCTGTTGTAGGTTGAAAGGACACAGAGACAGTTCATAATCTGGTTAGACATCCATTACTCCCTCGCAGGGACATGGCATCAGCAGTGCAGCAACAAAGACAGCAGCACATAGACTAGATACTGTAAGAAAGTGCATTCCAAGTTCATACTTAATTTTAAAGATTACAGGAAATGTAATTGTTTTTAGCAGATGTCTCATCTAGGTTTGGGTTTCTATTTTTACATTGGGAGTAGGCAGGGTCTGGGGGAGTTGCGTCACAGCATGTATACATTCATAACATTTTTATAATTAGTTTACCGTACTAGTAGTTCTGGTTGTCGACCAGTCAGTGTAGCAATGTTCAACCACCTCATGCTAATCTCTAGTGTTTGGAGATTTTATCCAAGCAGCAACCTCCATGGCTGTGAAGTGAAGCCAATGCGGAAGTGCCAAAAACTGCAGCTCCTTAAATGGCCGCTTGCGGCTGGCTCCAGAACGCACTCATCACTTGTGCGTTACTCGGGCGCTGGCTGATATGTTGCTCCAGCAGACACATCTCTAAATACACAGTAGGGCACAGATTCTAGAGAAGTAAGTAAGTTAGTTAAAATAACTTTAATATCAGTGTAGGAAAAAACAAATCGACAATCATTCTTTCAATCGTTGATTTGATATTATCTAATCGCCAATCAGCAGAAGTCCAGTCTCAATTATATGCATTTATAGAAAGATGGAGACGCACAGGCATTTATTCAATATTTATTTTATAGTTGCAACCTCTTCATGAGCCAATATAATCTTCGGTATTAAAACACATTCTTCCATATGTTAAATATGCATAATGGATTCTCTGAGAAATAACCATTTTAATGGACCATGAAAAATATGTAATAGGAATCTGCCCTCTAATTTAGACTTGGATGTGGTGTTATAAGCTGTTGTCACCTTTTCTTGTTTTAAAAGTAAAACAGTAGCATATAATAATTTCTTTCCTATTGAATTATCATTCATTTAAACCAACCTTTTCTAATAATAAAGGAAGGAAGGAAAAATGAATGTAATGAGGTATTTTATTAGTCTGGTGGTCACTTCTATGAATGTATAAACAGGAAAAATAATCCATATGTATACCAGAAAGAAAGAAACTGCAGCCTGATCTTACACCTCTATTCCTGCTCAGCAGCACTGAAATGAATTACAATGCTTTTAGACATGATGTGAACCACTAACGTCATTTCTGTCATTTTATCAGCAAGTGTTTTAGAGGGCTGATTCTTCAGTGTTAAATATGACGACACACAACAAGGGAAGGGAATAATGAGACAAACATAATAACACGTCTTCTACATGACTGCAAATATGTGAATTTGTGAAATCCAGCAAAACACTGAAATGTCTTCGGTGTCATCTTCTATTTGATCTTCTATTTGACTTTTGTTGAAAGTGCTTATTATTGCTGTGGGAAGTTGGCACCAGCTGTAAATATGGTAAAATATGAAAATGGCGTGTAGATTTCAGACAGAAAATTATGTTTTACTATTGAATGTCTGGTAAATTTGAACATTTGAATGTTTACATTTTAAAAAATTGCCCATAAC
This sequence comes from Argyrosomus regius, assembly GCA_946959425.1. Taxonomy (NCBI): domain Eukaryota; kingdom Metazoa; phylum Chordata; class Actinopteri; family Sciaenidae; genus Argyrosomus; species Argyrosomus regius. The sequence goes on from OX336883.1 coordinate 10,422,609, forward strand.
TATTCTGCTGATATTATTTCAGATGATAATTTTTCAGTTTAAGAAAAAAATAGAAAAGAAAAATATAAAAAGCCCATCCAAACTTCTCACTGCCCAAGGTAATATTTTAAATTGGTTGTTTTCTTCAACCAAGTGCAAAACGCAAAGATATTAAATTCAGGATGATTTATGACAAAAAAAAAAGCAGCAAATTATCACAGTAGACCAAGAGTTTAACTTGTTATTTCAGCTCATTCTGATGTTCAAATGATAAAAATGCTGGTTATTATTCTTCTTTCTTTTGTTATTCTTTTTGTGTTAGAGGTTGAAATTGTGGTTAAATAAACAGAGAATGTACGACTTTTGGCAATATCACCTGTAATGATGTGTTCACACAGAAAGCAAATACATTTTTTTTGTGATATTACTATTACATATTACTATTTTTGTAGTTTTACTACAGCAAGCGTGGCTTACTTACACATTGAGCAGCCCCAGCACATTATTAGTTTTCATTAAAAGTCATGTTTATGTTCAACAGATGATTGGAAGTCCAAATATTCACTCTCCTGTTAGCTCTGTTTTGGTCTCTACCAACTCTAGAGGCAAGTATCTGGCTCTGTAGCTGCTAAATTTTCCGCTATGTTCGCCAGCTAGTTCCTAACTTTGTCTGTGTGTTGTTTGGGTTCGTGCAGGTAGCTCGATAGGTTGGCTTTTCTTCCTGCTGCGGGTTAAAAACAACGCTGATGAGAGCTGCTAAGGCACAATATAATCCAATCCATTGAGTTTCACAGTTTTAATCTTTTCATTTTAGAAAGATAACAGAAAATAAAGATGTTTTCAGTCTGAACTGCAAATTTGGGTAATAATTATCTGTGAGTTTGTCACTACAAGCAGCACCTTTCAATATCAAGCATAATCATTTGATCCATTGTTAGTATAAAAATATTGATTAAAGCAGTTTTACACAAGAACACTATGAACAGATTGGTATTAAAGACAGCAATAGCTTTAGTGGCACAATTCGAAAAACATGCTCCACAAACGGTTCACAGCAGTGATCGAGCATCCTGCGTCTGCTTTTGTCGCTGACAAAATTCTGACAATTCTGGTACTGTTCAGAAAAGCTGAATGAATGAAGTGTTCATCATAACAAAACAGAAAAAAAAAAAAAAAACTGTTTTGTTAATTCTCAAAGAGGCCATAATCCAGTTTGTTTGTCATGTGAAAAGAGCTCTTCTGCTCGAATATATTTCACAGTATAACAAATCTATTTCTGTATCACAAATTCAAAAACTCAAAATTCAAAGAATTGTTTTTTTTAATGTGATGATATAAATTTAGTTATAGATATATAGTCTGAATACCAAACTATCATGGTACAGAATGAGAATAGGTTTCTGAAGCTCATGTTGGTAGTCCTGCTAATCATTGGTGGACCTGAGCTAAATGACTCCTGGGTCAAACAAGCCATCTGTAATGGCACCCACCTGTCAGTCAATGCAGCCACCCTGTTAAGTATGCATAACTTTAAGCCTTAATATAATTTGAACAGGTGAGTTATATAAAAAAAAATTCAGCCTCAGTACAGTTGTCATGACTGGGGAAATTAGCTATAGAGACCAAAACAGTGTTTTGTACCAGGCTGTAAACATGTCTATTTCTGCTGTGAAGTTGGACATTTTAACATGGGGGCTTATGGAGACTGACTCATTATGTAACCAGCCTCAAGTGGTTGTTTGAGGAACTGCAGTTCCAGTTAGCAAATGGCTTCACTTCTCAGACTTGGTTGCAGCTTAAGAATGACACTTTTATGTTACAGCGATGGCTGCTGACATGTCTCATCATCACCAGATGTTCTAATCATACATTTGAACAGACAGAGATCAATTGTATCACCCTTTAATATGAATGCTATGTATCTGGAGGCCTTGACCCTATCCTCCCTCTCATTATTCCCTGCTTTTTTGTGATCCACCTTGGCCAACATCCTCACCGAGGGGGAAATATTTCAGGAGATTTCAGTGGACCAGGTCTGCTCTCTCTGCACCAGAGATCATAACACATTGAAATACACTGGCTCCAAGCCCAAGGGCCAGGAGAAATTTGTTACCCATGATTATATCATTTATTCACCTGACGCAGTGTTCCTGGTTTTGTTTTTTCTCTCCCAGTTTCCCCTCTCCTCTCTCTTCTCTCTCTCTCTATTTTCCTTGTTCATTTGTGAGGAAATGCTTCTTCATTTGTTTTGCGTGATTGAGGAGGGAGACGCAGGCGAGTCGGTACAGCCTTGGGTAAGAGAGAGAATCCAGTCACAGCTGGTGTGTCGCTCTACCATAATGAGCAAACGTGACAAGATGAAAGTGTGTGTAGCGTCTGCCACGTGCCACAGCCCTGGGAGGCTCTTTGAGGAAAGGACAATTTACAGATATTCATGTGGCTCTATAATTGTTGGTGGACATGAATAGAACTTTTCTTTCTTTTCTGTCATCTATAAGATGAAATCATAGACAATTACACAGTTGGCACAATCTCCCCGAACCCATATCCCCTACCTCCACTGTGTGAGTCATAGGAGATAGTGATTCACAGGTTATTATCCAAGATAGCTGGCTTTCTTGTCGGTGGACCAGAAATGGTAAGAGTTGTTCCCAAACTGTGTCGGAGGATCCAGGAACTCCACCAATTTTCATCCGCTATAAACAGGTGTAATGGGGCATAACGGCTCCTACAGCCAAGGGCAGAAATAACTTCTGCGAGTAAGAATATATGACATAAAAAAGTGATACTCAACTAAAGGAGAAAGTTCTGAAGTCAGTTGTTGTTTCAAGGACAATCAGACTTAGGACTTTGGATCCCATCCATTTTTAATCTAGCAGCAAAATTAGTTTTTGCCTGCAAGGGTTCATTTATCATGCACTTCTGAAAGGAATAGTTCAACATTATGGGAATATCCGTCTTTGCTTTTTTTCCAAGAGTTACATGAGAAAATTGACACCACTGTCATATCTGTGCATTATGTCTGGGGGCTACAGTGGGGCTGCAATTAGCCTAGCTTAGCATACATGCTGGAAGCAGGGTTAAACGTTAGCCTGGATGTAAAAAAAAAAAAAAAGTTGAATGCCAGCCTCTTTACATAAAAACATGAAATGAGAATTTAAACCACAGCTTCTAAGTTGTATTTCCATGAGAAATATCCAATCCTTGTAACATCTGTTAACGTATGCTGCTAACAGCACGCAGAAATTAAAGACAATCTTCTCCATGGCAACACCAGCCAAGGCTTATGGCTTGTTAACCTTGTGTGGAAGCTGGATCAATATTGCCACGCTTTAGGCTATGCGCTTTTGTCTGATCCACCGTAATTACGGACCAATCAGCGTCCTGTGAGGCACTACTGATGACGTGTATGAAAAGTGACTGCAAGCTGTTTGCTTGAATATAACGATGTTCAAAGTTCTCCCGTGATAGATGTATATAGAAGTATTTTGTTGAACGTGGTTGCTCTTTTTCAAACAGTTTCCATCAACGACTTCCCATATGGTTCTTTGCAACAAACCATCAGAAGCAGTTAGGTTAATTCTCCATGCCAAACTGTCAGAATTTAATTAAAGTAATAATAATTTATGGTCAGAACATAAAACCATACTATTATACAAAACCCTCCCATGTTTCTATGTTGAGAAACATTGAGGACATCATCCAATAAGGTAAGCTAGACTTTATTGGTCTCACACTTCCTGTCAGTATTCAGCTGTCCACTCTCTCAAGTTTAAAATTGTCCAAAATTACCAGCGAGTCCAAAGCGAGTTCATTCAGTCACGTCTTTGTGATGCTGTATTCTCGATACTCCTTCTGTAGCCTGGTCAGTGCCGTTAGCTCCTTTGTAAATTTGGGGAGAGATCTTACAGTGATGTAGTTACACAGCAGTCTTTGTTGTTATCATCATTTAGAGCAGGCCAGCACAAGTATGCAAGCTAATTAATTATGAATAAGTTATTTTAACTTGTAGTATTTTTATCCTTTGCATTGCTCCAATTTTGTAGCACTTTGTGTAATTTGCTGTTTATAGTTGATGAGTGTGTTATGTGCAGGTCATCTTCTGACAGAATAAATCCAAACCGAACCGTCAGTAAAATAAATTTTTGAAATGGGAATTCAGAGTGGGCAAAAAAATACTATTGGAACCAGCAGCTCCTTCCACTTAGCAACCCTATAACGTTGGTTGCCTGGCAACTTCAACATGATGACAAGACTGTGGGAAGTCACTATGCCCGAATGTTGTTCTCCAAGAAATAGTTAGCGGCGTAAAACTCCCCCTAAAACTACAGTTTTTACAGTCTGTTTGTGTGCGGGTAACAAGATGCAATTAGTGAACTTAAGAAGTTTTGACAGGCAGGATTTTTGTAGTTAACAGACGAGAGTGGATGGTATTGATCTTTTCCTCTAAGTCTATGAAGGAAATGTATTTCCCAAAATACACTTAGAAACCCAGCATCCGTTTGAAAGCTGCAGTTTTAAGAATCGGAAACTGTCAACCACGCTCGACATCCCAGTCTCCTCAGCCTCTGTTACATCGAGTTCCACTCCCTCTGTGGTCGACTGTGGATTAAATAAATCTGCTTTGACTCTGACAACATGTTGTATGAAAATGTGTAGGAATCCATAATGTCCACTGCATGCCTGGAAATTGTGCGGCCGTCCAAAATGCGGTTCTGAGCTCTGATAGCGGACTGAGCTCTGGTGAGGAGAAAGAACAAAATCCCTCTTGCGGTTTTTCAACTATCTACTCTCTTCAGGCATCCAATATGTCAGCGGATGGTGGAAGTAAATTGCTACAGGTGCTACAGGTGGATATAGTAATGCAGACAACAGTAGCAAGAGCTGTGGACATTATAGATATGCATAACGTGGGGAAATAAGGCTGAAAATCCACAGACTGCTCCTTTAAGCCCACCATCTGTGTACTTCAGCTCAGAATTAATCTCACCAATTTCTCTGTCTGACTATTATGAAAACGTTCTCTGATACTTATACTATCATTTTCCCTTTAAGTAATTTGCATTTTAATCTTTTGCGGGGAATCCACAGTGTGAGATCAAAGTCCCTCTTTAACTCATTAGTGGATAAGATGGAAAATAAAATTCCCCAACACTCCCATACGTATCTTTCTGTCATAGCCGCTACAATATTAGCGCGCGGTGAAAGGCCAACGCAGAAATAATTGCTCAGTTTAATTTCCTGAATGTGTTAGTTAGAATGATATAACTACTTTTTAAGCAGACTTTCCACCATCTTTCTCCCATACTAACCATATATTCCTCCACCGGTGAGATATCTGATTCAGAGCACATAGAAAATGTATTTTTATTCAATTAATGCTGCATGTCTTGAGCTCCTTTTCTACACAGTTGCCACAGAGCTGTCAAGTGACTGTTGCTCAAAATAGCACCCGGGCTATTTCCCCAACTGTCAACCATCAGCTCAACAGTTCTAACAATGAAATTATTTAAAACTCTGAGATTAAAAGCCAATGGGGATAAACCAAGATGTCACACACTAGTCTTAAATGACAATTTTTGGTGCCATAGCTGAAGTTTATTCATTTCATGCTGGTGCATATGCTCTGTTTCAGAGCATCTATCTGATTCTTCACAGTTTTCTCTTCTCTGCATCTCAAAGCAGCTTTCCTACTCATGTACTCGATGCTGCTTTCCTAGAAACAGTACACCATGCCCCTTGTTGAATTCCTCTACAGGCTTCACACTCACTCTCGTACAGTTGACACCAATAAACATCTCATGGGGAGTTTTACCATCATGATCAGATCAGTTTTCAAACATCTCCCGAGGCAATTAAACTGGAAAAACAACACTGGCGTATTGATATTGTTTTGGAATGTGAAACAAGCATCCATACACATATACACACATACCATAAATGAACAATAAAATGTACATACACATACAGAGGAAGGAAACAACATAAAATAAATGTCAAAGCCTTCCAGATATATAGATCTCATAGTTCAGGTCCACCTACCATTGGCTGAGTCACCTTTGACCTAGCCTTAGGGCACATGCGGTGTCTGTTTGTGCTGAACGTAAATGCTGTAAAACAATCAGGAAATAACTTTTTACTTTGCTGAGTAACCGGCTTTCTCAATGCTGGCGCTCCCTCACTCTCATTCACTGTCTTTGTCTCTCAATCAGTGTTCACTCTCCGCCTCTTTCCCTCTCTCAAACCCTTGGAAACCCATTCCAAAGGAAACTTCTTCCTGTCATTATTTTGCATCTTAAATCATAAACCAGACACAGGCCGCAGCATGATGTTGCGTTTTTCCAAAAAGTTGGATATGGCTCAACAACTTCACTGCAGGTCGTAAGCAGTCTAAAACTTACCAAATGAATGTAAAAACCTGCGTTTTCACCGCAGCACCAGATCCTGTCTGAATGCGCCCTTAGTCCTAGTGAGTGTGTCAAGAAAGAAAGTCCCTTTGACATGAGTCCCTGAAATGACTAGTCATTACTATTTAAGAACAGAGGTGATCCTTCCGTGTACATTCGGCAGAAAAAAAGGCTCTTTTTTAATTTTAACGTCGAAAACACCAACAAGTCTTTAGCTACAAAAAAGATAAATATAATCCCCCCGCCCTTTTTTTTAAGGATCGAGGTGAAAAGCTGTAATCTGTATCGTTCAGAATAGCAGGTGAACCTTCATGCCTCGAGTCTTCCACCTGTTAAAGTCACAGGTGCTGAAGTTGCCTTTCTTAGAGACAGGCGTCAGCACAGAGACCAAATGCTTTCTTCCAGAAAACTGAATAATATCCCCCCAGACCTTCACAGAATTGTAAACTACAAGGTTGGCTCTAACTTCTTTAGTGGTGTTTTTGCAGCTAAGCAGGCCCCATAGGGAGCGAACAGAGTAAGCCCAAGAATCTATATAGAAAGCTGAGTCAAGACATGAATGAAGCCAACACCAGATTAAATGAGCCCAGTTATAAAAACAGTAAACTGGGCAGGCTGAGACCACCCATGCCAGTTGGCGTTTGACACTATTGATGTTTGTGTCCTTCTGTTCATGTAGAAGAGACTATGTTAAGCTCCTTCTTTATAAATCACCAGAAGGAAAATCTCCTTGCTCAGCTGTCAGTGTCACACAGTACATGAGTGTCAGTGTTCAATCATCACTTCTTGTACACAACGCAAACCTCTCCAGTACATAACTGAAACCTCTCAAGGGCAGGAATATTCTTTCTATACTGTATTTTTCTCAGCACAGAGTAGCATGGATTTAATCGATAATACACTGCTTTAAGTTGAAATCCGTGACCTTACTAACTATTCTGACACCAGCACCAGTTTTAAGTTGACCATACAGTTGCTAGGAGCAACCATAACTGGCAGAGTTTCATAGAGTTTAACTGACAGTATTACATCCACCATTTTGTCCAAGTGTAAAATTACCATGATGTCACTCGAGTTTGGCATTATGGACGTCGCCATCATGGATTTGTGGAACTAGAAATGTCCATATTTTGGATAAAAGATATGCAGATTGCAGATTGTAACCCACTGAATACCGTTTCAAGCATGAAGGAGAAACTACAGTGACTGTGAATCTCCCAAGAAACAGATAACGTCCTATCCTAGAGCCAGTGTTTGGTTTGTCCGTTCTGGACTACCGTAGAAACCTGGTGGTTCAACATGGCAGGCTCTACGGAGGAGGACCTGCAGGTAATAAAAACACAATGATTCTTCAGGTTAATATACACAAATGAAAACATAGTTATGCATAATATATTCAATTTCTGCCAATAGATCTCCTTAAATGTTACACACTGGACCTTTAAGACAATCAAACCTTTTTGTTGCAGCTATCGGAGCTGCCCCCTGCTTGCCAATAAAAATTTTGCACATTTAAGACACTTTCACGTTGGCTTCACATCACAGATACTGGAGATCTGATTGCTAATTATACTATCAATGATTTTGTCTAGTCTGTGACTAAGTAAATATTGACAAATATTTTCTATCTGCGACCCAAATGCCCTTGTTGGAGTATTGTATGTAGGTTTGCAACCAGCTGCTATACAAACTAGCTATTTTATTAGCTATCAGAAGCTACTGTGTTGCTAGTACAACATTCAGTAACTGTTAATTTACCATTACTTGGACTAGCTGTTACATATTTTACTGTTTTCACTTCAACTTGTAGACTTTAAGTGTACATTTGCTAGACTGAACACTAGCTTCTCAATGTATATTTTAATGCGGTCCTGGGGTTCTTGTTATCAGAAATTGAAATCTTTTAGTTTTAACAAAAGTGCTCCTATAAAACTTCTCTCACGACAACTTGGTTTCATCCGTGTCCATAATATCCACCAACGCTTTCCTCTCAAAAGTGATTTCCTCCCCCCACATTTTTAGCAGTTATCGGTCCTGTCAGATAACTTCCATACTGGTCCTGTTTTTCTTCCTGTTGTTACAGACATGTCTGAACTCGCTGCAGTCCCCTGACTCACCCACAGACTTGTCACTTTCACTGTCACATTTGTCGAGCTGTGATGTTTTACCCTTGCGATGGTCTAGGACTTATGTTAAAGGGTGTTCCTTTAAAGGACACTGAAAGCGGAAATATTACATAAACAGCAATATTCGGTTGTCTAAGAAAATTACCATTCGTATCTGCATATGTGGAGTAACATTTGACATACTGTTGAGTAAGGCTCTGCTCCATGGCTGAAGTTTTAGTTATTAACATTATTACAAATGTCAATGTGCATTTTTAATGTCTTCCTTTTTTATCAAACCAATTTTTACTTGTTCTTAGTACTTTGTTCTAACTATTGTTTGATACAGTGTGTAATATTCTTTTGATTTGTAGTCCCTAAGTTGTCGTTAACTTGCTGCAATCTTATTCACCTGCAGAAGAGCGAGAGCAGGAGAATAACTGACTAATAAAATGTTTCTGCTCAATCAAAATGATTTATTTCAGCTAGAGAAAAATCACCTAGATGTTTATATTTAATGAGCAATTTAATAAATTTTACATGGTGTAAAAATAAATTTCCAGCCATAATTTCACCATATGTGGTAAAATATTTGTCTTTTGTCTTACTGCTGTTTTTCAAACTCTTTATAATATCTATAAAAATAGAGATTTATTATGTTTTTCTTTTGGTAATACGATCACAGTAATCTCATATATAGAGGCTTGTTTTTTCCAACCTTTTGCCTCATTATGAGGGGGAAAAAAAGAATATAATATATAAGAGGATACTCAGTAAGGATGCAAGAGTGCATTTGCTTTTGTTACCTTGGAAACCACAATACAGTGTAGCAGGCAGCACTTCCTTTCATGGGCTGGACGGGTACTCTTATTACGGTCAGTCATGGTGCATCGCTTCCTCTGACGTCAATGTGACTCATTTTACTTCACACTACATTTGTACAGGTGAGAGAAAGAAAAACTGTATTCTGTGTAGGTTCGTATTAATGGATATACTTTTAGAAACAGACCTCTAAAGGTGTTGTGGAGGTGTATTAGATTGGGGCTGAGCTGATACATTCACAAAATGAAAAGACGTTTTGAAATGACCATTATAATAGATTTTTCTACCTGCACCTTTTGGTTGAAGGTTTTGCAAATTAGAGATTAATTGCACTTCCCAAATGTAGTAAGTAAGCACTAACGTTGGAGCTCTATAGTTGAACTGTGGAGGAGTAGGGTAGATGTATAATACTTCATTAATACATTTCTGGCTGAAAGGCAAGAGCTTCGACTGTTGTTCACCAGAGGTGGGCAAATAGTACATCTGACCCTCCAGCAAAAATATTTGGCCCTTGACATGAAATGTTGTTTACCTGACAAGGAGCTTTAGCAGCCGTGTGAATTATGACTCTTGTCAAGGTAAAAGTAGTGTTATGTTGTTATTAGTGCTGCAAAACCTCACGGTAAGGACTTTTGGGTGGATGGATGGGTCAGTACTGTGTGTGTGACTTTGACAGAGGAGACCTCTGTTTCTTTCTCAGTTCATAATAATAGTCAACAATGGTTTTTCTTCCACCATGACCATGATCTTCCCTTAACCTTAACTGTACAGAAAGTACAGCAGCTCTTATGGATGCATGATATTGGATTTCTGCCGATATCCGATATGCTGATATTTTTGTCCACCTAATTGCAGAGTACATCAAGTCTCTCCTGAAGTGGAATTAACATATAATTATGCATACTCTTTATCGTGATGAACCACTGGCAGATGCAACAATCATTCCAAATAACAACTTTGCTACAAGTTTTGTGCAATTAAAAAAAATCTCCAAACTGCAGACGTACTGGCATCGCGCGTGCATAATTATCATCTTATCAATCTGTCAGTTTCGGGCTAATGTGATATTTCATTTAAAAGCCTTTATCAGCTGATACCATTTATATTATTGTGCATCCCCAGTAGCTTTTTTATTAACCATAACCAAGTACTTTTTGTGCCTAGATGTGAATATGATATGAAAAAATCCTGCACCAATTTATATGTAATTCTGTAGTGTGATAATCAGTTGATAAATTGTGAATGTGTAAAATAAACAGACAGCATTGTTTGCTTTTCATTAATCCAGTAAATTAAATACCTGATAAATCAAGATACTTGATTACATTGATGCAAAAATCCATAATAATTCAGTATTGCCACCACTTGTTCCTACTAATTGATTAATAAAATTGACCATGATGGCCTAATATAACCAGAGATGTTAAAGGGATAAGACACACAGTATAAAAGCCAAAATCATGATGCTTGTCCGGCTGATAAGGGGTGTACAATACTGAATGGCTGTAGTTAATGTAAATAAAATCTCATTCAGCCTTGAGTAAGTAAAAAGACTACAAATCGACACTGAATTACACAGAGCAGAAAACTGCTATGTCATGCTCTGTATTGACACTGGTCACACCTCAATCAGTAATGTTCAGCTTTACCAGCTGATAGAGAGACAAGTGGCCGTGACATCACCAATAGTTTTTTAAAGGGTCGTCTTAAAGCCTGGAGTTTTTGGTCTGCTGCTCGCCACCAACTTGAGAGTTGTTTGCAGCCAAGAAAGCACATTTAGGGTGACGGGTGGCCCGAGTAATCAGCCATCGCCGTGATCAATGTGATGGGCGAGGCAATCAAGGTGACACTGCCCCCAATCCAACTCCACTTTGGATCCTTTTAAAGCCTCCTTAATTTAACAATGAGTTTCAAAATCGACACTAAGACACACATTAGAGGTGACATTACCTATCGAGACCCTAAATTCAAGTGAAAAAAAAGTTAATTGAATTTGTATTTCCAAAGAGTTTTCGTCTTGACTTCCATCCAGTCAGTTTTTTGGAATCACTATGTTGCCATTACATAAATTGTATCTTATAGCTTTTAGGCATTGGCTTCAGAATTGACTTATGATTGTTGTTTCTTGGGAAAGTCCTACTGTGACAACATCTTTCAACGGATTTAATTTTAAAAAATTGGAAAATTATATGTAACATCTTTTAAAGGACTAGTTGGAATGACACGATGCACTAAAAGCAGGAGGCTGTGCATCTATGTGACAATAGACGCAACACCTACAAGGTCAGATGTAAGTGTTGCCAATCAGCTCGGAGGTGAAGGCAGGGACTTTGGCATGCTATGAATCCAGCTAAGAAAAACGGCCTCTGGGGACATGATTGTCACCTCTCTGGCAGGGAAAGAGCTAAAGCTAATGTAGGAGAAGAAGTAAGTAGATATAGTTTTACTCTCCGCTACACACAGCACCAGCACTGGAATAAAACTCATGTCTCCTTTTTACAAGTTGATCTGCTTCAGGGTTAGAAGGGGAAAGGCAGATTTGTGCCACTGTGTTCCCACCTTTCATGCGGCTGTTGTGGAGAGGAAGGCTCTGACTATATATCAAATAGCACTATTGAGGAGGGATGCACAATATAGATTTTTTCCCCAATGATTCACATTTATTCATTCTCATGACAGATCCTTAAGCCATAAGCAATAGTTTCACAGTTTTGTATTTGAGAAAGAAGTTTATAATATGTAGTTCATGCACACCTGAAGGTAATAAGGGCTAACGGTGGAACCCCACTATGCACGTATCTGTCAGGTCGCAGCCGAGACCCTGTTTTGGTCAGATCTCCACACGACTTTAAACCCCATCAGGAGCGTTTTGCCTGGCAGACTTTGTAAACTTGCTCAGATTTGCTCATATTTCATTTTAAGTAGTCAAATTGTTTCCCATTTGAACCTTCTGTATTTACGATCGGACGCTTGCACACAGTGTTTTTTAAGAATCACCCAGATTCTCTATGCCATTTGTGTGTCTGACTTCCCACCAGCTCAAGCTGCTCTGTGTAGGTTGACTATATTTCCCGTGGAGCTGAGCGGAGGCCTGCTTCTGGGACGCTTCTGAACCTGGACCATGGTGCTTTTGGTGTAGACTAGACTGGTCGTGATTAGCTCCTGCGATCACGACATACACAAAACACGACGCATCTATGCCTGGTGGAACTTAGCTGTAAGATGTAGTGAGCAGAGATGGATGATTTAATATTCATGATATGACTTAACCAGATCTAACTGACATCACTATTGTTAACACAACAAAAACAAAGAACCGCTCTGACTAAAGTACATCAAAAAACTTCATACACATAGAACATCTTTACATCTTTACATCTTATAAGCTTGTTGTTAAAATATGTGTTAAATAGGCAGATATATACACACACATTCATATTAATACAGTGAACAGTCTCTCTTTCCCTGTATTAATACCTGTCAAGGGGCTTGGTCTCATTTGCACATTTGGGGCAGCTTTGGCTCAGGTGGTAGAGCGGGTCGTGCAGTAATCAGAGGATTGCTATTTTGATTCCCAGCTTCTCCAGTCCAGTTGAAGTGTCCTTGGGCCAAGATACTGGACTGCAAATTACTGCTGATCTCCCCATGGCTATGCCGTCTGTGTGTATGTGTGTGAGTGTATAGTTGAACTTAGTATCATTGTGAACACACCGTGAGGAAGTGCTATATTGCTCCTGATGTGCAGTTGGCAGCCTCTGTGTGAGAGAGTGAATGTGACAGGTGTTGTAAAAGCGCTTTATCCATGCGCTGTGCATTTTAGTGGAAACAGATTTGTGTATACATTTTACATTGCGAATCCGACTCTCAACTTTTCCGGTGATATTAATAGAACATGGTATTTAGAGAAAACACAACACACACAAGACAATTTCAACATTTTAGTGATGCCTTTTCTTGGTGTGTGTATTACTCCAGTGTTGTTAGTGAGCAATTTTACTGACTCAGATCTCTTTTATCTTACTTTGAGGCTGAGTAAGCAAGACATTCTTCACAGAACTGTATTAGGATTCACTCTAAAGACTCACATCGACATTATCTTTCCTCCTGTTTGAAATAAAAGTCACGCTTCTCTGCACAGACAGTTCAGTTTTGAGTGATTGAGGGGCAAAGTGGATGAAGATACTGACCCATTCTGTTTGCTCCAAAACCAGTTTGTCCTCAAACTGGAGTGGAGCGTCTGTTTTCCTTAAATGTATTCTAGTTCAAGTGACTCAAACCCTCTGAGCCATGAATGAAAGTAAAGGAGTGTGATCATCCGTGTAGCGAGTCTTCCTCTCAGGAGCTGATGGGATCTTATCTGTAGCCGCTTCCTGACTGTAGCTCAGATAGCAGCACTCCTGGCAGTGCCCTCCGATAACTGCTGCTGCAGAGCATGTGCTTTACCAGACATAAAGCTGCTGCAACATTAGCAACAACGGCTGCATCGCTGTAAACATTAGTGCTGGTTGAAGGTGGTAGATATGAAGGAGATGAAGGGCAGGTAGATGAGACAGAGGAAGTAGATCAAGATAAAGTGCTGAAACAAGGGCTCTACTTGTGGTGCATAGTGGGGTAAGTGGGTCAGTGAAGTGTTATTTTTGTCAATTATTTCCCTTACCTGTGCAAGTTTGGTATATTGGTGGCTTCCTGTGGACTTGCTGAATTGCTGATTTGGAGAAGAGCTGTAATGTAATGTGCAGCATGGTGGCCAGGATTGTAGAAATACTTACAGGTTTAACAAGTCACATCAAAATCTGTAAAGGTTTCTGAGAATTTAACAAAAATTTCAACTGTTACTGTTTCCTAAATTTTGGTTGTTTGTTGTTGTTAATTGTTAAAGGTGCAGTGTGTAAGATTTGGGGTCTTTGTTTTCAGAATAAGGCAGAACATAACATTCATAACTATGTTTTCATGCATGTATAATCACGTGAAAATGAGAATCTTTTTATTTTTTTGTTACTTAAGTTATCCTTTTATATCCATCCAGGAGTGTGTCCTCTTTCATGGAGGCCACCATGTTTCTACAGTGTCCCAGAACAGACAAACTATATTATAACTAACTATACATTTACAGCGACCAACAACTCTTAAATGTGTGTATTGACATGTGAGTGTGTCTACAGTGTATTAAGGCACTGTTGACTTGAAAAAACTTTTCCTCCTTTAAGGAGGACATTTGGGAAGGTATTAAGTTGTTTTTTGGGCGGCTGTGGCTCGAGAGTGACTGTGGCGCAGCGGGTCGTCCACTAATCAGATGATCGGTGGTTCGACCCCTGGCTGCTCCAGTCTTCACGTCGAAGTGTCCTTGAGCAAGATACTGAACCCCAAATTGCTCCCACTGCGCCATCAGCGTATGAGTGTGTGAATGGTTAGCTCCCAAAAACTGATGAGCAGTTGGCACCTTGCACGGCAGCCAAGGCCATCAGTGTATGAATGTGTAAATAAGATATGTAGTGTAAAAGCGCCTTGAGTGCTCAAAAGACTAGAAAGGCACTATATAAGTCCATTTACCATTCTGCAGGTTAATAGCTGTCAAAAACAAAGCTACAGTATCATATAAACACAAATGAACTAATTAAAAATTGCCCGTCTACTACGCTGTTAGAACTTGCTTTCTTACAACTGCTAAATAAGGTTATACTGAATTACCATAAATGAGAGTGAGGGTCGTTGAAGAATATTCAAATTATTTAATTGTTGGTTGCACTGATGTTGCAGTCCAAATTAATTTGGAGCTCCGTGTTCATATCCAACCAAACACAGTGATTAATTCCCTCATGAAAAAACTGGACCATTAACTGTAATGAGACCATTGTGCAGCTATCATGAAACATGCTAAATCAGCAGAGTCAGCACCTGCTCTGTTTCTCTGACACTGACCGACATTCCCATTTCACCATCCTGCCGCCTCAACGGCTCACAGGCAGCACTCCAAAGCTGCGTCGTCCTTTAACAAACGCGACAGTGATTGGCAGGCAGGCCCAATTACAGCCGCAACCAGCTGACACAAGCACAGGTCATCAAATTCCCATTTGGACTTCCAGTTGTCAAGTAGTCTCATTGATCCCGGAAGTATCTATTGAAAGCTGATGAGGGACTGTTACTGTCCGGGTCAGGGGAGACGAGTCTGGACGGGTTCAATTAATGATGCATCTTGGGAGATTGACATGATTAGTTGTGGTAGTGAGGAAAGCCCTGTGGTTTTGTCATGCGATGCTGATTTGTATGTGTTTTTTAGAGAGAGAAAGACAGAGGGTTCATCCTCAGGTCTATTTTATATTTATATGAGAAATTTGAGCATACGCATGCGTTAACTGTTTTGTAGTCTAAAAAAATAAATAAAAGGGATATTAAAAGTTGCAAAGTAGGAAGTATGACATGATATGAGGCTATATGAATGCTAAAAGTGCGCTACATCATATAAGCAGCCTTTATTATTGATATTCTTGTTTATTTAAATACTTATTGGAAAGTGTAAACTTAATAGATGTCTAATAGAATTATGTTCACTGGCAACATTTTTTCAGTGTAAATAAAATATATAGTTTGGTTAAGTATAAAAAAAAAAAAAACATGTTCTATCTCATGTCATTGCTGACTTTTTACATTTTTAACCAAGACCGTGTTCTTCTACTGCCCATAAACAAGAGATTTAAAAAAACAAAAAAAAAACAAAACAATTACACTTTAGTTACTATAAGTAAACGTTGTGGTTCAAACTAGAGGACCCAAATGTAGACTCAAAGGGTAATGGAAAAAAAGGTAACTTTAAATCCTCATGGCAGGAAGGAAAACATGAAATAACTCAAGGTGGCTGGGAAGTCCAGGCAAATTCAAAGTCCAACAAACCAGAAATAAATCTGTCCAACAAACAAAATCCAGTACAAGGAAAAACTAGAAACAAGAGCACGGGAGAACAACAGATGGAACAAAGGACTGACGTACGGACACACAACACAGTACTGGCAAACAGAAACAGCACGACCTAAACACACAGACTAAATACATAAGATGTACAACTACTTTTCTTTTAGACTGAGTCTGGGTTGTCTAAAACATGCACGCATAAATTAAGTCTGAGCACGCAGAGGTGAGAAAAAGGTGAATACCATCAGGGCTGACTATCTTGTCTCTTTACAGCTGAGACAGGTGTGTCTTCTGCAGGTGCTTTTTTAAATCACAGGCTCACCACAACATCAGGGAGAAGTGGCAGTAATCAAAGCTGGAGTAAGTGCTCCAGCTGTAAGTTTTCCATGGAACTGAAGTTCACTGAAATCAGTACACTTCATTAAATAATGACAATCTTGTCCTCACTGTGGGGTTTTCAGTCGTCTGGTGGATGAAATGGAATAAAAAGCCCACTGATATTCTAATATTAATATTCAAATTGTTCCATTTCATTGAATTCTGACAAGTACAGCTCCACAGTAAATTGGTTTGATGAGGATCAACTCTTTGTTTCATGTTAATGACTGATATGAGCAAAATCATTTAAGCTAATCATATTTATTCCCCATTAGCTGCAGCCTTGTCATCCAAACAATTAGTCAGATGCTCTGAAATCATCGGTGCGACTCTGTCTGCGTGTGTTAGAGTCCGGGTACGTCTGAGAGTGTGTCTGCTCATGCACGTGTGCATGTGACGTGCTTTTTAATGAACTTTGGATTTTGCCCTTTCCAGGTCAGCAACATCACCAAGAAAGTACAAAAACTTTATTGCTTCAACTTCAAGCTTAATTAAAATTAAATGAGTAAACCACTTACTGTGTTCCACATAAACAAGATTTGGAAAACTCCTCAGTACTGAGGAGTTAAAATATCTGAGACCACAGATTAATAACTCACTAATTTGTTTGGCACCAGTATGAGTCTCCACCTGCACAATTTCTCTATGATTGATATCAATAAATATGGCTGCTTATGCCAGTACACTCCATAACAGCAGTTCATTAGTGAGTTTGAAAGCCATTTGGCACAAGTAATTAGCTTTATTTATTCTGAGTCAGTATCAGTACTTTTAAATTTGTTGAGTTTTTACAATATTTGACTGCAAAAAATGAGTGTAGTGATATTTATTTTAGAGTTTCTGTAACCACACATGCATCTAATCAGTGTCATGTCTTAACATAGTGGCAGAAAGCTGGTTATGATGAGACTTAACTGTATTGATTCTTAAAATTTGAACCCCTTTTCTTAATTCCAAAATGAATCAGGACCCAGAAGAAAAGTAGTTGAATTTTTAGTTTGTTATGAGCCCTGCAGCTGCTTTTTCCACTAGCCAGGAGAGCAAACTCTGACTGAGGTCAAAGTCGGGTTTACAGTAGCCCACAAGATGAGATGAAGGCATTGATAACCCTGTCAAAGTCTCTAAAGGACAGACGAGATTTCATCCAGAGATGTTCCCCAGCTGGCGAGAGGACTGAACCCTTATGACCTGATGAGTGAAAGAGTAGTGAGAGTTACATGTGATCTCAAGTCTGTAACAGATAGCGCACCGTGGGCCGACAGGCTGCCAAGATAATCGTTCGAATTTGGTGGATCACACAGAACAAGCTCAGATCTCTTTATCTCCTATTCATTTAGAATTATTCTGGAGAATTAGTCGTATTAATACACCATCCAGCGCAGAGTTATTTTGGGCATTTGGGAGCTGCTGTCAGTGAGGAGTGATATCAAAATATTGGCAACACTTTCGAGTGCAAAACAGCACTCTAATGTAACTTATCGCTAAAAGTATACCTCTTTATTTATTGCCTACTTTGTTCAAACATACATTTTCTCTCCCTGACATTTTATGGTTTTGATTCAAGTCGTCAGTTGACGAGGCCTTGTTTGATTTCATAATGATTACTTTGCAGTAATATGTCACCCTTTTCCCAGGACTTCTGGGATTGATAATATATTTATAAATAATTTGAATAATTTGAGTATCCGTCTCATGCAGCCACTTTGCTAAATTGCAAATCTTAACTTACCACAATCTTCTAAACCTGTCATTTTTGTGCCTAAACCTAATTAAACCTTAACTATTGGTTGTCACAAAATTTACTTTTTGCTTTCAAAAGTGATTTGTATGGTTTTGGAGGACACTATCAAATAATGTCCTGCTGCTGATAGGGACATCAGATCAGAAAAAGCTTCTACGTGTCAGACAAACAGCATATTATGTTAGAATTTGGATGATTTGTACGTCTTTTTGACAGTTTCATCACCTTCGCTGAATGCATTTAAAGCCTGCTTGTGAAGCCAGACGTTGGCTCTACTTTGGCTGACACCACTGTCACTGTCACCATGAACTGTGACCAGGATGCATCATTTTTACACCTCAAATAACCCAAACTGGCAATGAAAAATCTTTAATCACAATGAGCCATTTTTGAAACTGATTCACCTTGGAGCACCTTTTCACAGGTCTAAAGAAACACTAATAAACTAACACGCCATGCATTGAGGCTGTTCGTTAAGGTAGCTTTGAAGACATGACACATTTGACAAAACATTTCTTTCATGTGTGTGTTACTGAGGGCATACTAATATAAGAAATAGAGTTCCACTCAGCCAACACTTCACTTTGAGCCAGCATCCTCAGTCATCTGAACAAGATTAGATAGAAATTTGGTTTTAATAATATCTGCTTTTTGGGACTATGGGCCAACAAGAAAAGGAAAAGTTTAAACACAGCTCCTCTATGCTGATTGATGACTGCAATAAATAAGCTCATTTGAAATAATCACCACGCTCCCACTTGTCGCCTCCAACGCCTCATTGGACAGATAAATTGTTTGTTTATTTGTCCTGTTCACCATATCTCCTTGTTCTCTGCCAATTATGACAGCTCTTTCTTTTATTTTAACTTTTATTTTAACTTCACAGTGCCCACTGACAACACTTGGAACATTAACACAGTTTTATCCACATTATGCCGGAGAAGTAACGTTTTATTAGTTATGTTTAAGAGTTAAAGAGAGCCATAGCTGGAAAGTTACAGACTACCTTCATTCAGACAGCAACATTTTTCAAGACCTCACCCCCCATAGTGGTTAAAAGAGCAAGACATGAAAGATTAGGAGATCTGTTTCAGGACTGCATGGGTTCAAATTAAAATTTTTACTTTCAAGGTTCCCCACAAACCTGTAAAACAGTAAAAATGATGAAAATGTTGGGAGGTATTTGTGACATTCATAGCGTAGCTGGGAAATGAATCTTTCTGTTACAGCACTCCGTTGAGGGCAAGCAACCTGTATTTACATATTGATTATTATTTTGCCCGAAGGACTTCTTTTCTTTTTCCTCTTCTTTTTGAAATAGCCAAGCCAGGGGGATGGAGGCATCGGGGTTAGAGAAAGAGATGTAACAACAGTGTTTTATTATGTGTGCTTCATATCTCATATCTATGTCGGTTTACAACCAGAGCAGTCAGAAAAAAAAAAAGATTGTCCTCCTTTTGTGTTGATGCAAACAGCGACCTTGTGCCTCGAGGTTATTTTTTTGTAACCAGATGCTTTTTTTTTTTTTTTGTCTCCCCGTTTGGAGCAATTTCACAGCGCACCATAACATTTCTTGTGATAAAATAAGGTGGGAGAGCTCACTCGAAGGGATTCTCAATAAATACTAAAGATACCGTGCATTTGTGGTTTCAGAACCTGCCCCTCTACCTTCAGCTACTCACCACATCATCATGCAGGCGCCGTCATGACTGCAGGTGGTCCAAGCACCTGGCGTTTCATGCATACCTGCTTCACTTCGATATAATTTCTTCAACATTTACATGCAGATTCAAAATGTAAGTAGAATACATTTAAGGCAAAATGCCAGTAAGACTGGGTGTTTAAGCCACTAGGTGACATTAATGGCTTCTTATAGAAATGTGTCCTCTACAACTGTCTGCAGGCCAGTATTAACGCCATTATGGTTGATGAAATCCACGAAGAAAACAGCTGCTGCAGTATGTTTTCCTCTTAATTATTATGAATGTTTATGTGTAAAATATTGTAGCAAGTTTCATCCAATTTACATAATTTGTTTTGCTCACCTAAATAGACGCACAAATGATGCTTGTGGTTTCCAAACTGGTTGGCAATAACTAACCCTCACACACGGTGAATATGCATGTCTTAATCTGTATTCAGAACAAATCAGGCATTGTGGCGATGCTGCAGGGTGGTGCAGTGGTGTGTTTATTTGTGCTTCAGAACGTAACCACTGTGAAACAATCAGTAAATGACTTTATTTCTCTGATTCAGCGGCTATATTGCTACAAACAAAATGAAGCTTCTTGGTATCACTGTTTTGCAGCATAAGCCAGACACAGATGTTAACCAATTGGATACAACTGGGAGAGTTTGTTTTTTTGGCATCCATACGGCCCCCCACCACTGCAACCTAAACCAACTACTCTCACTGCTGATTTGTCTTAATAGAGCTCCTTCTACCAAACACATTTCCCACAACTTGTCAGACTCTGTGCGTATTTTAACTGAAACACAAACATGACTTCCAAAATAATTGCATCTTCTGTGAGAGAACTTCAAAAGGTCCAGCTTACTTGTTGATTCCAAAACTTTCTTTTTGGTCTGATCTTTGAGGTTTTAGTAATTTAGTTTTTACTTATTTTCTACAAAAAAGTTTTTGTCCTACTCCTATGAAATTTCACCAAAGTATTTTGCTTGAGTAAGTGGCATAAAACAGCTGTTTCCAAGGTCAAGAACAAACCTTCAAACACAATTACATATCAGAATTATGTAATGACTTTGGTACAATTTCATAGGAGTGGGACAAAAACATGCTTTGTAGCAAAATCAAACTAACGCTGACCACCCACTTGAAAACTTTGAAAAGAGAGGGAGAAAGAGAAAGTCTAACATCATTCCCGTCTGAAGACAGTGTGTCAAAGGTCACAGTGTTTTTATGATTTTGCAAAGGATCTTGCAGGGTCACCATTTACATGACTACAACTAGATTCATTTTGTGATTCCTTCCATTCCTGCACCTGGTGAAAATTTGCAAGAAAAACTGTTGAACAATGGAGAAGAAACAAAACCAGCTTTTGGCCACAGCTGTCCTTGTGTGAGCACTTTGAAGGCTGCAGCGATTTCTGTCCACTTGTTTTTTTTTTTTTCTTCTCCACATTTGTGGTACAGACATATCAAAGAGACACTCTTGCTTACACCACAAATCCACCAATTTCTCCTCCTCAGTCCAAGTGAACCGAGACTTCACGTCTCTTACACCACCCAAGACTGTGCAGTCAACTGGCAGCATGTTGCCTGCTTCCGGATGGTGCTAAAGAGAGCGCACCTATTGATTGTTGACCCTGTTCATGTGATTTAACATCACTATTTGCATGAGCAGAGACTAAAAACCTCAGATGATATTAAATAAGTTTGATTTTATTGGAACGTCAAGACGAGAAAAAGACCGACTCATACGTAACAGCTCGGACTGAGTTTTATGACCACCTTACACTAAGCGATCCAGATGACGGGAGTGCACCGCAACTTGAGCTAAACTTTCAGGATTTTATGCCAAAATTGATCATTTGTCTACGACGGTGAAATTGTTTTGTGTAAGACCAAATGTAACAAACTGCAGTTGACTGACAAAATATAGATACCCATTTCATCTCTGATTTGTCATTTTGTACTTGGACTTTCATCATAACACTGCTGGTGGACATTAGTATGTATGAAGGATATTGTGACAGTTAGATTTAAAGCCCTAACCCTTCTTGCTGATTTTATTTCCCTCCTAAATCAATTTGTTCAGCTACTTTTGACTGCTACTGCTGTGGCAGAGGTTCTGGTCGTGAAATTTCCCAAAAATTGACAACACCAACATCATCCCACAAAGTTTCTTGGGGCATTAATAAAAAGGTTCAGTATATGAGTGCTGAAAAACACGTAAAACTTGACTAACTGCTACAAAACTTGAAGAGTACAATCCATGAGTTAGAGATGTGACCTTTTAGTCAGTTTCATAGCGAAGTGGCAGAAGATCACAGAAGGTTATGAGACGCCCATCTTTATTCTTAATTTCGCGACAGAGCTCCATTCAGCGTCGAAGCCATTCATTTTTCTATCTGTACATCGACTTTCAAAGCCATTCTGTTTGGTTGAAGGCTGCATTGCCTCTTGATGTGTGCATCTTTTAAGGTAGGCGATAACAGTAATTGAAACTGAGCGCTGTTGCCCAGCGCTCCCACTATAATTCACTCGCTACACCTCACAGCAAACACGGCTCACACAATTCGCAGCAGACGTCTTGGAACGCAATTTCAAATCCATCTCATTTCAGACAGACAGAAAGTCGCACATCAAACCAGTTGAGTGTGTTACGTTTGTACTTACAGCATCCAGAATCCTCTCCAAAGCTCACTTTAGTGTTGAAAGGGAGATGCCGTAATACATAAAAGGTGTTATTCAGTATGCATTAGGAGGAGTGTTGAGTACTGTAGTCACACAATAACAAAAAAAAGTAAAAAGTTTTCCAAAAGCTGGTAAAAGGAGAATGCAAAAACCTTGGTTTATGCCTAAAACCTATTAAAAGTCAGTATTAAAGAAGTGATTGGAGAAAAAAAGGTAATTTAACTCAAATCAATCGACAGGCAACTCCTCTGAAGATGAGCCTATCAACACAGATTATGTTGACAAAAATGTACTATTATTTTCTGAACAGGCTTCACTTGAATAAATGTTACATTTCATCGATTTTTAAAAATACAGGCGTCTCGCATTTAGTAGCATCTGGGGCGTAGTTGCTGATTGCAGTCATGATTGATCATGATTCCTCCATGCCTCGCTCTCTCCTTCATGTTGTGAAGGACCGAAGTTAACCTCCGTGGCTGAGAAATGCAAATGTGGAAGTGCCAAAAACTGCAGTTCCTCAAACGTCCACTCAAGGCTGGCTACAGAACGAGTCTCTCCATAAGCCCCGATGTTAAAATGTCCAACTTCACAGCAAAAAACAGTTTTGGTTTCTATAGCTAGTTTCCCCATTCACGACAACTGTACTGTGTCTGAATTTAAAAAAAATTAGATTAAGGCTCAAAGTTATGCATAACTAACAGTGTGGCCACTTTAATTGACAGTTACAGATGCCTTGTTTGAGCACCCAGGAGTCATTCAGCCCGCCTCAGGTTGGCTGATGATCCACATGGTGGATCTAGGTGAAACAGGCAGGACAGATTTTGAGCTTGAAAACAGCTCTTCCAAAACTAGGGGTGAGGTCATGCATAGACTGTCCATTCTTTATACTGTCAGTGGTCTGGACCAAAGGCCGTATCTAGAGCCAAGGGCTAATTTTAAGGTATCAAAAACATCTTTATCGTTATTTCCAAATTATTTTATTTTTATGTTTATTTTTTTTATTATACATTAATGAAAACTTAGTAATGAATGTAATATTCTATTTCTGCTATATTCTGTAAATGGAGCCCCATGCAGTATTATACAGTTATGGTTTATAATGCTATGAGTTGAGAAACCCATTGTAACTCATTATTTTCACAGTTGTTGCGTAGACATTTACAAGAATAGCATCGAAAGCTCTAACACGAATCCTGAGTTGCACTTGAAGTGAGAAGAAAGACTCGTGACTTGTGAAGATTTAGATCAACAGCCGAGTTTATTTCTCAGCATCTCAGTAAATGAGAGCTTTAAACCATTTAAAGTGTTTTACAGATATATTAAAATGGACAGAGCTAATGGTTGGTGTGAATGCCACATTAGGACAATTTATTGATAAACTAGTTCAGTATATCAGCGCAATTAAAGTCAGCATTAAAACTCAAGGCAGGCTATCCAAGCACAAGTGCTATTTATTATTTCTTGTTTTATTACAGGTTCTCCCTATAAACTGAGGAGAATTTGACTTCTCTTGATAAACAGCGTTTAAGACTCTCTTTGTTGTGGATCTTGTTAAATTGCACATTGTTAGTTTAACGTGCTGTTGCTGTGTGTTGCTTTTCTTCTTCCACTCACCTGCTCGCTCGTCCTTTTGTGTATTTTTTGTGTTTGTACTTCTTGTAAATGGCAAATTTGATGACATACACGCATGACGGATTAACTGAAATTTGAAGATGGTTTGTGCATCAATCTGCTTATAATCAGTTGTGTATTGTTCTCACACATTGACATTTTTGCTTGCGTGACCTTTCCTGAATGTGGCACAACTTGCTTAACAGCTGATTTAAAGGTTGATAAATCCTCACAAAAATAATGCCTCAGTGCTTTGAAAATTGCTTTGTAGCACTTTTTTTATTGGATTGTTGCTGGGGAGTGTTGGACTCTTGTGTCAACCAGTTCAAATGTTTGCAAATTAAGTGTGTGTTTTCATGATACTCCATCTGCGTGGGGGGTTATTGTAAAAAAAAACAGTTAGCAGAATTAGTTAAACTAACTTCAAATTGATGTAGACTGCTGTGTGTCAATCTGGTGATTATCAAACAAACTTCAGCTCTGTGTATTTTCACCAGATTGTGACTGAAGATTTTCCCTTTTGCTCTGATTAATAATTGTGAAGCGAACGGACAATGTGATTGATCAGTCAGTCCCCCTGCTGAGCTGAATTAGATAGATCCTGACGCTTCTCATCTCATTATCAAAGTTACTGGATGACAGTTTAAACAATAACCTCACTCATTAGATATGAGAGCCACTGTTTGCTTTCACTGAAAATGAATAAGCTTTAAATATTATATTTCATAAAGATGTAATAATTTCATCTGACGCTGGCAGAGGGACTTGTTATGGAATTTTCTATCCTTAGGTTACACGAGGTCACGGGTGGGCCTTGAGGTCCTCAGCAGTAGTAGTTGTTTGGCTTTGATTGGGAACAGTAGGTGCCAGCCTACTTCCAATCTGCGTAAACAGACATCTGTGTCTCCAGACTAGAATATGCTGACAATAACACCTCCATGAGTAAATACATTCTCTTTGACTAATTCGGGGCATTATAGCATTTGTGGTGTTATCTGTAGGGGTTTAAAGTCTGACCACCAGCATGAGTTAGGCAGAATGTGAGACCGACTCAGGCACTTCTGATGTACTCTGAGAGTGTCTCTATTTCTCCTTGGCCAAGCGTCAATAAATATTACAGCATAGGACATCAGAGGCTCCTGAACACTTTCTTCCCTCCTGACCTCACCATTGACCTTTGATTTCAGCAATTTCTCCACAACAGGACTATTTTTTCAGCTCCAGTGGCACTATAAAATTCTGTGTGAAACCCTTAAATGTGGTCAGAAGTGCTCCATTAATGACAGATCAATAGCAAAAGTATTAATGAATTAATTCTTCTAAATGTCAATCCTTAACCCCATTATTAGCTCGCTTTTGCAGTTTTTACAGGAAGGCTGCAGGTAATGCAGAACTGCAGTTCCTCAAATGACCACTTGAGGCTGGTTACAAAAGTGAGTCAGTCTCTATAAGGCACAATGTTAAGATGCCCAACTTCACAGCAGAATTAAACATGTTTACAGCCTGGCACAAAAAGCAGTTGGTCTCTATAGCTTTCCTCCATTCATGATAACTGTACAGGGGTGAATTTTTATGCAACTCACCTGTTCAAATTATATTAAGGCATGTCATATATAAAGTCATGCATAATTAACAGCATTTAGGCTTTGACTGACAGGTGGGTGCCATTACAGGTGGCTGGTTTCAATGACCAGGCTTCATTCAGCCCACCTCTCCTGCACCCACGCTCCATGTATTTGCCCATTTTTGGATTAGCCGTGAGTCGGCTGAGTCAGGACTGCCAAGATGTCGATGGCCGGAGCCACCACACTGAGCTTCACACTGGCTCTTCAGAAACCTGTGGCTGATGTCACAGACACTACATCCATTTTTATTTATACAGTCTATGGTCGAAAATAACAACACAACATACATAACTGTAGACCCTCTGCGTTGGCAGAGGCCAACAACGTTTGGTCAGTTAATTAGTTACATCTGATTGTGGTGATCATTCAACCCTCTTCCTGATGAACTGCTCTCAGCGGTCGGAAATTATGAGTACAATTAGTCTATAAATCAGTCATTTAGAGATGATTCATTTCCTTCTCTGTTTCTATTTCAGGCTTTAGATGTTACAGATTTCCCAGGAAAAAAAAAGTATGAAATTATTTCACCAAGAAACTCTATAAGAAACACGATAAAGTGATCTGTCCTCTGACAGGACGTCTTAACCTTTAGTTGAGGACTTCACGGTGTTCGAAAAGTAAGATTTTACAAACACGATAAGGCACAGCGTGAGATATAATATCATACATAGTTATATTGGTCCTGTTTGTTGTGTGTATTGACCTTCAGTGTCCTTTACTGCTCTCTGTTAGGAGCCTTAGAGAACACACACACACACACTCAGTGTGTCGCTGGACAGAAACGCTGATCTTCTGCATGAGCAGAGATGGTTATGCAATGGTCTCACCACAGCAGGTGCGACACACTGACAGTGGCGTGTTGTGAGAAGTGAGGTAGGAGAGGCAGACAGCCAGGGCTATTTTTAAAGCCACTATCGGAGCCATCAGTAAGGTCGGCTCGGATGCAGCATTATTCTGCATACCTGCTGACTTCTATGAGTTTTTTTTTTTTTTTTTTTTTTGCACCGTGGTA
Source organism: Argyrosomus regius (assembly GCA_946959425.1). Taxonomy (NCBI): domain Eukaryota; kingdom Metazoa; phylum Chordata; class Actinopteri; family Sciaenidae; genus Argyrosomus; species Argyrosomus regius. The sequence goes on from OX336883.1 coordinate 10,449,572, forward strand.
GTCTCTGTGGTGAACTTGGATGATGAAAATAAAATGCATATAGATGAATATTTGAAAAGGACTGTACTGTGATGAAAAGGGATGTGCAGGGTCGAATCTGTCAGAGATGAAACACTTAAGTTTTAAGTGGTACTTCGACGAGAAGGACAAGATTACACTGACTATAATACTCTGCCGCAGACATTATTTTTTTAGGATGCCACATAACGAATGCTCAGGGAGCATTTGTTTTAGACTTACAGTCTCCTCAGCAGGATCATTTGGTGTATTAAAACAATCAAGCATCTGTACATGCTGCATTTATCCATTTTCTATCAACATAGCCAAAAGCAAATCAAGCATCTCACTGAGTTCTGAGAATTAAACTTTCTTTATTGTACAACAGAACAGCTGATTTACTCCACTATCTAGCCAGTGGCGACTCTGAGCATCCAGCATCGAATAACATGATCAGTGACTCAGTGGGTGTATCTATGCACCATTGGCTCCTCTAACTGAGCCCGGCTTTAGTTAATCTAACCTCGGATACCTCATGCATCGCGAGCAGGCAACTGTGGCTAAGGACCCACTACTTTACACCCAGCACTGAACTCAATTAACTGCCCAAGTGGAAAATTAGTGTTTGGGGAAATAATGCATAGAACAAGGAGGCAAAGAAGCAGGGGCATTACTGCAGATGATGTGGTCATGGACATTTGTTATGATTTACTGGTGCAAAGCGACCGGCAGAGTAAATGTTTTGCAACAGGAGGTATTTAGGGCATTCGGTAATAATGTGAACAACAACATAATAGAGATTAATAATGAAATATATTAATACCTGTGCTATATGTTGCTATAACTCCACTAACAAACATCAAAATAACAGAATGAGAGATTAAAACAAAGGGATGAAAAAGCATGTCGAGTCAGTGCCTCTAGGCAACAATATGCTCGGTTTAATAAGATTGTTGTATCTCATTAGGATATTATGTATCCAGGAACAATGCCAAACAAAAAGAGAACATTTTGAGTAACACAAATGAATCACCAGATGGGCTACAAAAAGCTAATTCCTAGATATGATGTTCTCTGGTATCTACAGGGTAGGCGTGTAATGCTATTATCTGTATCAGTCCATTGAACAAAAATATCTGTATTTGTGTGTGTATTTAAATTTATATCAGACGTGGGTAAGGCCTAGACTGGAATTAGTTCAAACTGTACAGTATGTATTGCTCATCTTCTGAGTTAAATTATTTCATGCTGCCAATTATACTCCTAATGTGTTTCTGTGTAAGTTTAATTGCTGACAGAATATCTCCATAAAACTTGATATTTTAACCATGTATCTAAATTATTCCAGCATGAAACATGATTTGTGGGCCGCCCTGGGAATTCATCTGGTAGCGTGCAGGCTCCATGGCTGTTCTTACAGCAGTTCGATTCCAACATGTGGTCCTGAGCTGCATGTTGTCCCCTTCCCAAACACTACCCACTTTTTCACAAAAAACAAAACATGATTTGTATTTGAACACCACCTTTTTAAAACTGAGTCTAAATGCTGCTCGACTCTCAGTTGTCCCTAATCTGGACAACAATCATGTTTTTTTTTACGCCCAATTCTGATCAACGATGTAAGAATTTTATTATTGTCTCTTATTATCTATGATATCAGCCGATTTGATTGTTTTCCCGGTATAACAGTATTAAAAAAAAATCAAGCAGTGAAATACAGTGAAAATTGCCCCCTTTTTTTAAAACAAAATTACCACAATTCTTATGTTCTTATATACTGATATATTCTTAGTTTTTGTTCAGTTTTGTTTGTCAAGTAACTATAATGACGTTGCTCAGAAATCGCTCAGCTTTTTCTTTTTCCTTTTTTTCTTTCTTTCTGACCCATCACCGGCTCTTCGTCTCCCATATTGGAGAGATCAAGAAATGAAAAATGGAAATTTTAAAGAGGTTTTAACAGTGGCCAAATTCACATCAGAGGAGTTCATTGGACCATATTGCATGGTTTTTCTTTAAAGAGTAAGTCCACACTAGATTTTGGAAGGAGGAAAGCTGCCTCTGCTTCCCGTAGAGAACTGATGTTCAGTTTGCATGAGATCGAGGTTAAAATACAGACAGTTATTTGGTCTGTAACCTCGTCTGTTTCTCTTGACTGCATGAAATTCATAAAAAATACATAACCAAATTCATTCATTCATGGGTCAGTTTACTAGAGTCAGGTGAATAAACCGGGTTACTAAAAGAACAGATCTATCTTTCTATGTGATGAGATTGAAAAGTACAAATCTTACAATGGTAATGGTAAATGGACTGTACTTATATAGCGCATTTCTAGTCTTCCGACCACTCAAAGCGCTTTTACACTACATATCTCATTCAATCCATGCACAATCCACAATCCACACCCAACATCACAGCTGCGTGAGGTTTGCTGTGCTTTGTTGTACCAATCCCAGCAACAGGATTTCAGTGCCACGCTGCACCGGTTACTGAAAAAAAGCATGTTGTCACATCCAGTTTGCAGGGCAAGCCACACTATTAGAGTGGGTGAAGTTACTCTTTAAAAACTGGAGGTTGTGATGAGATGAGACCCAGATGCTCAATTGGTGTGAAGTGTTTATAATTAAAAAGTGGCTATAATAGCTCAGTGGGATATATTGCGTAATTAATTAAGCGCTCTTAAGCTCTCTTGAACAATCTGAGGCAGTCCAACTTCAGTTTGTCAGATTTTCTCTGCTGTATGCATGCAAGGTGCCAGGCTTCAATATCAGATTATGGGATAAAAAGTACACCTGTGCATTATCAATCGAGATTTATCTTGTACTGCACAATAAATCAGCTGATACGAGGCTGACTAAACCTGATTAAACCAATAACTTTTACCAAATATCTGAATTTATAGCTTCTTTCTACACATCCTTGTTTGTAGCTCATTTGTTTGTACTTTCACAAATATAGTTTATAACTGAAAGCCACGCTGTTTGCATGTTTACATGTATATCTGAATAATATATTGTTTTTTGTTTTACAGGTTGGAGTAACAATTATTTTTATTATTAATTAATTAATTAATTAATTAATTAATTGAATGATTCTTTTTTTAGACAATTAGTTGATAAAATGTCAGAAATTTGTGACATTATTCTAAAGACAAAGGTGATGACATTAAATATCTCGTCTTAGCCAACCAAGACTCTTAATCCTCAAGATATTCATTTTACTATCACATAAGACAAAGACAAGCAACAGATGCTCACAATTAACCCCTATATTTCACCGAGCACGGCTGCGCAGCGCTCTGGGTGTGTAATGGCCACCGGAGCCACTCACAGCTGTTCTACACAATGTTTGTGAATCCACCAGAAGAACCACAGCGTGTTGCAGAAGCGTCTGTCCACCCTAGTCTGCAGAGAATACAGAGCAGATCGAGCAGGTCAAAAGTCAGACACAGAAACGGCAAAAAAAAAAAAAAAAAATTATTATATATATATATTATAATATTATATTATTTTTCAAAATAAAACACCTTGTGTAAACTTCCGATCATAAAAACAGCCAAATGGGAAACTATTTAACTATGTGGCCTACTTACTCATGGTAGAAGCCACTGACAGTATAAAGAATGGACAGCCTTCTGTAATGGCGCCTACCTGTCAATCAAAGCAGCCACGCTGTTAATTATGCATAATTTTGAGCCTTAATATAATTTAACGGGTGACTTTAGACTCAGAACAGTTGTCATGAACGGGGAAATTAGCTATAGAGACCAAAACTGTTTTTTGTGCCAGGCTGTAAACATGTTTATTTCTGCTGTGAAGTTGGACATTTTAACATGGGGCTTATGGATAGTGAGTCGTTCTGTAGCCAACCTCATGTGGCCGTTGTAGGAATTGCAGCTTTTGGCACTTCTGCATTGGCTTCACTTCACAGCCATGGAGGTTGCCGCTTGGTAGAAGCATAAAAACCAAGGAAAAATTACCAAATCTGAGCAAGTTAAAGTCTGGAAATGCTCCTGGTGGGCTGCATCACATCTGTGCTGTCACATAGCCGTGCCCAGTGAGTTACAGGGGTAAGACACTGGAGCTCAGCAGTATTTGCAATTTTTTTTTAAAACATTACTTTAATGATTAATTAATTATTAAAAAGTAATCAGCTAATCCATTAATCAACCCATTGTTTCAGCTCTAACCACATACGTACATCAGGGATGGAGAGTCCACTCGAATGAAAACACTTTAAAAACTCATTCCCACTTCAGACATCTTAACACACCACAGCCTAGAGCTATTAATTAAAGCACACACCTTAGAGACTGTAAACAAGCTCTGTCCTGACAGTGCAAGTGATGTACATTACCACTGCAGGAGACGGTCGACCACATCAGTGGCTGCAGGTGCTGCACTCTCTCTCCTCTAGTATCTTTCAGCAGGTTTTATCTTGTAGAGAAGTGGTAATGAAACGGGAGTGAAGTCGTTTAGAGAAAAGCTGTTGATAGTAACACTTAAAAACCGAGACTGCGACACGAGTCCTCTGAGGGTTCTCTGACAGTCGCCACAAGCTGGGGACAAACAGTTGTAAAGGATGTTCGTGAGCAGAAATGCGCTCAGAAAAATAAACTCTTGCAGTCATATATACATTTTCCTCTCCTGAACCTCAGAGTGTGGACGGGCAACCAACTGTGGGCTTTTCATTGTAACCTCATGGGGCGGTGATACCTCTACTTTGTCTGAACATTTCAGAAAATCTGAAAATCTCCCTCCGTCTCTACTTTCTCAGTCTGTTTCTCTCCATACTTTCTTATCTTTCTTATTGCCCTCATGGTTGACCAAAAGAAAATCTCCTACTGCCAGAGGAGCCATCCTAGCTTGTCCCAAAGCAATTACAAGCCTGGCTATTTCTTACCCTCAGCTAAACATATTGCCGACTGATATTGCATGACTTCCTTCTACTACCTCTTCTACCGGAAGATAACAGTGAAAAGTACACTCATACTGCAGTGAAATTGTCTGGGGAACGGGAAGACTTCCCTTCTGAAGTTAAGCCTTTGGAAAACCTCCCTTTGATTGCAGTTTGAAATTAAGAACCCTAACTGGCAGTCTGCGTGGACAATAAGAAGAAAATCAGCCGTGATGGTAATGCAAAAGTTAATAGGATTGCAGCAGGGACTGCACTGTAGCACCAACATACACCTTGTTACATAAATGTTCTGTTTCCATGTTGTTTTCGTGGTTGTGTAAGCACCTGAGTCACTGCACAGCAATCTAACGAAGCCAGACATCGTAACATTGATGTAACACTTGCCGACCATGAACCGCAACATGCTCAGTTCACGTCTGAACAGGGACTGTGTCTCTCCATATCACTGTCCCCTCACTTCCTTCATCTCTCTCATTGATCACCTATCAATGAAGGCATTAAAATGGTCCACAGCCATGCTAGTAGCTCTGTGAGGCTGCTTTCAGGTAAATGCTAACATTATTATTATATTATTATAATATATTATTACTATATTATTATGCTCACAATGACATTGCTAACATAGTGATGCTAAATAGGTGTAATTATCAAATTCACCATCTTAACTAACATTTGCTATTTGGCACTAAACACTACTGCTCATGCCAGTGGGATTAGTTATGCTGTTTGTGGTCATAAATCAGTCTAAAGTTTTGCACAGTTTTTACCTGATGGTTGTGCTAGATGATAAAAACAGTCACAAAAGTGATTTACAGTGAATCCCGAGGAGGACATGAATGTGTGTATCTAGTTTAACCCGGTTTGTCCAATAGTTATTGAGACATTTCACTAAAAAACAAAAGAGGAAAACCAGAGGGAGATAACTAAAGTGAGTAGCCTTTTCTGGGGAGCATAAACGTTTCAATGTTTAAGTTTAATAACAAAAGTTGTTGAGATATTTTAGTTTGGACCAAGGTGGTAGATTGGCTGACTGACATTGCCATCCCTAGAGCCACACTAGCATGGCTAAATAAAGTTGTTTTCATTACTTATTTCCCCACACAGTGCAGCGCAAAAGAATTAATAAACATCAAACCATGACTCAGTATAAATTTCATCTTTCATCCATCCTAACCACTTACAGTATAAAAATGCAGCAGAATGCTTCCAACATAGCACAGGAGCAAAGACAGTAAGAATTAAATAAGTCTCGTCTTTTTTAACTATGCATGGGTGCTGTTGGACTGTAGAAAAAGCACCAGACGTCTACAGTCTATCTAATGAATGAATGAATGAATTTATTAGACGATCTTCAGGGTTGCAGTGAGTCGGGGCGAGTGTCCCTCAAGTCCTTTTTAAAACATTATTTTTAGGCTTTTTGAACCTTTTAATAGTTAGATAGTAGCAGCAGCTGAAGAGTGACAGGAAAGTGGAAGAGAGGAGGAATGACATGCAGCAAAAGGCCGCAGGTCCAAATCATACCCTGGGCCTCTGCAGTAAAGTCACAGTTCAGCACTACTGGTGATGCAGTCTGTGACAGAGCTCTCTCCTTCCTTCGTATCCTGCGTACCAGATACCAATCATGCAAGCATTGCAACTCTACTCACAATATTCTTGTCACATTTGACTATAGCCATTACACAGCAGTTATGTAATGAGATTTCTTGTATGGAAGCTAAAAGCCATAACATATACATAAAGATGACAATGTTACATATTCCATGTCTGAAAACGGTTTATTTCACTGTTAGAAAGATTGTGGAAAAACATCCTTTAGCACGAACGAACGAACGACACTCTGTCTACCCGGCTGTTCATTGCACACTGCGTATCAAATTCACATGAAGGTCAGCTGATGGCACCTTTTTTCATTTTCTCTGTGACTAAACAAACGCACTGTTTTTCTTGCTACCAGGTGCTGACTTATTGTTCAGGAAGACAGTTTTTCCCTCGGGGGGGACCGGGTCAGCCGCTGTGCCAAGCCTGAGAGTATGAAAATGGAGGTGACAGGATGTTGATGAGGAGGCCCGAAGCGTTACCTCCAACCGCCGTGCCCTGGAGTGCTCCACTCTGCCAGCCGGTAATGAACCTGTGAGGCTCCTCTCCGCTCACCTGTCACCCAGTCATTCTTTACAAACCGAATTTCACCCCGGAGAGAAAGAGAAACACGAAAACACATACAGAGTGTTCAGTATTCAGTATTAACCATTAGATGTGTTGTTGTTTGTTTGCAGACAAACAACAACACATTTCGTATGCTACCTGAGACAGTCTGACTGATTTTATGAAGCACATGACTTAAAGAAAAAGGAAAAAAAACAGGAAGGAAATAAATCGGTAAAGAGCACAAAACAGTTGAGTGAGTGAGAGGTGAAGTGTAGAAGTGAGGAAGCGGTGAAGGGGTACAGCCAAAAAATAAGTACAGGTGTGAGTTGATAGAGGTAGATGAGGTGTGTGTGTGTGTAGGTGTGTGTGTGCTCTTCCGTGTCACCCCTCTGAGTTCCTGTGCCCAGCAGACTGAATCTCTCTCTCTCTGCTTCCTCAATCCCTCAAACCCACTGATGGAGAACATAGCCTCGATATGTAAGCTGACAGAGGATTTTCACTCTCACTCCATCCCTCTCCCTGAATATTCTCTCCTTTTCTCATTCCACTATTTGGTGAGCCATAAAACCTTAAATAATTCCTGTAGAGTAGCAAAGAAGGAGTTGCTACTCTACTCTATTTTTGGGGTTCTGGAAGTAAAAGTCATTTCCTTGCACAGACGACTGTTAGGTGACTCATAGTTGGGTGTGCATGAAACTCACCTGGTTGCATCATCAGTATGGAAGACGAGGAGATGTGTTAGAAAATATATTTCTATTGCTATCATTCTTTAATTTTAATACCCAAACAGCAACCCTGTGTATATAGAAACATAAAGAGAGAAGTCCGGTATGGCTACAAGCTACAATGTCCTCCAACCTAAACAACCAAATATTGTCAGTGATGTCCAAAATGATCCACACACACTACCCTTTAAAAGTTTGGAATCACCTGTTGTATTGTCTGTGAAGGTTCTCAGTCGTCCAGATAATCTTTCTTCGAGAAGTCAGAGAGAGCTGTGGCAACTGGACTTGTAGATCTGTGGAGAACTGTCATCCAAGTCATTATCGTCACCTGACCTCAGGTGACTTAAACCAAGCCGACGGAAGTTCTTCACAGATCTACAACCAAGTCCAGTTGATTTACCCCTTCTTAACGGAGGAGCGTTAACAAACCAGATCGAAACAGTGGCCTTGTTAACAACCCCACCTAGGCCCATATACCTGGGTCTCCCCACCGGTCAGTCAGAACCGAAGAAACCTCTTTGACAAGAGGTGAAACTTCTTCACGGAACTACAACCAGTTGCCCCAGACTTGCCCCTTTTCGGAGACACCAGTTATGTTGATATTTTTCTTCTTTACTTCCACAATGGCCTTTTTAACTTGGGTAAAAACAGTATAATTCAGACACCAAATAGATCATTTACATTTGAAATAGTTTATTAAGTTAATGATTAAAACTCTCATTTATTTAATGTTCCCACAGTGTTGCACAACAAAAAAATACTGTTATAACCATTTTCCTCTTGAATAACCTCAGATTTTGAATTTGTTTTCCAGTCCAGAAAAACATAAAGTGACCCAAGATCATAACTGAACAGTGCTTGCACTTCTAAATATTTAGGGAACCCATTTTCCCTTTTGGGCGCTCTGTAGTCTACTCAGTGGTTATATTCTCTGTCTGTAGTATGTTCAGTGATCCAATTCCAGTAATACTAACCCTAGACTAACCTATTATTTCTGTTTTGAAGGTTTAATAATAACGTTGCTTGTTATAGGTATTATTGTCACTGAAACAAACTAGCTTTATTTTTTAACAGATTTTGATGCTCAGCTTTCCAATGACTTGATTTCTTATGTTTTTATTTGACTGTTGCTCAGAGGGATCTTTGTCTCTTTCTGCCGTTTCACTCTGCATGTACACAAACACTTTTTTTTCTTTTTTTTGCAAACCCTTCATACAAAATAACATGTATTTGTAAAGAGGGCTTTCTACAAGCCAACAGCATGAAAGACCATTCAAAAATACAGAGTAGTGCTCTCAGTCACCTGACTGCTGAAATCAATTTTGTGGCAGGCGACCTCAAACTTTTGAGTGGTGGTTTAAGAGTTTTCTGACCTTGCGGGCTTATCAGCAGAATGTGTGTGCTAGTGCAAAAAACACGTATGAACTCATGTGACTTTTCAAATGAAGGGAACTTTGAGTTAAGATTGATTTGTTATTTCCAGAACTCCATGTGATTAATAGTTGATTGAACAACCCAGGTCTCTGTTCAAGGATGATCTTTGGCTTGTGAAAAGTCAATGTCATGCTACTTTCACATTTGCTTCTGAGGGACAACAGGTGCTATTCACATGGCTACAGGAAATCCTGGTCGGTAAAACTACCAAACTAATGTTACTTTGTTTAGTATTACTATTTTCATGGACATTTCATGCTTTTTATTAGAAAGGAGATGGGAAAAGACATGTAACAAAGGAGCACAGCTGCGGTGGGTTATGGTTCATGGTTGATGTTTTAACCCCAAATCCCCCTGGGAGTCTCAAAAACACAGTTTTTCATTTTTCTCACTTTTCAGTCATTTTTCTGGTGAGGACAGTCTCAGGATTTTTCAGTAGAGAAATATCCAATCATCGAGCTTTCTGTTGAGCTTGCCGCTATCAGTGAGCTCCAGCAAAAGATTAGGCTTTTGTGGAAACCTGATAAAAACATTCAGCAGCTTAAATGAATTCACTTTTAGATTTTGGGCCAGTTTTGTTCAAATTTGGCAAATGTGGTACAGTGTTTTGTTCACGGTTGTGATAAGGAAGATAAGGAAGGCTTGTTTCTTCATAATGAATGGCTTACCCGAGCTGTCATGTAAAACCACATTTCACTGTTAGCTCGTGGGTCGTAGTAGTTGGCTGAGCAATACCAGAGCAGTGTTTGGAAGTCAAACATTTTGTGGGTTGCCATCTAATTTATTGATTTGTCATTCCTCCTCCTTTTGGTCTAACAACCAAGATGACGGAGGTGTTGATGGATGCTTGCAGTCCTCTGAAGAGCCGTTTTGTGCCGTGTTTCCTAAACCATGCCTACGTCTGACTGGTCCAGTCAAACCTTACGGATTCAAATCCCTGACATGAGTACGCCCGACCCACAAATTTGTTTTCAGCAGGAAATACAACGACAGAACAACAAGTTCAACTGTCATTTCATTATGACTTTAGAATCATCTGCCATAGCAGATAAAAGACATGATTTCTCAAAAAACACATTTAATAATAACATCGGTACATAGAAATAAACTGATGAAAGTCTGTGTACCGAAACATTGTTAATATTAGATATCTCTGACTGCGAGTGAAGAGGACAGTGTGTGGGGGTCTTTTGTTCTGTATCCTCAAAACCCAAATTGAAATAATGCAAATTGATGACCTGATGGCCTGTTTCAACATTGAGGAAATAATTAAAAGAAACTTTCAAATATAAATTTACAATAGCTAATAATACTTCTTCTCCTCTTCAGCAGCTCTATTCTTTTCTTTATTCCTGTGTCCTTTTAACCTCACCCTGTAGACGAGGTCTCATCAATTTGAATGGGCTAGGTAATAGAGTAGAAATTACACTGACTAGGCTGGATAATCTCTGTTTTTCCACATTTCCCACTCTCATTCTTTTGTGTTTTAACACCAGACTCTCATATTTGCTGTATTAGTATCAAGGTCTGCTTGAAGCCACATTATTTTATCAGCATGGTTGCTCCTGGCAGCACTTTCACCCACCATGAAGCGATTGATGAAGGTGTGTGTGTGTGTGTGGGTGTGTGTGTGTGTGTGTGTGTGTGTGTGTGTGTGTGTGTGTGTGTGTGTGTGTGTGTGTGTGTGTGTGTGTGTGTGTGTGTGTGTGCACAGGAAGCAACTTTTGGCTCAGGTGGAAATATTTGCCTTTCCATAAAACATTTTGTTCAGACAAAATGAAATGGAAAAAAAATTAATAAACACTCTGAGATGCAAAATATGACTGTGAAGTGATTTAGTTTGGTCTCAAGAACAGTCCAGTTCACAGTCTGTGTGATTTACCACATCACTATATCTGTATTCCATCAACTGGAATAATTGAAACGTATTTTAATTAAAACATTAGCCATCAATCAACGCAAATCCACCCAACAATAAAACTGATGAAATACCATTGTGGTGTATTAGTGTCTTTCACTGACGACGTGTGTTGTAAATAACATTGTACAGTGTTATAATTCTTGAAATTATTTGACAAAAAATGACATTGAATTCAAAATCCACCCTCACTACTTCGTCAACTTTCATCCAGGCTGGACTCTGCAAAGGCAAAGGTGTCGTATAATTCGTTGTGACCGCTTTATTAACGGCAAACGCGGATGCATCTGCAGCAGTGACAGGGACTCCCAGCTCAGGGTCGCAGTGTCTCCCCATGGCAATATGTGGCGCTAAAATGGAAAACAATACATGCATTGGGAGCTGGGCCAGGCGGCGGGCTCAGTGGAACCAAAGGTCGTTGTCTTTCAATAAATCAGTGGAGGCAATAGCAGGGATGATTGTATAGGCTGGCAGCCATAGTGGAGCTATTACTTATCCCCCTGTCATTGTACTGGGTCCAGTCATTGTGCTTAGGCCAGCACTGGGTCACACAGTAGTGCCAGGGAGAGCTCAGAGACATACAATAAAACACTCTCATGCACATGTGCAAAATGCATGCTTGTGTAAGTATAAATAGGATAAAATTGCCCATTATCACTGTGGATACTTGCAGTAGTCTGTGTGTGTTTGTGTGTTTGTGTTTGTGTGTTGTGTGTGTGTGTGTGTGTGTGTGTGTGAGTCACGTCAGTTTGCTGCAGTTCCTCCTGACCTTATAAGGCCGCAGCTAATCTGCAGTCAGCCTGTAGTGTCATTAGTCCTGTCATTTGTCACTCTTCTAGCAGCTCGTTCTTTCACATATTCATCAATGACTGTCTAACAATAGCATAGGTGATTTGCAATCATAATGCAATTATGAAGCTGTATTGACGTGATTCAAATTTTATACTCCACTGCAGGACAAGCCTGCAAGTGGTTGTTTTAACAATGTTGACAGCAGGGAAGCCCAGAGAGGATACTGTTTTCAGTTCTGACTCAATGGAAGAAGTCACAAGAGAGGAAATTAATGAAGGGGCAGACGTACAGATGAGGGGGTATTAACCTACAAGTCGGGACGTTGTCTTCCAATATCTTGACTCCCCTCGGTCCCGCCCACTCTGTGTAAACTGTCCTTCATGATGATCAGCACCACGAGGCTGTGAAGTCAAGGTCATTCCTGCTACATCACAGTGATTCAAGACCAATAAAACGAAACACCCGAGTGCCCCAGGACTGAACTGAGAGGCAGAACATGATTTGTTTTCCACTTGGCGATTTTCAAGACCGTTCAAACCCCACCGGACACAACACAACAATATATAAACCATAGCACCCAAACAGCACTCTGCTGTTTTGTAGCACCTGCACCAACCATGCTCCGGTCAGTCTGTTTTTTTGCTTTGTTATTGCTGATTGATTGACTTACCAGAGACCAGTTCAATATTATGTTGATCTGTACATGCATTATGTTGTAATTTCTACAGTGATGATGTGTGAAAACTATGCAGATATTGAAGAATCCTCCTTTTTGAAATGTCTGTTATTAATAGTGCTGAAATCATTGATTTGTTGATCGACAGAAATTACTCAACAACAACTTGGACGATTGATTCACTATTAAAGTCACGTGCCAGGCAAAGTGTCAAAAATCTTTGGTTCCAGCTCCTCTAATGTAGTTAGTTCTCACCTCTACATATAACATTGGGTGTGGAACCAAACTCCTGTAGAGTGGCTCTCCTTTTCCCGGGGGTACCCAAGCTGAGAGGCATTGGGCGGGTGTGAGGACACTGATCTTCCTTGAAAGGGTCACCTCTATGCAACTACAAGTTGCCGAGAGGAAGACTAACAGTGCCAGAGCACCAAACGGCTATCAAGCCTTCTTAGAGTCTGTAGGTGAGGTTTTGGTGGGGTGGGAAAGGATACTACCTATGGACTAGTTATTAAGGGGGACCTGAAGCAGCAGACAGGTAGGGCTAGTTGCCAAAGCAATATCCTATGTGTGGGGAGTTTGGGGAGGCTATGGAGAAAGATTTCCTTGAGGCCGGTCTCAAGGAATTGTATAAGCAGCTGTAATTAGTTTCCTCCGTAGGGTGGCTGGACTCACCCTCAGAGATGCCTGGAGTAGAGTTCAGGTGGGTCAGGCATCTGCTCAGGATGCCTCCTGGCTGCTCCCCTGTAGAGTTTTTTCTGGGGGAGTCTAACTGGTAGAAGACCCCAGGGTAGAGTCAGAAAATGCTAAACAGATTATATATATCATCTGGATGGCTTAGCCAGCTGCCATTTTGACCTAGCCCCCAGATAACCAGCAGAAAATGGATAAATGGATGAATGACCAAGAAATAGTACCACACAAGTCAAAGTTCCAGTTTGTGCAAACGTATTTCACTAATGAAAGTGGACACATAAACACACTTAGGGTTACCATACGAAGGCCAGCAATGACAATTACTGTACATCATGAAAATAAGTAGAACTGTGTGTTTTATATCAGTAATGAGTGATGTATGTAAGTAATGTAGAGAGCTACTTTAATTTAACCTGTGACAAACCGTTGGCATCTCCACTAAATAATGTAAAATCGCCGGATACCACACGTACAAACACACACGACTCGTGCGTCCTGCCGCAGGCCTCTGTAGATTGATAACTAGACTTCTGGGTGCTGTATAATTGTAAATTTGCCAAACCACATGCTCACAAACTCATTTGGAAACTTTCAGTAACTATCCATCATCCAGCAGAGTTACAGTCTGTCAGCTCAAATAGTGACACTCTAAAATAAAACAAAATAAAAAATTATTGCACAGTGTCTTCAGTGGCATCGTAGCACCATAATGAATGTGGCACCAGTTTCATTTTTTTTTTTTTTTTTTACAATATTACACACTTAAAATAGACACAGCTATCGAACATTATCACATCCATCAAACCAAAAACAACACTGCTCCGGAGCGAGACAACGCCATAATACAATACATTATAAAAATACAGATTCATCCTGCGGATACATAGTGAGATACTCTACATGAACCCCCTCATTACTTCAGGGGCACAATCTATCTTTGTCTCTGCTTTAAAATACTGTCCCAGAATCTATAAAAAGAGATTTCACTGATACTCATTTATATTAAATTAATTCATTCAATTTATTAAATGAATTTCATTATGGAAAATCGTTACGATGATCTTATTCATCAACAATAATATAGACTATAATGGATAGTATTCAGAAGAACAACTCTATGTTGATATACAAGTAAGATTTAGTGTGACTACCAACATCTTCAGTCTGTCATAGAGACAATTATTCTGTGGTTTATTTGTCTATTAAATTGGTGGCCTGGGGATTTAAGTCACGAACCATGTACTCACACCATCCCTGGCTTGAGTCCAGCTGGCGACCTTTGTTACATGTTATTCTCCATCGCTCTTTCCCCTAATTTCCTGTTACCCCTCCATTCTTTAATAAATGAACAAAAAGCCCCCAAAATAATATTAAAATCTGCAGTTTACAGGGATATCACATCTATCTCTGAATATTTCTCCCAGAAGAATAATAATGAAAGATGATTTCTGCTTGAGAGAAGGCAGATTTCATAGCATGTGACAGTGTTTATGTGTAAATCATGCACTGATGCAGTTTGTTTGAATTTCTTTTGGAATATAGTGAGTCTGTATATGAGCTGGCCACCGACATTACAGGGCATGACCACCGACGGTATAAAGAATGGTCGTATGTGTGACGTTACCAGTAGGTTTCTGAAGAGCCGTTTTGAAGTTCAAAGTCTGCGGTGCTGGCTGCTGCCATGTTGGTAGTCTGGCCTCCCATCTAATCTCATAAAAAGACGTGGATCATCAGTGGACCTGAGGCGGGCTGAATGAAGTCTGGGTGATCAAACAGGCAATCTGTAATGGCACCCACCTGTCAATCAAAGTGGCCACACTGTTAATTATGCATAACTTTAAGCCTTAATATGATTTGAACGTGTGAGTTTAGATAAATTCAGACTAAGTACAGCTGTCATGAATGGGGAAATTAGCTATAGAGACAAAAACTGTTTTTTTCTATCAGGATGTAAACATGTTTATTTCTGCAATATCAAATAAATCAATCAAAAATCATACAGTCTTGCCAGGTGTAATGACTGATTCCCATTAGTGATCAGGATAACTGGATATTTGATACTAACTCGCTGTCCTTGGTGGCTGAATCATCATTCATTTGAGAGACGATGCATTATGATATTGTGGAAAGTTACAATGAAATTCTTCATGCATCCCAATCTTGAATAAATGTCAGTAAATTAAGATGCAGCAGTGAAAAGAATTTTAAAAACCTGGACAGGGTGACTTCTAGTGTTCTCAATGACAAACTTGGATCATCTCTTTTCTTCTCAAACTGTTGCATGAATCTTTCTCCTTAAGCTTTCTCAGGGGAGGCTGGATTGAAGTGAAAGCCGTGCGTGCTTTTACCTCTGCTGTCGGAGGCAGTTTCGAGATTCAGGCTTTGTGATCTGCGGCCCGCTCTCCTCCCACACAAAGACACTGACGCTTCACCTTGACTTTTAAATGGGACACGTCAGTGCCAGCAGTGGCAGCGGACAGTCCTCAGGCCTCAGCCTCAGTGAGGAGGGAGATCAATGATGAGACTAATGATGCTGTGCATTAACTGACTCCTAAAATGGATGGAAGAGGGAGACAGTAAATGGTGGTAATAAAGGTATCACAGAACATCACAGATGGTCAGAATTAAATGGCTGAAATTAAAGTGTAGCCCAACTATTACATGTAAATAGAAAAGTTGTGCAGTGCAGTCCAGTTTGTGTACAATATGGCCAAACATACCAACCAAGGTGAAGTGAGTAACACTCCATCTGTCGATTATCTCGTTGTCATGGCGCCTGTGAAAGTGAATGTGTTGTCCTTAAAGTTGATGTGTTTGAAGCTAGAAAAATGGGCAAGTGTAACGATTTGAGCGACTTTGACAAGGGCCAAATTGTGATGGCTAGGCGACTCTGTCAGAGCATCTCCGGAACTGCAGCTCTTGTGGGGGTGTTCCCGGTCTGCAGTGGTCAGTACCTATCCACAGTGGTCCAAGGAAGGAAAAGAGGTGAACCTGTGGCGACAGGGGTCATTGATGCACGTGGGGGGAGCAGGTGGCAACCTCCATGGCGAAAGTGCCAAAAACTGCAGTTCCTCAAACGGCCACTTGAGGCTGGCTACAGAACGAGTTGATCTCCATAAGCCCCCATGTTAAAATGTCCAACTTCACAGCAGAAATAAACATGTTACTGGCTTAAAGTTATGCATAATTAAGAGAGTGGACACTTTGATTGACGGGTGGGTGCTGTTACAGATTGCGACAGTCGGAGCCACAGATTTTGAGCTTCAAAACGGCTCTTCAGAAACCCACAGGTGACATCACGGACACGCTGTCAATTCTTTATACTGTCAGTGGAGGGGAGCAAAGAAGAACACATAGTACATTGCAGTTTGGACGGGTCTATCATATTTTACTTTACTTTTTATCTGAGCTGTTTTCATGGTTTGGTTTGGGCCCCTTAGTTGCAATTAAGGGAAATTGTAATGCCTCAATATACAAACATATTTTAGACAATATGGTGCTTCCAACTTTGTTGCAACACCTTGGGGAAGGCCCTTTGAACACAACAAAGTCCCCATGCACAAAGTGAGGTCCATAGAGAAATATTTTAGTAGTTGGTGCTTTTTCCTTCCCATAAGTTACTTTAAAGGTAAGAAAACATGTTTTCAGAGGTAGGAACTGTAGCTTGAAGAACTGAAGATGTCACTACATTCATGCAGCTCTGAAATGAGGAGGTAATGACTGACATATGTACGTGCAGATACTCGCACTTAAACACACAGACATATATTCACAGACAGACAGACAGGTGAGATCAAAGCCTGAGCAGCTGGTGGTCTACCTCCTCTGGAGACAGACAGATGGCTTGCCATTAATTAAGCAGAAACCACAGTGGACTCTGCCCACCTGAGATTAACCGTCTCCCTGCCGCCCCTAGATAGAGACTTTAGTGAGGAAACTAAGGATCTCACACACACACACACACATACATCCACCCACGTACACAGGATATGAAAGAACTCAGGGCATCAAAGAGCACCAAAAGATATTAAGTGTTTTATCCAATTGTAAAGCGCATTAGCCACTTCCAATTCAGATGTCATAACTGAAAATAAAGCTAGAAAATTTAAACAGCTTTGCCAAGAATGAATTAACTGTTAACCGAATAAATGAATTAAATGATTTTGTTAATGCCGTTCTTCTGTTTAAGCGTGAAATATTAAATATGCTTGAATGCAGTCCAAGCCCCAAAGTAATGATTATTTTGGATTTCCAAAGGAACATTTTAATATCCATCTTCGAAATTATATGCACTTAAAATTTTATAGTCAACCCCCACACTGTATTTGATCATCTGTTTCAGCCAATGAGGTGTGAGCGGTTGTGTGTGCCATTTTGTTTGGCAAATTTATTCCCAGTTACAAGTGGTGGCACCAATTTTGGGAGTAATATATCACTGCATACAAAAACTTTTACCTTTGAGTAACAGTATGCATAAACACATTTCAGAAGCCAAGCTGCTGCCTCAGTTCACTTTGTCAATTATCTTTTATCACAATGAAGGAGAAACTGAAGCTCCACATGGAAACTTCACAGGAGTTTTGTTTCAAGAGGATGGAAAAGGTAAACGTTTGAACTGACTTCAGTATTCAGAAGTTGTGAAGTTACCTGTACACTGTTCAGGAAACTATTTGTATTTCACTTAAAAATGTAAGCTTACTTTGAAACGACAGTGAGATTTTGGCAAAAATAAAGATAATCACTTGTAACTAAATAAGCACACAGGATTTTACTGTCACAGTTTGGTATTTAAAATGATGAGATATTCATGTTTTAAATAATGCATATTAGTTTATAACCCTGTCAAGAAAAGTGTATTCTAAATGGAGCAAAGCCTGCCAGCTAGTTCAAGAAGATAACTGGAGATGAACTGCTGCACTTACACGAGAAAAAACTGCAACATGCTGCCCACTTTTAATAACAAAATATTATTTTGACCAATACTGGAGTCCATGCAGGGCACTTGTATATGCATGGATTTTTTAGGTCAATATCGTTATTAATATTAAATCAAGAGTTTTTAAAAAAATCTGATAATTGTATTTTGGTAATTAGGAACTTTATTGTCCACCATCTTTAACAAACAGTGTTAAAAACACTACGAAAATTGACAGTGCTGCAGTGATGATGACAGGCTAGATGGGCCATGTAGTCCCTCCAGCGGGTTCTGGGTCTGCCTCGGCGTCTCCTCCCAGTTGGACAGGCACAGAAAGCCTCCGAAGGGAGGCGCCCAGGGGGCATCCTAATCATATGTCTGAACAACCTCAGCTGGCTCCTTTCGACGCAAAGCAGCTCCCTCCGGATATCTGAGTTCCTAACCCTATCTCTAAGCGCGGATTCACACAGGATCAGGGATTGCGGCAACTGGTAGCAGGGTTGTCCGGTGGTGGGAGGGTGAGGGGAGCTGAGGTGGGTTGCTGTGGGCGTGTCTATACGTGCTGAATTTAACCGCTGTGAAACAATCAGGAAATAACTTTTTATTTCTCTGATTAACTTTATTGAGGCTGGCGCCCGCCCTCTGTTATTGTTACTCTATGTCTCTCAACCCCTGCGTTGCGGACTGCCGGTGCGGAAACGCATGACCCCCACTGAAATTAATTGAAAGACCTCCGTTTTTCCCGCAGCGCCCGATCCTGTGTGAATCCGCGCTAAGGCTGAGGCCGGCTACCCGGTGAAGGAAGCTCATTTCGGCCATTTGTATCCATGATCTCATTATTTCAGTCACTACCCAAAGCTTGTGACCATAGGTGAGGGTTGGAACAGAGATGGATTCGAAAATCAAGAGCTTTGCCAGCTCAGCTCCTTCTTCCCTACAGTGG
The DNA here is from genome assembly GCA_946959425.1 of Argyrosomus regius. Lineage (NCBI taxonomy): Eukaryota > Metazoa > Chordata > Actinopteri > Sciaenidae > Argyrosomus > Argyrosomus regius. The sequence goes on from OX336883.1 coordinate 10,468,727, forward strand.
TCCAGTACAGTATCCCCAGTGCTGCAGATGCGGCACGAAACCGCCGGCCCATCTCACTTTCCATTTTTCCATCACTCGTGAACAAGACCAAGATACTTGAACGCCTTCATTTGGGGCAGCGACTCGCTTCCAACCCAGAGGGAGCATTCCACTGTTTTCCGGCAGAGAACCATGTCCTCAGACTTTGAGGTGCTGACTGTCATCCCAGCAGCTTCACACTCGGCTGCAAATCACCCCAGTGCGTGCTGAAGGTCACGGTCTGATGAAGCCAACAGAATCACATCATCTGCATCAAAAAATCTCCTGAGGTCCCCAAACCAGACACCCTCCTCACCCTGGCTGTGCCTTGAGATCTCATCCACAACATAAATATTGTAAAAACAAAAACAGAAATGGGCTAAATGTAAACTCATAAGTAGGCTATGCCTTCAGTATCCCCCTATGTGGCATGGACTGTGAATTCTTATCTCTAACAGACCCACTGAACCTGAATGAACTCGTCAAACTGTTAATTTACTTATTTCAAAAGAAGTCCTATTAACCTCATTACTTGATTCCAGTCATCAAAGAAAATGTCTTGCAGATGTCTGTATAAACAATACTAATATGCATAATTTTGACCTGACCTCCACAGTGTGCATCCAGTAGAATTAAGGTCGTGGCGAGAGGCAAATCTTATGCCGACAGTCTAACTGTAGAATGAACGGAGGAAAAGATATTTCTCTTTTCATGTTACAGAGATGTATATATTACTCTGAGAGGGTCAATATACCAGTTTAAAGAATTAATAGTATGATCGTTTATATTCTGGTGTTGTCCATCTGATGCGTCCTTGTTGTCCTTGCTGTTTTCTGCTGCTCTTTATTCTGCACTGCCAGACAGTCAGTATACAATGAAGCTTGTATTTTATTACAAACTCCATAAACTTTGTAAGCTGCTGATGGTTATGTTGCATTTTCATAAGCACCAGCTCCACCCAGCATAGAAGAAATTATAGATATACTCCACACAGAAATGGATGTTATGTAATGGTACTTGAAAATATGCATTTTTTAAAGTATCTTGGGTCATTTCTGTCGAGTCACTGCTATATTTAGCATCCTGCGACTACCACTTACTGCTGGCTAATGTCTTGTCTGTGCATGCTGCAATCTATCAGCTGCCCTGCTGGAGGAGAGGGCTGCAGTGAGCCCCCTACCTGCTCGGGAGCTCCTGCAGAGGATTCCCCACAGACCGTGCCGGTCGACTCCCCTTGAGTTACCTACGAGAGCCTGTCTTCTCACGTCAGCTCAGAGCTGTGCATCTCTGAGCTTGAAAGCTTCACCCCTGGATTCCCAATAAGAGGGAAGCTGTGTGTGTGTGTGCACATCTATCAGGCTTCTGTCAGGCAGTAAACAATATGTCAGGTGCTGCTGAGTCTTGGACGCTGTCAGTTTGGAGCTGATGCGAGAGCAAAGGCCATGACATGACTGAGCTGTTGTTTTGTTATCTCTGAAAACAATGTGTTAGGCGTTGTCATATTTGAATACTGAAAACATCTTTTACACCTCAAGATGATTAATTCTTTATGTTGTAGCTGAGGGAGACTGCGGAATAATTATATCAATAAATAATATGGTAATTTCAGTATCAATAATGGATTAACAGTTCACGTAAACTTTTTTATATTATCTTTTTTAATATTTTGTAACTGTGTTTTTTACTTAACCGACCGTATAACTGCCAATTATTGTCTGTCATTTGCCCTCAAATCCCTCTTTGAATCATATCAAGTCAATGATTTGAGCTGTCTGGAGCTCTCTGATTGCCAACACTTAATGAAACACTTCAAAATAATGGTGGCGAGTCCAATGAAGCAGCATGAGAAAGAAAGAAAGAAAGAAAGAAAGAAAGAAAGAAAGAAAGAAAAAACACCAGGAGTGAACCAGCAGCAAATGAACTTTTAAAATGAACAGTAATTAGTTCTGCTGAACTGAAGTCCCTGTAGCCTCGACTGGGCCGGCCGCACACATCGATTCTGTCAGAAGATGGTGGCGAGAGCTCCCACTGGCTGCGTCGCTCTGAGCGCTGCTGTTCTTGTCATTGCCATCATATCACAAGTGTCCCCTCAGTCCCTGTCCAATTAGAAGCCACTGCGGACCTCAACCTCAAACAGCGATGTTGCAGAAGAAGAAGGTGGACAAAAAGCATTGTAGAGGAGAGGACATTTTGTTTACTCACTTAATTAGTTTTTAAAACTTAGTGCTTTTTAGATCACAGTCAGAGACTCTTGCATCAAATAATTAAGTATTTATATAAAATATATGCTAGATTTGATGAAAAGTGTCTTTATGAAGGAGCTCTGAGAGAGTCCAAGCAGCAAGGAGGATTCTGCTGGAAGAACTAATCCCTCCTTCATAATCACATAGACAAACATCATAAAGTCAACTGCTGGGTGGCGGAGGAAGCTGCGTCAGCAAACACCGTTGACATAAACGGATCAGCTTGAGTCGTCAGTAAGATGCATCAGGTCGTGAAGGCCATTGTGTACACCAGCATGAAAATTATTGGATGTAATTAATCAGCAGGTAGCCAAGCAGCCAATGAATGAGCGAGTGATTGCGAAGCATGAATGGAGCAGCTAATGCAAGTTTTAGTGCTTTACTTTAATTAATGTGAAGCACTGAAGTCAGAGTGCCCTATTTAATAATCACATAAACCAACTCTACTACAATTAGCTATTGTTTTCATCATCAGTTAATCTGCAGATTACGATAAACTGATTGTTTGGTCTATAAAATATGAAAACAACACTCCAAAACCTAAAAATATTCAGTTCATTATCACAAAATTCTCACACTTTGAAAAGCCTGAACCAGAATGAAAAATTAATTTTAGAGAAATCAACATTTTTGGTGATTGTCTCGATTGTCTGGTGATTGATCGACAATTTATTGTTTTAGCTAAGAGTCTGAACTAAAACCTTGTCTTAGTGAGTAAGTTTCAGTTAATTAAGAATTTCGCTGGAGGTTTCTAGGAAAGAACAATCTAATTTGGCATTAATTATAAGGAATAGAGAAGCTTTTTGAGAGAAACCCTGTGATTGTACAGTACATAACTAATTTATTTGCATTTTAAAGAAAGAAACAGAATTATACGGTTAAAAACTGTTCAAAACTAAAACATTTAAACCCGATGAAATATTCATGTATTTGTTGAAAAAATGTTACTCTCCAGATTTGCTGAATTGTAGAGTATGCTTGCCTGTAATTTACAACTCCACAGGCTGACCTGCTGCCCACTAAAAATTGTTACTTTAAAAGGAGGTTATGCTACCAGTGAATTAAAAGTGAACCAGCTGAACTTGTTGCTTATAATTAGTACCAGATTACATAGTCTTTTCGAGGACTAAGAAATTAGAGTCACGTATTAGTTCCTTTCCAGAAAATTATTTGAAAACTATGAGATCGCATCAGCTTTTAAAAGCAACACAACTGCATACAGACTCAAAGGGCAGGAATCAGATCAAATCAGACATAGCAGGAGGGATCCAAAATAATCAAATGTTGTGTATTTTGGTGCACAAATACACAAGTGTAGACATAAGTCAGATCTAGTGGGCAAACTGTCTCGCATGGCATGACCTTTATGTTAAGTCTCAGTCATTCACATTCCAGTGCTAAATGTCACCAAATGTCAAATCAAGGCCTCGGTATTCCAGCTCGTCAAGTCACAGGCAGAGATGTGAAATATGATTATAAAACAAAAAAAGGTCTCATATCATCGCATGGTTCTTCTGCAAACTGCCTCTCTGCTGTAGACAACATTAAGAGCAAAACTGTCACGTTGCTTGAAACTAAAACTGCGGTTTAGCCAATTAGGGCCCTGTGATGCTGAGAGCTGTGGGGAGATGTTTAAGGAATCAATAGCAAGCTAATTTCATGCAGGGCACAGAGCATGGAGCCAAGCCTGGTGATTATGTTTGAGAACACTGAGGTAAATAAGAGTGTTTACCCGTGTATTTATACATCTCAAAAACCAAATTCCTGGCTAGGAACACAGTGGCATTATACACTCTAATTGAAAGACTTGACAAATAGGCTGTCCGCATTCACAAGCTTAGCATTGATTCAGAGGGGACGGGAATGGGACTTGAGCTTTACTGCAAAACAGCGTTTTATAGAGACCATTGTAAAAAAAAAATGTCTTAAGTTCGGAGTGAGAATCTTACGGGCTATTCACATTCAAGTCAGGTTTCCTGTTCAGACTCTCGATGAGACCTTGGCTTCAGAGCTTCAGATGTTTTCACACTCCAAGACCAGCCAAGAATCTCAAGTGGTCATGAAACGCATTTTGATTGACAGTGTTTTGTCACTCCATCACTTTGCATTTAAACCTCAAAACAAGGAGGAGAAACATGTCAGAGTGGCTGAAAAGAACTTGGTGCTGAAATGTAGAACAAGAGCATTTAGAGACTACAAATGGTAACCGAAGCTGGAGAAAGTAGAAGGACGTTTCCTCTTTGTCTGCAGCTGCTTGACTGAGCCTTGCTTTTCAATGTCACAAAACTTGTGAATGTTAATTAATTGATGTACAACAACATATGATACCAATTCTCACTGTAAAAGTAGCAGTTGACTAATCAAAAGCTTTGTTTGATGTTCAAGGAGCAAACATGGGCACCAAAATTACAGAAAACCAAAAATAACTTAATCTTCTTCTTTTTTTTATCTATCTACTCAAGGAAGTCATCAGCAACAACATTAAAAGATGTGTGGAAATCAAGTTTAATGTGAGAGTTTTTCAAAGAAACTAACACAGCTCCACGGAGACTAAATATGCGGTGTCTGAACTGCCAGAACATAGATTTCCAAGTCCTTAATCCATCAAGGAAAAAGAAGTTTCCTACTTGAAAAATGTTTCCCTGCTGAGTAAAGCTCAGGAGTTCTACAGCATTGCAGGGAGCTGTTGATGGTCCCGCTTCTTATTATATACTTGAGAAGAATATATTTTATGTCATGTGTCAAGTGTTTGTGGTTATTTTGTCCATCCTGTGTACCCACAACTGTGGTCAATATCCCCTTTTTAACTCCTAAATAAACGCTGCAGTATGTTTAAAAAGGCGCATTAAACTTAAAATTTAAACTTAAATGTTAAAATCTCACAACTATTAAGGTGATCACTAGTAAAAAGTTGCACATGACGACACAGAAACAACTTCATTTGTTTGGGAAGACTGTAAGATGCAGTTGAAAGCTCAGAAAAGCTGGTAAGTGGACTTTTACTGGTATGTATATTGTTCTCAAATGTCAAGAACAAACTTTGATGCTAAAATATTTGTTTATAGTCCTACAATGGGATACCCAGCATGAGTTTTCTTGGGTTTAAAGCATCTAAAGCATCATTTGACAGTTGACTTTTGGATCCTGGCTGCAGGGAAATGACCCAACCAAAACAGTAGCCACAAAGTTGGAAGAACAATATTAGACCTGAAACAAGTAGTTCATCAATCAGTGAGTTGACTAAACTTTTGATGATCGATTAATCCTTCAAACAATATTTCACGCAACAATGCTAGTGCATGTCCCAGTTTCTTCGATATGAAGATGATTTGCTTTGATCTGTTTTATTTGCCTTATATGATAGAAAACAGAATATTTTTGGGGTATTGGTCAAACAAAACAAGCACTCTGAAGGTGTCACAGTGTGCTCTGGGAGCTTATGATGGTTCATTCTTCATATTTTCTGATATTTTCTATACCAAACATTAGTCAGTTTATCCAGAAATAATCCTCAGCTGCAGCATTACATATTAGTGTCTACAATATGACTGTAGCATTAAGATTAGACCAAACCAAGAAAAATAGCCCCAATACGCACCAGTATGTGGAAAGGTGCGTCCACATATGGTTATATAATGTATTATCCAGATAATAATAGCTTAATCTAGCGTGTAACATCTTCACAAATGTACTTTAACATATAAATCTTTAATATACCTTACCTTCACGGCTTTAAATTATTGTTCTCACTATGTATTGCAGTCGGAAGAAGAAGGGCATCTGAATTTATTAATGGCGTTCGTTCTCTCTTGGGTTTGGTCCTCATGCAGCCTCTAATGGCTGTGTGTGTGTTCAGAAATGTCAACCAGGGCTGTATGAAAATCACATCCGGCTGTAATTATGAAAAATGGCAGTGTGTTCATCCTGAAGTGAGGCGTCATTACAGGCTTGAGTCTGTGAGACAGAGCGAGAGATGAGATGAGAGAATGAGCAGGAGAGGGACAGAGAGAGCGAGCAGAGAGATGGAGGTAAATGTGCATCCATTATGTGAAGAGCATAGCGTTATTAGCCACTATGGCTTAGGTGCAGGCCATTATGTTTCCAGCCACTTGGAAAATATGGAACTAAATACTGGACGAGCGAAACATTAGATGCTGCAGTGCTCAACAGCAGAAAACCGGTGCAGAAAAACATACAGAGAAACAGAGAGAAGTTATTATACTCCCCAGAGCTAGTGATGCCAGGTCACCTAAAAGTGATGAGAGACTTGTAGGTTTGGTGATGAAAAGAGCTGCTACTGTTTCAACACTGTCGTCTGTCTTGAGGGGGAAAGTTGGGCTGATGCTGAATTCAGAGCAAAAGGCTCTGGATTTTTTAGTTTATTCAAGTTTGACTTTGATCTTGTCTTCTGAGTCGACTCAGACTGAGTATCCAGAGACCTGAACTGTACATATAATTGAACTGTACATATAATTGAACTGTACATATAATTCTCAAACTCTCAGTTCGAAATTTGTAGTAATATTTGTAAACAATGAGTCTGTAATTTCAGACAGAATAAGACTAAATGGCCACTGGTCGTTGACTTTGCTGAAATGTTTACTAATAGATTCTATCAGCCGTAGAGAGCTAGCTAATTAAGCTAATGTTAATTAAGCACCATGCCTGTTTGAACTGGTTAAAAACACCACATGCAGGACTTTTTGATGTTTTAGTTGACTCTTTTTTTAAAACAAGTTGGTAATATAGTGGTATACCATGAAATAACAGAATTTAAATCATTTTGATGTTACATTGACTTAAATCAGGTGAATGGTGACTCTGTCATTCCCACTCTGCACCCCGTATACGTCTGTACTTTGTGCTCCGGGTACCATCACCCATGAGAAGTACGTAATGCTTTATGACACTGATTTTGGTGAAACTGGATCATATTTTATGTAGAAAATGTTTTCAGTTTGTCCCCTATGGTGTCCTCTGGCTGCAGGCATCAACTCAGTAAAGTAAACTGCTGCGAATTATAGCTGCTATTAGTTAATGTTAGCTCAGTTTGTTTGTTCACTGGGCTGCTGAGACTGTGAGCTCAGAGCACCGGAGGGTGTTAGTTTTTGTACCACCGGGAAGAGGAGATTTTCAGGCCTGGGTCGCAGGCGAAACAGAGCCGGTGTCATGCCAGAACCAGAGCTGGACAAGCTGAAATGTAACCGGGCTCTGCAGCCTCTATGGTCATATTGACAGAGGTGAAAAGACTGAAGGTGAGGTGGAAGGAGGAAGCTGAAAAGACAAAATGAGGTAGTGAACGAGCAAGAAGTCACTGGACAAGAGTAAATCTGGGACTGACTGAAGAGTTTTGTGAAATAAAAGGCTGAAAGACCCCGAGCTGGACTTCTTGCTGTTGGTAAGAAGTCCAGCAATGCAGCCAGCTAATATTACTAATATTACAAACATGTACAACTGGTCATATTTTGACATTATGCTGAAAGACTAAAACTTCATGTCTACATGCAACAAGTTAATTATCCATATGTGTAAATGAAAAACAGATTTGTTCTTGTATCACAGTGGAGAGTTAGGTAGTTTAATCGTGTGTTGTAAGTGAAAAAGGACAATCAGACTATTACCTCATTCTAGCATCACCCTGTCTGGATGCTAATCTTACATACTTGGACAAGCAAGACAGAAAATACTGTCAGTGGAAAAATATGGATAAAAATAATAGATGTGTTATCATGAACAGGAATTTTTAAACATGACCTGTAATTCCACTAAGTATAAACTGCTCCTTTGCCTTGGAAGTAACTCTGAGGAGGTCACTACTGTAGGCAGTAAGCTTGTTAGAGGCTAATAATAGACTTGGTAATGTATAGATAGATAGATAGATAGATAGATAGATAGATAGATAGATAGATAGATAGATAGATAGATAGATAGATAGATAGATAGATAGATAGATAGATGCAGAAATACATCTCTATCCATCACAGACATCATTACCTCAAGGTAATTTACCACCTGTCAAAGGAAATTGCTTTCATATTATTAGCACACCGTCACTTTCTCTATTTGGAAAATTCTTCATAATCTATTAATGATCATTTTTCAAATCGCTCATTATTTTCATAATACCAAATTAGATTTTATAACTTGCCATTAACCTGAGTGAATGAATTATACTTTGAGAGAACTGCCACTTCAAAGAAATTTGTCAGGTAAGGAAAAGCTCAAGAAAAAAAAAAGCCCTCTTCCAAAGTTTGAGATCAAATATGCACGAAAAGCTTGCATGTACCCGATGCCCCGGTGGATCTATTTGAATCACAAATAACATCATAAATTTGCAGAGCACCAGGAAGCCAGGGATACACAATGAACCATTGACTAGGAGCTAGAATCCCTGAGACAACATTTGCATCTCAATAAAAAGCCCTTACATAGCAGGTTAGGGCCTCTGTCTGTCTCAGCATGCAAAACATCAAATGATAACAAATTGTTGACAAATAATTTGTTGACTAGGGCAGCAATTATGGAGACATATGCTCATAAACACTTCACAGAATGTACATCATTACAGTTTTTATTTCTTTTCTATGGACTTTTCTACAGCCTAACTTTGGACAGACGAGGTATACTTGCCTCATTTACATGAGGACAAATATAAGAATTGTGATATAGAAGGAATAAAAGTAATAATAGTAGTTCATGGATGCTATGATTGTTCTCAGCACACTGACAACTGGGAGGCATAAAGAGATGTTCTTCAGCAAATGTGCTACTAACACAAAGAGCACCAAAGTGTAAGTCAAATATATTTTAATACAACTTTTTAATTTTTTAAAATCTGACATTTACTATGTTTATTTTTCTTTGGTAACTTTCCTGTCAGGATATCTGTCCCGTCTTATTTGTGTATATTCATCCACAAAGACTAGAAACTGTTCTACCAGAAGCTAATCGGGATCTAGCAAACAATCTGGATGATTCACAGTGTCTCAATCCAGGTCCAGCAAGTCCAAGTAACACACAATTGATCATGAAGAACCTGTGCTGGATTTGATCATAATTTTGCCCATAGCAACAATATTTTCTCGTAGGAATGAGCGAACGAGCGTGCCAATGATAAAATATTAATGTGTGGAGAGGTATAGCTTCCATCTCTCTCAAAGGAAACTCTGAGCACATGCTGCAGGGGCTTCATTTCAACGCCTGCCACTGCCATTGATTTAAGGCCCAGCGTCAGCAGAAGCCTCATTTAGGAAAGTCATCTGTCTCGCCTGCCTGGGCCCACTAAAAGGTTATTTAGCTGCCCGGCGCTTAGTAGCAATAGATAGAGGCTACACAAGAACAGCGCCGTTATGTGTTTGTGTTGGCTATTGATTGCCGTGGTTTGTTTGTGCAGAGCTGTTTTGCTGGCGCGTCCACCTCTGGTGTCAGGAGGATGAGTGGGACACAAGCTGTGACGGCAGGGTCTGATTGGATGATCAGCATTAAACGGTAAACATGGTGATGGCGCCCATTTGCAAGGGTCGAGTTCTGATGAGGACTAGAGTGAAAACAACACAGTGTTCTGGTGCAAGCTCATTACCACTGTAATCTACAGCTGAGCGTTACAATTAGTTAAAATGCAAGAACGGCATTGTTGGCCACTGAGACGATTGTGTTAAATTATGCAGGAAGTAATACAGAAAATCCAGAGCCACAACAGGAAGATATTACCATCATAAAGCACAAGGAAGGAATCCATCCTCCTCTTCCTTAATGAAGAAATGTGTGCTGGCAGTCATAATACACGGAGTGCTAATGGATTAAGTTTTAAAGTCTGTACAAAGTGTCATTTCTCAAAAGGCAGATGTTCACACAGCTCTATTCAGAAATGACTGCTTCGTGTGATAATATGTCTTTTGCTCTGTGCGTGGATCTGTGCCTCTAATTAACTTGATTCTGTCCTTTTTAAAACAAAGACAAGAAAGTCATGCAGTTACTTATCTTAGATGTAACTGTAGATCTAACCCTACATTTAATATATTTAATTATCTGTATGCTCAGTAAAATAATGGTGAAACTAATGATGAATTAATATTTTGGAATATTCTGGCATATTTGCTTTTTTCTGAAGAGTTAGATGAGACCATCGACACCACTCTCATGTCTCATGAACAATGTATGCGTGACATCACTCACAGGTTTCTGAAGAAGGGCTGTCCTGAAGCTCAAAAGCTGTGGTGCTGTGAAGTTGAACATATTAATATGGGGGCTTATGGAGAGTGACTCATTCTGTAGCCAGCCTCAAGTGGTTGTTTGAGGAATTGCATTTTTGGCAGTTCCGAATAGGCTTCACTTCACAGACACGGATGAGGTTGCTGCCTGGTTTTGCCTAAATAACAAAAAGAAAGCAGGGGAAATTGTTTTTCCTCCTGCATATGTTCATAAAAAGGTCAAATTGACAATTTATGCCTTTAGGGAGAGTTACATGCTGGAGTTATTTATTGTCAAAAAAAACAAACAAAAAAAAAACATTGACCAACCAAGAATAACCAGTACTTGTGTGCAATATCGCTGACTACAGTGTTGGTTGCTATTTACAGTCAGTGAGCTCAGGTTTTGGTTTTGGTCCCTGTGGAGGCACACTGAAGCCAAAACTGGCACTGTCAAGTCTTGCTGTGCCCAATCACTGCATCCAGCTGGTGTAACTCTCCATAAAAAATAAAAATAACAGTTTTTACATTTCTTGTTTGTGTAGGGATTAAATAGAGAGATAAAGTGTAAAGTAATGAGATTTAAAGGCATTTGAAGGTGTCTTTGTTTCCCTCATTTCCTGTCTTTACACTAAGATAGGCTGAACAAAAACTCACAAACACACTGATATTACCCTTCTTATCTCACTCTCGGACACAAAACAAATAAGTGTACCAACTAATCTTTTAATTGCAGTTTTTTGCAATCAAGACAGATGATGTACACAACTCATCACTGCTGTTTGAGTCTTTGTCATTGTCGAGTTAACCAACTGGGAGTCGGTATGTATTGCATGTAAATTCATGTTGATGAACTCATATGAATGCAGATTCTTCTATTAGTGTAATCAAAATATTTCAGGTTAGCGTCACGATATGAAAAGGAAGTTCCTCACCTCCTTCATTTCTTAGAAGTGTCTGGCAGCACACATCATGTTTAAAGTAATTAAAGTTTTGCAACACAACTGAAGTCCATGCACTTCTGGAAAAGCGCCTCTCTAAGTGTAATAGTCAAAGTATTTTGAAGTGGAGGTATTGGCTGTTTTCAAGAGTTCTGATTTAGAAAGTGTTAAATGGTGCAGTGTGGAACAACTCATTTTAATACTGAATTAGATTGTATCATCAACACACAAGGGCGGCACGGTGGGGCCTTTCTGTTGTGGAGTGCATCTTCTCCCCGTGTCTGCGTGGGTTCTCTCTGGGTACTCCGACTTCCTCCCACAGTCCAAAGACATGCACTTTGGTTGGTGCCCGTAGGTGTGAATGTGAATGTGGATGGTTGTTTGTCTCTATGTGCCCTGTGATGAACTGGTTACTACTGGTTACTGCCTTTTGCCCTAAGTCAGTTGGGAGAGGCTTCAGCCACCCATGACCCTGATGAGGATAAGTGATTACAGAAAATGGATGGATGGATAAACACAGTATGTCAGTATTTCTGCTGTTTGTTGCACTGTGGTGCTGTAGTATCCAGTGAACGCCACAGCTGATGGTTGAGCTTAATGATTACTTTTGTGCTGAATCTGTTATTAGAATAGATTTGTAATAATATTGAAAAAACTCTAAACCCACTATTTCAAAATGATCTCTTCAAATTTGATGTTTTGTCTGACTGTCACAAACACAATTTTCAAAATCACAGTGATTCAGAATACAAGATCTGTCAAATTTACTTTAAAAATCATAATATCTATCAGGCAATAATAAAAACTGCTGCCTTTAAATTAACCAATTGTCTAGGCACTTGTCTGCATGTTGGTCATGCTGATAAGAGCTAATCATTTGTGTGCAACTGAGACACAGCTGCTGTATCAGGATCATTCAGTTGCCACCTCTCTGCAGAACACCTGAACTCCAAGATGATTTGCATCAATAACAGTTATTACTTATTAAATCGATTGGACTTCAATCTGTTCCCGGACAGAAGGAGACATTTGCGGCAGACGAGCCGTACCTGAAATGTTTATGAAAACTCCACCTGTCGCTTGAGCTACCGCAGAATATTAAAAAGTGAATGGCGAGCCCCCGGGGAGCTGGTGAGGTTTGTAGTTCAAGCTGCTTGTTGTAATGACCCTCTTTGCGTTGCCCCATCAGCTATAGAATCTAATCAAAGACTAATCCATCCCCCAGCATCCTGAAGGAGCAGGTGTACATTCATCTGTTAGTGAAATTAAGCCTCTTGTTAAATCCCTGCTGTATTTATCTTTTAATTAAGTCCTGATAAACAAGTCTCTATGTTCATATCGCACATACAGTGCATGTTGTGCTTCAGTTACTAAACCTGTCTGTGTGTCCCTGTTTAGCAGGGATAAAAGGTGTCCTATTATGGTACGATTCCTGCAAAGCACGGGTTTAACAGGCTTTTCTGATTTGAGAGGCTCTGTGCCTGCGTGGACACTGAATGTGCTTGCACATGCATGCTGTTCTGACAAAGACATTTTCTCTGTGTCTCATTTGGCAAACAAGTCTGTCAGTGTTGCATGCACACAATGCCAGTATCCTGATGAATACTGTACTTGTCAGTAGACGGGAAAGCAGGCAGCGTCTTTTGATCATCTAATCACTTACTTTGCCAAATATAAAAAGGCTAATATGATTGGATACCAGAATGCATAACTCAGCAATAAAGATATTAGTTGATTGTAGGAGTGGCTGTAAGTCCTCTATCATGCTAAGGTTTCTAGAATTTTTATCAAATTCCTTTTATAGATAAAATAACTAGATGAGGCTGTGTATCTTTGCTAATCAAGTCAGTTAATTACCTGAAAAATCAGTGTTACCTCATCAAAATCATGCATTAGTCCAAATATTGTCTTAAAGCAGTCCTTCCTGTTAATTTGCAAAATTGGCAGCAATATCCTGACCAACTAGAGATATAACAATCTATGACTCTTGATCAGTCTCCGTGAAGTGAGGTCAATGCGAAAGTGCCAAAAACTGCAGTTCCTCAAACGGCCACATGAGGCTGGATACAGAATGAGTCAATCTCCATAAGTCCCCATGTTAAAATGTCCAACTTCACAGCTGAAATAAACATGTTCACAGCCTTGTACAAAAAACTGTTTTGGTCTCTATAGCTAATTTCCCCGTTCATGACAACTGTACTGAGGGTGAATTTCTATTTATCTTACCTGTTCAAATTATATTAAAGCTTAAAGTTATGCATAATAACAGCATGGCCGCTTTGATTGACAGGTTGGTTAGTTTCAGATGCCTTGTTGCTGATTTTTAGATTAGCCAGGATGGTGGGTGACATTTTCAGACAGTCTCTCCTGGAGGACATTCATAGTGAATAAATACTCTTGTAACAAATGAAAGGGAGAGCTTGAGAGAGAAGATCAAACCCTCTTTTCTCACCACTGCACAGCTGACCAATCATGGCATGAAGTGGATGTAAATGCTGAATATTTGGTCTTAGTTACAGAAATGGTCGGACACAGCCCCATCCTTAATATGACATCAGAGTGGGTTTCCGAAGCCATCCGAAAAGCAGTTCAGAGGAAGCATTCTAGCAGCTTAAGGAACACAGAAGTCGACAGGTTGTGGTCAGGGCTAATGTTGAAGGTTTGAGGTAAGAGGGAAAATGGATAGAAGAGGAAACAGACTTTGACACAACACCTGTACTGTATGTTAGATCTAGTCCAGTGAGTACTGTTACTTATTGCTGAGTATCGACATTTTCTATGTAGGTACTCAAGTGTGTAGGCTGTGTGTTGCTCAAACAAGCTGCAAGAGTAGGCAAAATGTGCAGCAGTGTGAAGTGTAGTACAGTAATGTCCATTTCAGTTCAGGAGATCAACAGGCATACACATTTTAGCTACTGCTCAAACATGGCTGCAGAGATGGCAATGTCTGTCTGTCCATCTGCCGAGAAAAGCATCTCAACAACTATAAGATCTAAGAAGATTACCGTGAAACTTGAGACACACAAATTCACACAGAGGCTTCATTTGGGCAGGGTCATAAAAGTCCCGCCATAATCAGTTTCTACCTGTACAGAACAGATCAGGCATTTATAAGGGCATGCAGAGAAAAGATGAACAGATGAACCGTGCAGTCATGTCTCATGTCAATACCACACGAAGCAGATGAATGATTTTTACCTCCTTTCTTCCAGTTGCTTCCCCTGTAACATTAGCTGATAAACATTATCAGTATTACTTGTTTCTCCTTTATCCTTCACCGCATCAGTTCATCTTTTTTTTTTTTTTTTTTTTTACCTAGTTTATCAACTACATGGAAATTATTGACTTTCTAAAGAAACTCAGCTGCCTACATTTTGCGATAGCTAGACTGTGCAGTGATATAGCGGACCAATATCTAAGGCCAGCTGCAAGATTAAATACAAGCTTACGAGACAATAGTTAATTAATATGCACACTCATCACTAATTGGACACGGGAAGTTTACTACAGGTGGTCAACATGTGAATATTGACAGTGTTGCATGCCCTCAGTGTTAATCTGTCAAAATGATTTAGATTATTGTGTCATTGTTAAAAGAAATGTTAATGTGACTCCTACACAGTTCCCAGGTGATGAATATTAATGACTTTGTTGATCCCCTGGTTATTCTAAGTGGCAAACTCTGTGGCTGCCAAAAACTGCAGTTCCTTCAGCGGCCACTTGATGCTGGCTACAGAATATGTCAATATCCATAAATTAAAATGTCCAACTTCACAGCAGAAATAAACATGTTTACAGCCTGGTACAAAAAAACAGTTTTGGTCTCTATAGCTAATTTCCCCGTTCATGACAACTGTACAGAAAAACTGAACATTTTAAATTTACCTAAACTAACCTATTCAAATTATATTATGGCTTAAGGTACATACACATAAACATAACACAACAGTGCTTTAGAAAGCTTTGGGTGACATCACACATGCTGTCCATTCTTTATATTGTCAGTGGATCACCATGAGGTTGCAGTTTTGAGTGAAATGGTTGGACTGGGTGGGTGAACATGAACTTTGTTTCACACATTCATGCCTCAGGATAAATTGCAATGACATTTGCCTCTTGCAAAAATAATTCATTTCTTTTGTTAGCAGACAGTGACAGTGAACATGGTAAACACACCACTGTGCCTACGTACAGCCTCACAGAGCTGCAAGCATAGCTGCAGACTCCTGTTTAATATTTGTTTGTATTCTGAATTAGTAATGTGTATTCTTAAATTAATAATTCTTTAGCTCCCAAATATTGCATGCGAATGCTGTGCAAGTTGGTAGGTGAGTCTTATTTTATTCCAACATTTTGACATGTAGGTGTAAATAATGAAATGAATGATGAATTTCATTTCACAGTTTCAGGGTCCTGGTGTTGTGCATGCTGGCACGTGTTTGTCACTGCGTACTGGGACACGTGAACAGAACAAAGCCATTGTTAATGTTATTGGTAACACCTGTGATGTGAAGTCAAAATGTCTGCAGTGAAAGAGGCCAATGATTTCAAAACATCAGAGAAATAGTGGCTCGGTCTTCTTTCCAGCTCTGTCTTGGACAAAACGGCTAAATCATACTTCAGAACCAATAAAAACAAAAGTTGCTTTATATTTACATTTAGCCCTGTTCCATGTGGAAGCCAGCACTGCAGATAGAGGCTGACTTTGTTTTACTGCGGCTCTGTTCTGGAGGCGGATGTGGTTTGTGGTGGACAAGCCAAGCTTCCACTGATGGACCATGGGATAATACGTTTAGTGTGGAGTAAACTAGCAGTTATGGGGCTAGTATGAGAGAAAAGGGGGATGTGACAGATGTGGGTTTTGATTGGTGCATGGAGGAGAATTTTTGTGATGTTTTGTTGTTTGTTTTGTATCTTAAAGTCTGTATCACTTTAACAAAACTAATAATGATAAAACTCTGTACACACGCACACACGCAGAGTTTATTGACAACAAAGAGTGAAAAACTGACAAGGATATAAGTCTAGCTTTGGCTTATTAGTTCACGTGGGACCACTGTTTTCCAAATCAATGAATATTTTATATTTTCAGCTCTCGCTCAATAAGAAAAAGTGTAAATTGAACAACTGTAATTAAGGCTATGTAATAAAATACTTACAGAGCATGAAGTTTCAAACTGCAAATCCTAAACTCTGAAGAGGAGAGAATTGGTAACACCACTCTAACGATATTAGATGGTAGAAAATTTACAGTGGATCTGGAAATAGTTCACAATTAAAGTACCAAGGGAATAAATGAATTGGGCATGAAATTGTTCTGCAGTATATCAAAAGAATTGCTTTCAACTTGGAAGGGAGCCTTGGGAACCCTTTTTTTTTTTTTTTTAAGATATACTCAAAGATATGAAGTAGTGGCATTTTTCATTTTTGCTGCTTACAGACAGGAAGTGGAGAAACAAGTGAAGGAGGCAAAATAAGAAGCAAAGAAGGGAATCAGGGACCATGAGGGAGAAAATACATCTTCATCTGCGAGAAGAGAGAAGAGAAGGGAGCTGATGCTTTGCTCGTTAAATCACAGATGCATCTCTGTATTAGACAGAACTGCCCTTATATGATTTGTTAGACAGACTTTTCTGTTGCTCACGCTCTCTGAGGAGGAATGTTCAGCTTTGACTGGCCGTAGATTTTGGCTCTTGTGTATTCTATTGTATTTGAGTTGCAGAGCTGAGCATCCGTTTTTAAAAAAATAAAGAAGCAGGAATGTTTTGAAAAACCCAGAATGTTGTTCGTAAAGTATTTCCTGATTCTTGAAAGACTTTTATAACTATTTGGATTAAAAAAATATTAAGTTTGACGCACAATAAAACATTTTTTGTAAAGTTTCTAATCCTTCTCCCTTTAGCAAATTTGGTTGTCTGATCCAATTTGGTTGCCTTAAACTGTCCTTGGTCATTTTTGGCGATACAAGAAATATGTAAACACAGTATAAGATAAGATAGACTTTATTGACCCTACACTGGGGAAATTAACTTGTTACAGCGGCTCACATACACAAGGTGGATAAGAAAAATACCTAAAATAAGGGCGCCCAGGTGGCTAAACTGGTAAAGTGGGCCTTCCACCTATGCAAGGCTGTCCTTCCTGCAGCGACCCAGTTCCTACTCCGGACTGTGGTCCTTTGCTGTGTGTCGTTCCCCCTCTCTCTCTGTCTGCTTTCGTGTCTGTCCTGACAGTTACCAGCGAGTCTGAAGTGAGTTCATTCAGCCACGTCACTGTGATGTTACACTCTCGATACTCCCTCTGTAGCCTGGTTAATGCCGTTCCATTTATTGGGGAAAGATCTTACATTCTCCATGATAACAGACAGTATGCATGGTTTGTACCATCTTTTCTGCTCCCGGTCTTTCCGCTGCCAAGCGCTAACAGCTGTTTTTGAGTGTATACAAGAGACCCGTGGCTTTTTTTTTGAATGGGTCACCCAATTTATCATGAAGTAGTCTGTATCACAAAAAAGACGGGTTTGAATCTGGCCTGTGGGCATTTGCCGCATGTCATTCTCTCGCTCTCTCTCACTGCTTTCTTATCTATCTTCAGCTGTCCTAAAGATATAAATGCCCCCCAGAACAATACCAAATACACTGAGCATGGACATACATCATTTCTGGCTGCCATCTTAGTTTCTTAACGGACTAAGAGTCTCCAGCCATGCAGCCATGACAGGCTGTACTTTGGCACAGCGGTGCTTTGAGCAAAATGCAGTATGCTAAAGTGCTAACATGCTGAGGACATCAAAGGTAACATTATCAGCAAAATCATGAGAATTCATCCTCTAGGGACCTTTTAAATATCTGTAGCAAATTTCATGGCAACCCATCCACTAGCTGTCAACATATTTTAGGTCTGAACCGCTGACGTCAGCCTCATGTTGGCGCTAGAGGTACAATCAGGGGATCAACACAATCAGTGGGTTTAATGTTCCGGGGACCACACATGCTAAAAATCTGTTTTATTGTGCAGCAGCTGGAATATTTTTGTCATCCAGATGGCCGACGGTTTTGGAAATACCTTCACAACAGTAAGTGTTTTGTCAAATGACCTTTTGGGTTTTTCAAAGTTTGCCAGGCATTTATTTTTTGGAAAAACGGATGCTTAGCTCTGTGCCTGGAATGTAATGGCAACACATGAGAGGCGCAAATTGGGGCAAGCTTTGACCATCTGCTGCCACAACTCAGAAACACTTCCTCCTGCAGCAACAACAACAACAACATACAGACGTGAAAGTGTGCGTGCAGACACTTGTGGCCCCTTACACACTTAATGAAATTAGCAATGCTGGATAGCTCGGCCTCATGTCTGTTCAGCAGCCATCGTTGTGTCAGTGGGAGTGAGCTCCCGTCAACAGATGGCTCAAGCAGCGGTTCAGACAGATTCATTTGTTCCCCTAAACAAAGTTGTCGCCATCAACCGCCGGACCGCTGACACCAGAACCCCATTAGTGTAGTTTAGTGGTCTGGGCGGGAGACTAAACGTGAACTGACGCAGCAAAACGAGTGAAAGGAACATCCATCTGTTCTTTCCCTCTTGCGCTACAGAGAGCGCATCCATCCATCTTTTCATCCATCTACTCTACTTTCCATTATTTATGAGACATTAGCTCTGTATGTAATTAATTGGTGCTGTTAATAGCGAATGCATCAAGTTAATGATTTTTAATTAAGGAGATGTTTTGGTGTTGTTGATTATGCCTACAGGGCACATATCTGCTGTGGTTTATGTAAACTGTCAAACCCTCTTTTGTCTCCATTTAATGAGCTAAGTCATGGCTCGGGCTGCTATACTGTAGGTGATGCAGCACGAGGGTCTGTGAAATCTGGCAACAACAGTTTATGTGTGTGTTGAAAACTTTAATTTCATGAACATCTGAGGAGCTCTGTGATGTCTGGATGCTGTAGCATATGTCTAGATTTTTTTTTTTTGCCCCGCTCAGCAGGGAACAATGTGACCTTTTAGCACTAGACAACCAAATAAAGTCCTGCACACAAACACCATGAGGACTGCATTTCTTTTTCTTGCATCACCGAAGATAAATTCTCATTCTTTCGCCAGACTCCTGTCAAATACAATCACATCCAGAGACAAACCTTTTTTAACTTTTCAGATCTCATTCCACGAGTAGGTATAAAACAAGACTGGACCTGTGTCCTGAGCAGCAGTGAAGTATCAATTAGGCAGGTTTATATGAGATTAACAGTTTCACATCTGCAGGTCTGTTTAGCCTAGAGTGCAGCTCTGTCCTGATTTCATTGGGCTCAACAGAGAAGCTGGATCACAGAGTAAGCTGTGGGCTTTTCATCTATGTCTCTGTGCAGTAGCTCTATGCCTGCCTTTTTTTCTTCCATCCAGTGCAGCAGTAGTACTAGCAGCCTATATGAGGACAGTTGGTGCATATCAATCAGGATGGCAGGGTGCTTTCTGATGAGGACCACGTCCCTCTATCTCTCGCTGTCGTCGATACGTGCAGATGCATCACAGGGCCAAAGGGAGAGGCTATGGAGGCTGGTGTTGCCAGTTTGCTTTTAAAAAAAGGAGTGAAGAGCAGGAAGAATACTATAATTTTGAGATGATAATAGCGCTGTCAGCATGTGTGGGAGTAAGTATTAGGGTTAGCTGGTGCAGAAGGCACCGTCTTGTTGGTAAATGATGGTTCTGCATGGCGGCGTGGTTGCGGCCGGGAACAGTCAGTCAGCAGTTTCCAGAATGCTCTGTGGTGTTGGTCTGTGGAAGTGGATGCCTCGACTCCCACCACACCCTCATGTGTGTCTGCAGGACTGTTTGTCTTTTTAGCAGTTGAGGAGCATCAATGTTTAACTCAAAGACAGACTTTTTTTTTTACCCAAGCTAGAGAGCATTTCTCTGAGCTCCACTTTAAAGCTTGAATGTCTGATTCTTGAATTATGCACCCGAGCGTCTAAAATGAGAGCGTACTTCGATTCTGGGGAGGAGACTCGAGCCACAGACTTTAAGTAGAGGTGCAGACGTCATACATGTGGTCTAGTATGTGACTCAGCCGTGTTGCCAGCATGGTGGCGACTGTTTATGCCCAAAGTGGCGGCCACAGTGGGAAACCTTTCCATCGCTTTTGTGTCTACGTGCGTCATTCAGAGCCCTGCATCATTTATGCTGCACCTCAAATGAAAGCCTTCTTGGGCTAAATAAAGGCTACCGAGTCTTATGTAACCGAGGTTCAAGTGTGCAATAACAGTATGCTGAGTAGAAAGAAGAGACGCAACTTGTTCATGTTGTTCTGAAAATATCACAAGGGCGTCACTCTGACAGGCGGCGTGGCTTCACTCAGATAGGGGGGGGTGATTGAACTTTACCTCTCACAACTTCATGGGAACAGCTGAGTCTCTTTTCTCAGTAGTTTATCAGCTTGTGCATCCCAACCAGAACTCTATATAAAGTTCAAAATGGGAATACATTTTCAGGCTGTTTTTAAATGTTGTTTAACAAACCTGATTAGCTGAACCGTGATTAACTAAAGAGCACATTATGATGCTAAATCCCATCTTGTTCCCTTTGGTAGTTAGCATCTGTGTCAGTAGTGCTGAGAAGCTAATGCTAAGTGAGCAGCTAATGGGTCTTTGAACAACAAATTTAGCTGCAGGATGCTGTTTTAATGTGCTAATTCTGTGAATAAGATAAATGAGGGGTAGCGGCCAGCACAAACCTGACCAGATCACACAGACAACAATTACCCCACTTAGCAAGACAAAAGGCCAGGAAGCAGAAGCTGAGGCCAAACAGGCTGGCTGTTACATCCATGACATTATGGATATGAGGGCACATTGAGGCATCAGGCATCAAGACAGAAAAGTTGTTAAACATTTAATTCAAAGCACTCGTGGAAAGTTTAAGATGAAAAACAAGTGTCAGTTTGATTTTGTAACACATTTTTCATCAAACTCTATAGTTTTGCCTCTCACAGACCATTTTCTGTGGTACTTTAATGTGTTACATTAAAGCTGCAGTAATCTGTATTTTTAATTTAAAATTTATATTATATTAAATTATTATATTAAATTTATAACTCTAAAAGTGTCATCGGATGACTGTGTGTAGTGTGAAAGGGATTGCTTGTGACTCTGCAGTTTTTCAGCAGTTTTAGCATCTTTTATCTCATAATTTTGGTTTTACAACCTGCAGTTGTATTGTTTTGGTTCTGACTCTCATCAATGTTGTTTCCACAAGTTGTTGTCCACATCTTGCTCAGCACTGAACCCCAAATGAAAAAGTTAATGACAAATATCAAACAGAGCTAAAATATGGCACTTATCCAGAAATACCACTCAAATTCATGTTAATGTTGCTTTCTGTCTGAGAGATGCTATTGTTTGCTAAATGTTTGCAATATTTACGCGGCTTTAATATGTCAAAGTTGTGTTTACAGTTTGCTCTGCTGCCCTCAAGTGGCCAAAAATTAATTAATGCTGCTTTAAAGGTCGAAATTATAAAATTCAACCAACCAAATCATCACAGAAGACTTCTCCTGCAACACACAAAATCTACAACTTCACCCATGTTAAAGTGAATGGAGGAAGTCTACAACACAATAGAAACCAACAGGCACTTCAAGTCTTTCAATGTTTGTTACAGTTCCACTCGTTTACCTCGTGAGCGTTCCCTCCCTTTACTGTTCAACAAGAAAGACAGCATAGAAATGCCGTTTCTCTGTGACTTTAAACTGTCACTTTAATCCACTATCTCATTGTTGACACGCTTTGTCTTCAGGCGTTGTTTCATCTTTTCCCCTTACGCTGCTCTTCCTTTTTCTTCTTCCACTTAGTTTACAGTATTTTTCTACATAACCTCACATGCACTTGAATCTGAGCAATTACTCGCCTTTCCCACTGTAATAACAGTGGTTAAGACAGAAAAACAGGCCCTTTACCCCCCCACCCCCCACCCCCTCGCCCGCCTTTCAGTCACAGGATCAAAGATGGCTTGAGAGGATGTGGATGGGAGCGGCACTGACAACACAACACACATAAAGACTGAACTAACAGCTCTGCACTGTCAGACCGTCTGGTGCTGCCTCACATGGAGGATCCGGCTCTGAGAACTTCAGGAGGTCCTGGAAAACTCTATGCGCCCAGAAAAAAAAAAAAAAAAACACCTTGATGACCTCTCAACTATTGGAATAGGCTGCTGTCACCTGGCTGGTAATTACCTGCCAATCAGGGCAGTAGATGGACCTGCAAAGAAAAAGGGGTGGCAGTCAAAGATCAGGCCCAGTCACAGGGAGGGAGAGAGAGTAAAAAAAAAATACATGAGGAAGAGATCGGGGGGTGAGGTGCAGGGAAAAAGCTGAGACAGAGAGGCTCATAATGAGCCCTGTGAAACAGACACAGCTGTCAGAGCAGCAGAGAGAGACAGAGACGGTCGGGCTGGAAACACACACCCATGTTCCTCATCTATGGATGCCAATTTGGGGGCTTTTATCTGGGGACACCATTGTGCTCCATTTTAGGGCTCTGGTACTGTAAGCCGGCTATTGTACAAGACAAACTGCGAGGGATACAGCAGTGCTCGCTGCTGTCGAGTATATGATTAGAAAGGAAAAGTGAATACAGAAACAAGAGCTGAAAACTGGGCTACATCTTGAAATAATGTTTTGGCATTAGATGAAGACTATTTCTGGAAATATTAGATGATATTATGAATGTTCACTGATGGTAAATTGATCGCATTGTGTTTTGTTTTTACCGTGTTGTCAGAAAAGACAGTTTCTCTTCATTTTGATTGTGAAGCAGCAACACATTCTCTTCTACTGTTGGATTCATTATTTAAGCCTGACCATCAATATTGTATCGCTCGTAGTTCCTGGAGTGTTGATCCCGACTGCACATCAACTTTGACTCTCTGGCACTGTCACTGAGTTTGTGTTGGCTTGTGTTGAAAACGGAGGCTTTCTCCAGTCTGTTTTAAATCGGGGGTTTTATGGATGCATGCAGTGAATTTTAATGTCGAACAAAAGTATGTGAACTTTTGCAAAATAAAAGGTCTCTAAACAAAAAAATACAAACAGCGCTTTTGTGCTTGAAATAATGATTGCCAGACGGGAGATTTACAAGTCAAACAAACAGGTGGAGCCTCCCACATCACAAAAGTCTTATAATATTCAAGATCTAAGCAGTGTTGACCGGCCCTCGCAGCCATGGCGGCATGGCTGGAGGGTATATAGATGTCCTCAGGCCAAGACTCCTATCAAATGTGAAGTTTGGGACAGGTTTGACCGTGTACACATAAGCATTCAGTTAGTATTGATTAAACTGATCCACAAAGTTTGAAATTTAAAGTGCTCACATGCTCATCTGGCCTTTTATTATATGAAGCCATGAACATGTGGCCACAGAATGCCTCATGTGATTTAATCCTTCCACGTACAACATTTAGGGCGCTCCTTCACTCAGGCACTTATGCTGTTTCTGCATGTGATGTCATTTAAAGTCTTTAAGGGTTCAGCGCTTAGGGCTAAGTGTGGACACTGGAACTGTGCCAGACTCTCATAAGAAGGAAAGGGAGCACCATTTTGCCCTCTGACCTCTTATTTTGGCAGAAAGAGCAGCTTCCTGTTTGCAGTCTTGAAGGCGGACAGACAGGGAGCAGGTGGACAGACTGAGGATCACTGACCTGTGACGGGCTGTGGATACACCTGCCGAAGCTGCAGGCAAAACAGACTGAAAGGTTTAGTGGTACCACACGGATGAATCTGAGCCCAAAAGAGCAGACATGAAATGAGAGAAAAGGAGCAGCTGGAACTGGAAGGCTGGAAGCACAAGAATTGATTCATTTTATTTCAGTGTTGCAAATGAATAATTTCATACCTGTGTTATAATCGCCAAAGGCAATAACACTCTGGAGTGAATTAGCAACAGTGAGGTTCATTTCACCTCCCAGTTAATCACTCATCACTTCAAAATCCTCCTCGCTTGTGGACACTATTTTAATCAAATAACACGTAAAAACAAGTGTCCGTAATGTTTTTGAATTTCATCACATCTCCACCAGCGTGGTAAGTGGCCATGTTTAATTCATAGTTTTCTCTAAATGATGTAGAGAGTGGCGCTCGATATTGCTCTGGACAACGGCAGCCTACTTGAAATGATGAAAAACCCGCTAATTGTAATTTCCTTCGTTTTAAATTCACAATTCCTCGTCGAAGCCTGCGCTCGTGAGAACTGATGACGCTTCATTTCAGCCCATACAGATTGTATAGATCTTAGCAGCATCTCACTCTGTCACTGCCATCTCTCCGTCCTCTCCTTTGCTATCGTCTATCTCATTATGACCACTGTTACTCCTTCCTTGTTCTGCTTGGCTTGCCGGCTGACAAGCTGAGTGTAATGGAGATGGGTAGGAAAGGCTCTGAGCGTCGCCCCCAAGCACGGAAATGTGGAAAAAACTGAATAGCTGTGAGAATTATGGTAATAGATTAATTTGGACTTATGATAGGTTGAATTTGCTGCCTCTGTCTGCTCCTTCTCTTTTCTTTTTTTTAATCCTCTCCGGCTGGATGCCAACAGGATATTGGAGACAGGTTGTTCTAGAAATCAGTAACAGACAAGCAGATGAGCAATAAGCAATGACTCACTGTGATTTGGAAGATGTACAAGAAAACATTATGAATCCATTTTCCCTTTGTTCGGGAGACGTCTCTTTGTTTTTATTAAGAAAAGTCCACATACACAAGCTTAATGTTTCCATTGGAACTAGGGTTTTGTTTTTGCGTGCATGTATGTCCAACCCCCATATATATTTTTTCTGGAACGTTAAAGGGATTAACAGTGCCACTAAAGCCAACAAGGTAATTACACGCTTATATCTTTGTGGGGGACCTCTGCTTTTTACAAGGCACACCTCTGCACATCAGATATTTCTCACATCAAAGGCCACGGATGGGTCACGTTTCATTCTAGGTTTTTTTCTGAGAGAGCTAAAGGGGCGGTTATCATCATACAGAGGGGATATCATCTGATCTCAACAGCCGATATTATGTGGTCCTGGCTTCAATATATGCTCCAACTTGGGATGATGATAAATTCATATACAAATTCTTTTCCTCCGTACCCAATCTCAAATATCACCATATAATTATTATAGGTGACTTCAAGGTTCAGAACACAGAACTCAATAATAAACGATACCATATTGATGGCTTAAAATTTCACACCTTCCTGTAAAATCTTCTCTTTCTTCTCATGTCCACCACATTCACAGATATATTTCTTCTTGTTAGATAATGAACTACTTCACAATGCTAACTTCTGTGACTTCTATAGTATGTTCATCTCCGATCATGCATTGAAATCAGCGTTTCCCATGGTAGACCACTCTCTAAATTCTAAATTTTTCTTTGAAATAAATGACACACATGACATTGTTAGTGAGTCCTTCAAGGCTACGTGGACAGGTTATTATTTTATTTCATTTTAAGAAATCAGAACATTCCAGATTGACAGAAATATCGGGTGAATCCCTCAACTCGACTACTACAGCAACTTGTTGTCAGTCTGTAAGGTTGAGCGGTACCTCTTGCAGACCAAGCTATGTCTCTTTGAGCAAGGACACACTAGTGCCTCTAGACTGATCCCTAGAATAAAGTCACCTACAGGTGTCATTACAACAGAAGTTAGTAAAAAAAATCTTAATTAATATTTATTTTATTACTAGTTTTCTTCACATGATTGGGCCCAGCATGGGTTCAGCCTTAAGTAGTTCTTAAGTAAAGGAAGCAATTAAATCTTTATAAAGTAGTAAATCATCTGATGGCTACACTACAGAGTTTTATAAAGCACTGTACTTGCCTTGATCTTGATGAGTGTAATCAATGGCGCCCTTTTGAAGGGCCATCTACCACCTACTCTGTTGGAGGCTTCAGTCACTTTGTTGCTCAGAAAGGACAATGACCCACTCCTCTGTAGCAACTACAGATGGAAGAAAAGAGTCCTTCAGCTGGCCAAGTCTAGAGGAGGCCTGGTATTGCCAAATTTCTGCCAGTACTAGTTGGCATTACGCAGAGCAGACAACCCCAGTGGGCAGTGGAAACGTCCTCTTTGTGACTCTCACTATGGGTGCTGGTTTGTTCCCACTTACCTCTCTCAAATAAACAAGTTGCTTGGAACCAATACTTAAAGATTTGGAATCAGTGTAGGGGTCAGTTTGGACTACACGTACCATCGGGTCTAGCTCCAGTCTTTCACAACCACCTATTCCTATCATCCCGTCTGATCCAGTTTTACAGAGCTGGTCAAACAAAGGTGTGCTGAATATTAATTACCTTTATGTTAAAACCAATTCCTGAATTTTCTAACCTCCAGATGCTATGATTGGCTCTTCTATCACTTAATACTAAAAAATGTTTACATTTTCAATGTAAATCTAACATGTTTAAACTCCCTAAGGACCATCTGGGACCAGGACCTTACCAAGTCAAATGAGCAATGGGGAAATATACAAGACCTTGGACAAACCTCATCTACATGTGCAAGCCGCAGTCTACTGCAGTGCAAGAGTCCATTTCAAGAGTAGCTATTAAGATATATACCCTGACAGATCTGATTCGTGCCACAGATGTAAACACCACATCTCCCACTGACAATATGCACATGCCACAATAATTAGAGTTTTCATACAACTAGTGGTGTCCTAAGTAAAGCAATAGACTCCGACCTGGTCAATACCCTTTTTGGAATATCTTCTATGCCCAACATCCCCAAAACCACACAAGTTATTGCGTTCACCACTCTTCTGGAGGCTTCTTCTCCTGAAATGGACACATCTCTTTCCACCTACTCATAATAGATGGATTCATGAGATACTGCAGTGCATTTGGCTTGAGAGGATTAGGTCCTCCTTGAGATGTTCCCTAAAGACCTTCCATAAAACCTTTAAGAACACATTGACACCTTGGCTATCAGCAAAGAAATCTTCCTTTTTCCTTCTCCGCTTATAATTGTTTGGCTGTTTCACTACTGGATTATCATGGACAAAAGAATTCATAGTAATGATATTATCACAATATCTAAAGAAAATCTGAAGAAACAAAATGCTGTGTTTCTCTTTTGGTTCTCTTTTTTTGGCAAATAAATTACATGCAGTACAAAAAGTAATAACTAGTATGTGTAGTAGGCTTTTTAAGAATAGGTGGGAGTCAAGCAGCAACCTCCGTGTCTGTGAAGTGAAGCCAACTTGAAAGTGCCAAAAACTGCAGCTCCTCAAACGTCCACTTGAGGCTGGCTACAGAACAAGTCAATCTCCATAAGCCCCCATGTTAAAATGTCCAACACAGCAGAAATAAACATGTTTACACCCTGGTACAAAAATGGTTTTGGTCTCTACAGCTAATTTCCCCGTTCATGACAACTGAATTTTTTAATATAATTCACCCGTTCAAATTATATTGAAGTTATGTTTAATTAACAATGTGGTTGCTTTGATTGACAGGTGGGTGCCATTACAGATGGCTTGTTTGAGCACTCAGGTTTCATTCAGCCCACCTTAGATCCGCTGATGATCCACGTCTTTGCCCATTTTTAGATTACCCGGGAAGCAGGACTACCAAGATAGCGGTGGCCAGATGGGTGTGGGCTTGAGTAAGGTTTGCACCGGACAACCACAGATCACTTCTGTCGATTGTGTATGTTATTAATTTCTTTGCAAAAACCAATAAAGAAAAAAATGTCCAGTGAGCTAATGGGCATCGAAGCATGAAATAATATTTTAACTATGTATCGGAGCTGAGTGCACAGTAATAGGCTTTGCCACAGAGTTTATGTGACGATCCTCCACACAGAAGAGGACCTTGTGAGTATTGATCAGTGGGACAGATTCACTTGCAGCTTTTTGTCGAGATTGACTGGTGCCTCTCTTAAGGTCTTTAACATTTTGGCAGACTTCTTATATTAAATATGCCTCCTTTGTCTGAGAAAAAATGTTCTCAGCCTCTCTCTACACACACACACAGTCAAACTTCATCTCCTCCTCTCTCTTCCTGTTTCTTTCCCATCTTCTCTTGCTTTCTCTCTCTTAGCGCCCAGGGGTGCTCATTTTTCAACAAACTGTAGTTTGCTGAGGCCGGCTTGTGTATCACACACACACACACACACACACACAAACCACACATACACATGTGCAGCTGCTGCTGCAGAGTGTTTGCATTATAGATCTGCAGAGGAAAAACAGCAGCGGCGGATACCTGGAGGTAATCATTGGGAAATTAATTTGAGGCGATACAGGCGAGTGGCGATTGATTGTCTGCCTCTCATGTCGCTGTGATGCCCACAGGAATGCAGCCAGTCTTCACCTGAAGCACCTCTACAATAAAAAACATTCATCCACATGCACACACACACACAAATATATAAATATATATATATATACCTCAAAAGCTTGAGCAGCAAGATGAGACGTATGAGGAATACTAACAGAAATTCGCTGGGGCTCGAGGTGAAAGTAAAAGCATGCAAGCTGACACACTACTCTCATTACATCGGAGATTGTAAAACTCATGCTTCATATCTGGTATCTGGATGGAAAAATCATAGCAGATAGAAAAGGTGGGAATTGTGCTAGTGCTACTAATGGATAATTTAACACATATTCTGGCTTTGCATCTTTCTCCACTTTGTAGAAATACTTTCTAGAAATGGTTTCCTCATTACAAGTGTCCACAGCTTTGAAGCTGTATTAACATTATGAGCTGTATTTATGGATCTTTGATTAATGATGCTCCTCCCCGGCCGTCTGCTCCCTAATGCAATATGTATGCATTGTTTTTCTTCCGTTTCCTCTGTGACTCTGAATGGACTGCAACTAATTACAAACGCAGCAAAATGAAAAATACAAACTGCTTTTTGCGGATTCAATTTGCATTATATCAGACTTTAATGTCACTTCATTTTAAGCCTGATAAAAAATCAGAATAAAAACCCTCACACAAAGATCTGTTTCCACGGCGGTTGTTTGTGTGAAAATTCAAACGGCTGTGTCTTCGCTTTGTTCTGAGAGACGAGGCCAACGTTGAATCCGAGTCAAGCTGGAGTGCTTTAGCAGAGCTCGACTGAACCTCATTATAACTTTTCAATTAGATGGTGATTGAAGTCTGGGGCGACTGCAGAATCAGAAACTCTCCAACCAATCGGGGCCTTTTTAATCATTCCCTTTGGTTCAAGGGGAAAAACTATGAATGAGAAAGGGTAATGAATGGCCCCTGCGAACTTGCAGTGCCAACTGACAATGGGGAGCTGAGCTGTGTTTTTGTTGGGGAAGTCAATGTTTTTTGATAAATAGAAATGGTCCTGATTTGAAAACAACAAAAGATGGAACATTGTCATTTACATACAAAACTCATTGTACAAAATGTGATAAAACAGACACAAGCAGCAGATTCTTTCTGTTTTTTTGAAACCATCTGCTCTGTGCCTCATTTCTGTCACAATAATTTTATGGAGGGTTGGATCAAGCTCAGAGGCGGAGCCAGAGGGCTAGCAATGGGTGGAAGAAGCCCCCGGCTGGAATCTGATCGACCACTGCTGGTGGAACCGATGAATCAATATTTCTTGTTGAAAATCTACATAAAATCGACATAAAATGACATAAAATGACATAAAATGACACATAACGAACAGAGATACAGAATGACCACAAAAGTGACATAATGCAACCTCATAGAGAGACGCAAAAGGACTACAAAGAGATACACAACAACCACAGAGAGACACAAAACAGTTACAAGGAGAGGCAAGAGGACTGCATTCGACCACAAAGAGACACAAAACAACCACAAAGAGCTGCAGAAATATCATAAGGATGCACAAAATACTGCAAAACAACCACAAAGAGAGACAAAATTATTACATACAACCACAAAGTCAGTCTGGGTGTATTTTGGTGTATGTAGAAGAAAAGGGGTGCGTTTCATACATCGATGGTGTCCAGGGGCACCTTGTCATAACTTTGTCCATGGCTGTAGGCTACTCAACACACACACACACACACACACACACACACACACACACACACACACATACAAATAAGTTAGTTTTGTGTGCAAAACAGCAAAACAGCCAAAAACCAGGATGCTGTTCTGCTTCTTCTCTGATACATACACGATACAGTATGTTTGGTGATGTCAGCTCATCTCATCTGCTGGCAGATCATCTCATCCCACTCACTGTCTGACTGACTGACATCCCTCTATTCTTCCTCCTGTCTCTTTGGTAGCAACAGGCCACATGGGGAAATCTCGCACGTTTTAAGGCAGAATGTTTTGCTGTTACATGTGGGTGTTTTTCTTTACTTTCTTTCACACAAAACTACCTCCTCCGCTTTCCTCCCACCCTCCCCTCATCAGAAAAGAGTCATCCTCTGGTGCAGTTGGTGTAAGAGCCCAGCTCAGACAACACAAGCTTGCCAACAGTCTGCCGCAGATTCCTCCAATCCCTCTTCACAGTCGTCTTATCCCAGGCCTCATTATCCCAAGGCTCTGGCAGTCATCAGCTGCACAGCAAACGTCCACTGAATCCGCTCTGAACAGGCCCAGAGCATCTTCATTATGTTCCGAGCAAACGGGTCGCATACATCACGGTCCACCGGGGAGGCCCTTATGCATGCCTTATTTCACCGGGATTTCAAGAAGTCCTCCCTGAGAGAAAAGCGAGAAAAGAGTCTATTTCTGTAAAACGTCAGATATGCATTCATTTACTCATTTGCTGTTTCTATGGTGAAACCAGCCTCCTTTCTTCCAGGATTTCTATCTTTCTTTCTTTTCGTCCTCACTCTCATTTCAAACGTTAATCTTCACATTTCATATTTTGGGGCTTTGATCAGTTTTGTGTGGTGCACATCATCATGCAAGTCGCTTCGCACAGCCGGCGGCTACCATCATTATTATCAATCAAAATACAGTCCAGGGCATTGCAACACGCCAAACGTCCAGCCACAGTTTTCTTAATTATACATCACAAACAAACCTGCAGCCTTCAAAAGGTGAGAGTATGCGCCTGGTTAGTGCACTGTGCAGTCATTGTAAGTGGACTTGAACACTCAGGTGTCTCCTTGACAGTGTTTGAGGGCACTCGGCTTCAGTTTAAATCGCAAACCTTTACATTCGGCTCCCTCAGACGCCCTTAGCTCTCTGTTCTGGCACGTTATGCCTGCCTGTGTTTGCCATCTTTCTCTCTTCTCATTTTCACTTTGAAGTCGGGGCTTTCTCGACAGTCTGAGTTCTCCTACACTTGTCATTAGGAGCAGCACCCCTCCCCTTTCTCCCTCTGCATGTCTCATCTCACCCAAGAGGTTTAAAGCCTCACCCAGTGGGGTAAAAAGTGAGATATTGATGTGACGCAAGCCTTTAGTGTCACTGTGGAAGAATGAAAGCAGCGCAGTCTTCTTCTTCATTAGTGCCTAATTACATTTCCTGCTTATAGAGTGAGACTGCTCCTTTGATGTAACACTAATTAATTGAGATTTCAAAAAAAAAAAGACAGAAAAAGCAACATTTCTTCAGTAAGCTTTGGAGAAGGATTAGAAGCACTGGAGTTATTATGGTTGTGATTATCTGCTCTCTAAAATAGTATTTTAGCAATTAAGGTGATTAGACAACACAAGAACAGTGAGAATCAATAATGATTACACAACGTTTCAGGGTAAATCACTTGTCTGCTGGAGAAATACATCACATCCCGTAGACTCTTTGGTAGCAGGAATAATGTAACAGAGCCCAGAAACGCAGTGTCTTCAGGTCACAGCGGGGTCATGATAGGGTCGACGTAATTTATTGTCCTCCTGATGCTCTTATTTCATCTCTAGTCTTCAGGTAACGTTGACCTCTGCTCCGAGATCACAATGTCGTCATAACGAGCGGTTCAGCTGAGCATGAAGGTTCATTTTTGACCTTGACAAAACAATCTTAGCTCAAGGTAGTGTTACTGGCTGTTTCCAGGGATTTGACCGTATGTCACAGTCTTTAACACCCCCCCCTGTGTATTTCAGTAATAGTTTGCCATGCCCTCCTTCACCTACCTAATATTACATGTCAGTAAGAAGACTGTGTTTTGAATGAATGATTGCATTTGTGATCATCAGGTGACTTCTTCAATAACGATAAATATAAACTGTATTTATGTCGCACTTTTCTGAACAAAGTGGTTTAAAACAGAACGTGTTAATCCACTCAGTGCCCCTGGGTAATATGTGCAGCTTGAGTCATTGTTGAATCACCCCTTTGGAGGGTCGAACTAACAAAAATCCACTTAAGTTCTTTGAATATTGAACATTACTTTACACGGTGACAGGGATTCCTCCGAGATGAAGTGATGGAGAGCTCATGTAACACTCCTGGTCGATGACTGACTCTTGCCCAGTTGATGTTTTGGTCTGTTGTTCACAGACTACTCCAATCCAGTTTTTCACACAGTGGGGTCATGTCTTTAAAGTGCTCTGTAACAGCAGAGATCTTAAGTTGTTAAATGGTTTCTGGTAAGTGCTGAACCTTGACTGACTGGCTGGATGTTCCAATGGTGGAGTAACATAAGATAGTCCTGTTGGTCATGTGCAGTAATTTAGCAGCTACCTTCCTGGTCTTATGTCTGGTTTTCTCACTCCATGCATGTACCTAAATTTCACTAGCAGGGACCACACCATCAACAAGATATGTTGACGACAGATCCCCCTGTAATAGGAGAAAAGAATGGGATTGATCGGAGGGGTGCAGAATACGAGAGTGAAAGAGGACGAGAAGGTTAGGAGGGTATTTATAGGAATGTCAGAAGTGGCATGGTTGAGGTGTGCTCTGCTAAAAAGCTTAATTTGTGGTTTCAGCGGGAGTTTCATAGTGTCATCTTTTTTTATGCTAACCTGAGCGAACAGACTCCGGGAGTGGATAGTGGTATCGACCTTCTTGTCTAACTCTGCAGCAAAGCAAATAAACGTATTTTAAATGTCAAAATTTTAAAATGCCATCTATGTCATTTGGATTCAGGATCACCTTTCTGAATTCAGAATTATTGCAATCCCCCTTTTTTGCCGTCACTCTGTAATAGCGATTCGAATGCTTCAGCTCATTCAAAATGCAGCGTCTCGCATCGTAATTAGGACCAAAAAATTGTGCCAGAACATCTTCAGTTTGTCTCCTGTTAATTACAGAATTGACTTTAAGATCTTGTTCCTGGTTTATGAAGCTCTTAATGGTCTGGTCCAGATTATATATCTGACATGCTTCCAATTTGTCCACCCAACAGATTTTCTCAGGTCACGAGACAGATGTCTCCATCAAATTCCCAGAGCTCATTCTAAATCTGGCGATGGAACATTTAGTGTTTATGCACCTAAAGCCCCGAACAGCCTGCATGCTCATGTGAGGTTTGCACAAACAGCATCTTCATCTACTTCTGTGTGAATATATGCCTGTGTGTGTCTCATCGATGTTTTAACCTTTTTATTGTTTTATCACCCTGTAAAGCACTTTGAATTGCTTTTGTACGCGATTATGCTCCTCCAATTAACTCGAACATGAGTACAAAACTAATTCAACGTTGCTGTGACCTCTAACGGGATGATAATCATACTGTTACACTGCAACACTTGACAAGAGCCATTTGCAAATGTGTATTGGTCCCAGGTTGGATGGATCTGTTTCCTCCTGGGAAAAATTGTGATCATGATGAAAGCGTAACAATACGACAGTCTTGGGAATCACTGCTGCACAGTATTTTGCAGATGGTGAGTATAATTAGTATCCTGGTATTAAAGGCACTTCCAGTACTTGCTCCACTGCATCCTTCCTCTCTGTGTCTCTGGGTAATATTTAACCTAGATAAAGTAAAGCATTTTTTTCAATTATTTCACTTACATGCTTGAATGATTTTTTTAATCTTGCTCCATCTAAGGTAGAATTGTGAACTTTACCCTTTGATACTGCCCATTAAAATGATAATTTCAGTTTATAATAACTGTCATTACCACCAGTAATAACAACATTGTTCTCACCAAGTTAATCGCTGAGATCTGGGAATGAGACGCAAAAAATAACTTTAGACTTTAATGATCCCACATCAGGGAAATTCACGTGTCACAGCAGCTTGATAAGAAAAGTCTGAAGAATGAAGGACCTGTGGTAGAGCTCCTTCTTACATGGTGGGAGTAGCAGTCTGTTGCTGAAGGAGCTGTTTGAGGCCTCCACAGTCTCATGCAGGAGGTGAGAGGAGGAGTTCATGTTAGCTTTGCTAACATCCTCCTCTCCCCCACTTCCTCTATGGCACTGGTTCTCAGTCTGTGGTACACGTCCCCACTGGTGGTACGTGAGGAATTGCTGAAATATTTTTTATATTTTCACAGGAATGTAATCGCATAGAAATGTTGTATATCCTGTAATATTTTGTTCCAATATCAACCTGATATGTAGTCATATTCATGCAGGTAACAGGTGTATACATGCATGATTAGTTACAAGCTGAGATGTGACAGTAAGCAGATAAAACAGAGGTCAAATGGATGCTTCAAAATCACTGCAATCACGGCTCCAAACAGCAAATATTAGGAAGAGAAGTGCGGCTCGGGAGTTCACCTTTGACACTAAATCAGCTCTGGTTCTTGAACCGGTACTGTTCAAGATTCAACAGCAGACACCAATAAATAATCTTCTCATTAGGAATAAACCTGCCTCCTGTGTAAATTGTCTGTATTTTAATATCTGTCATAATGGTGATATTTTCTAAAGGTGGTAAGTGGTGTAAAAAGTTTGAAAAACACTGCTCTATGGAGTCCAGGGGGCTGTTCAGGACAGAGCTGGCCCTCTTGACCAGTTTGTTTAGTCTCTCTTCAGATGGCAGTACTCTGAACCATCCTAAGATCTGCTTTGAGTTAGAAAGTCGGCTGTGAAACTCTATCTCTTCATATACAGCTCATTAGTGTGTAGAAGGTCAATTACCGTCCTGGTGCTGTGTTGGAAGATTTAAATAATTAATGAAAGTATCCATGCTGTGCCAGCTGTGCGTAAAATTCACAGGTGTGTGCACCTCTGCCAACAAGCTCGTCTGACCCCCCGATAACACGTACAGACTCGAACACTAGAAGCGTGACAGGCTGTCACTCTGTGTGAATGAAACCTTGAAATAACATCCCGACACTGCTGCAACGACTCAGGATTCAAAGAATCAATTTTCTGCAGGAGTGCAGGAGTGATAACCTGGAGACAACCAATCAGGCTTGTTTTGTTTCCCTCTGGAAACTAAAGGAAACTTTGTACTCCAACACTATTTAGAACTATTTAACAACAGTTTAAACAAATGTGAGGAAAGCTGATCATCACAGGCAATGGCTTCTCCATTCAATATGATATAACTGTAATTTTAAGTAACCAGAGATGGAAGTGAACATAATTGTTGCTCCCTCAATCTGCACATCTCCCTGTGTTGTTTTTTGTTTTTTTTTGTTTATTACAATGACACTGAGGTGGAGGTGACAGCACACAGTGCAGGTAGATGTACTCATGCGGGCTGAGGTGTGGTACTGTGTACTGGTGAGTACGGCCCGATTCAGTCAGTGAGTCAGAAGATCATTCATCCATCAATTTTCCATAACTGCTTATTTTTATCAGGTTTCACAGGGGGCTGGAGCCAATCCCAGCTGACATTGGCAGGGCACACCCTGGACAGTCACCAGTTCATCACAGGGCACAAAGAGACAAACAACCATTAACACTCACATTCACACCAACAGCCAATTTACAGTCACAAATTAACCTATTAACCTGTATCTGGGAGGAAGCTAACCCTGTCAGGGGAGAACCCATGCAGACACAGGGAGAACATGCAAACTCCACACAGAAATGCCCGAGCCGAGGTTAGAACCAGGAAACTTCTTGTTGTGAGGCGACAGTGCTAAACGAATTACCATGTAAGCCAAACTTGTGGAAGAGAAACGAAGATTGAACAATAAATTTAAGAGAGAAAAGAAAAGAATTTGACAGCTTCTGCCTGAAAACAGCCCGGCATTAAAACACACAGGGCACAGGGTAACTCCTCGAGTGGCTGCTTGAGGCTGCCTGCAGAAGTGAGTGAATCTCCATAAGCCCCTATATTATAATGCCCAACTTCACAGCTGAAATTACAGCCTGGTTCAGGCAACAGTTTTGGTCTCTATAGATTTTTTTTTTATTTCCCCGTTCATGACAACTGTGAGGGGGGTGAATATTTTAACTCACCTGTTCAAATGTTATTAAGGCTTAAACTTGTGTATATGTATAATTAA
The DNA here is from genome assembly GCA_946959425.1 of Argyrosomus regius. Classification (NCBI taxonomy): domain Eukaryota; kingdom Metazoa; phylum Chordata; class Actinopteri; family Sciaenidae; genus Argyrosomus; species Argyrosomus regius. Next base: position 10,505,429 of record OX336883.1, read on the forward strand.
CAGCATGACGGCTTGATTGACAGGTAGGTGCCATTACAGATGGCTTATTACAGCACCCAGACGTCATTCGGCCCACCTCAGGTCCGCTGGTGATCCACGTCTTTGCCGATATTTAGATTACACATAGGTACTTGTGAAATACAATCCAAGACGTCCGGTTAAAGTAACAGATTATGTGTTTAAAGGCTGGTTTGTAATAATAACACTCTGAGACAGGATTTGAAAACCCTAGAAAGTTGTCACAGTGGCAAATATTTTATCCTTGAACACAATGATCGCAATGGCCAGGTTAATCCCACCAAAGCTAAATACCTGGGTTTCCCCACAAGTCAGTCAGAACTGAAGAAGCCACTTGGATGAGAGGTAAATTAGATTTAACTCTACTCAAAGAAAGTCAACCTGGACGACTGAGAACCTTCACAGACGTAATGATTGCGAGGTAAATAGCAGAAACAGTGTTCACGTTACAAAATAATCCACCAGGGATGTGTGCTTGAATGTATTTGAGTAGCCAACGCAGCACCTTGACAGATGATGTGGAGTTGCATTGCAGCAAAAGTTGAGCTTGTTTTTTTTTTTGCCAGATGACCCTGCGTTGGCACCCCACGGCGCTGACGGACTGACTCTTCTGGAGCAGCACGGCCAATCGCCTCCATCTGCTCGACCTCTACTTTGTGGTGCAGCGGGTCTCTTACACCTGACTCAGCCCGCCCACCAAAGTCAACAGCCAATGGGTACGTTCATGAAATAACAAGGGTGTCAGCACACGTTTGTATATAACGTGTCATCATAAGTGATTGATGACTCAGGTTTAACAAACGGGGAATGTCCTTTACAGGGTTAAAAGATTTCCAGATGGCGCACACGTAGGTTGGGAATTATGCAGGAGGTCAGGACATTAGGGATTCGAGTACTTTTTGTATCTCGGCTCCGTTGAGTCATAAGCTTGCTCCAGAAGGGTTTGTCATGCCCGAGCTCTGCCTGTGGCACTCTCCTGCTCAGGAGCTGTCAGAGGCAGTGTCTCCCTGCCAAGCCACAGCGGGCGAAGGCAGGCGCAGGAAAGCACCAGCAGCAACCTCCGCACACACAAACAGGAGCACACAACTGCTTGAACATGGTAAAAAAAAAAAAAAGAGCGAATAGAAGTGAATTTTCTTGACATCGAATCAGTTAATCCTCGAGATTTCTGTTCCATATTCATGCAAACATAATAAATGTGTCTCACACTCTGTCCTCTGTTGCAGAAAATTGACCGCATAATTAGCACTTGAGGACGACACCACAGGTAAATTTGCTTACTCATCTTCTCTGCAGATAAATGGGAGCACACACCATTGCACACCTTGTGCTCATCAGTTACCCAAGTGAGACAGGTGGTGCTGGATAGTCGGTGTGTATGCCCTCTCCATAGCAGTATGTGCTGGCATCCTCCCCTGCCGCCTACGCACACGAGTGTTGCAGATGGGCTCCGATGTAGCGTGAAGCCGAATGCTCCTTTACAGTCCTCCACGGTAGGAAAACACACTTTCACTTTCGCACCTTTAAATCCTACAAATTCAAGGTCACAAGATCACTCACATGACAAAATACTACTGAAACAATTAGGCACTTAATCTAATGGTCGATGAACCAAAAATGCCAAAGACTGGGAAGATTTCCTGATTTTTTTTCCCCATCCATTTTCTGTAACCGCTTGTCCTCATCAGAGTCACGGGGGGTATGGAGCCTATCCCAGCTGACTTAGGCCGCATTCAAACAGGATCCTGCGCTGTGGCGTAAACACAGGTTTTTCTATTCATTTAGAAAGAGGCGGGGAAGTTGAGCTGCATCCACCTTTTGGGACTTTTGCAGCCGTCAATCAGACGCTCGGATTGGGCAAACCCTCCACAGTCAGCCTGAAATGTCTCAGAAACTGAGACTATCCAGGGAGATTCATGGACTTCAGTGGTTCTGACTTTGTTTATTTCATGTACCTAGCTTCTAAATCTGTGTCTGACTCGCAATTTACACTGCAAAATAGTGACACGAGGTTTAATTTGGTTTGTGTCTCATGGTTGGAGAGAGAGAGAGTGAGACAGCCAGCTTTGGTTGAGAGACATAGACAGTGAATGAGAGTGAGCCAGTTAATCAGCGAAATAAAGTTATTTCTTTATTGACTCTTGCTTAGGGAAGAGGTCACATGGAGAACCATTCGCACCTATGGGCAATTTAGAGTCACCAACCTATAACTCAACCTTAAGTGCATGTCCTTGGACTGTGGGAGTAAGTTGGAGCACCTGATGAGAACATGCAAACTCCACACAGAAAGGCCCCAGTCAAGGTTCGAACCAGGAACCTTCTTGCTGTGAGATGACAGTGCTGTCCACTGCACCACTGTGCCGGCCTTCTCTGTTTTATATTACAGCAAATTGAAAGAGTTTCAGGCCAAAACATAAGGTTGGATTGTGTTGTTTACTTTTTCTAAATCTTTTATAGGTGAAACAATTAATTAAGACAATTATCAGTCAGTTAAGCAGGAATTAAAAAGAATTATTAGTTGCAGCTCCAGTCCACAAAACAAGCAATTTGAACACCACTTCAGGTATAGTTGTGATGGGAATTTTGCCTGTTGATTATTGGAAAAATAATCAACAGGCAAATTAATTATAAAAATTGCCATTGGTTCGTTTTACCAAAAATTACACTCACTGCTGAGCACATAAAAACCAAACCCATCTGCGTGGCTGAAAAAAACCACAGGACAAAATGTTTTTCCTCCGTGATCCTTCAGGCTCGAGGCCCTTCACATTGTGCCATAACTACAGTCTTGCAGGTTCATTGCATCTTGCACAGTGTCGCGTCGCACTGTCCAACATGATAAAATCTCGGTTGCAATCTGTGTCTCACTGCATGATATAATGAATGCCGGAATTACAATCTAAATGGAGAAAACTTTCAAGCATCCTCGTCCATCTGTGATGCTGAACACAGACTTTAGCCATAGTGAGAGCACATTTTGACTTTTTTTTTTCTTGTTAAAATGATGCAATGTCGACCAATGTATTGTACTCCACTTCATGCCGTATAGCTTGTAGATGTGAGTTGTAGCAGCAGTCACACCATGACACTTTTGATGTAGACTCTTTGATCACAAAAGCCCCAAATCAGACGTCTGTGGATGTACGGTGTCTCACAGGATGGCGTAAGATCGGAGATTTTTCAACATTGCTCTCCCGATTGTCAAGTTTTGTAAAGAAGCTCAGAATTACACAGTGTGAAGAGGTGTTACGTCCTCCAGGTCACAGGATAGTGGTGCTAGAGGTACTTACTCACAGATAATGAAATCCTGTCATCCTCTTCCCTCAGGCAGTTTCACACCGATTCATGTCATAACTCATGTGACTCACAACACTCACGTGTGACCTCTATGACCCTGAGGTGATGAACAACCACACAGAGGTTAAAATAACTGGGACAGAAGTGAGCGGTGAGTAACAAAAACTCTTTAAAGATTAACCGCCTGCCTTTGATTTAGTATTTCTACGCGTTGAAGCTCTCGACACATGTACTGCTGAAAACTTTGAAACTCAAGTTGCCGTATTTGTGTTGCTGCATCATCGGATCAAACGGAATTTTTTACATCTCGTACATTATTTTATACGTTTCTCTATGATTCAGCCCCGCATGGTGGGTAATTTATTGAGACACTGAAATCTTGACTATAATTTAAAATAAATGTCTTGCGTTTGGAGGTCTGAATGAATGACCCCTGCAGTTTTACCTCCTGCTGTCAGGTTCTTGATGCTGAACAAGTGACAGTCAGACATGAATCCCATCAGAGCAATCAAAGAGATCCGTCTGAACTGATGTGCCTCGTGTTCACCTGGCTGTGATTAACCATGCCTGATTTGTAGAGAGGGAGGGAGGGGAAAAAAAGATGAATGAATATTTCTGCTTCTAGCTCTCTCGTACAGGATTATAGTACTCAACGATGGCTCTGACAAGTCTCATTATGAAACACAAGATGTGATTTGGTGCGCCGCTGAGATGTGATCAAACGCAGGGATTTATTCAAATTGCCAATTTTGCCAATGACAAAGTTGGCATTTCCATCGGGGTTTCAAGAACTTCAACTTCTTGGACATAGGACGAGTGTAAGGTAAAAAATGTCAGGCTTGTCTAATGTACGCACACTTCCAGCCACAAGTCAAAAGTGACAAGTCGAGCGAACACGCTGACCTCACGGCCTCAATTGCATTTGCTTCCTCGGAGGGCAACCGTCAAGATTAATGACCGACATCAACATCAGCTCCCTGAAGGAAACAAAGGCATTTTGGAGCTACCTATATGTGTGTGCATGGATCAATGGCGAGCCACAATACTGTTGCTTCACTTGACATCTTCCATTGACAGCAGGTTATGGCGATTAAGTGCTCCTTTATCAGTTCTCGGGCTACAACAAAGGACCAAAATAGGATTAAGCAGAGACGTGGAACGCTACCACTGCTAATGCTACGGCCCTTTGAGAATCTGCTGGCAATGAGAAGAGCCACGATGCTGCAGGGCAGGATTACTGAACAAAGAGATGGAGGGATATGGAATGAGGTGTGGGAGCCCCCCCTCCACCTCCTCCACCTCCTTTTATCTTCTCATCCAAACCTCTTAAATGTTTCTTCCCATACCATCAAATTCTCCTTGTTGAGGCAGCATCCCTCGCTCATTTTTCCATCTCTCTCTCTCTCATCCGTGGCGTGTTGTTTGTCGCCGGATGAGTTAGTGCTGTGGGGCAACAGCAGACGTGGTTGGCTTGAGCGGTGAGAGCAGGGAGAGGGACATTCATTCATCAAGAGGAAGTGAAGTGCAATAGAGGCAGTAAGTGTAAGGTAGATAAATGGCTAATAACCTCGAGGAATGAGATGATTCATCACTTCCTAAAATTAAGTTCATTAAAGGACTATCTGTGGAGATACATCAGTGTCTCCTCCAGATGTTTGTTACAGCAGACGTGCTGATAAGCTTTTTCTCCAAGAGAAAATTATATTTCCTCAAATCATTGTAGGGTTGCAACTATTTTTGGCCAGTTTGTTTTTTTATTTACTTCACTTGAATATTTCGATTTTAAGATTAGATTATACTTTAGATTATACTTTATTCATCCCACAATTTAAGCTACTTCATACTTAATGACAGAAGAAATACAGAACTTTTACTGTACTGCATTTATCTGTCAGTTTTACTCTTCAGATTATGTACGTAAAACTTTAGTTAGTTACTTGTAACCTCGGTTCTTTGATGCATGTCTCATGGTTGGACACTCACATCTTTTGTGACTGCGTATGGGAACGTATCCCATGGTGCGACATCAAAATACTCTTATAAGATATAATAAATTTTTAAACTTTTTGGCTTGGGAACCCTTACAGAAAAGGCAGTGATCCCCTTGTGATGTTTCAGATGTCTATATCATCCACTCTAAACTCAGATGATTTTACCAAGGAGGAAATATTATCCAGTATTTCACCAAAAAAAGCAAAGATATTGTGTAAAAATGTCTGTGTAACAGAACCTTAATCACCTCCTCAGATTTATCTTGCAGCCGTTTAAAAGGGCACCAACCTCTAAGTTGGCAACCGCTGAACTAAACTACATAACTGTACAATAATTAAAACTTGCTTCACACTGACCAGCTGCAACAGTGAAATTCTGCTTACACATTGAAACATCAGTTATGATATAATGTAAATTTAAAATAATATCAGTCATAGGGCCCATTTTTACTTTGATACTTAAACTACATTTAGCTGCTGACACACTCCTCTTTGCACTCCTAACACCGTCAGATTCATGACTCAGATTTATGGATGTATTAAGAACTACCGTGGATACAGTGTTTGATGTGGGGTTCTGTTCAGTCCTATGAAAGCTGCTCGGTGGTGCACGAAGCCAAAAAAAAAAAAGCCACTCACTTCCCGCTGTAACGAAATTACCTGGATGAATGCATACAGTGCTGAGACTTCCGCCACCTAACTTCCGGTTTAGCTCCCTGCTAACTTGATGATTAATGATTAAATTGACTGAAAATAATTGAATCATACAGCTCTTCTAGACATTTCCAATATTATCGGACTGAATGGATCAAATTCTGACAGTGAAAAGAGGCATTTTGTTGGGCTGTGACACTCAAAGCAATGTATCCCTCGTTTTACAGCCACTGCTTTTCCCATGATTGTGTCCGACACACCCCATGAGTGATAGTCACACAGATTGGCCAGAGAGACAAGCAACAAACCCTCACATCAGAGAAACCTGAGAATATTTCCTTGTAAAATTACTGAAACGATTCATCTTCTCAACCTCAACCAGTTTCTGATTAATGTTCTGTCATTTCAGCCCTAAATCATAGATTTGTTGTGCCATTTTGTGTCTGTGTAAGAAACTAGAAGCACATTTATATTCTGCTTTAAAAAAAAAAAACTCGATTACTATCCTGCATGACCAGTCAGTGGAGCCGAGCTGCCTGCTTACACAACACACGAGTGGAGCCTGGGAACAAACAGGCGGCTCAGAGTAACCTTGCCGACCAAAGTGGAAACTCCCCCACACGTCCATTCATGTGAGGATGTACAGCCCTCACTGCTTCCTCACAATACCATTTATACTGCCAGTGCACACTGAGCTCTGAGGCCCGGCCAGAGACGAGCTATCGCTAGGCAACAGGCAGGAGGGAATCCGCAGCACAGAACAGACTCTGTTACTGCTGCTACAGTGAGCTGTATGGACTCATGACAGATAACGGTCCGGATATAATTGACACTGACGGAAAAAAACCCCAGCAGAGGGTCAAATTCAAATTGGTCTTCATGGTGGAAATGAGTATGAAAGCAACATGTTCTTCTGTTCTTGCTTCAGCGAGGCCAAAATCACATAAATTATCTTAAGGGGGTTCAAAAACAAGAATTAAATTAAGGACTCAATTAAAAAAAGATACCCCATTATCGTGTTTTCAGGGAGCAATCTCTCAATAAAATTACATTTATCGGAAACAGTGGGATTAAAAATACGATTCCCAAATCTTTTGTCTGCCTCTTCAGGCTACTTTGATTACGTTTTATTTGAGTGTCATGCTGTGCTTAAAAAACATTTAATGGCTGTGAAAACAGCACAATAACAAACCAAGAAAGCAATTCGAGAACGTGTACCTCTGCAGAGGCTGTACGATCTTCTCAATGAGTAACTACAGAGGAAAAAACCTGTATATGTAGTGAGAAATCATGGAATATTGTTGGCAGATTTTCTATTCATGCAAGTGCAGTAATCTGTGTGAGAAAAGTGAAAGTGTGATGAAATGCCTTCAGTTTTTTGTGGCTAAAATCAAGGCCTGCCAGAACATTCCCAGAGCCCAAGGTGATGTCTGCAAATGACTTGTTTTGTCCGTCCAACTCACAACAACAAAAGACTTTTTAAAAATATGGAACAGAAAAATGGTTTTCTGGAAACAGAAAACAAAAAAACTTCCACGCTCAAGAAGCTAGTGTCAGAAAATGTTTCATATTTTTATCTTGAAAAATGACTTGAGGTCATTCTTTAGAGAATTACAGTTGCAACTAACGATTATTTTCATCATTAATCATTGAGTTTGCTGTGTACATGACCTCTTCTTGTTTTTTTATTTGTAGGATTTGAAGGTAAGAAACAACCCATCTGGGGCGGCACGGTGGTTCCTGATTTGAACCTCAGCTGGGGCCTTTCTGTGTGGCGTTTGCATGTTCTCCCTGTGTCTGCGTGGGTTCTCTCCAGGTACTACCAAAGACATGCACTTCACAGGTTAACTGGTGACTCCAAATTGGCCGTGTGAGTGTGAATGGTTGTTTGTCTCTATGTGCCCTGCGATGAACTGGCGACTTGTCCAGGGTGTACCCCACCTCTTGCCCTAAGTCAGCTGGGATAGGCTCCAGCTGCCTGCAACCCTAATGAGGATAAGCGGTTACAGAAGATGGATGGGTGAACCCATCTGATCAACTGCCTAACGACTGATTGTTTTGGCTCTAGTCAGGATAACAAATAAAATGGCAAACCAGGACCATAGTACTGAGATTTTTTTTTGTTTTTTTGAGTGTTCCTATCTTAGTTTGTACCCTGCCAAAGTACGGCAAGTTGCTATTTCAGACCTGTAAAGACTGTTGAGACTTTTAACAACATGCTGGATTTAAAATAAACTTGAGCAGACAAATGAAAAACTTAGAATCTTTAAAGTAACTCAACTTTCTCAAACTGGGACAAGTTGAACTGCCAACACCTGCTAAACCTGTTTGTAACTGAATATAAGCGTCTATCAGGCAATAGGTTCGCTGTGATAAATTTGGCCTACAAATCCTGCACTGAGATAAAGGTTAAAAGTATTCCCTCGGGGATATATTTAACCAAATAATTTGCTTTATTGAACATATAAGATGCCTTCACACAGGTAACAAAAACAGACCACTGATATGCGTGAAATGAAAAAAGAAAAACCCACATTTTATTGCACTTAAGTTATAAGAAAATAAAATTCTAAGTGAATCAAACAAATACACAATCCCTTTAAGGTTTTTTCTGTCTGTTTTCTTTTTTGCCAGGCAGTTTACATGAACTGAAAAAATAAAACACCTGCAACAAATCTGATTTCTCAAACCAGATCATAAATTAAAAACAGAGGGAGAAAACAACGAGAGGAGATAGAGCAAGATTGTTTTCTTTTTTTCTTTTTTAATATACAGTGTTATACCACTTTCACAGTTCAGCTTGAGTTGTGACTCTTGGAGATTGAGACGATTTTTCGTTTGGCTACAATGTTTCTGTTCACGTTTGTTGCCTTTTGTGTTTTTATTTTTCCCAACTGACAATCCACGAGTCTGCGGCCGCTTACCGAGCAGCCGCAACCGCTGATTTTGACTGCAACACATGTAACACTAAGACTCCTGGCAGCTCGACCTGTCAGTTGATGCTTGTGATGGTCTCCTCTGTTGCTTCAGACATCTTTGAATGGAACAACAATCACACACGGATACGGACAGTTCTTTCATTCACGTGTTAAAAACCGATACATCTGCTAGTTTTTTGTTTTTTTTTTCTTTGCCAGTCCAAACACAGCATTTGTACATTTCCCCAAAGAACAGGCTGAAAGAGCTTTGTCCCAAGGAATGTGTTTACAAGTTGCCCATTAACACGCTAACACACGCACTCATGCACGCACACACACGCACGCCAACAGTGTACATCCCCTTGTTTCCTCTCTGCAGGCGATCCCGTCAGTATGTCGGACACGCTCCCTCCTCTCAGCCTCGTAGAGGCACGTTTGGCTCAAGTTTCAGTGGCAAAAAAACAAACAAAATAAAACAAAAATGTCGGATGTTATTCTTTTGTCATCTTTTGTTTCTGTAAGTCCAAACATATAGAGTTCAATTTGGAATTCTGCCTGGGACTAAAACGTCGCAGCAAGTAAAAGTTCCCTCTCTCTCTCTATTTTTTCCATTCATCTAGCAGCATAAATACAGTTTGGCCACTGGGGGAAAACAGTAGAGGGGAGGGGAAGGGCTGGGTGGGTTCAGGGGGCATTTAATCCACAACGCTTGGAGCAAAGAACCTTAACTTCCTCTCATCACAGCACCGGCATTGAGGAAACCACCCCACCTAGACTCTGAAAAATTCTGGACAGCATTGATGTTTACGTGGAGACAGATCTCCAAAGCCAGGTATGTAGAAAACAGGAAGAACAAACAACTCAAATAAAAAGACAGGAGGAAAAAAAAAAAACCCTTGTGATATAATGACAGCAAACCTAAACAGAGCAGCTTTCTAATACTGGGATTTGTTGCTGTTGGCAACCGCGAGGAAAAGAAGAAAAAAAACTAAACAAAAGAGAAACCCCCTTTCATACGATAAACCAAAAAACTTATTGAAATTCACAGTTGTGTTTGTGTGCGGTATTGTAAAGAAATCAAACTAGTGAAACCGAGTGGAGAACAATAAGAACGGAAATGGAGTGACAAGAAACGAGCCCGATTACAGGCTGAACCCTCCAATCGCTTCCTCTCCTCTACAACAAGCAGCTCTTTAGTTGTAACTGTGTGGAAATTTAGCTTTAAATGTCTACCAACTTCCTCAATCTTTTCCACTTTCCGGTTGGCCATTTGAGTGTATGTGTGTGTGGGCGCGCACTGATGGGAAGGGGGATTTTTTTTTTTGGGAGGGGGCGCGGAGGGAGTTTGTGGAGGGGTCTTTTAAAAAATAATATATCTCTGTACATCTCAAAATCTGTCAGGCTTGAGCGAAACCAAGTCTCTGTGCGAAGCTGACCCCCCGAACCGAAAGGGTTGAGAGTCACTTCTAAAGAGTTCAGTCGTCATTCCTTTCTTCCGCTCTTCCTTCTCCCAGCCAATCAAGAAGGGACAGACCGGTGGTGGCTCCTCCCCCCCTCCTGCCTCGTTTCCAGCCCGATCCCCTCCGACTCCACCTCGTACTGGTGGTAGGGAGTCGAAAGCAGGGGCTGAACACGTGAGGGTCTGTGGCTCTGTCGGTAACATTTGCCCAAAGGGGGACGGGGAGGATTAATGGTAGAGGACAGGACAGCCCACTGTTGGTGGTGGTTGTAGATTTTGCGAGTTTGGGTGAAGAGTTCTGGGCTTCTGGGCCCTCTGGTTTTCTAGGTGCCTCATCTCCCATTCCCTCTCTTTTCCTTCCTCTCTATGGTTCGCTCTCTTCGTCCTTCCCCACCACGTCCCTTCTCACTTCATGTCTACGTCAAAGTCCAGCACCAGCAGCTTGGTCTCCTCTGTGCCGTTGCGACTGCCCACCGCGCACACCAGCTTGGTGTTGGAGGCCCGGATGCGCCACACCACACCGCCGCTGCCGCCGCTCTCCAGAGTCACCAGGTTTCGGATGAACTCGCCCGTCTTCAGGTCCCACAGTTTAACTGTGCCATCGTCCGAGCTGGTGATGACAAAGTTCTTGTTGAACTGGAGGCACGTCACGGCGCTCTGGTGCTTGTGGGGACCTGAAAACACAAAGAAACAGCTGGTTAGAGGGATGAAGTGTGACGTGAAGAAAGGACGAGACCAAAGCTCGTATTTAAGCTTAAAGTTAGGTCATCGATGTAGATGACACGTCTGCACATCTAAAATCTAAAAAACCACAATGACCGTGTCGTTGTCTTGCTGCACACATACCACTGCATCTTAAAAAGCACCTGTTCACCCGACTAACCTTTACGGTTCTCCAAACATGATGGAAATGTAAACAGTAATACACAAGAGGAGACTGATAATTCCTTCATGGTTTTATAGCAGAGGTGGACCGCCCCTGCTAACATCATAAAATGAATTAATTTTATGATGTGAAACATTAACATTCAGGGGAAAAGGAGCAGATGCGTCATTTCACACAGCAAATGCCATTTGGTCTATTGTTTAGGCCGCCATTTTCTAAGGAAACTGGTCATGAGACTAGAGGTTTACCACCTTCACAGTCCGTGGTATAATGTAGCGGGGCAGATGGATGGGTGAATTTGAGATTAAAGTGTCAAAGCAAAAGACCCCAGATACAGAACAAAGACAAACGCTCCGTGAAGGGAAATGCATCTCTTGTACTTCTTGAAGCTTCTGCGAGTGTACTGAGGTGTTTTAGGAGGAGCTGCAGCAACATGCCACGACTCAGGCCCGTCACTGTCACGGAGGCTAAGCAGCTCCAGCTACACCGTCTGTGTGCTGGCAGCTGGCAGGAGACCACACAGTTCAAAGTGAAGATGGTGGCTCTCGCTGCCTTCACTACTGAGGTGACTTTATTTGTGACTGTACGTGTGCCGTGACTTCAGATTCCCCTGAGGGCTTGAATATGATATCTTAATTAAATCAATTAGGGCGACACAAAACACAAACAAGCGCAGAATCAAGTGTTGGCAAATGAAGTGCTTTTTTTAAATTATTTTATTTTAACGGAGGTTGCTATAGCAGCTACTTCATTCAGACACATTTAAATTCTTTCAGCTTTCCATTCGCAGGAAAAATTTGTTGAAATCTCGCCGTCGACAAGCGTTCACATCTTTTCCTTTTCTGTCTCGGGTTAGATCAAAGGCTGTGTTATTTACCCGAGTATACAATGCTGCTCTGTACCAACCCCCAACATGCCTGCCTCTCTCCTCCCTCCTCCCCCCCCCCCACCATTACCACAACAAAGCACCCTGCTCCATCATTACCTACACTCTCTTCAGCTGACAGTGACGACCTTGTTATTGGCCTATTGTCTTATCAAAACACACTAATGAATGACAGAAATTGTCCGCTGACCTAATTATATGACCTACAAAGTCCCCCCGGCCATCATCCCTTCACTCTATTCACTCCCTCACACACACACACGTCCTCCCCACCCGGCCGGCCGGTCTTATCCCTCCCCTTTCCCTTCAGACTCTCACTGGGGCATCCCTTTGTTCAGCGGGTGTGTGCTGGTGTTTGTAAGAGCAGCATACAGGGTTGTAGTTTGCTAATGGGGGCATTTAGGGGTGGAGCACTGGCGGGTTGCTGCTGCTATTCAGCGAAAGGATTTCGAACTTCCTGTGAGGCACCAGCTAATGGAGTTTAAACTATTCACACAGACACAAAGGAAATGAGACTGTAATCAGGTCCTGCAGGCCCACAAGGTGTTGGCTCACACAGACAAACAGGTCATCTAGTCTGGGTTTTAATTGGATTTTCAGTTTCAAACTAAGTCCTATCTTATGTGCTTTTTGTTGTGGTTTAAGGCTGGTGTGTTGCCTTTTATTTCCACATTTATTCACACAGTGAAAGTTCAGAGCGCTGTACATGAGTGTTCCTGCAGCCTGTTGCATAAACCCACCACTTTGTACAGTTTCATCATCTCTACCTGCGCTAGAACAAACTGCAATCAAAACACTGTTGCATAAAGAGATGTTACACCTACTGTTATGCGTTATTTAGATAATACGGTGCAGAGGGAGACTAACAACTAGAGACAGAAATTATAACCAAAACCAAAAAGAAGAATGTATGACAGTAGCTCTCTTTTCTGCCCAAAGAACGTCGCTGACCCTACCTGTTGTGTTCCAAGTGTATTCACTTGAACTGATTTTAAACTAGATGTTTTTAACACTATTAGTTACATAAACGTGGATACTGCTACAGTATCTTTTTCATATAATTAAACTGTCCGCGTTTTTTCTTTGTTTCACTAACACGTGGAGTATTTTAACAATTTATCCATTACTTTTAGCTAAACTTTTTGTTTATTGTTTGGCAGCGTAAACTGTAAGGCAGACAGAGATTTAGAAGCTGGTACATTAAAAATAAAGCAAAGCCTGCACACAACAGTATCAGAGTTTTGTCCATTAATCCACCTGGATAGTCTCAGTTTCAGAGACATTTCAGGCCGACAGTGGATAGTTTGACCAGATTCTGTCTGAATGCTCCCTCAGTATGCAGATACGTTTTTTCTAACCATAATTTACAATTAATTTCAAATTAAGTACCTCCTGGCAGCAACAGAAGTATCCCCTGGGGTTAAGAATCACTGATGTTTGATATCACGTTTGAAGTAGCTGACATACGATACGACACACATTAACATAATTAACTAAGATTCGATGATAATTTATTGATCTCTCTCCTGTTGTGCTTTGATGTTTTTCCACTAAAGGTGAATATGGCTGGATTACACTCACACCTCACAGCAGCTCTCAGGTGTTGACACCAAAGAGCTGCAATTCCCATCGCAAGTGAACGCAGCATAAAATTGTAACTGTACATCTCAGCGCTGAGGTGTCGCAGATAACGTGCTCCTGGTGTAAACACCTTTTCTTCTAATATTAGCCCTGACCATGAATTTAACCTTTCCATCATGACAACAGTTTAGAACGGACTTGAATCAGCTCAGGGGACATGTGACTCCAGCGCTATGTTCAAACATCAACATCCTGCTGGGATGGTGGACTCACCTTGCAGTGTTTGCAGGCACTGTCCCGTCTTGATGTCCCAGATCTTGACAGTGGAGTCTGCGTTGCCTGAGACCAGGATGTTGTCTTTGAGCTCCATGCCGCTGGTGAGGGACTGATGGCCCGTTAGCGTGTGGATGCAGTTGCCCGTCTCCACGTCCCAGACCCTTATAGACGTGTCCAATGAACCGCTCACCACGTGGATCCCATCGAACTAGAAGACAGAGAGGACGTAAAGTTCAGCGTTGACACTTTGGAGATTAGCAGGCTGAATGTTGTCACCTTAACTTGCAGCTGATGCAGTTGATACCTGGACAGCTGTACTTTGTTTCTATTCCAGCAAACGTAAGACTAAACTCATTGAAATGAATGAATTTTATTGATCTGTGAAACCTGTCTTTTCGTTCCCACGTCCAATAGTAGAGCATCAACACTTTAAAAGCCTAACGATGCAGCGTGCTACAAAAACCAATCTATCAGTGCAGTAAACTGCCTCATCTCACCTCTCTGGTGATGGCACCAAGTAAAGTGCACTGTAATCACAAAGAGTGGGTGAGAGGACATCTTAGAGGACACAGAGGAATGAACAAACAAACAAACACACACACACACACACACACACACACACACACAGGTTTGGAGAGGATACAACAAAACATTATGAAAGAGTAGAAAAACATTGGTGCAATGAGAGGAGATTGACTTGTTTATGACTTTTTATGCGCCACACTGGCAAAGAAACAACCTGAATGCAAGTAGAGGTATATCAAATAACAGAAACTGAATACCTTTACATAAAAATGAAGCTCACTGTCTTAGATTCACAACAACAAAACATTGCACCACACAAACTAGTTCTTAGTCGTATTCAGACCAAATCAGACATTTCAGTGAATCAACGCAGGGTTGTGCGGTAGTGTGTGGGGGTGGAGGGATGCTGGGGGTCAGACACAGATTTAGAAGCTGGGTACATGAAATAAACCAATTAAGGTATTCAGGTAGAGTGCTGCTTTTTTTCAGCCACCCCATGTGGCTGCACCACCACAGCCAATATGCAGAATGGAAAAATCTGCGTTTTCACCACAGCGCAGCGACGAATTTGGTCTGAATACAGCAGCACACAGAGATAAGTTGGTACTAAATATTTACACCTGGTACTTGACACATGGAACATTCACTAAATGAACCAACTGACAAAACAACATTAGCTTGTCTACGTGATTAGATTGAACTGTAAAAGAGGCAATTTGCAATAAAGCGACTCTTGATTTTCTTCTCTAATTTTGCTGTTAAAAACTGATGTCAGTCTGGTTAGCATTACCTGATATTTTTGTCTCATTCTAAACTGCATTGAAACTCTGAAACAGACTTCTTTATTATGTGGATATTATATTTACACATTGCAGGCTAGTTAGTTTAAAAGTAACTTGTAGTAAGAGATTTCAAGAGCTTTACAGACATTTTAATAGATTTATGAATATCTGGAGAAACCCAATCCTACTGTACTGTGCAGGTCGAGTTTTAGGGAAGGAGAGTCTGGTGATGTCGATCTCTAAATGACTGGAATGACCTGGCTGCTGTACAAACACACACACACACACACACACACTAATGAATGTGTCTGAAGCTACTCACCTGTAATGAGTACACTCTGTTGGTGTGGCCCTGCAGCGTGTGGAGGCAGGTCTCCGTCTCAGGGTCCCACACTTTGACCATGAAGTCATAGGCACCGCTGACCACCCGCCGCCCGTCGTACTGGACGCAGCGCACCGCCGCCACGTGGCCCATTAGGACGTGTAAACACTGACCTGTCTCAATGTCCCAGACGCGCAGCGTGGCGTCACGAGAGCCGCTGACAACCCTGACGGACACAAAGACAGCGAGTCAGGTACCAGAACATGAACAAATGGTTAAAACAGTTCAAGAGAAGTCTTTATGTTGATTCATGACTTCATGTCTCCCATTCTGTAAGATTAAATCCTCCACAATACTTTCATTCATACACACATTCATATGTTGGCAGCTGCATTGACAGAATAATGAGGCAGGTATGAACATTTTCTTTCACTCTGCTGACAACCAGAAACCAACTGCATCACATTCATGTTCATACTTGAATGTGCAGAAACACCCATTTAACCCAAATAGCCACCCTCCGGCAGTGTCTTCACCCAGCATGGAAAAAGAAAGATATATTATAGAAAAGGAAACTCCCTTTAGGGAAGGTTGTTCCTCAAGGTTTACAGTTTTCAGACGGTTCCTGTAAGAACAGTTTGGACCCAAGATATCATTCAAAATGAGAGACAGAGTAAAAACATATCCAGCTGAAGAAAATCTGGTCACTGATTGAGACTTCTTTTCTTAAGGTCCACCAGATTACCGACACTTCAACAAAGAGCGAGACAGACATTCCTCCATCTCCATCAAAGAATATTGAGGTTTAAAAAAAACAGCTGTAAACACACACGGCACATGCTCTTTATTTATAAAAATGCCTCATGGCGCAACATAGATGGAAATCACCAACATGTTATTCACTGTCTGCCTGCAGCTCACAGCATTTCCAGACTGAGTGAGTAATCAAAAGCTACACAAAAACCTTGGTGGGCCCTAAGGCGAAAAGAGCACTTTGAGTCTCTGGAGTGTAATAGTGAGTGAACGAGTTGAGCAGCAGTTCACTTAAGACGGCTCACAGGCTCTATTTAATCACTATGAGACCACATGCTCACTTTCGTAGAGATACTGTCCTCTTACAGTGCTGCAGAGATGCTCTTTTTGCTTGGTGGGATCGCTGTTAAGTCGGGCGTTAAGATTCTAATAATAACAGAGCATATGGGACAGTAAAGGACTAGTTCAACATTTTAGGGTCAAAAGACTATTTAAGAGTTAGATGAGAAGATTTACACTTCAGTTTTTGTGAGATTTACATAAACAAGATATATACGGAGCCAGGCTAGACATTTCCCCCTGCTTCCAGTCTTTATGCTAAGCTAACTGTCTTTTTACCCTTCAAGACAGTGGTATCGATCACACAATGTCCCAAAATATCAAAGTACTCCTTTAAGAGGAAGAGAATTTTTTTTTTTTACAAATAAACCTTTAGATTATGAACTGGTTTGCTACAAAATTATTAATAAAGCTCACTAATTATCATATTTAATGGATTTATTTAGAGCAGCAACTAACTATTATTTTCATTTTCATTATTTGTTTGTCAGAAAATAGTGAATTATGGCCATCACACTTTCCCAGTGTCCAAAGTGACATCTTAAAATTGCTTGTTTTGTTTGACCGATAGAAGAAAACCAAAAGATATTCAGCTTAATGTCACATAAGACAAAAAGAGCAGCAAATCATCTTGGGAACGAGGCAAAGTTGAGCATTTTTGCCTTGTAAAATCTACTAAAAAGCTAACAGATTAACATTCTGTTGATCAACTAATTAATTAATGGTCTTATTACCAAAAGCACAACTGTGCCAGAATACACCACAGAAATGAGTAAGGTTTAACAGACGGTGAGATTGGCCCATACCTTTTCTCATGTAGGTGCATGCAGCGCACTGTTGAGGTATGCCCATAGAGGGTGTGGATACATTCTCCTGTCTCTGCGTTCCAGACCTTGAGTGTGCGATCAGTGGAGCCGCTGATAATAATGTTGTCTCTCATCTGGGATGACCACACGCCCCCTGTGTGGCCCACCAACGTGCGCAGACACTGAAAAAACATCACAGAAGAAGAAGAAGAAGAGTCCCGATCAGTATATGCCTCGCTGTTTTACTGCGAGAGTTTGGATGTTAGAAAAGTTAGTTTCAAAGACATTCGGGGTGATTTCATTCATATTTATTACATTTGAGGTTTTTAAGTATGGCCCCCTCTTGCCTTCAGTCAAGGAAAATGAAATTTCTGCGACCTTTCAGGGGAAAGAGGAGTTCAGTCGTTCCAAACCTTCTGCTGCTGTACTGGGAACAAAATCTCTCCCTGAGCTTTTATAATTGCTTTTACTTATCTGGTGGGAAAGAGAGCTATTCATTCTCTTTGCAGAAAAGGTTGACAACTGTCTTCAATACAGAAATACGCCCATTCATCCTCATTAGGGATGGTAGATTAGCTATTGATTACCGCAGTTATGGAAATCTTTCTGATCAATTGAATTCGCGTCTGCACAGTTTGTCTAATTTGTCCCTCCATTTAATTATCCTTAAAGGCATTAAATTAAAATCCTCGTGGAAGACTTCAGTGGCGAGTGTTTTGGTTATGTCAGGTTCAGAGTGGAGCGTGTTGCTGAAGTGTACAACATGTGACCCCCTGACTGCAGCTGATAAGCCGTCGAGTGGTGAATGGCGGCACAGGGCAAGAGGTTTTATTGCAGCGAGTGGGAGAGGAAGATGATGCTGCAGCCTCTTCACCTCCTCTGTGCTGAGATAAAGAGAATCACTTCATTAAATGTGGGCCAATGTGGCATGACCTTACAATCAACCTCACTACAGTGTTAAAAGTCTTACTTGTTTTATCACCGTGGTGTTTTTCTCAGCTTTATACAGCTGTGAAAGGAATAATACCGCAGGTGGAAAAACATTCGACTAAATTACACTTCATTGTACATTTAAAATATGATAAGACGACGGCTATTTTGTGGAATATTATATTCAGATTGTGATTGTCCACATTTGTGATAAATGTTTGATTTTGTTCTGTAGCTGGCCTTGCATGTTAGTAAGACTCGTAGTCTCAAGGATGCAGGATTTTTCCTGTGAAACGATGCCAATGGTTGAGGTTCCAAGAACAAGAATCACACTGTGTTATTAGAGCCTACTCAAACACTGCGTGGGAAGAGAAAATACCTGAAATGAAGGGCTTAGGCTTCTTTATGTGTCATTGAAACAAACAGAAAATGAGCCCGTCCCTGAGAGTGAAAGAAGATTTGCTTTTTTTTTTAAATGAACCCATGAAGGGCGTTTTTCTGAAACAGGTGGGATTTCATACACCGCTTAACATTTGCATTATGTTCTCTGTCATTTAAAGAAAAGGTACGGCAGCCTCAGAGCTAAAGACCATGAAAGACTTATTGTATACTTCTTTGGCTTTAAATATCAGAAAATGCTCAACTTGGCTAAAGCTGCATGTAGCTAATGCTGCTGAAGGTTAAGATAAATGACCTTTTTATGTTTCTCTTATCTTCTGGGTTGATTCATGATCAGAGTTTGACAGTAAAGAAAGACAGAAGGACAGGAAAGAGATATTTCAGATATCCCTGGAAGCAAGTACTTCTGCCACACCTATGGAAAATGCATGTTTCTGCGTGCGTTCTTTCTGAGTGCAACAGCAGTGATGCTATATGCTATGTAAATGGTGAACAGCTAAGTTAACCAATGGCCAAAGTAACCCCAAAACCCCACTGGGCACGTCTTTGTCACTTTGCTGCCACGACGGTGTTTCCATGCGACTTCAAACCCCACCGGTTGGGCATGCGTCTGTTTGTGTCGAACGTAACCGCTGTGAAACAATCTCTCTCTCTCAAACTATCAGACACAAACCAAAGGAAACTTCTTCATTTCACTATCTTGCTGTTAAAATGTAATGGATTCTGTCTGAATGTACCATAAGAGCCACATTTTAGTGGCAGTCAGACCATTTTTCCTGTTTAGCTCTCTCAGACAAGCAGCAATTGTTAAGTTTAATAATATATTCCACTGCATCCTGATAGATAAAGTAACAAACTGCTCCCTCCTCTGTTATTTTCTAAAAGGTAGACTTTAGCCGCCATGACACCTCTTATGAAGACGCTTCTTTTGCCATGCTTTCCCCTACAACTGCGAAAAGTGACCATGCTCTCAGCTTGCTGGTGGAATAAGGCCGATAAATCAAATGCTAAAGCATTTCGGAGCGCTGAGTGAGAATCATTATGGCAACATGTCTGCACTCTTCTATTCCTTGAGCTGCTGTTTTGATGACATGGGTCATGATTTACGGTTTCACTTTAAATACTGACAGATGTCATGTCACAACTACAATGTGCTTTCCTCGACAGATAAAGGCATTATTATGGAAATACATAATCACAGCCTCTCTACACGCACCCATGCATAAATGCTAGATGGCCTTCATTAATTTAATTTGACAATTTAAGTAGCAATTTCCCCTATCTCTACTCATCTTAACCATGTTGCTCTTTAAATTCACAGCTCCACAAGCATTCTCTAATCTCTGTGGGTAAAAAAGGAGGAGAAGGTAATCTGGGTATCCATGCAGCTAAAGCATCTGGCAGACGAAAAACCTCTCCCTGGATATGACAGCAGTCCACAGGTCTGCCATCTTAGATCTGCCTGACAGCTGAGACTGCCGCTGACAGGCACCACCAAGGACATACACTGCTCTGTTAAGCACCAGGCAGGCCACCTTTGCAGCAATGAGATGTGTGCAGCTGTTTGTGCGCCGAAGATTGACATCTTTCACTGAAGCTGGAGGACACGCAAAGACAAAAAGGTCCACCAGGTGAAGTATCAAGTATCGACTTCAGCAGGAAAACAAGCTCTTTAAAATTCCACCAGACCACAAATCCGCACACATGCAAGCTTCAACGTCTCATTTCACTTATATTTTCCACCACAATCAAACCCTCATTGTCTCACCTGATCGCTAAGCAACGACTCAGTTTTCTCAGAGGTGTGGGAGCATTTACATATAATATGCTCGTATAATAACTCCCTGATTGCCTCTCAGCGAGGGTTCAATTCACTGTGTTTTATAAAACGTGATAAATCAAGGGCAAGACAAAACTGGCAGCATAGATGAAACATTAACAATCACCCGTCTTAGTGTTTGTTTAACCTTGGGCGCGACCACGCCGGAGCAACGGTATCTGAACATTTGTTGAACATTTTATAATTTCAGCCCTGTCCATGCAAACAGCCCTCTCAATATGACGGAACACTGTGAATCATGTATTTTTCAAACTCACTGGGCATTTGTAGCACAGACAGCAAACAAATCTTGAATAGAAAAAAAGGATTTTGGGCAGATTCATTAAACTATTGATAAAACCATCTGTTGCAATCTTGTCAGCATCATAACTGATGCACTGACTGCACTATTTAGAGATGGGTTGGGGATACTGCGAGTAGAAAAAAAACATGACGCTGAAAAGTGATTTAAAACCATTTTATTCTCCCCACGTTGTCCCATCACAGGGGAATCTTTTTGATCGCTTGAAACTGAACACAAGGTCTCAAAGTAAAAGCAGCACAAGTGGCCGAGGAGAAATGTTAACACTGCTCTACCTCTGGCACAACTTGTCTACGCTGTGACCAATTTATTTTTCCGTCCTATCAATTTTAAATCCTCTGCCAACAGCGCAAGCCGCTAGAGCTGCATTTTAAATCTCTACCGTGAAGAAAAGGACAGATGTAGCTGCTGATCTCGGAGAGTATGAGCCAATTTACTCTTGTAATCTAGTATAATCGTCCACCAAACTCATTGCTGATTTGAAAGGACTGCTCTCTCTGATGAATGAAAAACGACCCGAAATCAAATGGGATGTCTTTTCAGAGCATATAGGTGACGGAGCAAAGAAAAGCCAAGTCTTCAGTCTAATGGCAAACGATTAAAGACCGACATCAGAGTTCTTCATCTCCGTTGATCGCCGTGCTGCTATCTCTTATTGATCCAACTGAGTAAGACCCAAGTTGTGGTGTTAGCGGCTGAGCTGTGGAAGGGTGCTCTGAGCTTTCTTTAAAGTTAAAGGATTTTATGTGACAGATAAAAAAGGTTGCACCAAGGTCAAACAAATCCCGTTTTTAAAAAACGGGAAGGTTATGGAGTAGACCTTCTTCTAACATCTTGGATATCTGAATGTGGATTGAAGCCACAAGAGGCATCTGTCCAAGGGCCATCACAAACCAACACCTCAAGATCAGTGATTGCCACTGTACAATCCTGCATCTCGTGAGAAAAAAATGTAGCAATGAAGTCCTCAGATACGCTCGCAAAGACAATAAAGAACGTTGACAGCAGAGAGGAAACACAAATGCAGGTGCTGGTAATCCCATTGTACTTTTACTTTACAGTTTCACTGGCATCGACAGCCACTTCACCCGAAATGGTCGACTAGGCTTAATTGGCCATTCCTCTCTCAAGAGGGATTCTCTCTCTGGTATTGAGAGCTAAAGAAGCAAAGAGATGAAATCCACAGCGGGGATGTGCTCTGAATGCAGCACCCAAACAGAAAACGGATTTAGGCTCATCTCCTCCTTCATGACTGATATAAACAAACAATTGCGAGTCGGATTAACGTCGTCGAAACCACAGACAGTGTACTGTGTGTCTGTGTGACGCAACTCTAAATGCAGGGCGGTTTCAAGAAAGAAAGTAAAAAAAGCAGTCGAGCCTGCTGGTGATGTGACTCATCGCAGACTTACACCAACAATATGGAGCCACCACAGCTGTAACTCAACAACCTGTCATCCTGATATTAGTGTTTGGGTGAAGGAGAGCCAAATCGTGCTCTATGCCTATCGGATGACCTTGGCGAGTTCTGTTCAGATCAGCAAATGCTGTGACTGATATGCGTGTAATCACTGGCAGGCTGAAAGCCAGCTTTACTATCTGTTAGGCCGAGTCTTTGCAGCAATGAAAGGCAAGCTCTCTGGTCTATTGTGTCCAGCAGAAAGTGAAACCTACTGCAGTGTGATCATGCAGAATATCAATTTCTCTAAGGGCTTTTTTTTAATGCATTTTTTCCTTCCTGGGTGAAATGAAATAGCAAGTTCACAGCCCGAACCGTATCTCATTTATATGCCAAGTAAAAAGTAAAAAGGAATAGAGTGGAGACTAGAAATATGTAATAACAGTTTAGAAGATTTTTAGTTAAAAAAAAAAAAGCTGCTTTGAAAATAGAGTCAACAATCTGTGAACCTCTCTCCAACACAACAGTACAACCACTGCCTTTCTTTTTTAATACACAGTGTAAAGCAGCAGCACAGGGCCGGTGTGGCTGCACCAGCTCCAGCAGTGAATACTAACACCGCTTGCGGACATGTGCTGTGTAACAAGTCTGCAAAATATAAGAGGGGAGAAGAGACTGAGATAGTCTTGCCTTCATGTTTTTATGTCACAGAGCAAATGTTACTAATTACTAACCATCAGGTTAGTGGAAGCTGTTAACAGATGACCATTAAGCAATAATTTAGATGGCCGTCTCCTTCACTTCCTAATCAACAAGTCTGAAAAATAAATTAAGTTGATTTAATTTAGATCTTGACTTCAGTCCACTAAAGGAGAGAACAGGAAATAGAAAAGGAGTTGACTGTACCTTTCCTGTGATGGCCGACCAGACTTTCAGCGTGTTGTCGTCAGAGCCGCTGACAATGCGGTTGCCACAGAACTGGAGGCAGGTGATCACGTGATCGTCATGACCTTTCAGCACCTTTTAGATGGGACAGATGAAGAGAGATGCAGTGAGAAGGACATCGAGGACGAGAGGATGTGCAGTGACAAAGCAACTGACAAGAACTGAGGAGGACAATGACACGTCTCTGGTGCTTTAAACATCGAAGATGAGATAAGAGGAAAATGTCATGAAGTGCTGTAGGTGTACACAGCACTTTTAGCAGAGCAGTGTGTGTGTGTGTGTGTGTGTGTGTGTGTGTGTGTGTGTGTTGTCTCTGCTGGCTAATACTGGGTCACAGGACTGCTAGCTCAGCAAACACTGTATATGCAAAGGAGTATGAAGAGCACAGTAACCAAATTTACATCAGTGGTGTCCTGAAACGACCTGAGGCTGTTTCAAAGGCTCACGAGGCCCATTAAGGATCAGATCTGGCATGCTGGTCATGCTTTATGGGAAACTTCTGAACAGGCAAAAGACAAATGGAGTGAAGGAGAGTAAGACTGTCCTATCCTCCAGCTCAATTATCATTCAGCACAAATACTGCGGAGCACAGACCTGCCCAATCACTGACTTTCCATCAACTCGCCACCTCACACCCTTACTGAATCATTTGATATCAGATCAACTACCTTGTGGGAAATTTAGGTTTGAAGCGAAAGCTACCTTGGGTGATTTGAGGTCCCCTCTCCTCCAGTTGGTGTCTATTCTGTGCTGCCTGATGTAGGCACTCTTCCAGGGGCTGTGAGTGAAGCCAGGCTTGACGATTTTCCTCTTCTTGAGGGGCAGAGGCTCGTCGATGCCTATTCGGAAAGAGACGGAGACAGATTGGACTATAAGTCATGTTGTTTTTCCCTCTAAAAGTTTATATTAAAAACATGTGAAGCCACATCTTTAAGCACAGCGCTGACCACAGCGGTACTATCAGACTCCTCCCGCTGGGTGACTGCACGTTGTCAGTCTGCATCTGTTGCAAAGACTCGAGGCTCACCTTCTTCCCTGCATTTCTCCCTCCACAGCAGGTTGTCTTCTGCCAGGATGCGCCAGTAGCGACACGTCTGGGCTGCTTGGAGGAGGTCCTTCGGTTCCAGGAATGACAGCACATACAAAGCCAGCTGTTGAAAGACAAGGACGGGGAATGTGAGAGGTGTAAATGGGAAACAGAGACACAAAAAAGGAGCTATTATTCACTGCAGCGGGTTTTATACAACGGTAGAAACACCCCAAGGAAGTGGATTTAAAGTTTGAAGTAACTAAATCACGGTAACAAAAAGGAACAGCTGAGAAAAAACACTCGCTGAACAAACTACGTGCACAATATTAACAGTGTGAGTCTAACTGACGAGGGTAGACAAAGGTATTACCATAGAATTAAATCAACATCTCTATTGAAGTCTAACAAGAAGTATACAAAAGGAGCTTCACATAGCAGGTAATAATTCGTTAAACCGAAGCCTGCATATAGAGACACAAAACCTTGTATAATGAGAATAAATCTGGACCCCCTGGGCAATAACAGAAAACATTACGGTGTGTTGTTTTTTCAAACAGGCATATATTTGGACAAAGCTCTCAAAACACAATGTCTGTTGCAACTATGAAACAACGTGGTGGATTAACCATTAGGCTACGAGACTGGTCAGTATCATCATAAAAAGAGTAAGGATTATGAGCTCCTTTTACAGGATGAGGTGTAACCCATTGAGCAAATATTGTTCTATTATTATATTACAATAATCCGAGATGATAATAACCCACTGCATGCTGGGTGTGGAACATCAGGATGGAGTCGAATGACGAATGTCAGGGCCTCAATAACCACGAAGAGATTAGCTTGAGTTAGGCCAGTCTTTATTCTGCCCGAGTCTGATATAGGGCTGCAACCAATGATTATTCTCATGATTGATTTTGTTCTCGATTAATCATTTAGTGTATAAATTGTCAGTAAATAATGAAAAATATTAGAATTCCTCACAGCCTGAGGTGATGTATTCATCTTTAGCAGGTTTTATTGTCAAATATTCGACTTCATGCAGCTGAAAACACTTTACCAGAGGACTGAGGGTCCTTATGAAGGGTGCTCGTCATTCATAAGGTTTTTACAGGTTAGTTTTAGGGTTATAAGTCACTTGCCCCAGCAAGACCCACAAACCTCGACATCCCTCAATCACCTTAAAGTCTGTCTCTAAATCCAGTGGTCATTACCGGGTTGGAGGATATTCTAAAAGTTTTATGAATGGACCTCAAGCCGGTGATTGCTTTTTAAGCCCGACACACCATCATCTTGCAGAATCTCTTCATAGTTTCAATTTCGACTGTATCTATAGTGCGGTCACAGGGATTGTCCTGTTAAAATGATCTGACAGCACAGGCCAATATAAATCCTGCAGCTCTGACAGAGAAGAAAGACAGGATTATCAAAAGAAGTCGGAGGGAACGGGGATATAAAAAATGGAGAAACCGAAAACAAAATGAAAAGCGAGGGCTCGTGTCCTGGTGAGAACACACATGATGCTGTTGTATATTTGGTTTTGGAGCAAGTGGTGCTGACACTTTGAAATCTTGCATCCTATTGCCTCACTCTGTATGCTACCAATCCCCCCCCCTTTCATCCTAACACCTGCCAGACTGAGACAAGGTGTTGAGTATTTGATCAGCTATGCCAGATACGGTGGATTGAGGCCGTTTTGTAAGAATCCCTTATGTGATCTTATCATCAGCGTGGCACTTGAGATTGTTTGTATTGTCAGTTATGATGCAGAGCAAAAACAAGAGACCCACTATAGATGCCGTTACATGATGCGAAGGAAGACTGTGACAAGATAAGGGCTGGAGAGGAAGCTTCGTCTCTGCCGCGTATGTTCTTTGAAAAACAATGTCTGCCACGGGGGATTCCCACTGGAGTTCAAGTCAGGAGGAAGAGGAACAGGAGGACAAGGACTACAGGCGAAGTTGTGAATTGATAACAGTAAAAAAAGGGGATTCGGGGACTCACCTCTTTGGGCAGCAGGGAGATGAAGTCTCGCTGAAACTGCGGCTCGATCACCTGCATCATATGCTTGACTTGTGTGGGCTCACAGCTGTCAATCAACTCATCCAGCGCCAGCAGCTTCTCTGGGCCAGTCCAGCTCTGGAAAATGTAGGACAGAGGCTTTAAAATCACATGCTCCACATTACGTTTCAGTCTGAACTTACAATAGATACATTGTAACTGCATAGGAACAAAAGCTACACCACATATTATCAAAAAGTGGAAGTTATTTAAACACACTAAAGGGTGTGTTCAGTATGGCTGCTTAGGGTTATTTGAAACAACTCAACACGAAATCCAGTAATCCTGACCCTCCACAAGTTAAGATGCACCTTCTATGGCGTCTTTTAAAGGCGTACCTAATTAAAAATACTGATCTGCACGGTTAGTCAGCCATGTACGATAGACCTTCATCACAGCCAAATATAATGTTATTTTACACCATTGACATCCGCAGCATGGACAGTTTTGATGCTGGGGACCAAAAGTATCTTGTATAGTATTTCTTTAATTTAATTTAGTGACATGAATCTAAATCTATATGCTCAATCATGTGTTTACAAACCTTCTACTGCAGCCATCTAATGAGTTTTTCCTCATATGTATCAGTACTGCATTAAAAGTGACTTATACCGCAGTGTATCTCTGTATTCTCTCTGCATTGTGCTCTTCAAAATAAAGCTGCCTATCACAGGTGGCAATGCACTAGTTGAACACTGTCAACATAACACTCATTACACCTCCACATCTGGATTACCACACCCAACACAGCTGTAAACGTAAATAACTGAAAAACACAGCAGCGGGGCAGCGTGAGCTGATTGTGCCAATCTATCGTTGTCCAACGAGACACCTCGGTGTGTTTGTGTAAGCGCTTATTTTACTTTGATTGAAGCGTCTTGGAAGCATACCGCCTTTGTGCAGTGTGTCTAACACGCTAATGTTCCCTACGTGACCTCCACGGCGGCACTGAGTTGCTTCAGGCACCTGTCTATTTCTAGCAGCCAATACATTAGTGGAAAATTTGAACATCAGGAAGCAGACTCCATTAACAACTCTGTGGGGTTATTTCTTCTCATTTTTTTTTTTGGACCGCAGTGTATGTTGAACCAAACAGTTGTTTTTCCCTCTGTGGACTGTTGAAATCTAACAATGATTACAGGCTACGAGGCAGGATGGAAAATCTGGCACACGCAAACCACCTGTAATTTGGCAGCTAAAAGCTTTAGCCAGAGGTGCTGGTACCGGAGGTAATCAGGGGGTTCAGAGACCTCCTCCCTACCACTGGGAGGAGCATGCAACAGCTACTCATGTGTCACTCATGTGTTTAAAGTGCCAGTAAACCCTCTCGTTTGTTTTGTATTATTATTGTACTTGTAATATTTAAATGTTTCCTGTTGAGCTCGATTTAATTTGGTACAAGTTTAAACAGTTGTGAGTGTTTATCCCCCCCCCAAAAAAACGTGCAAAATTTGGAATATTTTTTTTAAAAAGTAAGTTTCGTCCTTCATTGTTCCCAGTGGAGCTTCAGACATTGCAGATTATTGTTGAATATTTACCTGAAATCAATCTGAAGACCTCAATGATTTCAAAGTAACTTTGATGGAGAGAGTTGGCTCAACAACAACGATAATAATAATAATGCCCTGAGAATGGTTGTTAACATCTGGCATCTCAGTGCTGACACTTGAACATGTCGGGAATTCAGGCTCACTCACTGCTGCTCTTTTGATCAACTAATCGTTGTGACGGGTTGCTGATAAAATACTCCAGCTCATGGAAATGTTCAAGTATCTGCTTAAAAAAAAACAAAAAAAACGACTTAATTCTATAAAGACTGAATTTTTTATCCTTCAAAGAGGCTCCAAGTAAAACAGAAACACTGAAGAGGCAATAACTTCATCTCTTATGCCAGTCATAATAATTGCCTGTGCCTTTTTATTTAGATAAAGCTCAAGAGGAAATATGTGTTATTTGACTATATTTTAAAATTCTAGTATCAAACCAGATGTGCCTGTATGCGAGGAGTTCTACATCTTCACTATTTTTGGCATGTTCATGCATTAAAGTTATTGTATGGATTAAATAAGATATAAAGTGTTAATTAGTGAGCTTTAGAGGTGCTTTGAAGTGTTTGTTATCGTAGGACAAAGCTATGCTAGCTGTTGCAGGTCTGTACGCTATGCCAAGTTTATCAGCTGCTGGCTGTAGCTTTATATTTAATGGAGACATGAGCGGCAGTGATCTTCTCATCCAACTCTCAAAAGAAGATGGAATAAACCCAAAATCTCAAACTAATCCTTGTAATGTAATGTGTGCCAGTCATTTACAATGAAAAATCTCAAAAACAACACCAGCAGTTTGGAGGTTTTTCGTGGGAAACATTCTTTCTCGGTACAGTATCCTGCTTTGTAGTTGTGTTTCTCCTCTCTAATAGGAGCTACAGGCTAGGACTGGACTGGGGAATGCACAGAATGTAAGTTTGAGGTTGAGCTGGCAGATTAAAGACAGAGCAGACACTGCCGTGGGTCAGGCCTGAAGACTAATATATGTAAAGTAAACACTGAGGTGTCACAGCGTCACCCAGCTATTCAAAGATAATGAGTTTAAGCTCTCTTAAGTAATGAAAACCATGGCAACCTATTATATAGGAAATCACAGAGACCCTGTCAAGGCTAATATGTTTAAATGACACCCTGTTTCCATGAGGTCTGCAATCATTAGAGCTGAAGATTAATATGAAATAAATGTCTCCATTATGTTGCATTTGCACAGACAATGATAATATTAGAAAATGAATACAAAAAGTAGGTTAAACGATCAACCTACTGAATACAGTATTACCTTACATGTCTATCAGTCTATAGGCTCGACACACACTGACTATAATCACTGAAGTGGATAAAAACCAGATAAAACAAGCAAACGTCGTCTATTCCAGGTTTGCCAATCAAAAATAACCTCTTAAGAGACCCAAAAATCTGCATTACTCACCTTGTATAGTGTATTAAAAATACATGATTCTACAACTTTATCTTATTTATTTCAGAGGCTCTTCAGAAGACAACATCTGTTCAACTTTTAATACAGCTTATAAGTCTACAGTAGAAACATGTGACGCTATAACTGCTTTTTAGTCACAACAGGTACGGCTAATTCCAATTCCACGCTACAGTGCTTATGGTAATGTGGTGGGCCAGAACAACAAGGCACCAATTATCTTTGAGACTTAGTGAACATTGATTGGGCACAACATCTGCTTTTTGATGAGCTTTAGCTTGAGGGTTCAGTGTCGCCCATGGGGGGGTTAAAATAAGAGAAGAAGAAGAAGAAGAAGAAGAAGAAGAAGAAGAAGAAGAAGAAGAAGAAGAAGAAGAAGAAGAAGAAGAAGAAGAAGAAGAAGAAGAAGAAGAAGAAGAAGAAGAAGAAGAAGAAGAAGAAGAAGAAGAAGAAGAAGAAGAAGAAGAAGAAGAAGAAGAAGAAGAAGAAGAAGAAGAAGAAGAAGAAGAAGAAGAAGAAGAAGAAGAAGAAGAAGAAGAAGAAGAACAACTCTGACGTGCTCACCTGAAATGTTCGGAGCCATTCTTGGAGACCCGTGGGTGGCTGGATTGAGGTGATACGCCGTCTCTGCTGCCCCTGACCGTTGGCTGTTCTAATGTGGCCAAATGTGGTGGGTGTGGCTGGACACGGGACAATTCCTGTCGGGCTGCAAATAATAAGGAAAGAAAAAACCCTTAAAGACTAATAATTATGAGATATTAGAGGCAACCACTGCAGACGTTACAGAGAAGATGTGAAAGCTGCTTTCAACAGGAAACATTAAGAAAAACATTCTGGGTACATTACAGACATATAAAGGATACACCAGTAATGAGAAGCAGCTCATTATGAGGGTATTTAGTTGTTCCTGGGTTAGTTTTGCTGCAGATATTTTCATTATAAATAATTCTGTCAACAGAGATAACACAAAAGACGGGACACTCGAACAGCAAATAATGCCAAGTTAAATATTTAAGGCTGCACTTTAAAACTAAAAGCAGTTTGGCCTGTCACTGATTTGATTTAGCAATAAAAACCTTGGCTGAAAGCATGTGCATACTGTGAGGCAAATTCAAATAAAACTTTTCTTTTTATGTTATGCTAATTTTCTAAATTAAACCCCCATTCTTTTTTCTTATGTAGAGTTTATGACCAAGTGAACAGATGTGCTGTTATAATAATAAGGGTAAAATCTCTTATTAACACCAAGAAGCCAGCCAAGAAGTCATTTCTATTCTCCAGGTCCAAGAGCAACTGTTATATTCTTTCATAATTCAAAAACAGCTATAATTAGACAGTTCTAGCCTGAATCAACGACTGTAAATAAAAACACATACTTTAGGAAAATAAAGATATTTTTATGTCCTTGTTATCCTATTGGTCACAATAGAAGAAGTACATCTGAATGGCATGCAGTATGTCAAAATCGCAAGAAACTCCTGCCTGAAGGTACTTGCAATATATATTTTTTAACTCCGAGACTTCAAAGTATGCACAATCCCAGACTCCTGTTGTAAGAACCTGGATGTGAAAAGCAGCACAGGACTTCAAAGAGTGCCCGGGTGCCCTTGTAATGTCAGGGCAGCGGGAGAAACCATCCAGTGGGCACCCTCGATACTCCAGATTCTGCCGGCTGACAGCAAAATGGAAAGCTGGGGGTCCATTTCATTATTGATTCATTTTTAATGGGAGAGAAAGCTGAGCCGGAGCCAGTTACATGGCAACATTTACAATTAAGTGGCTGTGTTCAGTCTGAATTTTAATGTGGCTACATGTGAACACGTGCATTAAATATTCAGGGCTAGAGAAACATCTGGGACTGCTGGCTGGATGCTGGCGGATCATTCTGTTTGAAGACACGTAGCATCTTTGTTCGTACCTCTTGATATTTTTTTTCATCATTTCTTTTCATGGCAGGTTCATTTCACATGTGTACAGCGATAAAATAAGAAAACATGGCTCTTTAAAATGTGATTTCTAATAAAATTTTGACCTTAGGTGGGGAAACAAATGCAGAACGCTGCAGTAAAAGAAAAATTGGGAGACACTGTGGTTGAGCAACTGGGAGGCCTTATGGGTGAAATGTAGGTTGCTTACCTGGGATATTCTGGGCCTTTGCAGGGCTTTTTTCCTGAAGGGAAAGATCGGACCTCGGGGCCATGGTCCAACTTTCTCTTCATCTGAGGAAAAAGAAAAAGAAAAAACAATGAGAAAAGAAAAACATCAGAAACCATCATAGATTAATACTGCAGAGAATCGTCTTCAAAACAGAAAGCTAATGATTACATTACATCCTTCTGAGAAGAAAATGTATGTGTGCCATGTAGAATTTGGGTGGAGGGGGCAGTTCTGGCATGTCTTTGCTTTTTAAAAGGGAGAAGCCAAGTCTTGAAAAGCAAATTTAAGGAAGGACATGGTTCATGGAAGTTTTGAAAAACAGGGACAGAAGCAGAAAATTGCTTTTGCAAGTTACAGACTTTGTTAACATTATGTCTGAAATTCGGTGTATAAAATACAGACACCACAGGCTTGCAACAGCTTTATGCAAATAGGAAATTAAACTTTAATGCACGGGCTAGAGATTCATTTTATTAGCATGTTCCATAACAAAGCAGAGAGCCATCTGTAGATGAAGCAGCTCGACGTTATGAGATAGCACGATACAAAGCAGGTGCTTGTTTAACCACGCTGAACTTAATTCGGATTGTTTTCCACGTTGGGGGAACATGACAACAGTGACAACAGTGATCTCTGGGCAACCAGACATGCTGTAATACCCAGAGGCAATCACACATTCACACTCGAAACTAAGTGTACAGACCGTTCATACACACAAATAACCACAAAGTGTAAAAACATGTTCAGAGAGGGTACATGGGGCATTCTTTGGCATTGAAAATTTGATACTCGAGATAGAATAACAGAGCAAATCAGTCCTTTATCACCCTCTATCACCTGCGTGTGCGCACGCCACCCAGTCTCCTACCACCTACCCTACTGCGCAAACAAAGGAGCCTGTGTAAAGGCCTGGGCAAGCCAATTTTCTTCATCCCATGCCTGCCTCTCTCTCTCTCTCTCTCTCTCTCTCTCTCTCTCTCTGTCTCTCCTTCTCTAGCAAGACCTCTCACCACACATGCAAGTGATCACCATCTCATCGCCGGTCCCTCATGATTGACAAACTGAACACTGATTGTCTGGTCAAAATAAAGTACGCAATGTGTCTGTATGGCTTTGTTTCTTGATTAAGTAACTATTTCTTATGTTTAAGTGAATGCTTAGCATGGTTTGATGCTGGTCTACAAAGAGACAAAAAAAAATCTGTCTTTCTGGGCTTCACTTAAAAAGATATATATACAATGGGTGTTTTGCCTAGAAAGAAAGAAAGAAAGACATCATGGCGCAGATGAATGATTTATTCCTGCATTGTTCAATGCAACATGTTTTTCTCTTGTGGCATAACAATTCATGTTTTATACTTTGATTTAGGGTCAAAAGAATTTGTCAGCTGTTTGTCTGCAGTTACAGTCTGTAAGCCTGCTGTGCTGCAAAACAAAACCTGCACTGGACAATTTGTTGCAGAACTTCCATCTGTCCTGACGCTATTGTAGGATCTGATAACGGCGTATAGAAAGCAGAAACCACATTCAAAACAGTTTTTTTTCGCCCTTTGGAGAGAAACAATACAGTTTTGATATATTTTGGGTATGTTATTGTAGTGTACGCTACAGGGGGAAAAAAGCACTGGACGTTTGACTCCATACTGTCTGGCTTTACAGTGGAATGATTACATGTCTCTCCTCAAGATGTGTGTTTTTTTGTTTTTATCACTATAATTTGGTGTGTGTGTGTTTGTCCTCTCAGTGGTTCCAGCCTGGGACTCACATTTGAGTGTTGCAATATATCAAAACAATGACGAACCAAGTCCAAAAAACCAAATCCAGAAATTCTGAATGATGCCCAGGTCATCAGCAACTTCACTGCATCAATGCATTTGAGTATCAATAGGAGATCATCTGTATTTGACGTGGACTACAGCATGAATCAATGCACCACAACAACTAACACAAGCTGGAGTCTCTACTGGCATGTGTACATGACTTGCACACCAACGTCTACTGCAGGTTAGGTGCCCCCCTGGACATTAAGACAGAGATCTGACCAATGATTTGTGAGTTTTTCCCTTCACATGTCAGCTCCTGTGTAAATCTTGAGTAAATCATTAGAGAGGTGTGTAGAAATAGCACATGGAAATTTAATCAAAGTACCAAAAATACATGCAAACGTAGTCCAAATGTTTTTGCAAAAGCTAGCTCACGTCCCATTTGTCTACATTTAAAATATCTGACTGCTGAGGAAGAGGGTTTATAAGATATTCCAGCTCTTAAACCCAACTGCCTTGTTCTTGAAGCAGTGATCTCACTGCAATGGCAGTTCAGTAGCCAAGGAGAGCCTGGGTGTGTGTACGCATACATTGGGTGTGTTTGTGTGTGTGCTTCAGTGTGTGAGAGAGAAAAAAGGGGGAGCGCTGCCTGCCTGGCTGGCTGGCTTTGAGTGTGTGTGCGCCTCTGTGTGCACATGTAAGAAAAACCTCAAACTAAATGCGGGCGTGAAAAAAAACAGCGTGTAACCAGCGTCTTCTTGTGTTTCAGCCTGGGAAAAGGTAACCAGAGAGCGCAGTGTTTGTAAATCACTACTAATCAGTCCTCCCCTCCTTCCTCAAGGCTTCCCCCCTTTCCCCCTATCTGTCCAAAAGCACGACAGATGGATAACACAGAGAGTTAATGATATTTTAAAGACAGCAATCGCTCTTACATAATGTGTTGATTCATTTCAACGCAGGGTACATCCTGCAGCATCAGTCACTTGGAGAATCTTTTCTCGTTTTTCAAATGCCGTTTTCAAGCAGCCAAGAAACTGTTTCATCATGTCAATCAGCCGAGACGCAGAAACACTTCTGCGTCTGACTACTGGCCATTTTGGAAAGAACTGGCAAGTTGTAGTTGTAGAACTGAAATCCAACCGGAAAATAGGTTTGAGTGTGTATTTAGAATAAAATCAGTCTTGGTGTTTCAGTTTCTGTCAGTGCCATTAAAGAGCGGCAGAAAAATATTGGAGCTCCAGGGGCTGACTTCAAAATCCAGATATCTTAGAGTGAGCACATCCACAAAATGGATGGAGAATACCAATGAGCCACCGTTCAATCCAATAAACTATTGCCTATTGATTTAGAATGACACTGTCACTTAATCTTTAGGATTAATTGAGTAAAAGCTTCAACACCACACAAACTGCAGACAGATACACAAAAAAATACCCCACATTGCAATTTATTACTGAGAAAATATTGAATAATATACGATTTGTTTACATTGCACAGATTCCCATTTCCACTCTGAATTCCCAACTAAAAAGGAGGCTCATTATATGGCTGCCATCCAGCTTAATACACCCAACATCCTTGAGGATATTCTACCTCGCGCAGTCTGACACAGTGACCCATTATCTGTGGGTTGGAGCCTGAGGCGAGTGCACAATGTCAACGAATAGGCTACTCCAACAGGCGACAGCAGACTGATCACATGCATGCAATCTCAGGCAGTCACTTCGGTCAGTGCAAGATAACCACTGCTGCATAATGTAGAATCATAATAACCCTGCAAACTGGGGAGGATCGCAAGGAGAGAGAAGGGGGGGAGAGAAAACTGGCTGTTTTTGTTCCTGGAACTGATTTTTTTTGTTGCAAAAGTGGACGTATGCATGTGTTAAAACAGAAACAAGTGATCCCTGCTATGTATAATAATGTTATACATACGTGTTATAAGCTAAAGCATCTACTAGGTTATGTAGAAGGGAGGACCACAGTTGATGTACAGGTGCAGAGAGCATCCAGCCAATGCTGAGGCAAAAATGGGACCAGAAAACAGGGAAATCTGTAGTGTATGAAGCGCAAATATGAACATATTTTCATCCAGCGTTGCAGAATTAAAATGCCATATGTGCCACAGCAGTAACCCCTTTTACAAATACAACCATTTGCCCTGATTCGGTGCGTTTATTTACGCGGCTGAAGTTACTATGAAGAGGGGGAAGAAAAGGGATGCACAGCACTAACATCACATAACATAACATAACATAACATAACATAACATATAGGCCCGGGCAATAAAGCGGCGTCTCTGGGGGTCTGCTACACTGCTGTTCATCCTCCGCAGTGGCCGTGCGATGTGCCGTGAGAGAGGCGCGTCAAACATAATGAAGGGACAGAGCGAGTCAAACATTAAATGATTTTTTTTTTTTTTTTTTTTTTTTTTTTTGGAGGTGACACAGGCGGTTAGAGCCTACTCACTTTGTAGAAAATCATCTTTAAAGTGCCGTAGAACCCCATCGTTGTAATCCGGTGTTTTCCTTTTTCCTCTTCAGTGACAATCGGTGAAGTCCAAATGTGTGTGCGCGGTGGGGAGATCGCTCTGACGGTGTGAGGGCAGCGTACTCTCAGGTAAATCCGACGCCGTCTGTGATGTGAACATGCTCGGGCACGTCACCGGACTGGCGTGCATGCGGTAGATTCCCCCGGTAAAGACATTTAGAAAAAGAAAATGTATAGAGGTGTTTAAAGAAAAAAAAAGAAAGCTCCGTGTGCAGTGTCGCGCCGACTTAACTGAGGCTCGGTCGGTGGGTGAACAATGCGATGCGACGATCCCGGAGGCGTGTGCGCCGCCGACCAGCCCTCACCGAGCAGGGGAGTGAACAGATGAGGGAGAAGGAGGGTGACACTCGGCAGAAAAGGGGGAGGAGTGGAGAGCGTCAGAGCGCAGAGCAGTGCCCTCTCTCTTCCTCTCTTCACAGGCTTGCACGGCGGCTCCTCCAAACAGGATCGGATTACAGCCTCCCCGGTGGAGACGGCAGGAATGGTGCAGTCCAACGTTCAACCCTGTGCGCAGCGCATCCTCTGCGAGCAGGGTACCGGGGACATATGCGTAACAGAGGAGGCAGCACGCACACACACACACACACACATACACACGCACCGGGTGGGGTACGCGCTTGTCCTCTGGCTTAAAGAAAAAGGTGGACCCCCACTTGTTGCAGAACCAAAACACCTCATCCGTGCGCCCCGCCCAAGGCTACTCTCATCTTTATTTTTACTGGAAGCATCAGTGCTGTAGTGCAGGGTGTGTATATATATATATGTGACATTGGGTATACCCACTTCTGAATCCTCTCTGATGCGCATCAAACTGTTTTTTCTTAGGATGGCGAAGGCAGATGCAGTTGTCCCACTCGCCTGTGGGTCAGTATTCATTACAAAATCTGCACCTCTTCTGTGGCTAATGCTGATTTCATAATGATCCTTATCCTGAAGTTAAGTGACAATGTTTAAATACTACTGGGCCATTTTTGGTGTGAGATAAATATGTAAGAGTAGTCTTGCATGTCAAATTTTATAACAGTGTTTATCCTTTGCTCGATGGCCACTTTAAAGACAAATGGAGGCATAAATTAAGCACATACCCACTTCTCCAGGTACTACTACAACACTGGGAAGCATCCTCACTTCTAAAATGCTCTGCATCGAATAGATTAAACTCAAGTAAGCAAATCTGGCTCCTAATAAAGCACATTACTCAATGCATTTATACTCAAGTACTGTGCTTACAATTGAATGTGAGTATCTCCATTTTATGTTGCTACTTCACTACGTTATACATTTCAGAGAACAATTTTACATACAGAATATGATATGATCAGTTTATAAAATGAAGATCTGACAACCACTGACAGTACAAAGAATGGAGGGCACATGCTGTGCTGAGACTGACTCGTTCTGTAGCCAGCCTCAAGTGGACGTTTGAGGAACTGCAGTTTTTTGGCACTTCCCCATTGGCTTCACTTCACAGCCACAGAGGCAGCCGCTTGGTTTCATCTAATGATTCTTTTCATTATCGATTCATCTGCAGAATGCATTTGCAATTCATACATTAATCGTTCCGTCTATAAAGAAAAAAATATATATCTTTAAGTTGCTTGTTTTGTCTGACCGTTAGTCAAAACAGCCCCAAAGTATTTATTTTGCTATCATGTAGGAAAAAGAAAAGCTGAAAATCTTCAGTTGAGCAGCTGCAAGCAGAAAATGTTTGGCAATATTACTTGATAAGTGACTCAAAGATTAAATCCACTATTAAAATTGTTGGCAATTCATTCTGTCAACTGACTAATCGGATTAAATGCTGAATCACAGTTCTATAAAATATGACACATTGTTATAGACTAAACTACCCACCAAAAGTATATAAAAACAATTAAAAATGAGCTCTACAAAGTTTTTTTACTCAAAGTAACTGATCTGAATACTTCGTCCATCACTGCATACATGCATTGAACATACTGCACTGGAGCACTGCATTTAAGTCAACATCCCAGCCACCAGATCACGTGACACGAAATGGTCTGCCATTATAATCTATAAGGCAACAGTGTGATTGGATCCACAGCGGCTGTACCTGCTTATTTGCGCATACAGACCCAATATTTGCATTTCAGTATAAGCAGGTAATGGGCGATTGCACCTGCTCAGTAAAAAAAAAATATGTCCAGCTGATGGCTTCACAACTGCCATTGTTACAGCCAGTAAAAATTACAACAATAAAATGGCAGCTTTAGTTTTAAAATACACGATTTACTGCCTTTTCAAAAGCATTTTGAGTTGTGTCATAAACCACATTTGTCTTGTTTAGACGTAGAAGATAAATACACTCGAAGCTTTTTGTTTGATTAATTTGGACAAATTGAGAACAGAAAATATTAAACTTTGTCCCCGGCCAACTGTGTTACGTGACTGTGCTGCAAGAGAACAAACAAACACATTTCTACATTAAACTGCCCGGTTTCCATTTCTAAACAGTGATATTTGTGTGCACTTTAAATTAAACCTTCAGCACGGGTTTGCTGGCTTGTGGCCATGCCATGACACAATTTTCTCCTACAAAAAGATTTTAGATATCCAGATCATACCGGTTTCCACCACGCCATTACTTTCAAAAGATCTTCAACATTTGCTTCCCTTGACCTCACAAGACACCGGCATTAGCTCATCGAAACAGGGGACACAATGAAGGGTCGTGGGAAGGGCTCTATTCACAGGTGATGGAGCATTGAGATCTGGCAGCCGTCCAGACACTCCCGGCTTACACCTGTAATTACTGAATGACCTGGCACAGGGGGGAATTTAAGGCTCATTACTGAAAAGAAAAACTTGGCAAGAGGGTTCTGGTAAAAATCTGCCACAATGTGAGACAGAATTGTTGAGTTATTTTGGATAAGACAATAAAGAAATTGATGTGACGTGGCACTTGCACTCTGCAATCCTTATAGCTTTTGGCATAGTAATTATACAGGAGGATGCAGGATTTATTGGAAAAAGTCTGAATGAATGTAGTAAGAAATATAAATCACGATCAGTTGAGAGTACATGACAGGTGTGAAGGGACTTGGCTAATCCTAGCATTTTAGTCTCACTTTCTCACCGTAGGAATACACACAGAAAAGCATGCAAATCGGTGGATGTCGGGGTGCGTCAGACAGAGCAGTTCGAGCTTTGTCTGTCTGTGTTTAAGGTGGCCCTCATGAGAAAGGCCCTCTCGTAGCTCTCTGTCCGCTCAACCTTTACACAGCACATTGGAATGCTTGGCATGCGAGAGGAGTTGCACTGTGGCCTTTGAATAGGCCGTGGCCTCTTTTGTCGCTCTCCTTCTGCCAGTTGGTAAAGCATTAACAGCCCCCCACCTTGATACTGACCTCCTTCTCATCATAACCAAAATCCTGCCGCTCAGCAGTTAAAGCTCAGAAAAAGAAAAAAAAAACAGTTTTCTGCAAACAAAATTTCAACAATTTTTTCCCCCCGAAACAAACAAACCATTTCAGGTAATAATCATCAGACATCGGCTCCTTTTGCTGCAATATTTGCACAGCGGAGGATGTATAAAAATACACTCATTACATCGCAGTGTAGTAGATAGCTTGTGGGGAAATGCAAATGTTGTCTCATTTGACTGTGCACAAATAATAGACAACATCAATAGATACAGTACGAGCTTGCAGATAAGTTGAGCATTCTTGGTTGTATACAGATACGGGAGGAGGCGATTAATAAATGGTTGAATTTGGCAGTTCATCAGCTCATTTACTGACTTTTTTTTTTAATCAATACACTGATTGTCTAATCTACAAATTGTCAAAAATTAAATGATAAACGCAGAGCACAATTTAGTAGAAAACTAATGTTCATGTGGTGCTAAAATGATTAGTTTATTAATCGATGGAAAAACTATCTGCAATCATGCCAAATGCCAAGAACTCACTGCTTATGGCTTATCACATATGAAGATTTGCTTGTTTTGTTATTCTATGATAAGAATTTTAATATCTTTGGGGCTGTTACACAGACCAAGGAAACTAAAAATGTCAACTTGGCCCGTGAAAAGTTGCAACAGGAAATTGTTTTACTTCATAGACCAAATCTATAAAAATAGAAGTTAGCTGCAACCACGAGTTATCTAAATTGTCAGATTAATTTTCTGTTATCATTAATCGTTCAAGTCCTAGAAGACTGAATTATAGGTCTAACATCTGTCTAGTATGATTGCAAGAATGTGACTGGCCTACTATTCCAAACCACCAGATGTTGGTGGGAAAAAGGCTACACTCCTGGAAAAAAAGGGCTTTCTTGAGCAAATGTTTAATGTGAGGTGGTGAACTTGAAGGAGGGAAATACTTCTTAGTCAGTGATGCATCACTAAACAAGGCCATGTCATTGTGCGATTGTCCCCTCTGTGGAAAAAAATGAGGACTGGGGGGGGGTCTCCTCTCAATAGGTTTTTCTGAAATGGTAAAATGTGAGCCTCATTCCAGGCTGGACAGATGCAATGCGTGTGGGGGAGGTTTGATGAATAAGGAAACCATGGATCATGGCATTCTGCAGAGGATAATAATAGCATCATCTGCATGGTGTTGAATTAACATATCCTACAGCCACCCACGCGACCAGAACATTCAAGTTTGAAGGGGTCGGGTCAAAAAAGAAATTAAAGCAAGAGCCACTGGTATCTCCCCTGTGACATCAATGGGCTTCTAAGAAAATAGATGAAGAGCAGAGGTCAGTATTTGCAATTATTGGCAATTATTTAGGAATTGGAGTTTTAAGCAGATGCAGCATTTTAGTATATACAAGAAGAGAAGCCTGAGAAAATAATTAATATGCAATGGTCTATGCAAATGAAACTGAAAAAATGTACACAAAATTCACACTAAGGACAGGATGATGAAATTCAAAGAAGCCAGTGTTGCTACCCAACACAGGCATCCATGCGTACACTTAAGTAGGTGAAGCTGCGTCATAAAATACTGGGTAAACATAATGCTAAGTGTTATTTGTCATTTATCACTCACTTAACAGAATCTAAATGGGAATGTTTGCCAGTTAATGAGTGGTGAAGTCTCATTTCATGATAAAAAACAAAACAAAAAACAATGCAGTGCAGCTGGGATATATTACTTTTTTTTGTCTTGTGAGGAGACAATAATATAAACTGTCACTTGATTGCATTTGTGCAACCAAGGATTGACAAATACAAAGAAATCTATTTATTTAACAATAAGCAGAAGCCAGTAAAGCATAAAACCACAATAATGATGCAATATGTCATTAAATGTGGAAGGTTTTAAGTGGAGCAGGAGGCTGTGGGCTTCTTTTAACCTGTACAACATCTACCATCAGAGATAAACTACTGCTTATGATTTGCAAAGACTTGTGTCTACAAAACACAGTAATCATTCCTCAGCTTAAAACCTGGACTTCCCCACAGCTCCCCTCAAACAGAGCCAAAGAACAGCTTAGACTACAAAGATTAACCTCTACAGGAGCTACATGTGTAGCAGGACTATGATGTCTAGAACTCTGCTCTGTCTCTTGTCAGTCATCCTTATTTCCTCTTTATCCTCCTTATTTAGTAATACGTGCTATTAAAATTGACCACAAAACCCTCAGTGAAGCAATATAAGACCAAGAGGCTGATTTCCCCATGGAAAAGATAGGCAGTCTGGTGTGAGAGCTTAGTGAAGTGACTCTGTGGCCTCAATATGTGCACCAAATTGAGGAGAGCTTTACACAGATAGCCAAAAAAATACAGCTCCATTCTCTACCCTCAACAGTTCAATGATTAGATGTGTTCTTCAAGTTAAAGGTGACAATCTAGAAATGTGTCCAGACATATTGTCTTCTGATTGGCTTCTAAACCCCCAATTTAACCTAATAAAACCTAAAGTTTGTCACATTTAAACTGTTATATGTGCAAAACAGACCATCGACCATCAACTGTTTGCTGTTTTTGTGTCTAAAGTACAGTTGTGCCTGTCCCAAAGACATGACATGTTTAATTTTTTCTTTATACACAAAATAGCACCTGAGGAGAATAATACTTGCATCCTGGCAGACTACAGTTCTTCCCAGCAGGTCTACAAGGACTGCTGGATGACATTCAGTTGTCCTTGTAGTCCCTGCTGGGAAGAATTTTAGAAGAGGGGATAAAGGCAGACACTGCACTCCAAGTTTTTCCTCAGAAGGTGTTAAATGTGTTTTGCTAGAGTAATGAGGTAAAAGTAATCAATGGCTGAATGTGTCTCTTTGCATTTTAAACACTTGGATGATGCTCTCAATCGTTGTGTTGTCCAATCACAAGCATCATACCCAAATCCAAAGGCCATCGGCAAAGTGCCCAAAGCATGCATCAGCTCAGCGGCGCTAGCTTGCTGGAAACGGTTGTAAGAAAAGGCTTCAAACAAACATTTGTGACCCTCTCCAAGAGCCTCAACCTCCCTTCATACTGATCCTCGTTATATCTGACCTACAATAGAGCTGTGAAGTTGGATGGCTCTGATTCAGAGAATGACTTCCCTGAACTGCATTGCCTTCCTTGTTTGAAGAGCCTGTCCAAAGTCAAGTTTATTTATATAGTGCAAAACCACAAGTTTGTCTCAGAAGACTACAAGCTGTACAATCATATCTGTACAATGACACCCTCTATTCTCAGATCAGTCAGAAAAGTCTAACAGGAAGAAATGGGTCTGTAATAAGTTTCAAGCAAAGACCTCAGGATACATATGAAGCTCTGAAATGAGCAAAAGTTCATTTAGTCAGGACTATCTAAAAGTTTTAAAACAGCTTTCGGCCTTGCATATTAAGCTGACTTCGACTTTCCAAATAACTTCTCTCATAATTCTAATATACTATTCGATAAGTACCTCAGGAGGGGGTCACATCCTAATGTCAAATTGTACAGGAAAATTTTAACCATAGAGGTATTAACATTTTCCTCCATTTCTAATCCTTTTCCAACGACAGGCCTATCTAGTTTTGCATTTGGATGCAGCCTGAGCTGTCATATCTCATTCAGAAATGAAAGAGGGTTATGGAAATGTGTGTGATGAGCCAGGTGAAACTTGGCCAGGCTGGCATAAACATTTACACAGAAACGAATAAACCTCTTTAATCATCCAGAATTACCACTCTGCATCCCAGATGAAGCAGAGCGAGCCAAATTGAGCCTGCTGGGTGTTGCCTGTCATCTGTAGAACCCTAAATATGCTTGAGAAGGTGGTGGGAGATCGCGTGGGGACATTCTGACGGTGACTTGGTTGCATGCCTCGACCTGAACTCGCTACACAAACTCGCACGTCATGCTGCCTTTGGTATTTTATCCTCCCCGTGTGATACTGATCTCATCTGGAACACCATCTATCCATACGACCCTTTATCTCTCCCACAAGGCAGTCATTTGCATGTTTGCTGTTCCAAATAATTGGTTTCAAAAGAAAACATGGCTGGGCAACCTCTGAACTGAGATTTTACCTTAATCTAAGTGGATCAGAGATCAGAGGATGATACACAGTCTGTTAGAAGCAATCAAATGAGCAAATATATTGATCACTCATCCTTCTTTTGGGCATTAACCTTTGTTTTTAATTAGCCTTGTTAGTGGCAAGGCTCTAGAGACGGCAATGTCAGTCCAATTATAGATCCAGACCAACAATAAATAAGATTTTGCAGTCATGGTCCCTAGATGATGTACCCTGATATCTTTGATGGTTTCATGAGGTTGACATTTGTGGTTTTGGTTAAATTTCTCAACAACAATCGGAAGGATTGCCATGAAATTCGACATTCAGGCCCCCCTCAGGTTCATTTGTAGTCACTTTGGTGAGTTTTTAATCTAGAGTCGCCATCCGACATGTTGATAACACTTTAAATTATGGCCAAATATCAGGAAAACTAATAAAATAATCAGCCTTAGTTGATGGTGAATATGGTCAACACGATAAACACTTTAACAGCCGCATGTTAGCATTGTCCTTGTTAGCATGCTGACAATAGCATTTAGTTCAAAACATCACTGTGCCTAAGTACAGCCACGCAGAACATACAATACAATAACAATACTGCTATGCGTCTGATCTATACAAGGTATATCTCTTTATAATCAAAAATTACACATGTAACTTCACATACTCTGTATAATTCAATAGGTGTGTGTACTGTATGTCAAGCACTTCTAAGCTAAGCTTCCCAGAGGTGTGCAAGTATATTACACACTCAACACAGCATCTATCCTATCTATGCTTATGTTATGATGGAAGAGTGGCTTT
The DNA here is from genome assembly GCA_946959425.1 of Argyrosomus regius. Taxonomy (NCBI): domain Eukaryota; kingdom Metazoa; phylum Chordata; class Actinopteri; family Sciaenidae; genus Argyrosomus; species Argyrosomus regius. The sequence continues at coordinate 10,549,539 of OX336883.1, forward strand.
GAGTTTAAAAATAGTTCCACGCCAGTGGCCCTACTAATAATACTAATATGCATTATCATTGAGTCTCCTCTGCCAGAATCTGAGGAAGTATAAAAGCGAACGGGTTTCGAGGGGAATGGTGCCAGCATCTTAGCAAAGTTCCTCAAAAGGTTTCCTTGAAAAATCAACAAGTGCTACTGTGAGGAATGCCATACATTTCTATGTAGGACAGACTGTGATGTCTTTCTCAACATGAACTGGTGAGGAACAAAAGAGCAAAGAGCGCAGGGCAGTACCTCCTTCACTGGGAAGATAAATGGAGGAATACTTTTTAACAACTTGTAGAATGACAAAGTTCAAGAAAGTGGGAGACAAGAAGGAAAATGATCTGAGAAGGCTGGTGAGCAAATTTGTCTTGAGGATGAGGTACTTTAGCTGTTGTCTCTGCATTTTCTGATGATTAAACCAGGGTGGAACGTACTGACATGAGCCTGAATAATGAGGTAATCTGAAAAGAATATCTTTGCTTATCTTAAAAGTTGAAAACCCAGCTCTTATTTTGTCAGCCCTATTTTTGGTAGCCAGGTTAAGTAGAGAAGAGGAATAAATGCACAGTGACCAGAAAACCGCAACATCTGATAAGCGTAAAATGTGCAACTCCCATGTTGACATAGAAATCCAATTTCCAGAAAGTGAAGGGCACATTTGATCTTGTTTAGATGTGTCCACTTGCCATGCTTTGAAAGCCAAGGCTCTTGTCTAAAGTGTCCGGGATTATGGTTATCTCTGATGGACCACCAGCAGAGTGGGCGATAGCAACCTTTTTAGAGCCTGACTTGACCGCTATCAACTGCCATGTTGGATGGCACAAAGTAAGACTCGTATAATGGCTTTATTTTCGAAATGGAGATCAAAAGGGCAGCACATGAAAGTCCATACATCTTTGTATTTGGCTGTTTGTCAGGGAAGATGAATGATGCAACGTAAAAGCAATGCTGAAGATTGTGAGATTGGACACAACCAAGTATATATATATTCATTAAATGAAACTAAACCACAGCCACTGACCTTTGATATGAAAAGCAAACATATACATTTGTCTGTATAGAAAACAAGAAATGGCAATGAAATCCACATAAACGGATACACTTGCTCGGTGCTCTGTAAACACAAAAGACATGAAGCTATTGCTTAACAAAACAGCCTGAGGAAAACTATAAACTGCTGGTGGCAAAATAATGCACCAGAAAACGATCACAGGTAATGCAGTGATTTGGTTCATGACTTACCGTGTTTAATCTGCCATACAGGTAGAACTGAGCAAGCTGAGACAATATTCATAGGACGGTTAGATGGGTGATAGTGATGCCGAGAGAGATGTGTCTTCTAAGATTTAAAAGGCTACATGGAATGACAAGGGTCAAGGGTCATAAATGTTTCATTTCAGGAAGGGCAGAAGAGCAGTGAACCTTGAATGGACCTTGTAAGCATGTTTGTTTCACTCCCACACAAATACTTGATACTACTGCAGCATTTGTAGACAGAGGAGACTGACTGTATGTATGAATGCAGAGATAAGAGACTGTGCAGGTTAGAGACGACTGCTACAGTGCTATTCACCCTTAATACTGGGAGAAAATATCAGACTATAGATTAAAAATAAAAACTCAACAATAGATGGGGCTAACATAGGAAACATCTACTAAACATGAGATGAACAGTCTTTCAAACTGAATAAAAACCCAGCAGAGGAAAGGGCACAGAACATGTATAAGTGTATAAATGTACAAACAAGGTCTGCCGTAATCGCTGCAAATGTTTAGCGAGGTTTTCGCAAGCATTTCTATGTTGCTTTTGGTGGGTTAACCCTCAAAAAAAAAGGGTGTACACTGGAAGCAGCCTTTATGTGTCACTGATTCGATTCAGACTTTGCTGCAGTCTTTTCCTCCTCCCTGCCTCCAACTCATACAGCTTCTGACACATACTAGAGCACTCCTACACACCGAACTACACAGAGGACACCACTCTCTTACTTCCTATCAGCAGAGAATGAGTAAGAGAAGAAGAGTATATTGGGTCATTTTCCAAAAGCACCTTTAGGAGCTGGAGTTTGTGTGTGTATGTTGATTTGTTTGCTCATGTGCAGTGCTATATGGCATGCATAATGGATATAAGAATTCCCCATGAGCCCTGCAACAGGGAAATACAATGTGAATGTGCAGTCATATACCGGGCAGCAGAGTGCAAGTCCAGGGAATGGAATGAGATTGATACACTGTACCGGAGAGTCTGTAGGTAGAGCTGTGTTTTCACCAACATTGTGTAAGTTTTAAAATATAATCAGACTGATATTGTTTGACATTTAATCAAAAGAGTTACAGTCATGTCCAATAATACTTCCTGTAATCTGAATGTTTCTTTTTTAATCAAACAATCCAAAACACACAGTAGGCAATCAGATGTCTTTTAGTGAAGCATGTGGGTGAAGGGGTACACAAACCAAAGATGGGTTTTCTTATATCAGAATAAAGCATGTTTCTGTCTTGAGGACAGGGAAATGATTGTACAGCCAACCATGTCTGTACTTGACAGTGGAGATATCTTTTATTTTCATGCTTTATTTTAAAACCCACTCGCTGATTTAAAACTTTGGATTTGTTTCCTTGCTGCACACTCTCTACACTCTCTTACAAAAGATATGTTTATTTCAGATTAAAATAAAGGTTACATGTAGATATTATATTACACGGAAGTATTATTTTTCAATGGCAAGGCCAATTGGATTCATTATGGTTTCTTAAAAATAGCCCTGCCCCTGAATCCTGCAGAGTAAAATGTTTTAAAATTAACACTGTATCTGGACTTCGATTACACACTCCATTGCTGCCATGGCTTTTTTGTGTCCCTGTTCTGACAGAAATAAATGGACTGAGAATATACGGCTACTACTCTCCCTTGGTAACTTGTTCAAAGTGTTCAGATTGCCTGAAGTAACAAAGAGCGATTATCCTGTCACTATTTTCAGTTTAAGGTCAAGGGTGTTGTCTTAACTTCAAAATATCTGTCCATTTAACACAGAGGTCAAGCTGTAACCCGCTATAACATGCAAATTTTCACCTTGTGGCGGGAAGTGTATTGTTAGTTCAAGCTGTCGATTGTTCTGCTTCATTCTCTAAAAACTTGTCATTCATCTTGATAAGCTGTCTACCTTGAAAACGACATTTAGCCTGCAGGCGAGCTAACCAGCATCCATAAAGTTACTGCAGGCATCAAAGCAGCAGATGGCGTGAAAAAAAGCAAACATGCCTTTCTATTTAAATGGTGCCGGCACTCCAGGGGCCAAACAGTACGTGTACACACTCAAAGTTTTAAAGTTTAAATTATGCTGATTACTCAGGATTGTTAAAACTCAACAGGATGCCTCGTGGGAATGACAGAGCAACAGTTATCCGTAATATCACTTGAAATCTGTTTGAGTGATATGTACAAACATAACCCAACAATCAGAGGGCTTCCCTCTCCTTAAAAAGAGACAAGTTCTTTACAAATTTAAGACCTGTTATAACCCAGTCTACCACAACTGCTTGTGTTGGGTGGATGGTTGTCACTTCTTTTTTTATGTGGAGCCAGTTGACATGTCATGTTGTCACTTCTTTTCCTTTACTTTCCCCCAACTTTCCCAACAAAAAACCTACGCAGCCAACTGGCCAGTCAATGAAATGAGCACAAGAGTGGAAAATGGAAGTGAGGTTGGAACAACTTCCCAAAAATAGACTCCCCCTCAGCACACACTGTCATATTCTCGCACCGCAACAGCATGGAAAGCTTTAATGTTTTCAACTTGGAAACCACGGAGTCTTCTTTAGGGGAAGTTGTCCTGCATTTCAAAAATAGTGGGACACAACTTGGGGGTCAATGCCGCTCAGAGAGAGGAAAGTAGAGTGAACTGAACTACAGCAGCAACCAGAGTAGGTTATCCAAACCTCAAATCTACACAGCACTTGAACTCTACATTGGAGCAGGCATTTGAGTGGGTGTTGACAAAAGTTGAGGAGTTGAAATTTATATTTTCTGACATTTAAATTTGCCAAAGTACTTTTTTTTTTTTTTGGGTTGCATGGATCGTTCATGAACCCTCAGCGAAACTTCAAGCAGACGATGTTTAAGTCAAAGGGTATCATCTCTTTCCGTCACTCTCTATTTCCTCTGCCATGTTTCATGACCTTTGAGTCAAATGCAACCTGAAATTGAGGATTTCAAATGTCAGGCAAGTCAAAATGATGTAGCTGCTTAAAACTGGGTTTACTGACAAGTCCTCAATGTTTTGCTCCTCATTTCACTCTGACAGGTTTTCATACGGGTTGGATTGATCTGTTCCTTTACTTTGTGCTTTAAACTGAGTAGGTGGGCATATTTGAGGTGCAAGAATGAAAGAATATTCTGCCAATATTCCACATTTTTCATATTGTCAAAAAAATCCAATGAAACCACCAACACCAATAATGCATTGGTCCGTCTCTTAATACATTCCCAGCCTGCCTGTGGCACTCAATGCCAAACCAATTAACTTTCTACTACTGAACATATACTTTAATTAGAAGTTAAAGTTTGAAAGCTGGGAGCTAGTTTTTGGCAAACATTACTCAAATTTTAAATTTGATGGGGACTATTTTCAGATGCGGATTTGATGTTTACGGCAGCAGGAAGGTGCGTGTGGGATCAACTCAAAATACACTTTAGTGCTCATGTTCATCATAATGCAGAAACATGTCAAACAGTGTGACAACGTGGCTAACAAATATTTTGTTTGCACAACAATAAAAGGTGCACAACATAGAGGAATAAGCTAAGCTTATATAATAAGCTTGGATACACAGATGCTTGTTAGTAGGATGCATGTTTGTTTTTGTCTTTTCAAAATAAAGAATATCAGCCTCAATCTTTAACAAAAGAAGTGCTCCTGTCTGCACGCTGTCAACTGATCAATATTCCTAATAAGCCAAAAAAAAAGCTATCATTAGCAAAACCTTCACCAATTGAGTTCATGTATGGGAGGTGGAGCTCACCACACCAATTCAGCCTTGACCCTATAGATGACCTTTAAATTTCACAATAGGCAGCTCACAATAGCTGCCATGTGCCTCGTGGTTTAATCTCCACAGCCCATCTGCTGCGGCTGCTGCCTGTGAGTTGAATCTGCGAGAGGAGAGAGGGAGTGCCCAGCTTCCCTCTGAAGCTCATGGGTGTCTGTCTCACTACATCCTGTGGGACAGCTGTATGTTAATGTGCACAAGAGGCCAGGGACAGCAGCAGTCACTGGAATTGCCAGGCAGACACAGAACAAGGACCCCCTTCTCAGTGGGTAGCCAAAGGCATGAACTTGGCAGATTAGACATTCAGGAAACAAATAAGGCTCCATCACAGATAGGCATCCGAAATCAACAACAACAACTGAACACACAACCCTGCAGAGAGAGAGAGAGAGAGAGAGAGAGAGAGAGAGAGAGAGAGAGAGAGAGAGAGAGAGAGAGAGAGAGAGAGAGAGAGAGAGAGAGAGAGAGAGAGCCCACGAAAAGAAAAAGGAAAAAATCTTTAAACTGTTAAAGTGATGAGGTTGAAGAACTCTGCCTGCCACCTTGTGGTTTTCCTCCATTTAGACATAAAATATATTCTGTAATTAGGACAGACAGCATGGAAATCGCTTAAGTATCTTCTATCCTCAAGAGTCCTTATAAAGTAAAAGAAACTGCAGAATTAAGATTGCCAGTTTTTTATGGCTAAAATCAAGAGGAATTAATTTTTAACTGAAGTACTACTGCAAAGGTTGGTATTCCCCTGAGCTTCAAGAAGCAGCAGAGTAGTAGTCAGTGACAACTGATGTCAGATATCTCAGGTAGGACCAGCACAGTAAAATGTTGATGCTTAGGGAAAGAAATCAAATCAATAATTCAAGGCCAGGCAAGTAGCAGATCCAATCTTGACGCGACGATGACGAAGGACAGGCAGGGGCGTGGGCAGAAGTGGAGGACCCCGCTACTAGCCCCCCCACCTCCATCTGTAAACTGTTGCCTGGCAACAGGATTCGCTCTCGCTGGCCTCCAGGCTGCAGTGTGCTGCCTCTGGCCTCATCCAGGGATAAGGCTCTTGTTTGCTATTAGAGTCAACCAATTCTGGCAGTGGATGCAGGGGTTGCCATTCAGTAATGAATTCTGCAGAGGCTGCTAATGAAGGCTTCAATTTCACGATAATAAGGCCAATTTTATCTCAGGATGTGACACAAAATCATAAAGCAGTGCTGGGTATGTACCAGGAATGTCTTGCCATGATTATTATTACAATTTGTCACTCACCTTGCTCGGCTAACAATACCATGAACATCAGGCCACAGCTCCAACAGGCTGGATACAATCATCTTTAAAAAGGAAACAGCCCAACCTCTCGAGTTTCTCTTTTTCCCTCCTGTATTGGCCATGCCATCTGTCTCTGATACACTCAGTGACGATGTTGCTTAATTGTTATGCAGGGGAGATGTGCTTACAACAAATGGATTGTTACCAAGCATTCAGCCTGTCTCTGAAACAGCCAAATCATCTGTGTTTCTCCTGTACTGTGCTAAGACATATAAAGTGCATCAAGATGACGATGATGAATGCACCACCAAATGTTAAAATGACTTAAACAATATTCACCAGGAGATAAAACCAGATGTGAGACGGAGGGAGAGGGGAGGTGTGGTCAGAGTAAAAGAGAAGACATCGTCCTCATTAATGGTAATTGGGAAAGTTGACAGAGAGATTCAACTTTCAGGTTTTACTAATAACACTCACATGAATAATTCCTCAAAGTGCCGGCTGTACTTTACCTCACATTTAAATACAGTAAAGCACAAGCCGTCATAATTGAAGACTTGTTTTTAATTAGGAAAAGTGCTGAGCCACTCAAATGCTAATGTGAATTCACCTGACGATAAAATAAAGCAAACTTATTTTTGTGACAATAACTGCTCGGAGCAAATATTTGTCTTTACTGGTTACTAATTAAACTTGCCGAGATATGATGTGAGTTCTTTTACTTCATAAGAGAAAGTCAAACATCTTTTCCCAAAAGTGAAAAAGAAAACTTCCAAAGCATCTTTGAAGATGAGTTTGAAGTGTCTGACAGACATACTGTACACGGGAACATCAGTTTCAGTTATATAACATACTCCTTCGACATCAGCACTCAATTAAAACATTCATGCTCTCTGAAGTTTAACTGACTCTTAAGTCATTTTTTTCATGTATTATTCATTGATATCAGCTGGTTGCATGAGTTGTCCTCATGGCTCCAGGAACCACAGCAAACAAACACGGACTGGTTCCCGGTTAACTTAAATATCTATGTCTGTTCTCTGCACTGTGACCTGAGTATCAGAGATAGTTACAGAAACGGCATGCAAAAACTTTTTTCATTGGTATTATGGGAATCTGACATGAAAATATGTAAGCCCATCCTTTAAATTTCCACAGTGCAATAACTTCATTATCCGTATCCATGTTTAAATAAGTGTGAGAATGTTTCTGAGAATTTTTCTGCTATCTGTGCAGACCTGATGACTCCTAAACATGCCCACGAGTCTCTGCAATTTTCGCCAAGACTGAGTTCTCTTCACAGATCAGGATGAACCCACTGAAATTTATGACTGTCTGGACATTAACATCGTCTGCTGGATTTGGCGTCTCCATCCGAACTCCCTTGATAAAGGCTCAACTGATCCTCCACAGTCCTGACTTCAATTTTCAATGTGTAGATCGTCACGCACTCAACAATCCCAGCATTCATCCGACTTTTACAGCTATGGTATAAAAACACATACTGTGAAATTGAATCTTTTTGTGTGCTTACCTTTTGGAAATGGTTTTTACAACATAGTTTCTTATTTTACAGTGTGTTTAAGGTCCACAAATTATCTTAAATGTATAATAAACACTTGGAAGCACTAGGTGCAGTAAAATCTTAGTATTAAAACATGGATTTGTATTCTGGCAAAAGAACTCACAAACCGAAGAGATCGGACACCGAAGTATTCTGCAACCTCAAAGTAAATAAAGTCAGAGGACAACTGGGGTGCAATGGGTTATTATTTAAGAATGAATACACTAATTGTACATATTTTCATATCCCTCTCTGAGGATAAAAAAAAAAGAGGTCAGTCCTTAGTTTGCAAATTCCTCTCTTCCCAGTAGTGGTGAGAACAAGACAGTGAACTGGGTAACGGACGCTGACTTGGCAGGTGCATGTACAGCTGGCTAGGGGGATGGAGCAGAAGCTCAACCTGGCCACAAGGTTCTCTGGCGGCCCCGTGGGGTCCCACTCTCCCACGCTCATCACAAATTAAAGAAGCCAGTCGGAGCAAATCAGCAATTTCTCTTATCCACTGTAGCATGCCGATGCTGTAAGGAGGTGTGAGGGAGGCCCTGAGAAGATCAGGGGAGATGAAGCATGAAGTGCACATGTGGGTGCTGTGAGCCTTAAGCAACTCCGCTACATCTCCACTGACTTTGTTAAATCTACTTCCAACAAACTAACTTTTCACAAGGACTTCATGATGTAGACTCTGCGGTTGTGGAGGCAAAAGCTCACTTTTGAAATCCTTCCGGCTCTCACAAGAGCACTATAATGGGATAATGGGTATGATGGGAGAATTATTTTGGAAAATGTGGAAATTGTCTGTCAGCCTATTAAAAAACCATGTTTTTATTAAAACTGCCTTTTCAAATCTGAGATCAACAGACATTCTTGGTGTTTGTTCTTTATTCAGGGTCATACAGTTTGCCATGCACTGTTAAGGTGTACTCTATGTGAGTAGTTATGACAGGACTTCACTGCAACACAGCTACCAGTTTTGTTAAGCTCAGAATGAAGTTACTAAATCAAGGACATTATCGCAGATGTTGAGGTTCTCATCTGCAGATGGTGTGGGACGTCACTTTTATGGACTCGTGAAGCCCAAATATTTAATCATTTTAATTAGAAAACACTGCTAAATAGGAGATGGAATTAAAAAGGGAAACTTGGCAGATTTTCAACATTATTTCACTGAATTAGTCATGAAGATTCCATGTATGTAATGTCTAAAATATGCATAATTTTACACATAACAGTGATACCCATGATGGTGCAATACCTATCACATATTTTAATATACCCTGTGAAATGTCTGATCACTAATAGTGCTATATAGTAATGTTTTTCTCAGTGGGTCCCCACCAATAAAGGCAAGGAAGAGAATGTTAGATAGTAAACAATGTAAATTATGTAGTTTATGGAGGAAGCAGATGCATTTAGGATGTTTGTTGGACTTTAAGGATATCACAATTTGTTAAATTAATGTAAAAACTTTTTCTTTTGTTTATAAGAAAACTCTGCAAGACTGCTTTAAAGGAGTACTCCACCAATTTAGCATTGCACTCCTTTAACATTGCCGGACTCAAGACAGAGGATCTGAAAGTCTTTTTTATTCCATACATTCTTCTTCCTCGTTAAAACCTGGTGCCTACACTACCCACAATGCAACTCACTTCAACTGTTTGGGTCAGAGATTCACGTGTTATGCTAGTAGCAGCTAATGTAGCCTGGAGATGTTAGTTTCAAACGGAGATGAGGAGTGGGTGACACACGTCTGATGAGCTCATTTCCGTCTAACGTCACACCTCCAGATTTCTTTTCATTCATTTTTAGTCTTCAGATCCAACCGATGCCGACACTTGAGGGAATTAAACAGACTTCATGCAGCCTCCTCTGGAGTCACAAAAGGCTTTCTACAACTTTTCACATATGCACTACTACTACCCCAAGACGTGTAAACAGACTTTGTTTTGTTAAACAGGTGGAGTCATTAAAATCGACTGATCCACTGAAGGGAACTGACTGATTTCTTAAACATTTTCTTTTAACCAAATGCTCCAGGAAAGAGACCCTTAAGGATCAGTATGTAGGATTTATGACATCTAACAGTTGCAAATTTCAAACCTCTCCACTCGCCCTCCTGTTCCAACTGTGAAGGAGAAACTACGGTGGCCGCAAAATGTGCAAAAACTTTGTTCAATCAGGGCTACTGTAGAAAGTGTGTAAGAGGATCTGTGGTGTCTGTAGATTTAAAAAAAAAACTCATTCTAAGGTAATAAAAACTATGATGTATTAAATATATTATATTCAATTTGCAGTAATACTGGAGTTATTGCTATATTATATTTAATTTCTGCCATATTCTGTAAATACAGCCTTCTAAATCTTGCATACTAGACCTTAAAACCACCAATGCGCCTCAAATGTGTAAGAGCTATACTCAACATATTATTCCAGGAGTAATGATTCATTACATTCTGTTACAGTATTTCATTACAGAGGAAGGAGTCAGCAAATAAGTATGGACAACATTTCAGTGGGAAAAAAATCAGGTGGGAAATGCCTGCCTCAAAAAGTTAACTTTAGTGTAATTCAGGGGTAACTTTAATTTGGCTTAACTTGAAGTCTTGTGTTTTCCCAGTGGACTAATGGTAAACAAGTGGGAGGGGTAACAAGCAGAGTAATGAGGCTGTGCTAATTACATCAGAGCTCTGTTTAAATGAAAGGCTGCGGATGTTGCTGGCCAGTTAGGAGACGTAACTGGAAAATCTAATGTAGTCATGGAATCTGTTTCATTGTCATCCATCACAGTGATATAAAAGACTTCTGACGCAGTACAGCTGAGATAAAAACAAAGCGCAGAAGATCCATCTGGTCTGTGTTCACATGTGTGCATCTTTGTGTGTGTGTGTGTGTGTGTGTGTGTGTGCATGTATGTGAGGAGTCATCTCACTGATTTTCTATTTTGTATTAGTAATATTAATCCCTACAACGTGCCCCCGACACCACCACCACCACCACCACCACCACCACCACCATCCTCATCTGAGGAGAGGATATTGATTGCTTTGTTACACCGCCTTAAGGAGGCCATGAATTGCTAATCAAAATCCAAATTCTGCAGGGAACTGCATCAGGGTAAATATTCAATCCTTGGCCATGCAAAACAAACGAGCTAAACTGTTGGGGGACTGGGAGAAAATGCGGCACGAGTTATGGTAATTTGTTTTTCGTTAATTTGAAGAGTGACAGGGGTTTTGGGTTGTTTTTTACTAAAGGTATACTCTTTAGTTTAAGAGAAATTAAAATAACTTTGTATGGTAACGAACAGTAATTCTGGGTATGACTGACTTTCCAAGATGAACTCAAACTCAAATGCCTTCATGCTCTAACTACTGTAGGACCACAACTAATGATTAGTATAATTATCAACCGTTTTCTGGATTGATTATCCATTTGTTTAATAACATGTCAGAAAACAGTTCAAAATTAAAAGGACCAGCGTGGAAGATTTAGTGGCATTTATTGGTTTCACCCTGTCCTTCTGAGCAAAGAGGATAACCTATGGTGAGCGTAAAACATGAAAGGCACTATCTGGAGCCAGTGTTTAATTTGTCTGCTCTGGGCTACTGTAGAAACATGGCAGTTCAACATGGCGGACTCCATGAAAGAGGACCCACAGCGTCTGTTGATATAAAAGTCTCATTCTAAGGAAACAAAACGATTCTTATTGTCAGGTGATTATACACTCATGAAAACATAATTATGCATATTATAATCCATTTTTTCCATATTCTCGAAATCCCCTAAATCTGACACATTGGACTTTTAAATAAAATATAAATGCAATTCAAGTTACATCCAAAACAAATTCTCATCTCTTTTTGTTGTTTGTTTTACTAACAATATTTCTGTTGTGTGCAATAATATAGTTTTTGTTGACTTACAATTCTAAAAATAATCTAATTTTATAGATGAAAACATGTTTGAACAAAACCAATCTAACCCCTGTGAGCGCTATTGGCACACTCATGTAAAACAAATCTTGGCTGAAAACACACGTCATAGTCAAGTGTTGTCTCAGCAGAACACTGTACAAAAAAAATTACTGGTGACATGTTTTTCCTGGTCTGGCACTTGATTCCACCCTCCTGCCTAATGTCTGAACACTCCTAGATGGTGATACCACTCCAAAAAACACTGAAGTGTTTAAAGTACTGCTTTAACACACACACACACACACACACACACACCTCCATTATTATCCCTCTGGCAGCAAAATAATTTCCCTTCACGTCGAGATAAAGTGTGTATACTTTGACATATGCACTCAGGCAGTTGGCTGAATACAAGAATCAATATGAAATGCTGAAATGAGATTCTTACTCTTTTCTACATGGACAATGCTTTTATTCAACGTGAGGTCAAAGCTGCCCTGAGTACTTAGAATACATATAGGAATAAATACAGTCATGCTGAAAAAGGAGCTACTTCTTCCTCCAATGGACATCGATGAGACTGATGGGACCTGGACGGGGACATTTCGGGTTTATGCTTTCTGTGTAGTCTGATATGACCTCAACATGAACGCAGATATGCTGCCTGGCAACTTGCTTTTTATGCCTTTCGTGCTTGTTGACACCTGGCAGAAATGACAAAACGTCAACGCCTCCATGGAGCCGCAGAAAATAAAAAATCTGCAAATGTAATGCCGTCCATATTGGCTGAACGGTTGAATTAGAGAATGATGCATTTGCTTCCACATTAGGCATCTTGGAGACTTGAATATATGGAGGCTAAAGGGACAGTAAGATTGGTTTGCTGGAGACGTCTTTGTCAAAAAATAAATTAGGAATTACAAAACAAGGCATCATTTTAATTACTTAAGTTTTGAGGACCACTACATTCACTAAGAGGATATAACTGAAGCTTCTAGCTCTCAATTCTGACCTAAAATTATGAGCAGACCAGTTATAATTGATTTTCATTTAGAGTTTATCCCCTACTTTGCATCTGATTTTGTTCCAGAATTTTGTATTATGGATTTTCATGTCTTTTTGATTAAAAATAAACCATGATAAATCCCTGGATTTTATTAACATATAAACACTGAATAAATAAATAATGAGCCTTAAATAAAACGTGTGAAAACTGGACAGTTAAATTATCCCTATCACATTTTGATCTGAGAAAATAAGCGACTATGTAGCACTTCAATGCTCTTTTTAAGCCAACATTAGCGTTACATAAAGTATGAAACAAGATGTTCTTTCAACTGAACTAACACTGTGTAATAGACTGGCAAAAGAACAGGGCTGTGACCTAATGACAGCCTCTTTCAATGGCAAAGATAGCCCGCAGTGAGTCAGAAGCACTGGAAAAATAAAGATGCAGCATTTTTGACCCCACACTACCACGGAGAAGTCAGGGTGCACTGATGCTGCACCAGGTCCTCAATTATCCCCATGCCACTTCATGCCATGCCCAGTTGTGATACTGGCATCCACTTTGCATCTGGTGACTTGGAGCCCCATCAAACTTTAGCACACCCAAGGCTGATACAGCTCAGTAAGTCCACTTCCAGACCCCAGCAAAAGGCATCGTTTTATTAATTAAAGGATATTATAGCAGGGAAAACTATTTGCAGATTGCAGATCACTGTGGACTGATAAAGATACAGCCCAGCAGTCAACGTAGCGGTGTGCTGGATGGAGAAGTTAATTTCCAGACAGTACATATACGGTATGTACAATGATATGTATTACTGTAAACAAAAACTGATTTATCTTCTGTGTTTATCCTCAGTGTTTTCCAGCAGTCACATGACAACTTAACTATATAATTGAACAGCCAGCTGGCATATTATTCCTTAAATTGCCGCCTCAGATACAAGTTATTCCTCAAACCCAAACTTTAACAAAAGCTATTGATTTTTTTTTTTTTAAGCACAAGCCATCTGTGGAATTGTTTCCCAAGGATTTCTTGTAGAATTACCATTGCATTAAATCTGCGGAGAGGGGCAACAGTGTAAGAGCTTCTTCAGACTCTTAATGTAGTATTGAGTGCTGCACTCATAGTCGTCATAACAACCTGAACATTTAATGAAGCTCTTAGCCGGAGAGTGTCTGCATGTGGAAAATGAGTGAAGAGGAGAGAGTTGGTGCTTGAAAGACAGCAGATGTGTCCAAAGGGACACGTGAACTGCTTATAATTACGCATTTCTGCAAAAGGAAAACCGCAGGAGCCACACAGTCTTCAAGAAGTGATTGAGAAATGTCCATGATTTCACAAAGCTCAAGCACGACAACAGAGAGCCACAAAACCACTGCTGATACTAAAACAACTGCAGAAAACAACATGAAGGATTCCTATAAGACCACAGAACGTCCACATCAAACCTTTGCTTGTTAGAACCAGTGCCAAAGCAAGAAATCAAATGCGCAGGGTACGAATACGGACATAGCTGTGATGCACAAACCCTCTTAGCTTTCTATTGACATGGGGAAGATCCTGGGTGACACTGAGCTTTCTACTGCCTCAGTGATTTTAACCTTTAGTTCATGCTGCCCCCTAGAGGTAGCAAAACAGCAATCTGAGCTGTAGCAGACAAAACACTTGCAAGCAGCAGTGAAGAGCATGGAGGGATTGTGCTATTTCTTTTCTGTTCTATGTGACATGCCAGAGATGAAGATGTGGAAATTAATATAATCAAAATAGAGGTTTTTCTTACCTGTGAGTTCACAATGTTCCATAGCAGGGGAGCAGGACATGGAAGAAAAAAGAAAACAAATTTCTCAGTGAATGATTTTTATTAGAGGCAATGAGCAAATAAGTGACTTATAAGCAGGTTCAAGGGGCAGTGGAGTGCTACAATCACATAATTTTCTACTAAAACAGCATGATGTTATCATTTAATAAATCCACCAGTGGATGGGTGACCTGACCCTGACTCCTGATGAGAGCTGGGATAGACTCCAGCCTAACTCAAGACCCTGACCAGGGTAAGTAGTTTAGAAAATGGATGGATGGATAGATAAGACAGACATTAGCCGAAGACAGACCAAATACTACAACTCAAAATCATTACAATTTACAGCTTTTGTAGACATGTAGACTCTGAATATATGTATGACTATTCTTAGAAACAATGACATTGTTTCTGTTGAGCAGTAATCGATATAACTCATTGTTTGCGGGAAAGTTTCAGAGACTGATACCTCAAAATAAGAACAAATGAAGCCAAATCTATCTGCACTGCTGGATAGTACCACTTTACAGGTAAAAAAAAAATCTGGATTAGTGGTATTATTACCGTCAACAAGTGTTGTTGAACTGCAACACAAACCGGTGCGGTCAGGGGGATTTGAACAGCAAATTTAAACAGCAGCTCAGCACCTCTAAGTAGCCGTCAAGCTGTTCCTAAGTAGCTCTTGATCTACCTGGTGAGTTCACACAGAAAAAACGTGAAATCATTCACTGAATATTAAAAGCACCAAAACTGTAGATGTGAGAACTTCAATCAGTGGAAGAAAGACGTAAAGAAATGGCTATTTCTTTTATTTTATCACTATGTGATTAAAAAAAAAAGCAAGAGAGCAGGATTAAAACACCATGCACAGTATAAATAATGAACTCATAGAAAACTGTTCTGAAGCTACTCAAATGTTTTCATGGTAAACAGAAATGACTGTTTGGCCCTCCATGAGGCCAACCTGCAAGGACTACAGTAGGGTGGCTCTGTAATGAAGGTGTTTGTTGTGGGTGTCTGATGTAATGTTGTGTAGGTGATGAGGCAATTCTCTTCTGGTTCATAGGAATCGATTTCAGTTCCTCAGTTTCTCTACCAATTTTACAGACCAGCATTGGCTGAAATGGTATCAGCACCGAGCCTTTAGCGCACAAACAGCTGAAAAGTAAAAGCAATTTCTGTGTTTGTCTTTTAAGGAGCAAACCAGAGCTGAAACAGTAAAGAAGAGTGATAGTGTGCTGTTGTTAGTCTGAAAGCAAAAATGTGAAAACTACAACTCCCACGCACAAGCTACAGAGGTCCACGAGCTGTGAGGAGACCGAGGCGTCAAGTCACAGGGATGAAACTACTTATTTTTCACTTTTCCCCACTTTACTTTCACATATTTCTTTACTTATTTTTCACTCTTAGTTTTAACTGTTTCTGAGTCTTACACATTGAAAACGCTCGAACCAAAATGCTGTAACATGAAATAACTTGAACATAAATTGCTGCAATCATTCAAAACATTTCTCAAAAGGCCGCTCTCAAAACTGCCTTTAAGTATTTTTTTTTTTTTTTTGGTCAAAGATGGACACCTCAAACAGACTGTAAAGCCCAGATTTGTGGATTCATTCATCTCAATATGACTGCCAACACACTGCTTTGTTAAACTTTGCTACATTTTTTGTCCTGCTTCACACAAATAAACTACTTAATCAACTGAGCCACTAAAAGTCATAACTTCCCCTCTGAGGATTAAATGCCATAAAAGTCTTTCAAACCGTCTTTTGTTGAGTTTATGTTTTTTATGTCTTGCTGTGTACTTCATCGTATGAGTACAGTTACTTCATTGAAAACCGATGGCATGAAAACTAAATTTTCATTTGGAAATTACTTCATGTTTGGGGCATGCTGTAAAACGTCTTGGTCATGATCGAACTAACTGTAAATAAGCTGAACTTTTCCAGATCTTTTTGTTGCCCTGAGAGCTAACCGGACTGGACCAGATAGTTTGTTACACAAGTGTTTGGGGGGGGGGGGGGGGGGGGTTGTATCTCCGTCAGATCAACACACATAAGGTAGTCACACTCTTACCTAAGCCAGTTGAGAGAAGAGACTCAAAACATCTTTTTTCATCAAGAAAAGCCTTCAGCGCTGTTCTTTACTCTTCTTCCAATAAGGAATTACTCTACAGTTCTGATATAACTGATGCTATAGCAACTGATTGGTCTGTAAACACTGTGTTCAGACACGCATAGCTTGAAGGCTGGTGAGATGAATTCTTGAGTGATCTCATAACCTTGCATGTCCAGGTGCCTCACAAGGTTATCTGACAACAGTTCAAGATGGATTTTAAAGCAGGTTTGAAGAAACAAGAAATTCATACTCAAATCTAGATAACTCAGTTATCCATGTATGAAAAACAGGGTCCAGGTTACACTATGTGGTGGTCATGGAGATGTTTGGAGTGTCTTAAGTTTATTATGTCCTTGCCTTTGCCTCTGACTCCTAAAAAAGAAGTATATTTGTTCATAAGTAATTCTCACTTGCACAATGGAACCTTCTTGAGAAGTTAAAAATGTCAAAATCAATCATCATGAGTGTTGGAGAAATGTTCAGTCAGAGGGAATCATCTCCACTGAGACTGAATGACTCAATTTAGTCGGGACAATAATCAGCCCATCCAGTGTGACTAGGGAGGGTGATTCTGCTCCTCAGAGATAAGAGCAGGAGTCATCTTTCCTGACGAAGGGAAAAATTTAATGAATGAACGACTGAAAGAAAAGAGAAAAAATAGGAAGGGAGAGTGACGAAATTGATATGAGGTGCGCAAAGCGAGGGTTGATGCTCTATGAACAGCGAGTCAATATTCTGCCAGGCATGCAGCCATCTTCCGTCTGTTCTATGCCCTCAGAGGGCGACTGAAAAGCAGCTATAATTTCCACTTCATTGTACCGTTAATGACACAAAGGAGAGGTATGTGTCCTTGAACGACTAGGAAGACATATTTAGATTGCATATTATTCTTGCTATCCATTGAAGGAGATGTAACTCCCACACTAACCAAAGTATGAACTCTGGGAGGAAGGCAGCTTTAGCCTATACAGCTACTGCAGCAAGGAAATTCCTCCAAGCAAATGTTGTAAGAGAGAATGAACTATCACGCGGGTGAGGCATTCATTCATATTCTTAATGCATCTATTCACTAAGCTCCTGGTACTAGCTGATGTATCCTTTGGTCATATTTTGATGTTATGCTTGAGGAACTTACTGTACAATAATTCAGCACAGAGAGACCGAGGGGGAGACGGTCAAGACAGAACTAATGTCTGAGTCACCAAATTTACATTAATAGGAGCACATTTAAAATGAATGCATCTGCCTCCTCAGAGCAACAAAGCCTTAATGTTTTGAATAATAAAATGCAGAAAGTCAGGAGAGTGCAGGAAGACAAATTTAATTGAACATGTTTGACCATTCTGAAGCTTTTCACGCCATGTGGGCAGACTGTTGCATTCAGACTGACAGCAGCTTCTTTAGTAATGTCAATAAACCCTGCACGGGGGTCCTGAGACAAGAGGGCTACTGCAAACAGATGCAGGATCATCTGGCAAAATAAAAACACAATGCATGCCACATTTTAGTGAATTTCCCCAGTGTGGGATCGTTAAATCTACCTTATTGTCCGTACTGAATATTATCCTGAACGTGCAAGCCTATATTCCTGGTAGAATACTTAACATTAATTCTTCTGTTTACCTTGAGAAAGTCATGACCATAGATCAAATGAATGCCGCCATAACTTTCCTGAGTTGTAAAATTCTGCCTCATCGTATTATAAACCCCTCTGCAGTGTTTTGGCATGTGATAAGCCTTCAAAGTCATGGATGTACTCCTCAAACTAAACCGCCAGGATCATATTTCATTTCCTCACCGGTACCTGTAGTAACGCAGACCCTTGTGGTTTTTTTAACAGAGTGCTATTTCTGGTCTGAACACGGCCTTACTTGTCAGACCTGGAGGTACAGTACACCAGAGCCAAGGTCATTTATAAACTGCACAAATTATAAATATGGATGTCATGGCCCCAACCTGGCAGTCATCCATCATCTCTCTCACTGTACATGCTGCTAATCAATGTCAGATGATGTATCGGGTACAGTATCTCACACAGACTGAATATGGTCGCTACATACAACTGCAAGAGGAGTTACTACACATCTATACGGGATATTATATGTTCACTTTTGGTACACAAAGTTGTTTTTTTTTCTTCAATTAGTCTTACCTGTCCAAAAACAGAAAACATGCAACTCCAAATCTGCCTATTTTAAAAAATAAATAAACTGAAGCATTAAGTCTTATTTTAGGATTTGAAAAAGTTCTCCTACTTAAATCAAGCTGCAAGTAATAATTTCATTGTCTAATAATCTAGCCATAATTTCCAAGATTAATCGCTGTCTACAGCATTCATCTGGGTTTCCCAAAGTCTAAGATGACGTGTTCCAATGTCTTGATTTGCCCAACCAAAAGTCCAAACCCAAAAATATTCAATTTACAACTGTAGGAAAATAAACAAACAAATAATCATATTATAACAGCTGGAATGAGAGAAATTGGAGTCAAAATGGTTAATTGATTGGAAAAATAGCTGCTGCCAATTGACTAAATGATAAATCAACTACTTGTATGCAGGTCTATTCTTAAGCTACGTAAATAAAAAAAAAAAAAACATCCCCACAAAACCTTAAAAAAAGGGGCCTTTTTTTGGCCCAAGAAAGCTTGACGTTATAAAGACGAATGGTTTTCATAGATCAGCTATGATATTCTATGAATTAAGCAAACCCAACAGATGAATAGTGAATAGTAGAAGCGTATGGACCATGAGCATTTCACACAACATTCAGCGTTTTTCATAGTACAATGTCTTTAAGCCTTTGGATAATGTGCTTCAGATAATATAAAATGTGGACAACAAGGTCAGGTCAAGACACCTGTACAAGAACTTTCCACACAATACAATGTGCTCCAAGAAATAGCTTTATATAAAATCAACAATTACCATTTGCGCCCAACACAGTCCCTTTGTCCTGTTGCCTAAATAAACACTAAAAATACAGCAGCAGCAGAAGTTACGTTCATGTTTTCTAACCTTTTTCCTCTTTTCAAAAGTTATCTTGCTCTGTTAGAGACCTTGCATCCTACACAAGGTATAATCCCCTTGTTGCTAAGTATTTGAATTTCTGCTTAACCTCTCAACAACAACAGACCTAACCCTAACCAGCTAAGGTGTACACATGCATACACTCACCTACAAAACCTTGTCTTCCTTACATTAAATTAATAAAGAGGTACTTGATACTCCAACTGTAGTTGAACACCAAGAGGAGGTGAGAAGCTCAAGGTTTTTTGTCATTCCAACTAGTCAATATGAAGAGCTTTCAGGTGCACAGGGTTTTGAAACAGTATAAAGCTGCTATCAAAACATACCAGACTTTGAGTGTTTTCACTGAGTGCATACAATTACAAAAAATGTGTTGCCCTGCGTCTCACTGACAATGCAAATGCCATCTAACTTAGAAACTCTGGTAAACAGCATTGACAATACCAACAACTTTTACAACGCACTGAAGCAAAAAAAAGTTCACAAACTGACATTAGACAGCATCGTTTTTTGCTGGAACATGATAGTGCAGGAAGTCACGGACTGCAGCAAGTGTCCAGACAGCACTGCAGTGCATCAGAAGTGTACATCAAAAACAGGGAGACCACACACTGTGACTCAGACAGCAGGGTTCATAGACAGATTAAACAAACTATGCAGACGGCCACATCAGTTACAGCCGGTCAGCTATCCATTCTGAGGCTGTCTTCACTGATGACCAGATTATAGCGAGCAGGACATTGTGAAAGGCACAGGAGCGGCTTGTTGAAGGTCAGTGCTGAGAAATGCAGATACTGAGACAGTGGGAAAAAGGCCCAGATACGATGATTCACAGCTCATATTTCTGGACGCAAATCACAGCTATGTCTGGTGAAGCGGCTGATTGTAAAAACGAAAAAATGACACCAAAGAACATTAACGTTATTGATGATGACGGAGAAGGCAACTGATCAGTATGGAGTGTTTAAAGCGTCTGAAGAGCATTTAAAGAGACTAAAGTTTGGACAAAAAGCATCTTTAGTTATTATTTATTAAGAGGAACACATAACTTAACCATTCTGCTTCATCAGGACAGATGGCGCTCTCAGCTCGACCCGTCGCATTGACCTATCAGTAGGCTAAAAATGGACGAGTACACCAGAGGGCGACGCCATGATGATCTGATAATCACACCACTAAAACATCTGAGTGTGTGGAAGTATTTTGGGGTCCACACCATACATGGCAAAATTACAAACATTTGGACTGGAAGTAATCCCCACTCGGCTAGTGGAGCTGAGTGGTAACAACTCTGGTGAGCACAGGTCTTCCCTGGTTGTTCGCACTGCATCAGAGGACATTTGTGCCCAACACCAGGTGACATTTACTTCCTACTTAATAGCAGCCTATGTCCCAGCATTTGTGAGTGTGTGAATGGACCGTAGCTCTGGACTCACCCTGGCTTGCTAACCAAGTAAGATTTGATTGTGTTTGAATTAATTTGGTGTGAACCACTGACAGTATAAAGAATGGATGGTGTATGTGTGACGTCACCCAAAGAGCTGTTTTGAAGCCTAAAATCTCTGGCTCTGGCCACCACCATGTTGGCAGCCCACCGCCTCCCGCCTCCCAGCTAAGAATTGGCAACTATGTGGATCAATGGTAGACCTGAGGCAGGCTGAATGACGCCTGGGTGCTCAAACAAGCCATCTGTAACAGCACCTACCGGTCAATCAAAGCGGCTGTTAATTTTAACTTTAAGCCTTAATATAATTTGAACAAGTGAGTTAAATAGAAATTCACCCTCAGTATTGTTGTCATGAACAAGAAAATTAGCTACAGAGACCAAAACCTTTTTTGTACCAGGCCTGTACAATGTCATGACAATGGCACTTTAATATGGGGGCTTATGGAGATTGACTCGTTTTGGAGCCAGCCTCAAGTGGATGTTCAAGGAACTGCAGTTTTTGACACTTCCACATAAGCTTCACTTCACAGCCACGGAGGCTGCTGCTTGGTATGAACCCATGGGAGAACCTTGAATTATGAATTTTGTTTTGTGGGAAAAACAAATGACAGACTGCATTGACACTTTTGTTTATATAGATGGCAGCTTATGAACTCTAAAAGCTGAAATATTTCAAACATGTCAAAGCAGTTCAAATGTGATCACTGTCACAGCAGGGTCGCACAAAGAAAAGTGCTTAATAAACCTCAGCAGCTTTAGTGCGGGAGGTAAGAAATAAACAACAGGTTTTTACAAGAACAAACTAAAAAAAAAAAAAGCATTGCATTGCAACTGAAAAGAGGCGGTTACTCCAGTGGCATATTCAGTCTATTATACATCTCCAATAGTGTTGAATTATGCAACACAAAATGTGTGCCATGCAGCACAACTGAGATGAATAATTTAACAAGTCATGTAGGTGTTTGCATGTGTGAAAGATAAAGTGTTTAGGAGGTTTCATTTTGCTCCATATCTTCATTTAAAAGACAGTGTTTAGGAGCTGTGACACTTCCCTAAAGGAAGAGCGTATCTTTTCTCAGCTCATGCAGTATCTAACAGTGTGGGAAATGTCAGTGCCTTCAGGCAGCTCTGTGGCAGGTGGGAGCACATCGCTATCCAGTATGCTCTGTATGTAAAGCACCACAACACTATACACCCCGAGCTTGAACTCAAGAGGTATTTAGATCAGGTTTAAGTTTACCGATCACATGCGATGTCAAAATGCAAAGACCGCCCGGTTAGAAATGACTATGGAAGAGTCTTATGACAAGGTATTCAGAAAGTTATTGCTTTTTTTGAACACATTATCTGTAGACGTATTTCATTTGCACAACAAAATATTATAAGGCTAGCGAGATGATTTCAATCAAAGCGGAGTTGTTTTTTCAACAACATAATAACAGTCTTTGGATGCCATAGTTATGAGTCTACACTGAAATCGGGGGTAAACAAAACTCTTTGGCTGATCTGGGGTGCTGTGTAGCTTGCTGACTGGATATGTGTGCTCCCTGGAATGGAACCGCTTCTCAGAATAGCCAATGGCAGATGCCTTCCTCCCCTCTGTGTTATTTGGAGCCCAAGGGCAATGGAATCCAACCTCCTGCAGAGTACTGTGGTGTGGTCCTTAGTTCAGGACAGAGAGAAGCGCTCCTGTGGACGAAATCAGCCGTGTCTTGGTCATTGACTCATGCCAGCAGTCAGCTTGTGTGCTTAACAAATGGGGTCAAATGCATCAAGGTGACATGATGGGATGACTCTTTGTTGCAAACAGAGGAAGTGGTCTGTTCAATGCATATTTTCAGTCTCCAAATAAGATCTAGCGAGGAGATCTTGATTTCTTACAATCACAATTTCCTAAAGACCAATGTGATGTCTTCAAAGGTCTTCCAATCAATAGTCTAGAACCCAATAATATTCAGTTTAAGGTCACATAAAGCAAATACAAGACTGAGACCCACAAAACTGCAAGAAGCTGCATGATTTCATTGCCAAGATGGTTTAGCAAGAGGAAGTATATTAATTCTATGTCGACTGACTAATCGATTAATTGTCTTGTCTTCTACTTAATACTCTAAACCAACAAAATATTTAATACATTTTTATGGTTGCTTGAGTCTTTCCGTAGCGGTCCAATTTTCTGGTTTCTTGGGGATAATACATTAAGAGGAAAATAGAAAACTCTGAAATTTAAAATATACATATCCAAATGGCACAAACTGTCAAACACTTCAAAAGTAACATCAAACTAAGCAAGGAATCTCACTTCAGCTTCACTCCGATGTGTTACAATGCATTGCGTCAGTAATGAAGGAGGGAAAAAAAACAAAGGTTTAAAAAAAGAAGAACTTCAAAAGATTAATTAGCTTCTTGTGCTGTCAAACACGATATTCTACATTTGGTTATCCAAAAACAGGAGGGGGAAAAGGGGTTAAAAGGCCTGAGTGATGGTGTTTGTGAGGCAGCACGATACTGTCAGGAGAGCTTTACTTTCTTTACAACAGTTCTCTACAGAGACCGACATTAGTAAAGGCAGCTGCTCATCGAGGGCAGCAAGTTTATCCAAAGTGAAAGCTGACTTCTACTGAACAGTGCCAGGTAGGAGCAGCAACATTTATGGAGCAAAATAAATGTACTGCCCATATAATGGAGCTTCATTTACTTAAATTTGATAGCGCTTAATAAAGTGCACATAAAAATCTGAATGGCTGATGTTGTTAAGAGACTTTTAGTATTTTATCCAGGTGCTATTTTGGCTTGCACAGATCTGTTTTCCTGTAGTGGTTGCTGTTAGTGTTCCTGCTGTGACAATTTTTCATTATAAGCACAAAGGAGTTCATTTTTCCACCAATTATTCTAAGATTTGTGATGCTCGTGAAATTGTTTTTCCAGTTAAAATTAATTTCAGGTCTCAGTTTACTGATAAGGCGACGCTGTGTTGTAATTTAATTTGACAAGCTACTCAATTTAAACTGTCACTCAGAATTTCATTGTCGTACTCTTAAATGTGCAGAAATTATCACAGAATATTGACTGGTTGTATCAACAGGTTGCAGTTTTGCAAAACAACTCAAAATGAAACAAAAAAAGAAAAAGGACAGCAAAGACAGGGTCAGGACTGATGCTAAAATTAACCCAAACACTGAATTAGCTGAGGTGAATTAAAGGTTTTAGTGATGGAAAACAGTTGGTTTTGAAATATGAATAGTAAAGACAAATAACACTTGAGTCGCTATAAGATCATCTGACTCAGTAGTAGCAGGATCAGGAGCGGTATCAGGTCGCCCTAGTTGTCACATAGCGGGCAGGGACAGACAACTCAAATTGAAAGTGAATACGAATGTCCTCCTCGGTGTATCCAGGCACAAGTTCTCAAAAATAGATGGTACAAAAAAACAGTGCATTTGAATAGTGACAGATGGGTTCTTGATGTCTTTCTGTACATGTCATCACGATCATGATTAGATGAAAGAGAAAATGCATAAAAACTAATTAATTCACAGATAAAGCAATTTTTTTTAGATGGCATTGCGTCCTAATTAATGTGTTGACAGTGGAAACAGTATGCAAAAAGAGTCCCTGTGTGGACACATATGCGTCTCAGACCAACGGGCTACCAGCATGCAGCTCACAGTCTTAAACTGACTAGGCTGAGAAAGGCGAATGAAACAAATAAAACACAAAACTAAATAAAACTACAGTAGTTGAGTGGCTCTAATTAAATCTATCTAGAGACAAAACCGCAGGAAACTCTCGTGTCAAACTCACTAAAGAAAGTTGCAACACACCCACAACACCTGCTCAAACAGCAAATGTATCTTGCTGATAGCTGTTGATATAGACATAGCTGCTATGGGCAAGTCCAGATCACCTTACTCAACAGGCCTGCAGAGCAGGGTGTGGCGAGTGAGAAAAGTAATACCGCAACTAAAATGTCCTGCTGTTAATGTTCTATATCTTGATCCGCTATCTTCTGCAACAGCTGGATGCCGATTCTGGCTTCCGGAAATACAGCGTCTTCTCCAGGGCACGTTTTAATTGGAAATTTAACCCTGGACTACTTTCGTCAGTTCAATATGAGAAGTTTTAGGGCCCATGTAGATCTGACTTTAAGTTTCTCAAGAGACATATTAGATACAAGAAACAATACTGCCTCATAGAAAGCTGTCCACGATAAAATCCATATTTTACACTGGAATCAGAGTGAGAAATTCACTGCTTACTGTCTTTCATGAATAAGAAATACAAGCAACATAGATAGAAAGTTGAAAAATACAAATTTACAGGATGATTTGTTTCTTCCGAAGACACAGTTTCAGGCGTCTTCTTAAGTTGTACCATGCCGCAGAGACCCTGGGAAATCCCAGCTATGCCATTCACTGGAGACAGCTGCCACATGCACAGCAGAGCCCACGTGGCTTCATGCTCTGCATGGACCACCAACCCGATGAACTGGCATTATGGGACCTTCCATTTAGCTCATCCAGCAAAACAGACTTTGTAAACAACCTTAAAGCTCAAGTTCCTTTTCTTCAGTGTAGAGTTTCTTGACTTGCTTTCTTTTTTTAAAACAACAAAAGCAAATAATCAAAAGCACAAGTGTTCCTCAGATGCCTTAGTGTTACCAAGCAAACAAACTCTAAGACCTTTTCATGCAATAGTGCCACTGGCAGAGTTTAGCACCTTAACTCAGGGAGTAGCATAATAACATTTCCCCTTGTTTAACAGACAAACCCATTTTCATCCTGCTGGAGACAGGATGAAACCATCTCCTCCTGTCAACCATGACAGAAGTGGAACCCATCATTTAAAAGATAATCAGAGGCGCTGTGAGGCTGAGCTTGCCAACATGCACACTATGATAATGCTAACATCCTGATGCTAAGCAAGTATGATGTTTGCCATGATCACCATCTTTGTTTAGCATGTCGCTAATAGGAACGAATCAGAGTGGACAAAATGATTTTTTTGGCTACAAAAAGGAAAGAACAAATCAATTTCAACTAAAGACGACAAGTGTTTGATGCTAAATAAAAGTATGACTAACATACAATTATAGAGGCTGCATGTAGAGATTGTAGAGATGTAATTAGGGATGATGAATAACATCTTATTGTCAACGGAGGTGTAACACAACAGCTTACTCTTTTGTCTAACCTCTATTTTTATTTTATTTTTTTTAAATCACTACAGCCTCGCCTCGCAGCAAAGATTTGACTAGATATTTTTAAGCCCGTGGCTGGGTGAACTAGAGAAACCTCCCGCTGCGGTCTATCTCGCCTTATCCTTTGAACCTACTGCTTAACTACTGCATAAACAGCACTAATTAAAATGAAATCACCATAATAGACCCTTTGTCTCAAAACGCTGGTCACCACAGCACCTAGCTTTGATCTGAGAGAAAACTAAGAATGGAAAAAGGACAAGGCGACACTCCCCAGTCATTGTGACGTCTACCCTTATATCTATTTCAGTCTTTGCCTGATATTTAACATCGTTGATCCTCACTAACCAATCTATCTCCATCCTTTGTGGACAGATTGGAGGGTAATACTTTGAACTACCTATCTTTCTATCTCCGATGACGTTAAGGAAACACTGTCAGCACCACTGTAATGTAGGCCAAATGTAGCCGTACAAAAGCAGTTGCCGTCCTTTTGCCAAGATGTTTTCAGCTCGATGTCTAAACTTGTTGAATTAAGTTACTTTAAAGCGCCAGCTGAATGTTGGTCGATCATAAGTATACAGTCCTTACTAACAGCTGAGGGAGACCAATAAAATACCTGCAAAAAGAATACTGGGGTTACGATAGAAAGGTCGATGAGTACCGCAACACAGAGTAAACAAACTGGGGTCTTTAAATGGAAACAGTATAATGTTGCATCTCTTCAAGCCTCGTTGAGTTGTCCTGGATTTCAGATCATAATGTATAAGACATGT
Source organism: Argyrosomus regius (assembly GCA_946959425.1). Lineage (NCBI taxonomy): Eukaryota > Metazoa > Chordata > Actinopteri > Sciaenidae > Argyrosomus > Argyrosomus regius. Next base: position 10,576,722 of record OX336883.1, read on the forward strand.
ATTGTAGTATCAAATTATAAAAAAGGAGTATGATGTATATTTTAATAAATCAAAACTAAAATTACAACTAAATCTACAATTTACAAGAAACAATGGAGTGACGAGCGCTAAATGCAATTATATATATATATATGATTTGCCATGAGAATTTTTAATTGATTAAAATAAACTTTTTGTGAATGTGTCCTAACTGCCAGCGACAAAGAGATTAGATATCTAGATCTCGTCATCTGGAGGGTTTCTGTCTTTAAAAACTGTCCCGGGCTCATTTGGGAACAATCCTACTTGACACCAGAGTTTTACTTCATTAATCTCCAAGTCACTCTGCCCATAATGTTGAATTAATTCAAGGATGACAAAGGAGACTTTTAATGCAAGCAGTGTTGTTCTTACAGCGTTTATCAAGCAACCTAATTTGCTGTCAAAGACGAAGACGTTACTAATGTCATAGTTAGAGAGTGCGGATGTCTTGGAACTGTTTCAACCTTCAACTTCCACTGAAACATTAAAAGAATTGTTCACTCCAATGCAAACTTACAATTCAAAAAATCTGCCATGTAGACTTTTGTTAATGTCGGTATAAATAAGTGATTTATGTTAAATCATCACCCGTCATGAGTCACACTGTTAAAATTCCCAACACAGGTGGATATACTGGAGGCTATTTATTTAATTTGTAGAAATTTCAAGACAGACAGACTACTGTATATAAACATCCCATAATAAACCAAAGGATTTATTAATCTGAATATTCAAGATATTATCTGTGTATTTAACATAAAAATATACTACTTTTTGTGACAATTACTCCATAAACAGCAACTGAAGAATGTATTTTTCCTATTTCCTCTCGAATTAATGCATTTACAGTATATCTTCATCTAAAACCTATCCTAAAAATAGGCTCATTGGCGACGGCCTTTTTAAGGTTATATGTCGGTGTCCGTCGTCAGCCATGGGTGGAGCTGTGGCAAGCGAACTTTGCATCTATAAGCGTATGGAAACGACTACAGTACATCTGTTGCGTTGGCAACTTTACCTTGATTAATTGATTTTTAAATTCAGCAGCAGCTTTGCCATTTTGATCAAACAGTAGTTACACAACGCAAAAACAACCTGGTGAAAGGGGGTTAGGTAAGTATTGGATAACCTTTGACATTTTTGGGTTGTGTTGCTGGCCTAGAACAAACAATACTCACCCGTCTGCGACAGAAAGGCAAACCCTGAGCAATGATGTTGATGCTAAATATCTTGAGCACTTTCTGAGGAGGTAACGGTTCCTTGGCAACATCCTTGCGGTCAGCTTGGTTGAGTGGCTGACTCTCCAGCGGGACGTGCAAAGTCTTCTCTTTCCCACAGGCACCATTTGACATCTTTCTCCGAGCACCAGACGACGAGAAACGGGGAATAGGGCAATGCCGCAGCATTGCAAAAAAGGCCGTCTACTGGATCATATCCCAGAAGGAGATTCGAACACTTGCCGACTATCGCCGCAAGCTGATATCGTTTCTCAAAAACGATGTAGTATCTTCCTTGTGTCGACGTATCGGTATTGCGCCTGCTGAGCCTCTGCACCTACCTACTTAGACCTCATCTCCCTGCTGACTGCCACCCTTTAAAATATCTCTGGGGTGTGAGGTCACTGTTGCGCCCAAGCCAGGCAGAGCAGCTGCTGTCAGGGCCTGAAAAGAGAATGGACCAACTCAGCCTCTCCCCCCTTAGACAGGCACTGTGGAATCCGCTCTCATGACCCCCTCGGTGGTGGAATGTGTACCAGCAGTCGTCCTACACAGCACACATGTCCAGTGAGCTTCCTCATTGTGGTCATTCTCTGACCCCCCTCTGGTCCTCCCAACTTAGTGGGCTACATCATCACTGAGCCCAGTTAGCTTTTCCCCCATGAACTGTCAGCGTACAACAACAAAACAACAGACTACTTTATCCTCGTCTGAATCACATTTGTCAACTCAAGTGTTGAAGCTAGGATTTGTTACGTGCTAACCTTCTCTGACTCTTCCATGAACAAAGGTGCTCAGGAATGTCAGTAACTCTGTCTATGTCAGCGAAGAGGCTGAGGATATTTCAGGAGACGACCACACCGGTTCGATGTGTGACACATGCACTCGAACAAGGATTCACTTGACCAAGTGTCAAGAGGGATGGACTCTTCTAAATCTTTGAAAGTATCTTTGCATGGAGCTACAAAGAGAAGCAGCAGCGGGATGTTGGTCTTTTTCAATTGAACCTCGCTACACCGCAAGGCGCTAATGTCAGAGGTGTGAAGGTATGACAGTGCGTAGGCGCAACAAGTAGTTCAACAGCAGAGAGTTCAGAAAAAAAAAAATCTATATGGCATTTATGCTTATTCCCACAGAAATTTAATATGTAGCAGAAAAATGCTGACAATCAGTGCTGAATATGTATAAATCTACAGACTGAGCGAGTGGAGACAGACTTCCCTGTGTGCATTTAAATGTCTGAAAATGTGGGAGCAGAAACACCAGGGCTTAACCTCTCTTCTATTCTCACATCCACCATTGTTTGAGGAGGATTACAGTGCCAGAACATCTATCAGAGTAGACTGAGGGCCCGGACACACCAGGCTGACAGTCGGCCGCTGGACACCATTGAGTGTTTGTGGCTGACCAACGCCCATAGTTTTTACAGTATGTTCAGCACAATTGGAGCAAGTCGGCGCCTTATCGGCAGCTGTTCAGCCAATTGAGCATGTTGAACTAACGGGAGAGGCTGTGTGAGAGGAACCTCTCTGACCGAACAAGCAAAAAACACACATTTTTGCCAAAAATGGACATACTTAAAACTTGCAGTTGCAACTTTCAAGTCAAACATGTCCACAATTGGTATTCAAAGCATTTTGTGAAACTAAACAGGTTCATGGTGGTGAATAAATTGTGTGAAACTGTCGTTAATTTTTCATTACTTTTCCATTTAAGAATATTGCCCCCACATCAAGCGCAGAGAAGGGATGTAACAGTTCTGTTGCAGGTAATAGATGAATATTGATCAGAGCTACTGCAAACTATAAACAGCATATGAGAGCGACACACATGGTGACAAAACACACAAGAAAAACCTGCAAGTTTGTTGGAGCTGACTGGCGATCGTAGCAACATAGGAAACTCATGCTCGAATCTGTCCATAGTGCTTCATTATGAGTGAACTATAATGTGATATTAACACGGTTGCAGAATATACATGCATGTCAGCTGTGCGCTCAACATCAGGCATGTGTGTGCAACTTCATGTTCAAACAACAGGGGATGCAATTTGTTTGATCAGCTGTCTTTTATTGGCACTCTGTCTTTAGGTTTAGCTCGGTGTGTCACGGGCCGAACTACAAAATAATATATAGTATATATAAATACAGGCCTTATTGAATATGCTACACTGATGTTTTTATCATTTCAATGACTTCAATGTCTAGTAAAAGCATTTAATTATCCCTTCATTCAGTTTACAAACTGTGATTGACAATAGTTGACATATAGTGTCAAACCACCAATGAGGCAACTGTAAATGGCTGTTTGTTTCTGACATCCCCCAGGCCTTGTAGAGGTTACTTGAGCTTTTGGACTAATCTTAGGCCATAAAGCTATTTGACAGACACACTGCTCCAGTCTGCTATAACATGATCAGCCCAAAGTAGCTGCTTAAACAGAAAGTCATGCGAGCATATTTACCCTTGTATCCTCTGCAATGCTTGTCCCCAATGACTGGAGGAACATTTTCCTTAAAAACTCTGTTATTATTATGCTACTTTTCATCGAATAACTTCTGGAAATAACACAAAGGATCTTGCATAATGTATGATTATATATTTGATTTCCCATGACCAAGAAACCAAAACTTTAGAGATTCCTCTGGTGGATGAAGGGCGGATAAATCCGCTGGAGTCCCTGGAAAAAAAAGTTTCCACAATCAGGTGTTCTAACTTTGTGCAGGAGAAATCCGGCTTGTGTCCTATGACAAGGTTGAAACTGTGTTGTGAGTATCTTAGGGGTTTTTCTTAGGGGCCCACTTGTGCCTTACAGCAATCAAAGACTACCAAAGAGTAGAAGATCAATGTCAGATATAAAAACAATGATTACAAACCATCTAATTTAGAAAAAAAACTTTGTAAGGTCATGTTACTGTTTAAAAAAACATAACTTGCTCATTAGTACCCAAAGCCATACAGTGGCAAATGTCTACTGTCGTTTTTTTTTTCTTTACTGTGTCCCAGTATGACTGACTATCCACCAAGTTTGCAATCTCTGATAAGACATCCCAAGGCTGCTGTAGTGCCAGAGGTCAAGAGTGTTTGGCTTCAACAACTCTTACAAATCAATCCCAGCTTTTCAGAGGCACCGAAATGACAGGGTGTGGCTGGAGATATAAGCCCTGTGGAAAGGCATCAATGTAGGCCTTGCCCATGTAGTATAGTCAACACTGAATAATAACAATGCCACCACGATAACGAAGGCTGCAGATCAGGCATTAGATCAAAACATGTGAAGGCCGGGACTACCTTCTTTCCAATCGATTATTAGTATTTCAGTTTATGTTTGCAGGCTGCCTTAAATAGTGCTTCACTGAGGCTATAAAAAAGCCAAAGCACAGCAAGTTTCTAGTTTTTGTAGTATCATACCTTTTACAGCTGCATATTATTATTATTAACCACAGTGAAATTCTCCCATATGCTATCCCTGCTGGTTCAATGCTGCCAATATCAGTGAAACCCTATCACTGCAGCTCTGGAGAGCGTGAGGTGACTTTGTGAATAAAAATATCATCAATAAAATATATTCCTACTGCACCCTAATGACAGGCAATGCTCAGCCTTTTAATTTAGGTAGGAGATGGATGGATGATGCAGTGTACCACCCAACATACAACAGGGTAAATATCTATATGGTACATATGTGTAAAGTGAAGGTTTCTAGTTTAGAACTGTAGTTTTCAGTAAAAGAAATAGGGACATGTCCTCGTCCTATTCACCCACACACTGTCTCTACATCAGCAAGCAATGACAATTGCTCCACCAAACACCAGAGGCATTACTAGAAAAAACAAACACACACGCTTTCACGCACTGCTGGACAGTGTCCATGTGAGTCAGGGTACAGTTCATTTCTAGGTAAAGCCTGTGGTGCAGCCTGCGCATAGCTGCAACAAGCACCCACAACCTGTAGCTCATGGATAATTGTATGTACCCGACTTTAAGGCCGCTGCCTCCCTCTGGTGTCAAAGACCGGGACAACAATGCTGCACTGCAAAATCCCCCAATACAATACACACCCTGTCAAAGGCAGGTTTTTACAACATATTTCAAGAATCTATTGTGCTAACAGCATAATCCCTAAATTCTATTAAGTGACTGTATGAATTAACTCTGTAATGCAAATTAAAGCTGCACAATTCAATAAACCCAATCACAGTTTTAGCAACCACAATTAAACCTGATCAACTCCATAACAAGCATTAACCAGGCTCTGCTTCCCAAGCATGATTGCAAACAGATTTGTCACTGCACAGACGACCTGCAAGTATAATATAACTGTGTGCTGCACGGAAGGGCAAATCCTTTCGGTCCATGTTTCTTTGTCGTTACCTCCTAAAGCAGAAAAGGCTGCTGACAAAAAGACAAGCTGAGCTTGCAAGAGCGGTGGACGTACACACGTGACAACAGAACAGATCTCTCTTTTAAACGACTGGTGATTTTCACATCAAAAAGCACTTGGATTTAAACAAAGAGAAAGAAAGAAAAAATCCTATCTCAGCAACAAAGACAGCACAGAAGACAATCAGTTGCTGTGTCCGCTGCATTATCGGACAATCCATGAAATAAAAGTGCCACACACTGGGTTAGTTCGTTAGCCTCCCAAGTGAAACTAAGCACATATGAAAAGGCAACTTGTTTATGTTTGATTCTAACACAATAAACGCCTATATCATCATCAATAAAGTCACTCAGGCCGTTGATAGTACGATGTTGAAGCCTGAAGGAATAGAGAAGACGACAAACAAATCAACAGGCCTGTGGATGTGCAGCAGTTTATAATGAGGGCTTCTGTGAAAACAAATTGTCGTCGATATATATTGGTAGTGACTCAAGCTAGATGCTTTCATGTGGGAGGATGAGAGCACTGGTCCTTTGTGGCTCAGCTCTGCCTGTGTGACAAGGCCAGTGTGTGGGAGACGCCACCTACAATAAGCAGGCTGCCTTTTCTTTGGAAAAACATTTAATTAGTGTCAATGAACGAGAGAAAATTGGAGCACTGAATGTACGTCAAATCGTGCAGGTTTGCAACAGTAAAAACAATTTGGCTGCTCATTCCTATTTCTAATTTATGTAATACATGAACATTTTTTCACATATTGAACACCCCGCTGTGCAGTGCACATTACTGTGTGGTGGTATCAGTCTGTAGAGATGTGCTTCATATTCCTGCGTATAGCTCATTGCCATGAAGCTTTCTGATCACACGGCTGTAGCAACAGAAACACCAGAATGAAATATTATTTTAACCTTGTAAAAATCGCTGTGTGAGAGGCTGCCCACGTCATTTAATCACCACTGTTCAAAAGTAAAAATCATTTTTATGGGGGAACGATTCGGTCAGCTTTGAAAATCTGATGAAAACATAACAAAAAAGAGGAGAAGTAACAAGGACATCTGTGCAACTATTGATGCTACAAACAGCTTAGAGTTAAACACATACTTCACATTCAAAGATCTGCCAGGATGTAATGTATGCAAAAATTTTAAAACGATGGCTGAGGTGTGAGGCTGAAAAGGTACAGTAGTTTGTTTTTAGTCAAGACAAAATGTACCTAACGTATCAGACACCCACCTCACAATATTAATAATTACTCTCTTCTTTTGATCCAGATAATTCAATCATTTATTCAGCCAGTGTTGATGTCAATGTAACACTCGATGCACTCTGCCCAACATCGTGCCCTATCGTTTTGTCTTATCATAGCTCTGCAGATCCATTTGCCATCAAGGGTCTCCGATGAGTCATTATAAGACATCTAATCCTGTAAGATCACATAATGCCTTAGTCATTAGTCATGAGTGATGTGTTAAAATTAAGTCCAAGATGGACGTGCAGCGGTGTACTGTAGGGAGCCTAAAATGGGTATAGTATGTTCCTGTCTATTCTTATGACAGTTTAATATAACTTAATTAGATTTTAAAGACTTTTACGTTATGAAAATCAAACTACTAACAGTCATAATCTTTAGGTTCATATTTATAAGCTGTTGATGTAAAACAGTAAAACACATAAATTAAAACACAAAATTGAGAATATTGGAATATAATCATCAAAATCCTGATTTTACTACAGTCAAGCAAATGGAAAGTACAATAAAATGTTGAAATGTCTGAAACTTGCTGTTTGTGTGTGAAGCTGAGCAGTATGAAGCGATTCAAATCCCAGTGGTTAGAGTAGTGGTACAGCAGTAGTCACGGTACATTCAGAAGTCCTGTGAGCTTCTGTTTTAATGGTCTATATGTTTGCTAATTTCAATCTTTAGATTGGTGAAATCTGCTAAAATGAATACTGCAAATGCAACAAAGACTTTCTTATTAGCAGCGGGACTTTTCAGCAAAGATGCCCACCAATTTCTCAAACATGTTTTAACCTTTAACACTTACCTTAAACAACCTTTAACATTTTTTCCACCAGCTAATGTCAAATAAGCTTCGCAGCCTTCGCAGGGACTAATGTATACAAGATAGTATGTAGATATTAACACCTGCTTCAGCTCGACCGCTATGAGCCTCATGCTAACCCAACACCATATATCCTGGCATTCAACACGTGAAAATGTCATGCGATGCATGCCCTTGTTAGTAGCATTGAATAGAAAGATATCTGCTCAAAACGTAAATCTGAACAAAGTTTTGACTGAATATCTTTGAGCTTTAAGGCTGCAGGGATGTTAATGCACCACTTAAATATTGATTCATGGAGGTATTTAACAATTTAAAAAGGTTAAATGATGAGAATGACCCCGAATATCAGCACGTTGGCATGGGGTCAAAACACAAGAGTGTCAAGTAAGAAGAGGAGATGAAGCGTCTAATTCTGGTGACCTGAGCCTACAGCACCTGGAGCCCGGGAACACAATCTGTCCTCACCAAAGACATGCTAAAACATGCACAGAAAGCTAAACGGCATCATATAATAAGCTTTTACAGTGCATCGTCTACTTTAAATGTTTACACGTGTAGTTATTTGTGTTTGGACATTTCTGCCACGTATATAATGCATGAACTTCATCTAACCCCACATTGGCACAAACATTCTTGGTCCAAACTTGGGTACAGATCCTCGAGTACAGCCCTGTGGCCGCTCATTTGACACATTCGCACTGCAGCTGTCAAAATGCACATATCATAGTTTGCAAGACTGCATACATATGATCTATGGGAACACACACAGGACCTTTAAATATGTAAGTGATATGAAGGTAATCTATATCCTACGATTGCTACTACTGGTGCTCAGCACTTTGTATCCCTGGTTTGAGTTTTTGAGTATAAATATCTATAAATTAGGTTTCACAGGAGATAACTGCATGATGATTTCAAATTCAGGTGAAATAACGGGCCTAACATAGTTTTCTTCTCGATGAATCAGTTAATAGGACTTCTATTTTTGAATATTCAAGCTTTTATCTGCAGGAGCAGCTCATTGAATGAACAAGGACACAAGACCTGTGGGCACTGGTAACCCTTAGTAACAAATCTAAGCAAAACCAAAATGCACAAATTACTTTTTTCTATATATTAGTCATTGTGAATGCTACATACAGTCTTTAAACTGGCTATACATTATTGTAGACTTCTTAAATCTGATGTTGCTGTTCTTCAAGGTGCCATTCAGCTGCCTTTAGAGCATTTCAAGCATTCCAGCACTTTCAAGCCTAGCTCCATTTTAGTTTTGGACTTACGGTCGCACAAAGCAAAGCATTTTTAGATGTCACCTTGCGTTGTGAAAATAATCGATAATGAAAAGAAGCAGCCCTTCAACACTAGAGGAAACTGCAAATTTGTAGCTTAAGATCCAAAAACTCTTGTTCAACTTATTCTCTCTAGTTTTCTCTACTTTATTGTTTCATCTACGTTTAGCTTCAACTTTTTTGATTATTATGAATTTAAATCAGAGCTGCAACAGTTGGTTGATAATACATTGTTAACCATTAAATTAATCGCCAACTTTTTTGATAATGGATTCATCATTTTAAGTTATTTCTGTTAAGAAAAAAATGTTCAGCTTCTTAAATGTGAATATTTTCTGTGTTCTTTAATCAAGTCAATGTCAAGTCAAATAAATCAACTTAACTGAATATCTTTGATTTGTAGACAAAACAAACCATTTGAGGACATTGCTTTGGGAAATAGTGACAGACCAAACAACTCATCCATTGAGCAAAATGATCGACTGGATAATAGAAAATGAAAATTATTGTTAGTTGCAGGCCGAAACATTATTACTTGGTTTTGCCTAATCAAGTCAATTTGCTTTTTTTTTTTTTTTTTTTAAACACAAAGTGCGATAGAAGTAGTAGAAGTCTGAAGTATGTCCTTATATTTCCTAAGACACTATATTTATTTTAGTTTTCCATCCTAGAAATGCCACAATCTCCTATATGATTTAAGTGGCTAGGAAAAGAATAAGAATTATGTAAGTTGTGAATTTTCCTTCATAATTCACTCAAAAGGCATCATATTACACCGACAACACAGGGAGTGTAAATATGTCAGATAAATCTGACTTTTGCATCAATGAAATGTTAATCCTGATCAATTATTTACAGAATTTCATTAGCAATAAATGTTGATCTGTTCGTTCTACCACCATAAAACACCTCACAGCTGAACAAAACATGTACATTCAACATCAAAGCCAGCTGGCACACTAAAGCGACTTAAGACCCTGACAAACCTATCTGACAGCTGTGTCAGATGGTGAGAGGCACACAGGAGCAAATTCAGACTAACTGCTATATTTAGGCCGATATAAGCAAGGGCGATATCTCCATCAAAGGCTCAGACGCACATAACACCGCTCTATATTGAGACCATAGGTATGACAAAATATAGGAGACAACTTTGACAGTTAAGAGACAAACGCTCTTCAACAGTAATAATTAAACTTAATTGCTGTGCAGCTTCCTATTGTCAGACGGGTGTGGAAAGGACAGCATACTGGTCATGAGACTACACTGCTGATGACAAATCTGACACAGCTTTAGTCATCACTGCCTGTTGAGATAAGCGTATCATCTTTGGTGTCCTCTATGTTGCCTCTGGTGCATTAAAGAGAATGTGTGATATGAGAGTATAAAACATTGTTCAGGTAAGTATTGTTAACACAAAACACAAATTAAAACAGAACAAATACTGGATTAAGAGGGATGATGCTGATTTATACACATAACAGATGCACAAATATTCAACGTAAACATAGTTAGTAGTTGCTGTTTACTCTTATCAGACTCACACTACCATCTGCTGAAGTGATCCTGATACTCCAACAACTCCAACTGTGCTAAAACAGGCATCTATAAACAATCTTATGGCCTAAATATATAAAGATATGACATATCCATGATAAGCCAATATTTAGAGATGCTAGCTCATTGATTCATTGGCTTTTCTCTTGTCAAAATCTACCCTGATGGATTGCAAACACAGCTTCTAGAAAACAACTTGGCCAAGTCCATTTCCTCCAAATACAGGCCTGCTGAAACACAAAACAACAAACAGTCATGCCATCCGTCATCAGTGGAACGAGACACTGGCATCAGCATCCAAACACTGGTGCTGTGCTACATCAAAGCCTTTTGAACCGAGCACATTAATTCTGCTACTGAGGAAAGATCTGACAATCTGTCACATGTGTCTCTTGAACATCAAGCGCTCTTCCGTCTACAACCACAATCGTCGCTCATTGTGTCAGCGAGCGATCAATCAGTGAGGCATGAACGTGTTTGAAATTTTAACATTTCCTAAAACAGGCTTCTGTACGCTCTACGCATGAATGAAGTATTTACGAGGAGGCTGTGAAGTTATAATTACATCATAGTGTGCTGTCATTCCTCGCTCCTCGATCACAAACTGCAGAACTAAATGTTGACGATGCAAAGAAAGACTGCTCACTTTTACTTGTGCTTGTGATCATTGTTAATCTGTTTTTCCAACAATTCTGCAGTTGTGACTACACTTTTATTGACACTGGTAATAAATGTTGCAATTAAGCATTTGTCCATTTATCTCCTGTTTGCTTGCACCGATTTTTCAGAGAGAGCTTTATTGGCCAAGTATATACAAGGAATTTGCCTCTATCGTTGCTCTCAATGTACTTACACAGGAATAACCCGCTAAAGACAAGGACAACAAAGTTCAACATATAAAGGTAAAGAATAAATAAATACTTAAATACCTTTTGGTATTGATGGCAGCAGTGTAACGTACTTCACTTCATCTTTCCATTCAAAACGTTGTGATATGTTTCAGCTTTTATCTTCCCATCCAGTGAAGCAAACGTGTAGTCTTAGCGAGCTGTCGGTGCCTTAACAGATCCAATGCTTCTTGTGATAGATTTTAAAAGCCCCAGTTTGTGTCTCTCATGGATTATCATTAGCATATATCTATACGAGCCACAGTGGAAAGCATCGGTTTCCCTGAGAGATAAATACTCAGTGATGTTTAAAAAAAACCCAGGAGGTCATTTAACAACACTTGCCATTGATCCAAATGTATTTTCAGAATCCTCAAAGACTCTTCGAACCATTTGGATGAACAAATATTCAGCCTGCTGTAACTTCAATATAATACTAGTATTAAAGAAAGGTACTTGATACATCTTTCGATACCACAGCAAATTAAACAAATTACAAAAACAAAAAAAAACAAAAAAAAAAAGAATCGTGAGGGAGGTCCCAATCAGAGAGTCTCGAAAGTAACGCATCACCTGCCACCTGCACTTTGACTTACCAACGATTTCAAAGTTGTGCAATCGACAACATTCACTCAGGAGCGACGGTAAAAGGTTCAAGACGAGACGGGACAAAGTGGGAATGCGAATAAATAAATCATGACTGGGTAGGTTGAGAGGGAAACTATACACCTTTTACTCTTTTCACAGTCGTAAACGCTCCTCAGTCCAGGCCTGTGTTTACTCACCAGTCACAGCTGTCATCTCCGCTCTGTAGTTCAGTTTTTTAACCTCAATTCATCATTGGTCTGTTTGGGCTTTCACAAATATCTAATGTAGGTTTAATATCCTATCTTTGTCATAGTGCACTGCATGACTGTGCTGTGCAGTAACACATTTAAGCCAAAAGAGGGAGCTGTTGTTTTAAATATACCAGAGCACTACACTGTGATGATAACCAAACACTGCCTGTGAGAAACTTCTGAAATGTGTTATGCCTGCTGAAGACGTATCCTAAAAAGGGTCGGCTCACCAAAATTACATATTTTGCTAATAAATTGGTTTATGTTTTATTTGCCTAAGACATAAATATCATTCTGAGATATCTGCCTTTGCTCAAATACAGTGGAGGTGCATCAAATATCTTCAGGGAAACAGTGTCCCTGTCACCTCTGGAGGCTTCACTGAACCGTTTACATAGTGTCCAACAAACAACAGCTGTGCTTACCTTCTTGTTGGAAGAGCTTTGGTGTGTACAACCGGAGTCCAGGTTGTTATTGGGGACAGACACATTGTTCCTGAGAGAGGGAGACCGCAGCCCTTCCTCCCCTTCTCCTTCCTCCTCCTCTTCCTCCTCCCTCCCACTCTCCGAATGTTCAAAGTCATCGCTGTCTTGGTCCATCTCCTCCTCGTCCTCATCCTCCTCCTCTTCCTCCTCGCCTTCTTCCCTCTCCTCTTCCTCCCTTCCCTGCTCCTCCCCTCCCTCTGTCCTCTCCTCCGCCTCCTCCTCCTCTTGCTGACTGCTGCTGTTGTTGTTCTCCTCCTCTTCCTCCTCCTCCTCGTCTTCCTCGCCCAGCGGCTGGCCCCGTAGCCGCCTCTGCTCGGCCCCCCACATCCATCGAGCTCCTTTCTCTCCTCCGTTCACTTCGTTTGGAGGGCCCTCTTCGTCCTCCTCCCCTTCCTCATCTCCCCGAGGGCCGTTGCTGGCTCCCGACTCACTTGGCGCCCATGGTGGTTCTCTCTCTCCATCAACCTGCGACGCCTCAGGCTGTGAAGATCCACACAAAGAAAAACAATGCCTCAGAGAAAAGGTCTGATGAAAAATTCAATCTGTTGCACAGCATACTTGCATAAAAGTTCCTCCTTGTTTACCACAGTGCAAGTTTCCACAGTTACTTGATTTGATTTATACACTTTCACACCCCAGCTTATAACTCACTAATCCAATTTATCCCTATAGGTTTAATGCTTCATATCCCTCCATGTGATTACAATATCATTTGTTGACTGTCAGCTGGCCTTACCCTTTGCTGCAGCTGCTCTTCCTCCTCTACTACCCGGTTCATGTGCTCATCCTCATCACCCTCCTCTGCTGCCTGCTGAGGTGCCCGGGCCGTGGAGGAGGCGTTACCTCGCACTGCCGGACCCCCCGGCCCTCGACTCCGCCTGCTGCTGCTGCCCCCCGACAGCAGATCCTGGTTCATTTCCAAAAGCCAGCTTGCTACCTCCTGGACCTTCGCTAGGCTGTCTGAGGAGGAGAAGGGCTTGGCATTCTGCATAGAAACACATAGACAAAAAAAAAAAGAACAAAAGACAGATGATCAGCATATGTTGATTGTTTTTTTCTCAGCTTGTGTTTCTGCTAAAGAGAAAGAAAAGACTTTTATGGGATATTATTCCAAACACAAACACATGCTCATTGCTTATTTCCTCCAAAAGAAAGTGTGAATGTCTGTGTTCATATTCTATTTTTGCATCTAAATTAAAATAATTAAACATTTGCTCTAGGAGGCACATTATTGCTGCTCAGCAGCAGACAAGGAAAAAAGGTGGGAGTGATTGTGTTTGGCTTCACATCACACAAAGTTGGATGGGCAGAAAAAGCCTTGAGAGCTACTACTGTTCCAGCTTCCAACAAAGCCAATAAACAAAGTCCAATCTGTCAAATACAAAAGGAAAAAGATGGCTTAAATGTACCAGACAATACTCCAACAATTGTCCTTAAGACTTGCGTACAAGCTTCAGAAAAAGGAAAGATGGTGTGCATCCCCTAAATCTGCTGTTTAGCTGCTGCTATGCACTCACCAGTTTATAACGGCAAACCTACTGAATAAACACAAAGTCACATCTTGCTTCTAAAAAGTCTCAAACTTTAAGTAGAACTGAAGGAAAGGCACCAAAACTTTATCTACAATGAGGCAGCTTCTCCCCTGCGCTGTCACAGATGCAGCAAGGCAGACGAGGACTCGAGAGACAGTGCTGATCTGTCACCATCAAAGCATCCACTTTCATGAGCTTAGTTTCTCCGGGTCTATATGTCCTTCCGACTGCACGTATGATGCTCCAACGAAATCACTACGTAGCTAAACTACTCACAGGGATGTTGACAAAGAGTGACCAGCCATGCTAGTCGAGAAGATTTGACCCAGCGGTTAGAATCACTGCAACGATTCTGCTTTTTCTATCCAGACATCAAATTCCTAAACTCACTCAGGGTGTTGTGGGGTCACATGAGGCTCCTGTACACCTCTTCACTGTGAGTGTTCATGCAACAAAGCTTTCTTATAAAGTCAAAAAACTAAGAAACAGTATTTGTTGTGGGTGATCAATGTTTAGTATTTCTGTGACAACATTGCCACCTGGGCATCAAAGTTGTTAAAAGGTTAATGTCTTTATAACCAACCAAAGGGCTCCCACATAGAAGACAATTCATACTCATGTCCAAGTGTTTCTCATGTTGTGCTCTAATCCAGACTCTTATTATATTTTTCTACATTTCTAATAGCTAAAAAATTAACATGTTGTTCTACTGGGACTAAAATCTGCAGTTGTATACACGATTCTGGATAGTTCCCCCGTGTAAACCTCTCTACAAGACCATGGGTAGCCTGAAAAACATCAAATTGTATTACCATATCGATTGTATTGCAGAATTTTTATGGAGTTTTCCTTATCTGTATTAGGAATCGAAGGAAAGAGGGTGTTGTACGTTATACAGATTGTAAAGCCCTCTGAGGCAAATTTGTGATATGTGGAGCGAAATAAATATAACTGACTTAATTCTTTCAGACATCTGGAAATGCTACCAAACAATCTAAGTTGTGATTGTCACTCCCAATCCATCTGGATTTAAAACACTAACAAACCCACATGATGTCAGTGGATTGACTAAATTGTTGAATCTAAGGTCCGATCACAGTCTGTCTGTTACAAAACTGATAGAGGAGGTGAATTGTAAAACGTTAGCTTGCTCTGTTGACATACACTCTGCTGAATCTTACGTATGGTCTCACAAACAAAACAAAAAAATTCCTTTCAAAAAAATTACTTGGCAATTTCAGTTCAGAGACGGTCCAAAAAAGTGGAACAAGCAGTACTAGTACTACAACTGCACACGTTTTTAGGGTCGTGTTTATTTTTCCACAGGGGCCGTCTTTGAATGTGAGTGCCAAGCATTCACAAGCAGCTGTAAGTGTTTTTTTGACTTTTGGAGGAAGAATTTTGGATGCATCATCAATGTTTCCTCTGTATTCATTTAGCAGTGGTGCACCATCACAGCAAGGAAATTACCTCTACTGCAAACATATGTATGTATTCAAGACTTATTCTTAAACTACTCAAAAGGAAATCGATTACACATTATTTTATTCTGCTGACTCGACATTTAAGAGGCAAGAAAGGCTTATGTAAATAAAGGTAAGTGGGATGTGGATTTGTTGGGCAGTGTGGTAGTGGGCTGAGAAAGTATATCTCATTCACCCATTCACACACTGATGGTGTGCATGCAAAGTGCCAACTGCTTGTCGTTTTTTGGGAGATAACCATTCTTACACATTCACACACCGATGACACAGCCTTAGGGAGCAATTTGAGGTTCAGTATCTTGCTCAAGAACACTTCGACCTGCAGAGTAGAGGAGCCAGGGCACGAACCACTGATTATCCGATTAGTGAGTGCTGGAGTGGAGCTTCTTTATGCAAGGAAACCAACTTTTTTAACATTAGCAGTAGCAGTTGTAGCAATGAATAAGAGATTATCTGCATTGTCATAAAATGTATATCATGTACTGTGTATTAGAAGGCATTAAAACATCACTGTAGCTGAACAAACACTTTCCCCCTGTCACTTAACCATTTAATGGTCATGCTGTTACATAAATTCATCAAAGAAGTCCACAAAATATATAAAAGGGGTCTTCCAACGACATGTGAACAACACAGAGCAGTGACATTTGGCATAATTTTGGTCTAATCCTTAATCAGTAAACAATTCTTTCAGTTCAGTCAGTTTTAAGATTTTATTCTCTTGATTTCTTGTTTCATTTGTTCACCATCACCATATACATGAGGTCACTGGTTCAATACTGGTCACACACACACACACACACACACACACACACACACACACACAAACACACACACACACATTTAACAGAAGAGGTTTATTTTTGTCTGTTGAATTTAACATAATCTTAGCTAATGTAGCTTTAAAAGGTGCCAATGGGCCTTTTAAATGCCCGCATGAGGTCTCAAGCTAATCTTAACTGTGACAAATTAAGGATCAGCTACACAGACTGCACTTCCAAATCTCCCCCAATGCAGTACATACGAGATGAGAGAATATTTTTGGGAGGCACACATACTTTATCTGTCTCAGTGAAAACCAATTGCTTTGACCTTGAAGAAAAAGTCACTGGTCCCTTTGTAAGGCTTCTCCCTGTCTTTGCTGTATGGTCCCGGTGCGGTGGTGGGAAGCATTAGACCTATCTCAGATTGCACAGGCCCCCTGGGGACTGCCAGTTCATTGCTGTGAGCTCAGAAGAGGAAGGCTATGAATAGCCAAAGTTGTCCCTGCCTTTTACCGGAACGACCCGAGGTTCCGTAATTAGTTTCCTTAAACGCAGCATGAAAATTGTTTGTTGTTACTGTTGTTCAAACAATTGTGAGTGGTGCAAACAGGATGAGAGAGATTGACGCACAATAAAAACGTGTTGCTGACGAAACAGGACAAATTTGACTTGAGTTTTGGTTACATTTTTTGGATAAGAGCTTTAGTGTTCTTGTATATAACAGCTGAACCACCTTAAAGGTTTTTTTTTCCAAAGATGCTGCTATCATTCATCTTTCAAATCGGATAGTTTCTTGACTCAAACACTCCTTCAAACGGCAAAACAGAAAATCATTTCAGAATAGCAGCTTTTATGAAAATTGTTCTTCTGTTGAAGCTTTTTACGTGGTTGAAGTGTTCCGAGGCAGCTAACACTTGTAGTGAACAAAGACTTGGCACATTTAGTATTGCATACACAAGTTTCATTCATCAGTCTCTATTCTTAGTCCTGCAAGAGGTATTAGGTGGACAGAAATAGCTTTGGGAAGCTGCAGAGGGCAGGTGTGAATTTGTCTCTCCTGAAACAAACAGGTGACACAGCTGCCCAGGAGATAGAGAGCCTCTGAGCGCAAACACAGAAAAATTGGATCTTTTCACAAGTTATGGATTATGATCCTGTGGACGTCTGCTTGGTTTAGAGTCAAAGACACATCTTTTAATTTTTGTCTTTTATGTTAGCTCGGTTGCCGGTAAGATGACATGTCATAATGGACAATATACAACTCTAAATGACACTTGCAGAGCTGTTGTATAAAAGCAATATCACACTTGAGGTCGTTATGTGGCAGTGAATATCAGCACGACTGAGATTATCTTCAGCACGAGGCCGAATCGCAGTCGTGTTGGTATTCAGTAGATCGCTCCTTCTCATGTGATATTGCTTAAATAAAATTAACGATTAATCAAACAGCTTTGGGTAATGTGAAAGTGGTCACTCTTAATACTGAACACATAAAGATTTATCACAAAGTCTGCAGTTCCCCTCAGCTCTATGAAGCGTTTTAGCATCTTTTGGCTCGCTGTTTTGGTTTTCCAGGCCACAAACTAGATGTCCATAATGAAGCATTTAGCAACTAAAATGAAGTGAATTGAAAGTGGCTTACATTTGTCAGATGGCCTAACATGAACGTCATAATAGTTTAGAAACATGCCAATATAAACATAAAAGTTTCACTTCCTTCAAAGTTTTCATGCAAGAGAAATAACTGGAAGCTTATCCTGTTGGCCTGAGCTTTTAAATACTTAGTGGCATGCCAACTTAACCAGAATCTCTTTAATTGTGCCCTTAAGCATGTTATTATAAATGCTTATTGGTCAAAAGATTTTCCATTTTCTTAGAATAATAAGATGTATCTAGACCAGCCTTGATAATGTGTGCCCAGCAGTCTGGCAGTGCAACATACATCCTAGCAATCCCCGGTGTAGCTGCTGATGGGTAGGGGTTGAGATTTCTTCAGCGGGTGGTGCCAAGTTGGCACTTCACAGATAAAGCCACAGCTGTGGCACAAACAGACATTACTTTAGCCTCGTGCCGAGACTCAACATGGGGCACTTCAGTAAGAGTGTGCTTCACTTGGGTCGATTCAGACAGAGTTCTCTACATGCTGATGGGTGGCCAACAGTGTTAACTTTCTATGGACAGAAACAGAGAAGCAGCTGATGTCCAAACTAACAAAATCAAAACCACAAGTCAGTAAAACCTTGTTTATGAGCTGCATTACAACAGTTTAATGTTCTTTGTTGAAACAGCTACAGCACTCGCTCACTCACTGCTGATTCAAATTAAATCCAAAGGCAGTCTGAGATACGATCTGTTCAGGGCTGTGATGTTTCGGGCCAGAAGTAAGCCATTTGATATTAGCTGTACCTTTTTCCAAAATCTAGGGGTGTTTCAAGCCAATATGCAATATCAGGTTGATAAAGGCATTTTAACTGCTCGGTATCAGTCATAAAGCCTGATCCATTTGCTGTCCAACTGCAACTCTGCACCATATATGTTTTATTTGCAGTTGTTTTCAACCCGCAAAATCTCTTCCTAAGCACAAAGTATCTTGGTCACAACTCTTGTGTGACACAAATTTAAGGAATTTTTGTTGTTTATGTTTAGAAAAACAAATGACTATCAGTTGATATCAGATTTTTGATACTCTTAAATACCAGCGTGTGAGTTCAGGTATGTAACTTTACCTGTATGCCCCCTTTTAAAGAGCAAAATGTCACAAAGTGCTTCACAAAAGAATTAAGGCAACTGACAAAAGACTTAGACATCACGAAATAGAAATAGAAATAAATTTAAATAAAAGTGAACACGTCAAGTCTAAATAGCGGCTTCTTTAAAGGTCTGAAGTCCAAAGGGGAGAGACATGAGCCACATCCTCAATGCATCCATCCTAAAACATCCAGCACTGGGCAGACTACAGAAGACGAGTGCTAATTTCTGCCATTAGACAGCCTTTATAGCTGTGCAATGGCAGAAATGTCCCAATAGTTATCCGATTTCACCGACTTAAACTGGTTGCCAGTAAATACCCATTTTATTTATGTTGATTGAGAAAGCAATGTTTTCGGGCAAAGAGAAATGAGACAAAAGCTTTTCTTCCATTAAAGTTGGTCAAAAGTTTGAAAGTGGTGCAAGCAACAGAAAAAAAAAAAAAAAAAAAAAAACTTTATACAACATCTGTCACCACAACCATTTCCAGCAAAGGATTATATGTCATTAAAGTATGGTTTAATGGGGTGTGAAGATTTTGGCCACAGTAATCATGCTGTTTCTACAGACACGTGCTTGAAAAAAACTAAAAACCGAGTTATCTATAAAATAATATTTCAAATTATCCATGTTGGGATCAAAGTGCTTATAAAGGGGGGTCTGTGTTTAACGATGGTTTGTAAAAACTGAGAACCGGGGGGGTAGACTCAAGTGTGATAATGATTTCCAGCTTTGAAAAGGATGAAATCTGACTTAAAACAAACTCAATCGTTTCAAGGCTACTGAATACAGCTAGCACATAAATCCTGTTGAGAATAAGGAAAGAAAATTAGAGGACTGAGCTGAAACCCCCCAAAAGGCAGCGATAAATCACACCAATGTGACCTTAATAGAACAGCAGGAGAGAATGAAGAAAATATTGGCTATGGCACAGAGCACATAGCAACAGATATGGATTGAGCAGAGGATGTATAGTGGTTTCATATTAGTGTTTTACAGCTGACAGATACATATTGCTGTCTCATACCTGCCTCCTGAAAAACTACAACATGTGGCAAAATGTGCAGAAGAGTTACTAAGGATTCTGACTTTTGCATTATGAATTCTTTGAGCCCGGAAATCCGATATTAGGAAGCATTTTCCAGGATCCCTACAAAGTCTAGAAATCCTATAAATACACCGCGTTTGAAACCTTTGTGTCTCCAGTTCAATGCAGAAGCTATCAATCGATGGCTCTATTTAGAGCTGGTGCCCTGTGATGTCTCAGAGGAAGAAAGCGAAACCTCAAACCCTGAGCTGCTTGACAACATTTTTCCACACTCATTTCACTGTTAAGTGCTTTATTCTGTGCTTTCTCAAGAAAAAATATGAATTCTGTTCAACACAAAAGTGACATTAAGGTTTTGTCTATAAGCTTTACACCTCCTCCTCCAAACTGTCAGTCATTATCTATTTTTCATTTGAATTGTTGCCATGCAACAGTTCAATAATACCACAACATTTTCCTTTTTGGTTTTCTATCATCACTCATGAGAGCATAAAATCTTCTTAGGAACTAAGAGAATCAGTCTCCTAGACTGTGAGAACGGCCCACCGCCAGGAGGACTCTGGAAGGGTCTTAAAATCCCAGTCAGTGCCGGCCAACTATTAAGACAGCCATGTGCATAACAAACAATGAAACGGAGGAAACCCTAGAAGCTACAGCCATGAGACAGAAGCCTGTTTTAAAGCAATGTCTCACTCCCATTCACACACACATACACAGAGGCACGTGCACACAAGCACTCAGACGCACACACAATCTTGTTTGGCTTTTATTTGTTCCATTAGGAAAAGCTTTTTCTCCAACTGATGAGGGGCAGCAATCACTGTAAACCACAGGCAGTCTGAAGGCATCCATTTAAATGACTCTGCAAGCTGAAAGCAAGTCCACTGTTGTCAAGGCAGCAAGACAGCCATTAAATCACCTGGTTCCATTAAAGAATCAATTACTGCGCTGCTCTGCCTGGCAGCACAGTTCTTATACCTGAGACATCGGACAAGCAAAGCCGATAAACAAGGACACTGTACTTCACACGCGGTGCTTTCTGCAATATGCTGTCAGGCCCCATATGTTTCCTGCATTGCACACGGGTGATAAGCCAGAAAAAGCATACAGCTGGCTGGATCGGTGAGGCATGTGGACACGGATGTGTCTGAGTCAGTGGGCGCTGACGCATTGTTACCTTTGGTTGAGGTGGGCAGCCAGTGGCCAGTCGGTGCAGCTGTTCTGAAGTATGGCTGGAGAAGAGATCTGAGCAGCAAGCTGTGCGGCCCAGTCTCTTCATTAGAGAGGAGATAATGCTGCAGCCACAGCCACACATCGACTTGCTCATTAGTAGCCCGACTGTTCTGGGGTTAGAAGACGTGTAAAGGGGGGGCAAAAAAAGAGAGGCAAGCTGCTTGGCTGCAGCCACTTCCTGGTCCTTTGCTGAATTCCCTGAGTTTTCCTCACAGCTGATGCCTTTTCTGTAATGTATTCCACATGGTACTGATCCACAGGTACTCCGTCACTGAGATCAGGTTGGCTTTATCTACTGTCAACATAACACAGATGCCGACGTTCACCTTAATCCACAGTGAGGGCACTTGAGTTGGAAAGTACAGTTTGCCGGTCCATTTCCCTCGTGATTGCTTCCCACTTACTCCACTCCCTATGCTGTACTTCTGTTTCTGAACAGCTCACGCCTCCTGCTGTAGCTCCCCCTGTTTGAAAAAATTCACTCCCAGCCACAAAAACACCTTCTGATATTGCAAGTAAAAAAAAAAAAAAAAGAAGATGCAACGCCTGCCACTACTCCCTTCTGTCTCTCACAATTTCCATTCGTTTCTTTCCACTCCCTCCACTGCCTTCGGCTGCTGTGCAGTGAGGATGCTATCCCCCCGTCAACGCTGCTGCCACCACTGTACACCCCCCACCCCTTCACCACCAGCAGCAGCGGTAAACCACTCAGACTGAGCTCCTCCAACTTGCCGATAAAAGTGCTTCCTTCACATGACACTGGAGCTCCTAGTTGTTCCATTAATTGAGGAAGCAGTGGATAGAATATAATAAGAAATCTAAGCCACTCTGAATGCACCAGAAGGACTGATAAGCAGGATACAGTCTAGATGCAGTGGGGGAGGGGTCCAGGGTAAGCATTTAGGAGACAATAACCGAGCAGACAGGATTATTATGGTAATAATCTGTCACTGCGGTCAAGATGCTGCTGATGACTGGTGTAATGCTCGGGGAAATAAAAGACATTTTCCTGTAACTGATCAAGAAAAACTAAAAAGGCAAGTAGGAAATAAAAACTCTTATCTGCAGTTATTAAATTCTATCATAGTAATTTAATAGTATTAAGCTTTTATAGAGCCATGATATTATCTGCTATATACCGCCTGCATGTCTGTGATTGGCACCGGTTCAGACATCTGCAATAAAAAGTGCATCATTTTCACTCCCCTGTGTGTCAACATCTGTCCCACCTTCAGCAAGACTTCATGTTCGCTGCTCACCTAATCACAGATGTTTGACCTAATGAGCTTAGTGATGCGCAGGGACAACATTATTCAGCGCAGGAGCTAATAGTTATCAGAGCTGATGAAGCGGCGAGGCCTTAGGAGGGAGAGACAGTGGGTGGGAGGGGCAGTAATAACGGCGAGGCAAAGATAGGTTGACAAAAAAAAAAGGAAGAATGAGAATGGGGCCTTTGTTAAAGGAACGGCAGCAGATTGCTATTAATAGCACACACCAATGTTAAATGTATCAAAATCATTGTCTGCTATCAGCACCAAGATGATGAAAAATGGTAAATGCTCTGCAGATGCTGCAAAATACTAACATGAAGCAACTAGACAGACTGTTTCATGCACATGGCAACAAGAAGGACTTGTCTTTATATCTGTGAAATATCTGTGTATTGATTAGTGGGCAATAAAGTACTATATTCAAACTTCCAGTGCTGATCCTGTATGTATTTTGATTTCTTAAAACACAGTTTGTTTGTTTTTTAAATATTGTGATTTAAAGCTGAAACAATTAGTTTAGTGTATTAACTGGGGAGTCAATTAGCAGCTATTTTGTTTTACAAGTAAAAGAAACAGATAATTTAATGGTCCTGGCTTCTCTGTGAAGATGAGATGCTTCTCTTTGTGTTATATCAGCGGTTTTCAAAGTGTGAGTCGACATTGTTCCTATATTCGCTTGCATTTTAGCAAACTGGCCCCATTAAAAGTGCTGAATTAGTTACTGTTTGCAGTGTGCTTATGGACGTACAGATAACTATCACTGGATTACTTTGATACTGAGATAATTTAAAAACGTGATTTTTTTTTTTTTAGAATAAAGAAAGGTTCCTTTTTTATATTTCTAATCAAATTATGGATGTTTATTCACGATGGACAATGAGATAATATATCTCCAGATAGTTATCCTCGAGATGTGTAAAACAGTGTCTCGTGTCTTTGTATTAAGAGTTGACTGAGATATGACTACGAGAAGGAGTGCAATGCTTAGGCGCGTAGATCGTGCCTCGCAGTTCCTCACAAACATTTGAAGGTTTGACCCTTTGTTTTGGGAAATTATGATATGATATGAACATATTTATCCACTTTCTGACATTTGCATGTTTCTGTAGTGAGTTTATTTGCAAACAGCCAATCAATGTTCTAACTGTAAAAACATTCGCTGTAATTAGCTAACAACCTATTCAATGACCCTGTGTGTTTATTTGACAGCTCAAATCTAACTGCTCATTTCCAGTAATTTGTCATTTTCCACCAGCGTTGTCTTTGGCTTCATGTTTGAACGCACCTTTGAGGAGGTCAATTAAAGTGTGTACAAAAGTATCTCTACACCTGGCCTGTCCACCCTGTTCAGTATTCGACATAATGGCTGGGTTAAATGACGCAAAAAGATCCACTCTGCAATCAACTGCCATTAGTCTCTCTTCAGTTGGATATTGCAAAAAAAAAAGAGCTGTTTTTGCTCCATCCTTTTATTTGGGTGAAGTGCATCATGCTTTGGTGTGCAGCTGTGACCAACTGCCAATTGCTCCCTCAACATAAAAGGTGGTGGAAAGGGTAATAATGAAGCACTTTAAGCTGTTCTCTGTGCTCACTCACTGGCACGTCTTTGTACTGTTGATAGAAGCACTACCAAAAGGTGACAACTCAATGATTCATTGCAACAGAGATTTCCTAAAACACCAGGTTGCCATCTACCTGGAACAAACAGCACATCAGGAGAGAAATGGAACACAGCAAACACAGAGACCTCTATCTACAATCATCAGAAACAATCTATACAGAGACTTGTAACACTGTCAAACGGAAACAAGGACAAAGGGTTGCATAAAAAAAAAAAGTTCTGCTTTCACAGAGTGTTCGCAGCAGCGAGAAAATGTGTTCTCTTAAATCATAATGCTCCATAAGCAAAAAATAACAGTTTTGTTCTTTTCTTGGCCAGGACTGAAAGACAGGACAGGGTGAAAGGGTGCCCTATTCATTATTTATGAATATTGCTTTTCACTGTGTCAGCTCACTGCTTCAGTATTGATCCATAAAGCGGAGACTCACTGCACCATAGCATAGGGTTTCAGAGGAAGACATAAAGACACAAGGCTTACATGCAGCGGCTAGAGGGAGTATCAAACCCCAGCGGGTCAGCTAGACGGGCACATAACATGGCATGAATTTCACAGTTAGTAGTTTCTTTACAAAGGACAAATAATTGTGCTATGTAAACTTTACATTCTGCATTCAACACTCTGATCTATAATTATGTCTGTTATTCTTGTGGTCATGGAAAGGATTCAACCATTAGACAGAAGTTGCTGATAAGTTCAAAGGAAGTGCAATGTTAATTTAACGCCATTACCGCTGCAACAAATCAAATAAAAAAAATAAAATCTCACTTTTGAAAATTAAAGGCTATATTATATAAGTTCAGACATGACTGTTGAGGATCCGACTACAAACAATCACAGTGCGGCTCAAAAAAACGCTGCATCACTGTTGTCTCATCTTCTGACTGAAGTGAAGCATCATCGCACCACATGCTGATCCCTTAATGCTCAAGGCTGACCTCTGTCACTAACCTTCAGTCTTCTTCCTTGTACGTTATGTCAGAAAGATTTTTTTTATTATCATTACACCTGCAGGCCACCTGTCTGACGCTGACGCTACAATACTAACCCCATCTCTTACGCGGTATGTTTTGCCCGTGTCATCAGAAAGCACAAAATCCCGCCACCGCTTCAGGGTGGCAGTGTAACTGCCTGACAGACGTGACAGATACACTGCTTTCAGGTGTCACTTCACTTTCTTGCTGTGCGTGCACCTCAGAGTGATAACAGTATCACAGTTTGAGTATGGGTGTGTTTTAGCCGTCCCAAATTTTAGTTTTTAATCATCCCTGATCAATTTTTTCCAGCCCCAGGGCGGCGGGAGCTCTGTGTGTCGGACATCTATGTTAACACTACAGATAGACAGACTGGAGAAAAATTTGCTAGAAAAGAGGGCCAATTGAGTACAAAGTGGGAAAAGGAAGGAATATGAAGCCTCGAGCAGCCTCTAACATGGTTTACTGTGCAGCTAAGCAGGCCTGACAGCAATAAGTTTTCTATGAGAAGTTCAGACCGCAAAGACAGAAAGATGCAAGACAAAGCCAACTGCAGCCTGACACTTTTTTAATATCCTCCTCTAATAAACAATTTTCTGCTCTTGGTTTTTATGGACTAAAAAGCAGCTTTCAAATACCATTTTCTGTAAAAGCTAGTGATGAACTGTAATCAACTTAAGCCCAACTTTTTCCCCTGCATTTCCCACAAGTAACCATTTTATACCAGGAAATTAAATTAAATCACCCAAACATGCATGTTGTTTGCATATCAGCATTCTCAGCACGCTGACATTTTTGTAGCTCAAATAAAAAAATACTGTTGCACTGCCTCAGATATATCAACAATTCTATTTCCAAAGGTTCAGAATCTTGCACTTTATCCTTAATTATTCTCTTGTGAGGCCTCTTGCTATTATTCTTCATTACTGAAAGAAAACATTTCATTAGATGGCTTTTCAACCATGAAAAATTACTTCTGAGCCGATTCCCAAAATACTAGACTATATTGGGACACACCAAATACACTTTTTCTCTCTCCTGCTACCAACTTAGACACATAAATCCTTGATACAGATGGATTCAGAGTGCTGATCTAATATGAGTGCTCTTCTTTATCAATTTAGAAATTATATACCTTGCTATATGGATCCTTTTGGCACAAAATCATATCGTTTTTGTCCATATAAAGTACTTATTTAAAAACCAAACCCTTCTCTGTTCTTCTATAAATTTAATAAGGTTTATCCGCCTTGCATTAACAATGTAGTCATTATCCTCTTCGTTCTATAAAACTAATTGTGCTCCGTCTGCTGTCTGCGGAATAAATCTATGGCATGCATTCGCTGAGAAGACTGATGAAGCCACTAATTAAACTTTAATGTAGACCGGTGTAACCAATGTCTAATGAATAAAGCTTAGAGTCTAAAAACATCCCGAACAAAAACAACACAACCGTTAACGTTATCAGAACTTTACCGGTGGAAATTATTCACCTGATATGTAGTGTTTAAATCTCAGAGTGACGAGCAACACACACAAAGAGTAACAAGATTTGGACTTAATCAAGCGACAAATATGTGATAATTAACATGGTGCCATTAATCTCTTCACAACAATTAGTGCTTGATGCATTTAAGTGGGCTTGCAAATTATGTCCTCAATTATGCTGAAGCACCTAAATTTTGACGCACTGAAAGGAAAAACACTGATTAAGTGTGCATCCTTCACGGTTCGTCTTCAAGTTTGAATTGCGTCATATTAAAAGGCAATTTATCCACATTCTGTTTAAAAGATTAAGGGTTAATTTCAAGAAGAAAATCCTCTGATCACAAAGATATGTCTAAGCTTGTAGATAGAGTATTTCCTCTGAGTAGGCTGCACTCTAGTGGGCAAAGACTGAAAACTCAAGCAGAAATGTTACAGTCATTGAAAAAAAGGCAGATTGTGGATTATTTCTCACTACTTGAGACTATTCATGTACTCACTGGCACCGACACTAAAGTTGACTCTCACAGGCTAAATCTGGGCTCTGATGTGGTTGCGTCTATCACTCTTTGTATATAGTAATAAAAACATGATATAACATCTCAAAATGACACAGAATGATAGATTTGGCCATCACCAGAATTCATATTTGGGCAGCGAGCCAAAGCCAAAAAGAGGTCTAGTAAAGTCACAGCTTCCTGTCTCCTCGACATAGGGACAAAGTTATATTTCCTGTTTTCAACAGGATCTCCGGAGCATGAATGGCTGAGAAAGTGAAAACCACACCCCTCAAAAGGATGACACAGATGCTCACATCAACGAAACACCCATCTTTTCCTGTTACTGTTCTACAATACGACACAGAGCTGCCTAAAAGCAGAGTGATGGAAAAACACAAGGAGCTCTGCACAATACCCCTAAACAATTAAAGCTGATGTAACTTTTACTCTTCTGTGTCATCATTACAAAGACAGTCTTACTGGAAAGTCTTTCAGATGTTTACACCATTAAACATGACTTGTTACCCACATTCACAGAGTCTAACCACTGTCACTACTGACCTACTGTGTTAGGTCATGCCTTATTTTGAAATGCTGATCCATTTGGCTCACATTAGTAATAACTGTTCTTCTTCAGTGTATACAATTTGACGATTTGTTTAAAGAAGACACACATGGCACCTCATTTTTAGATTTAATCTGCTACAAACTGTGTGTCTTTCATTTGGACTTGTAGACATGCATTAAGTCAACCACGAGCAAAATATGTCCACATTTAAAATGATATCAGGGTCGAAGGTGTTTAAACTTTCTGGACTTGCAATCGGAGCTGGAAGTGCTTCAGCAGCGTTTTTTACTGTCCCCAGCTATCCTCCATTATCAATTGTGTGTATGTCCTTCTTTGGAGCGGCTCTGAATTATTTACAGAGAATGAGTGGGTAAGAGGTGTGGGACTGATTAGGAGGTGACACAGAGGATGGCTAAATCTCAGTCCCTTTCAACAGTGTGCTTAGGAAGCAGTTTCAAATTCAAATTTCTAAAAAAGGATCTTTTCAGGGAGTGACAGCGGTGCACTTCTTCCTACAGGGATTCTGGGGTAAGTCACCTTTTCACTGGAATTCACTCTTCTGTTCCTTAATGTTCGAGGAAAAATCTCTTCCAGCAAATGTAAGAGGAAGAAGCAGACATGGTTTAGTGACTAAACTGAAGTGATTTGGTTTCAAGATGAAATATGAAATATTTGCCATTCGTCTCTTGTTTGCAAGCAGGCAGACAAATTCATCATTCATAGTGTTCAAGTCTTGAGCCCAAGGAGATAGCACTGGGATACAAATGGGGAAGTTGCACTTGGATCCAAATTCAATCCCGGACCATCATCCTGAATTATTCAAACTCCATATCAAATTTCCTTTATCCGGTCCCAGAGACCAGGGTAACAGTTTTAGGGGGAAGACAATGTTAACATTTTGACATTTGAGTGCCTGTCCACACTTTAAAAATGCAGCAGAGAGCCAAGCAAGGCTCTGCTATGTGCTATCACTTTACCTTTAATTCATCGGCGCGTGCCTAGGATGAATAATTCAAGACTTGCTCCTCACTCACGGCTTTAAGGAAGAATTCCCCTTACAGCAACGAGCACTGAATACACTATAAACACATTAACTGTACGCCCTTGGCTCCACGGTCATTGTTGACTACCATACATGCATCAGCCTCTAGGTACACAATGAATATATGCAACCTGACCTCATAGAAATGTGGGTTACTGTGCCTAAAAAACATAAGTCTGTCAAGACATTTGATAATTATAGTTTGTTAATTTATTATACAAGGTTTCCAAAATGTTAAATTATCCCAATGTGTAGATGAACGGTACAAACACAGCTATTTATTTTGCAGTGTTTTCAGCTCCTTGCCTCCACATACACACTTCCACACAAGGACCAACACACACATAGGATACCTCTGAGTGAATTCACCTCCTGTTTGTTCATAACAACGCCAACAACTTCCACTGTGTCTCGTGCGCAAGTGTGAAAGGTCTGCATCCTGCCTGAGATACTGACAATGAAACACAGGGTGGGGCCTTCCGTACATCCACTGGAGCAATCATTTTCTTGTCCTTCTTGATCTCTATGGCACTTTTTTCCCCCCCGCACTCCATTAGATGACACAAAAGCTCACACCATCCTCACTAAAGGGAGCTAATGTAGATGACGCACTCTGATGTGAAACATGTCGGAGATTTGAGGCTTTTGTGGCAGGATGGTTTCACTTTCTGTTGTAAAATTAAAACACCAGTGTTAGAACAAAAAGGTTCAGGGCCACACAGTAAAAGAACAATAGGCAAGGAATAATAACAGAGTTTGAGATGTCAAAGTTTTATGATGTGTGCGCAGCTGAAACAATTAGTCAGTCAGTTAGTCATATGGTAGGAAATTAATCTGCAAGTAGCTGGATGATCAATTAATTGCTTTGCTTTTTTCTGTTTTATATCGCTGCAAACTGAATGTCTTTAGATTTTAGAGTGTTTGGTAGGCAAAATGAGCAATCTGAAGGCATCACCTTGCACTCTGAGGATGTGTGAGGTGTTGCCACTATTTACCGTTTGTAGGCTGTATGACTAATCAAGAAAATAACCTTCAGATTAATGGTGAATGTACCGTTAACCTGCAGCTTATTTTCTCAAATCGCTGCTGGGTTGTCCAGCGGTATGTGGGGGGCTGCTGGGGGTCTGTTGATTTGTGCTGAACGTAACCACTGTGAAACAATCAAGAAATACATTTATATTGCTTTCTCGATGGCTGCACTCCCTCATTCTCATTCATGTCTATGTCTTTCAACCAATACTCGCTTTCTCTCAAACCAAAATAAACTTCTTCGTGTCACTATTTTGCAGCGTAAATTGCAAGCCAGACTCAGATTTAGAAGCTGGGTAACATGAAATAAACAAAGCCAGAACACAACATTTAGAGTATCAGAGTTTAGTCCATGGGGTTTGTCTGATCTGAGCGTCTGATTGGCAGCCATAGCGTGATGTTGGGCTGCGTTCTTCCAAAAGCTGGATCCAGCTCAACTTCACCGCCACAAGTCACTGCCCACACTACACCCACTCAATTGAATGGAAAAACCTTCAGTGCCCGATTCTGTCTGAATGCAGCCTATGAGATGATGAAAATAAGACAAAGCAGCCGTAGTCACAGTAAGTGTTTCTTCTGTACTACTATGTAAAAATGTGCTGTAAGTAGCTCCAAAGTTAAAACACGCTATCTGCTGAGTCCCATGACATAAGAGTTGAAACAAACTGCCTGTAATCTACAACGGCATGTGATTGTGTTTTTTGGATTACTTACAAACATAAAATGTCTCATCTTATAATTTGTCAGAGTCAAGACAAAAAACAAGTCATCACCACGGGTCCACTTCTGTGGGGAAAAAAAACAGGCCTGTACAAGAGCCTTTGTGAGTTCATGCTATTGTTTTTATCCCTTTCTGTAAAGCACTTTGTAAAAAAAATTTGGTATGTCACCAAAACCAGTGTTTCCTAGAGGTTAAAAAGTGTTCATGGTGGAGTGTGAATGAATTTACTACATGGGAAATGTGTTGCTAGGAAACAACTGGGTTCAAGCTTACATCCCATCTGCTGCTGACAACACCAAACAAACGCTGACTTAAACGACTCAAACTGGTTGATGAGCTGGTTGATAATGTTTATCAATGTCCACAACAGTGTTAAACGGTCTACACTGTATCAAAAATAGACTACCTTACTTGGACATTTGCCAGGCTACTTTTCATCACCTTTTCAATGGAAATGTAATATCCTTGTTTTCCTTTGTTCACCGTTTGTCTTCCAGGTTTTATTTTCTGAAAACAAAGCTTGTGAACACAATGCTGTCCACGGACAGAGAGAGACACAAAATACAAATTTGATTCCAGGAGCCTAAAAAACAGTTAGATGTGTGAGACATTTCCAGTCATCTGCTGCATATTTTCATCCCAGCTTTTTCAGATTCAGATACCAAAGAACAATTCAGCTTCTTTGTGATCTACAAAAACCACATGTGTGCTCTCACCCACTGAAAACAACCATAAATCCCTACTATTCCTGTGTGTAAACCTATGCGATAAGCACAGCACTAAGTACACAAAAACTTCCTGACCCCTGAGAAGTTCACACGGTTGCAGTGTTTACTTACAGTTCTCTCTGTCTGTCTTTGTTCAGGCCACAATTGGTCTTCTCCACTCCAGGTCCGACTCTAAGGGCTGATTCTTTCTGTGTGACAAAGAGAGAAAAAGAGCAGTCAGTACAGAAATCTCAAAAGGTCATCAAAGAGTTAACAGGCCATGGGGCCGTCTGGAATACGAGAGGAGAAAGCAGGAGAGAGGCCAGAGCAGTGAGATAAGGATGCTGGGATTTCACAGGTTTTTTTTTTTTTCCTCCCAAAAGCCAGACAGAACACGACAGTTCTTCAATGGGTTTGCCAAAAAAAACTAACAGCAGAACAATTGAACAAACTGGCACAACATGCAACACCTGCATGAGCGTGTAACAGTGAGTCACCACCACAGATGCGTCAGTTCCTCTGACTCGTCTGGTGGGAAGTGAACGAGGGGCAGCTGCTGGCAAAAACCACAGCTAACAGCGTCAACGTGATGGTGCATCTTTGCAAAAATTAAAAAGCCAACTGAAGTGTGACTTCTCCTCAATTTCTGAATAAGGAATATGGATGTCCCGATCAAGTTTTAGCTTCAATGCCAATCTACTATTAACACAGCTTATTCAGAGTACAATCAAATACTTATATTAAACTAAATGTTGATTAGAGAATTGCATCTTACACAATGTAACAAAATCTGACCCTGAATTCTTCACAGGTTTCTTCCTGAGGTCCAGATTCAAATCTGTTATTATGCCTATAACCTGATGCCTGTAAGTGACGTGATCCACTAGAGAGAAGATGTTTCACTCGGCAGGAGCTACAGAAACACTCAGTCTATTTGTGGTTGTACAGTGGTGTTACAGAGTGGGTGGGTGTCGAGCTAACGTTAGATTGCTGTCTTTCATGGGTCCAGTACTGGTGACAGCAAAATGACCAAACTGTCAAAACTCCAATCAATGGCAAGTCCTGTAATCTCAGTAGTCTGTCTATTGCCCAGTGATTGGTGTCATGACAGAGTAAGGGTACATTCAGACAGGATCAGGTGCTGTGGCAATCTACCACAGGGTTGTGTGGCAGTGTGTGGGGGTGGAGGGGGCCTGCTGAATGTTACAGCTAAGAAACAATCAGGAAATAACTTTTTATTTTGCTGATTAACCGGGTTTATCGATGCGAGCTCTCCCTCACTCTCATTCACTGTCTATGTCACTTGATTGATGCTCACTCGCTTGCCCTCAAATCATTGGACACAAACCAAAAGAAACGTCTTTGAGTCACTATTTGCAGCGTAAATTGTGAGTCAGACACAGATTTAAAAGCTGGGCACATAAAAATAAACACAACCAGAACACAACAGGTAGAGTATCAGAGTTCAGTCCATGAATCCACCTGGATAGCCTCAGTTTCAGTCACATTTCAGGCTGACTGTGGAGGTTTGACCGATCTGAGCGTCTGATTGGGGACCGTAGTGTGACGTCGGGCTGCATTTTTCCAAAGTTGGATCCGACTCAGCTTCTTCACTGTGTTTTTTGGTGGCCCACACCGCAGCCACATGTTTTCACCATAGCACTGGATTCTGTCTGAATGCACCCCAATGTATAGAGATAGGACTAGCAACAGCCAACAGCACTGACCCTTCAGCCGATTAACTGCACCTCACACCACACAATTTTTAAAATGAAATGTTATTTCAGTAGTTCAACTTTAAGACAGAAACACCTGTCACCTCTGGATATCACCATGAAAGGAGTGAGTCAATACCAGTAGAGCTACTAGAGTCCCTGTGATCCTTCTAACCCAATCTGTTGAAATTCTCAATCTTAAATCAACACTGCAGAGAGCGTCCAATACTGAATAGCTTATTTCTGTACCCTAGGGTATAATTTGCTCAATAACAGGTCAAAACACAGATAAGGGTGTTCTAATATGAGAAATTGAGCTGTTGGTTTTGAGCAGCTGCCTACAAACATAATTAGACCCACTAGACTCCCCAGCAGAGCCAAGGAGCTGGCTTGTGCGAAGAGAATAGGATTTCTAAAGTTGACGTAAACAAAACTGGATATGGACATCGAGTTCTGGGAAGCGTGCAGATGCCCAGACAGGCTATCCAGCTGTTTGACACTTGATAACCGTGAGACATAAAGATGGTCAAACTGAAAACCTCACAAGTCAGGATTCTTATATAGGCTTTATTTGCAATGAGGTGCTGAGCTCAAGTTGTGAAGGAGTACTTCGTTCGTTGTGTAATGATGTTGCAAGAAACTATTAGTGGATGTTTCCAGATGTGGTTACATACTGCCAATGACTTCACCGTTTTAAAAACAGAATTCCAGAAAGGTGAATTCAACGAGAAACGCTAAAAGACGGAAACAACAATTAAATATTTTTATTTTTCACCCCATTCTCTTTGATTGTTATGAAATAGGTCATGAATAACCAACTATGTTATGTGTTCATGTTATGTATGGCTGTATTTTCTAGGAATGTCTTTTTTGGTACTTTTACATTGGGTGTCTATACGGAGATTGATCCAACAAATAAAATCAACAATAATCTACAGGATTATTGATAATACAACAAAATATAAATGTAAGTTTATCTGGGCAGCAGCACAGCAAAACTCACAGGCTGAGGTGGACAAAACAGTTAATTTCATTAAATAAAGAATCAGATTTTGATCCAATTTTTAATACCAATATATTCAAACATGCCTGGTTCAGCCCAGACATCGACCATTAGGGTCAGCTCAGGAAGAATCATTTCATCAACACATCGTCCGAACACATATGACCTAGAGTTAGCTCAGCTTAGCACAACACATAAAACACAACTGTACTCTGCTGGTTAGTCACACAAACTCACAAAACTGAAGCTCTAAGTATTGAACAAAAAAAAGTTTTAATCCTGCTTCCGGGCGTCCTGGAGGTCTGGAGTTTGGGATGCACGCCATGTGGTCTTAGCATCCATAGTTCAATTCCAGGCGGACTTTTGATGCACGTCATACCCCTCTCTCCCCTCATGTTTCCTGTCTCTAGCTATTCTTTAACCATCTGATGGCAAAACGCCCAAAAAATAATGCTTCCAAGATGAATAGGAGATTAGTACTTAGTCAGAGTCACTTTGACCTAAGAGTAGAGAGCAAATAATACACTTGTTTGTGATACAACGGGCTATACAAGTAAGTTGAGTCTTCTTAATATGCACACAAAGGTCTGCCCGTTTTTGTTTCACCCACTCTGCAAGCAACATGTTGGCCAACGCCGGCGTTCATAAACAAAATAAGTCACTTTTGAACTATATCATGGGGAAAGCTCAAAGCTTTCTAGGAAAAGTTCAAAATGTTTCCCAGAGGCCTTTAAGTGAGGCATGCACAAAGGTTATGGATGCCTGCAACTTCAGTCTGGGTCAGCTGTGTGTGTGGATGTGCCAAATAAAATGAGTCCACATGGAAGAATGCTGCAACTGCTGTGTTTCCTGGCCTCTGTTCAGTTTGAGTAACTCTGGTCAAAATATGAGAGAAGCGCTGGGTTATGCAACTGTCTTCAGTGAGAGAAATCATTGCCCTCATCCAGAATTTGTCCACTTTAAATAGGGAAGACACATTTTAAATGTCTCAACTTGTAAATGCACTTACATGTGCCTTAATTTAGAAGACACACCAGTGATACACCTCTCCTTCAGTAGTTTTAGTCAGCAATAAACTTAATATAACTGTCCTTTCGTCTTCATTCTTTTACATAACCAGGATGCATAACATTGTTATTTTTACGTAACAAATCAGCCAATAGCATCGCAAATAAATACCCAAAGTTACATAACAAAAATAACTTGGAGCTGCAACTAAATACCACAAAATACTTACAGCATAACAGCTTGATAACATTACTGCATTTGGGCTCTCTTCAGAATAGTTGGCTAACTTTACACAACATTTGATTGAAACATGAGTCATGTGGAAAAGAAAACAAGGTGCACTTTGAGACTTTTCTAAGACTTCAGTGAAATAAAAAAAGGCCTGTAGTTGTAGTCACCCTAATTGTTTTGATTTAATTCTGACATATTTCGAATGGTGTGCCATGAAATTTAAAAAGACGTCTTTGCTCCAGGTTGAACAGCCTGTTAGCATTATTTCTGAAATGCATAACTAATCGCTGAATGTAATATTTTGGAGTGAATGATTCAATTTTAGGTCACACTATTGATGCAATAGTTTCCATTGAAATCATAATACCAAACATATTGTATAGTATAATATAGTATAGAGTATTATACTGTTGTTCAAACACAGACCAGAGAGGCGTTACAAGAATGTCTTTAATTCCTGTTGCAGGTGTGAACTTGGGGCCGGTGTGGTTGACATGTTTTCACACAGCAGCACCGAACTCTCTTACACATTAATGATAAAACAGGCCTTGTCAGTGTTTAAGACGTGACTCATTCTGTAGTCTGGGAGCATTTAGTTTTCCTTCCAAGCTCTGTGGTCCACATGAGAGCTTGATTCAGGATACGTCGAAGAAGAAGATTAAACTTTATTGATCCCTTTATGGGGAAACTCTTCTTTTACATGTACAGGCCTGAAATACAACCACACACTCACAAAGGGCTTATAGACATGCAAATGTGGAGAGATGGTGGAGTGATGGGCAGTCACGTAGTGGCGCTATGGGAGCAGTTAGAGCAAGGGCACCTCGGCAGTGCCCAGGAGGTGAACTGGCACCTCTCCAGCTACCAGACCACGCTCCATACTGTGATCTGTGCTGGACTTGAACCAGCCACCCTCCAGTTCCAAAGCCAAGTCTCTATGGACTAAGCTACTGCCGCATCAAAGTGGGGGATTGCAAGGGGGGTAAAATGTGCAAGCTACTGCTTATAAAGCCATGCACTGATGGTGTTTTAGTGAAATACTGTCAAACAAAACAAATAGGGAAGACATTTTTTAGATGAATCTTCAATACAGCACATTTCTCAGATGGTAACTCATGACGTCCTGTCGATATCTACGCTGAGATGGGTCCAGGTCTACTAAAGCCAGAGAGCTGTCTGGAGCAGCTGCAAACTAACCTCTAGTACAGCGAGAATGAAAGACACTTCATAAATCTCTGCTGGAATGTAGCCTCATTTCCTCTTCGACCCCACCTTCTCAACAGCTTCGTTCTCCAATTCCAGGAGCTTTCTACACCACGCAACTGAGACCTGAACATCAAAATCATGACATAATTTGCAGCTGTGAGTCTCAGCAGTAGAAAAAAGAAAAAGAAAAACATTTCCACGCAACAAACTTGCTCACATTTCCAGTCATGCAGAGCAGGCATTACAAAGCAAAACAGAAAATGATGAGGAGGCGGAATTAATGAAAGAGTGAAGTCATACATGTTTACGTCAGGCCGTTGATTCAGATTTGATTAATGTTATTACAAAGAAAAAAATCATTTCAAGCCTTTGCACACATTGCTCTCACCCTTTTAAGTTTCCATTACACGTTTGAGTTGAGATATTTAAACCTTAAAGCCCATCTCGTCTCTGTATCGTTTTACTGGCTCTGCAGAGACTCACAACCATTTTTACTGATAAACAGTAACATCTGCTGGATTGTTGTCACTATCACTGGTGCAGTTTTTAGTTTCATTATGAATAACAGCGGCAATAGGGATGATGGTGATCGTAGTAGATGCATAGGGATGATGATGATAGAATGGTTGTGTTGCTGTCTCTGCATCAATGTTGCACTACAGCATACCATCACGAGGTGATCTGGTCTACATGGCACCTGAATCAGTTTATTTCATATTGTAATCACAAGAAGTACACTGGTATCACATCAACACTCAGTCTGCAGATATGATGTGGCCAACACATTAGAGAGACGAGCAATAATTCTTATAAAAGTCCACTTTCTCTGTGTGGATTCATAAACGTGACCTGTGCTGTGAAATCTGCCAATGTTATAATCACTCCAAATGTTATTGCAGCAGGAGCTAGTTTATTTCTAATGACTACAAATAATGATCCATGATAAACATGTAACCTGCAAGCAAATCCCTCAACAAGATAAATGGCAGGTCTAAAAGTAACTTATTATTGCAATTGTATGCCAGAGAACAAATAAAATAAATGACAAAGTTGTACTCCAAATAACTTTGGTGTCTTTAAAGTTGAGTAATCTTTTGTCCAGCTTGTAGACTTCTGATAAAACGATATTAACTGTTATGCAAACAACAAGCCCAACAGTTTGGTGTAACTTATTATTACTAAACTTAATCTACATTCGTTCACGATTTTTATTTCATCTACGTGACATCAGGTGATTTATCTGACTCCTGACTACACTGAAGGCTTGTATAACAGTCCTTTTTCACTAGAGACAGTATATACCATTGAAATCCCCCGACAAAGATGTTCTTAGAGAGCAGACTAAGAGGTGTTTCATCCCAGAGGAAATCATGAGGAACCTGAGCAGCAAAGTGCTGCTACCATGGAAACACTGATAAGCCAACAGATGCCATGACTGTGAGCATTAGCAAAATACTTTAAGTACTCCAACATAAAGCCGTCATCTGTTGTCCATTACGTTTGTGAAGGTTACATTTCAGATGCTTATTTTATGCATGCTCAGATTCATAAACAGAACAGTACATTTATATCACAGTATTCATAGAAGTAAAATAATAATAATAATAATAATAATAACATAATGTCATTCTTTAAGTTCTCCTACTTCTTTTTCAACTTGTAAACAAGTAGTGCCACACTCATTATTTCATTTATTTAGTGTTTATATCTCTGCCACTGAAAAATTCTGAAGCCAAACATTCACACAACTTCTGTCTGTACTGTCTGGAAAATTTGATTTTTATAATTGTGATCATTCAGAGAGGCGTGCAGAGGGTGAGACAAGCTATAGTTAATCATCGGTGCTTTTAAAACAAATAGTGGACATTTAAATTGTTTAGAAAAGCAATGCCAAAAAGTGGTGGCTTGTGTCGAATCTCTAATGTAAAGGCAATGTGTGTCAATACGAGAAAATGATCAGACATTATCAGATCAGTCAATGCTAATCATGTTTGACACAAAATATAATAAAACCACCTAACTTAATTCAAAGAGGATTGTAGCATGACATAAGTGCCAAATATCATTATAATTATGTCAATAATAATTACTCAAAGTGTTCAAAACTGCATGTTAAAAAGTGAAAAGACTTCTGAGCAAGAGGCCATAGTACTCTTACTAAGTAGATACCAAGAAGTTAGATTCCTTTCATCTTTTCAAGTTCCACGAGTGCATACAAATGCTGCAAGGCGACAGTGGCATTCAAGTGTACATTTAAGCCTTGGGCTCACCAGAACAATGAAAAGAGACGTAGCAGAAGGGGGGGGGGGAATACTAGAAACATCAGCAAAGAAACAGGAGCAGCAGAAACAGTTTGCCACAAAACACAGAAGGGGTCCAAACCTGTCAGTCGAGGCACTGCGTAGGGGCTCTGAAAAAGCCTGTCGGTGCTTGGGGGAACAGCGTGTTATCTGCAGCTCCGCAGACCTTCCCCTTTGAAGTGGTGCTGAGCCACCGACTGAGCCAGGGGCAGTGAAGGTGGTAGGTGGGAGGCTGGAGAAAGTGTAGAGAAAGCAACAAAGGTGAGAAAACAACTGCGGGTTACAAACGATACAGCAACAGCAGAAAACCAAACAAAACATGCCTGTTGACTTTCATCTTGTAATGTCAAAAAAATACACCTCGGAGATCGCTTATAGCAAATTTGTTTGGAGC
The DNA here is from genome assembly GCA_946959425.1 of Argyrosomus regius. NCBI lineage: Eukaryota > Metazoa > Chordata > Actinopteri > Sciaenidae > Argyrosomus > Argyrosomus regius. Next base: position 10,616,048 of record OX336883.1, read on the forward strand.
TGAGCAAAGACTTTGAGGCCATGCAACGCACATCATTGAATTTTCTTTATCTTTAACGTCTTGTTTAGGGAGGCCGTCTGTGAGGGAGTAACGAAGAAAGCATATGGTGGCCATGTGTTGAAGAACGATTGGCTGCATCAGGAAGGATTGTACAAGAGATACAATCACATGGCAAAAATGAGGAAAGTGAATTGACAGACTGTTTTGCCCCGCTCCTTCTGTTCACTGAACTCTCCCTCAAGGATTATCCTCTCTAATAGACTTAAAGGCACTTTAACTGAGCTGCCAGCTGCCCGAGTCTCCGGCGGAAAGCCACCCAGGTCAAGTCTGAGGGAGGATATCCTACCATGACAATGCAGCACATTCCTATAGTGCCTCCGATACTTCATCACACCAAAATAATCCATTATTGAACTTTGAACTGAAGAGGAACAGAGTAAAATACAATCTATGGAATCCATGTGTGACCCAACCTACTTTAATTTTGATAAACAGTAAATAATTCATCCAGAAGAAAGAGCATGAGGGCCAGAGATCTACATAACTTCAAATTCAGACAATTTCTAGGCAGTTTCTATGTTGGCAAACAGTGCTGCGAAAAAATGACCTCAAAAGAGTCTCAGTTAGTAAAATGTATTGAATCTGCAAGCAGACTAATTACAATGTTTTAGACTTAATTGCCATAAATGGTTGGGTTGGTTTTGGCCATGCTGAAACTGGATATTATGAGGGCAAAATTCTTGTGCTCATGTATAACAGATTATTATTTTCCCAAACAGTGTAATCAGACTTTTAATCATAATTTCTGGTCTCAGTATGAAGGACGAACAATTAACAGTGTGCCAACTGTAGACACCTGTGGGGCAGTGAGGATGCTGAACTGACCTTGCCTTTTTTGTTGATTCAACTGAATTTGGAGATGAATAATTAGGTCAGTGGTTCTCGGTTCCTGGTCCACAGAGTACAACAAATTACTGGTTTTCTTTCATGTATAAATTATACAAATAACCTGGAAAACCAACAGTGCAACAATGTGTTTCTTTGTCAGATGTGTGCATCACTTTTGGACTATCGTTGATTGACCTTTATCATTCATGGGTTTTTCTTTCCTCACCCCTCTTGGGCTGATGAAATGCCAGCTAACTAATATTTGACTTTATGTTTGCATCACTGACCGTATAAAGAATAGACAGCGTACACGTGAGGTCACCCGCAGGTTTCTAAAGAGACGTTTTGAAGCTCAAAATCTGTGGCACTGGCCGCCACCATGTTCCGCCTCCCTGTTAATCTAAAAATCGGCAGACGTGGATCATCGGCACGCTGAATGACGCCTGGTTGCTCAAACAAGCCATCTGTAACGGCATCCATCTGTCAATCAAAGCAGCAACGCTGTTAATTCTGCATAACTTTAAGCCTTAATATAACTTGAACAGGTGAGTTTGAGGAAGTGCAGTTTTTGGCACTTCCGCGTTGGCTTCACTTCACAGCCACGGAGGTTGCCGCTTGGTTTGCATGTAACATTTGGATAATCGAGTGACTGTGAAGCTACTGTTTTCATAAAGGTAATTCTCATGTTTGATACATCTTTTTCTTTTTTTAACCTACATATAATGTAAATGTAATCGTAATCTGGGTCACTGTCTGAACACAATCATATCAGTGATGCTAGAGATCATTTCTTAGTAACTAGGGAAGGATATTTTGGCTGAAAAACCAACGATAAGTCGACTAATCAACAACAAAAAAGGCACAGCATCAATTGTAATTATGAGCTGAAATTATTTATTTTGCAGAGCATTTGGTTAAAAATAGTCACATTTTTGACTTCCTGCTCGATCCAGCAATCTTTATATATCTATTTCTCTCACCTTTAGGTCCACATTGTCCTGATATTGAGTGTGCACAGATGAATGAGAGCACTCTACTGTTCACATAATGTTGGAACTAAACCTAATACCAGTCACATAATCACACAATAACAATCAACAGTTAAGAATCTGTAAAACCAGCAGAGGGCATGACCATCAAACAAAAATAAACGCAGGTTTGGTGAACTTGTAAAAGGAGACTCAACCTCTTGGACCATGAGACAGTGGGAAACCTCTGACCAGGCGCGTAAGAGAAGCCTCCATTCACAAAGACAGCCGTTTCCATGCCAACAGGGCCTCTGCTGGGAGAGGCCTCTTTTCAAATGGTTTTCATCCTGCACCTCTGCTACAGTCTCAGAGAAGGACTGGTGGGCATTTGAGAGGGAATGAGTTGTGGGTGGCACTGAAGAGATGCAATTGTGTTAAGGCAAGATGGAAAAGGTCTGAGCTGAAAGCCCCCAGAGCCTATGCAGCCTATGTCTCTGATAGGAAATCACACCAAGGCTTGTGTGCTGGGGAGCTGCTTATTTCCTTTCACAGCGACATGTGACATGGTAAAAACACATTTTGTGTCAGTCTGTATGCATTAAAGCTGCAAGTAATGGTTATTTGCATGTATCTGGGTGATATGACAAAATATAATCATGAGACAAAAGAAATGAGTCAACCATCAGAGATTTCTATGCTGTGACTAACTGTTGCAAATCAATGCATAGAGCTGCTTAAGGTAATATTGGGTTTACAAAAGCTATAATTTATATCTTTATAATAACATTCATATAAAATAACTGGGAAAGCAATGTTAGAATGTAAAGGGGATGAACCTACAGAGATTTATCGCCTGAATCTGCAGCTCGCCTCAGCTTTACGCAGCTTTGTAGAGAGTCTTGGCTCATTGTTTATCTGTCCAGTCCACAGATTTAGTGTTCTGGGTCACTCTCCACATTCATAAGAATTCAGGGAAAATGCTCTAAGAATATGCTGCACACTGCCTCCTCGACACCAAACGACTGACAGATAAGGTTAGTAACAACATAGTGGAGCATTTAGTAGCTAAAGAGTCAAATGATTCCTTCAGGAGTTGGTGGAGACCAAAACGGAACTAAAAATGGTGCACATGAAAGCTGATGTTGTTCTGCCAGTACTATGTAAACTGTTTAATAAGATGAATAACTGTGTACATGTCAATATTGTATAAGATGAAGTATGAAACAAAGTACCTTTCTTTGTCAGATATTTAATTTAGACAAAAGCCAGACAACCAAAACACATCTATAAAATGATATATCTATAAAATGTGCCGTTATTAATTATGAACATCGACTTCATAATACACACATACACCATTTTTAGATTTCCCATCACAATTACTAATTCAGCCTTCAAAATGTGGTGAAGTACAGATTAATAAATGTGTCAGAGAGATGACTATCAGCTCAAAACCACAAATCTGAATCATAATCAGTGATGCGGTTGTGTTTATATACAACCCACCCCTCTAGTCTAAGCACAGGAAACTGACCACAGCACAGATGTCTTGATCTACTTGGGGAGAAAGACCCTGGCTGATGAGGCGAGGTCCGCTCTTTGTGTTCCTGTAGACATGATGAGGGAAAGGATACTGCGACTGTTAAAAATGTGCTTGTTCAGCAACACGAAACAAAGAAAGTGTCTCTCCAGAATAAAGCGAGACTCTCCTCATTCTTCCGTCTGTACTTTGACTTCTCTGTGAGAGCACACAAGATCGTCTACCACAGCAAGATTTTTCAACTATAAAATATATCCGCTACGGACTTGTTTTGTCTCAATCTGCCACTTCTTCTTGTCCTTGCACTGTGCCACACAGCGTTCACACTATAGCCCACATCAAAGCAATATGCCTGAGAGATTCCTCCCCGTGTTCATTAACCAACTCAGAGCTACATGGCACAGCACTGAATTATTAACGTGCTCCTTGTGCCTCACAGATACAGAGCGCAGGGCCATTCACAACTGCAGAACACACCCACACTCCACTGTAGTTGCCTGTAAATCTGTAGTAAACCCTGACAGCGAAACTCATTAAGAATATTAAAAGCAGCACAGACCAGAAAACACCACCACATGATCGATGACGGCGTTGCAGGCGGGGAGAAATTAGAAGATGAAAACATGCAATAAAACCAAAATAAAAATATGGAGTTTAATTTTTCAGGAGTGTGAGAAGACCAAACAATATGAGAGTGCTGTACAACAGCAGCACATGACAGGTGAGTTAATGAGAAGTTTCAGGGAAATTATCGCAGGGAAATTAATGTCTGAAGGTGTGAAGGCAGATTTGAGGGGAGGTCTCAAAATGAAATTGGGCTTTATTAAAAATACTGTCAACTTTACTGACGCCAACAACTAAATCTGACTTAGGCTGACAATCAGTGTAAAGAACAACCTCAATAAACGTTTAAACAGGATCTATGATACAGAAAAATATCTGAAGATATCATCCTCCATTTTATTTTACAACATGTTTCCTCAAACCCAGATTTCTCTTATGTTGTGTATGTAACGTTACCGGTAGTGTATTTTTACCGCTCTGGTTCAACCCAGTTAATGATCGTGGCCGTTCTAGTCAATGTTTCAAACACCAACAGAAGCACCGTGGTCTGTTTGAGAAGTGTCCCAGAAGCAGCTCTCCACTCTGCTCCACCGAGAATACACGGCTATTCTATTTTTGACGGACGCAGGAAGCAGCCCATGCCAGTCTGCACAGAGCAGATCGATCTGGCCAGAAGTCACACGCATAAATGGCATAGAGGTTAATTTTTTAAAATAAAACACTGTGTGCAAACTTCCAATTGTAACAACAGCAGAAAGGAAATACCATGTAGCATATTTACTCATGGTAGAAGCACATAAACCGGGGATAAATGACCAAATCTGAGCAAGTTAACAAAGTCTGGGAAATTCATTTGGAGTAGCTTTACACAGACAAAAACACAGAAACATACAAACATAACGGTAAAATAGCATCACAGCCACAATGTGACACAGACATGTCCTATGGGGTTTTGGCATAATACTAACACGTAGCTAGCTAACACGAGTCAAAAACAAAAACATGCGCTGCATACAAAAATTGCTCCTTATTTACTATATTTACTTCAAATCAGCCTTTGATTTGATTGCCAAACATTGAGTGTGAAAATTATGTTCTATATAGTGCCCTCAAAAAGTGCTCACAACAACTCATGAATATCCCATGATGCAATGCTTCAAATTCAATAGACGGAAAAATAGTAGTACATCTCGGTACAAACCGGTCAGTGATGATGCAAAATCACGAATAACAAACTAATTTTAATGTTTACAGCCATGTACACTACTGAGTGTTTATTATATAATAGCAGTGAATGTGAGAACAAAGGATTGATGTTGGACACAGAAATCAGGAGGCTGAGGGTGCTCCAGAGTTCAAATATCAAAAAGACCCAACATGTGTTATAATGGCCAAACATTTGACCTACTTACAGCCTAACAGTTATTTCAGGCCTCTTTGATGTTGTTGTCTGCTTCTTCTTCTTTTTTTAACTAAGTCATCAAGTAGGACTTTAGGGCAACAACATAGTTCATGAGATTTCCTGGAAATGGGAGATCCCTGTCTTCTTCAAGGTGACTTGGACCTCCCCACAGAAAAGCCCTTTAATTTCCTCTTTCATTGATCTCACTTTCTCTCAAGTGTCTCTGCCCACACACACACACACACACACACACACACACACACACACACACACACACACACACACACACACACACACACACACACACACACACACACACACACACACACACACACACACACACACACACACACACACACACACACACACACACACACACACACACACACACACACACACACACACACACACACACACGGCAGGCTGGACTGGCAGGTAGAGTCTGCTCCTGTAATCTTTTCGTTTCTCCTCTTCATGCTTATGAGAACCGTTTTATTTCCTTCTGCTTTTACTAAACACCTCCAGATCCATCCCTCCTGTCTTTCTCCAGATTTCTCCACATCTACATTTTTAGATGTCCTCTCTCCTCCAAACCTGCCCGTGATGGCTGAATTCATTAAACTGGATGAAAAAAAAACTGAGAAAAAGTGGCACATTAACACTTCCTACTGACTTCAAATTATGCAGCTAAAACATGTCTTTACCACTTCAGAATCTAACTACCTTTTCATAAACACCGCACAGTAACTCTGGTTTGTACTCACTGTATCTAGAAGAAGTCCTCATACTCATCTTGACCAGTAGCTTAGACCCAATTTGTGCCCTCATTCCCTCCTCTCTATCAAAACATGAATCATGTCATGAATCACTCATTATCCAAATGTCCTTGTGTCTTTCCCTAAACTGTGTTTTGGGTCCCCAATGACCTGGAAGACAGCCCATTCAAATCAGACCGCACTCATTGCCTTACTAAAGCACTCCACTTCAACACAGAGGCTTCTCTCTTCAGTCCTCGTCCTCCTGCCTCCAAGACCATCAGCCAATTGGTCCTTGCCATCCTTGTTGACGTGAGGCATTCTCAATGTACGGCAGGAAACGTAAACCTCCACGCTGCCTCTTCTTACTCTGATGAAGACATGCTTTATGTTGAAGCAGTTTTGCTGCACCTCATTGATAAGCACGAACTCGCAATAGCCGCGACCACGTACGTGCATGCATGCATGTATCCATCCACCAGCCTTCCATCCACAGAAAACTGTGGCCGCAAAACAGTGGGGAAACTTTTGTGGATTGACCAACTAACAGAGCGAAATATAGGGCTGCTGGATTGCAGCTCAAAAGCTCCAATGATAACTGTGTGCGCCACGTCTCATCATTGAAAATCCTGCCAATGTTTCCCTGGTTTGTCTCATGAAAACTGGATGCAACTGAACGGTTATTACACAGTCCATTTAGGTGAAAAGTACAAAAGCATGGTGGCAATCAGAATAAATTCTCAACAAAAATCAAGTCCAGCTGCAGACTATTGTTGCAAGTAAGGCTCTACCCAAACCACAATTTTCCAAATTGGCTCAGAGTTGCTAGTTGAGGCCAAATATTTGGCTGAAAACACACCGGATTTCCAGCCCACCAACATCTACCAACTAACATCCAGCACCCGAGCTCAGAGTCAAGCTGTACCTCATTTCCCCCAGCCTTATTTATTTCCATTAGTTGGTTTTGTGGTTATGCAATTTTGAAATCTTAAAATCTAAAAGTTTATAGCCTGCTTAAAAGGTCCAGTGTGTAAGATTTGGGGCTATTTCTTTGAAGGAATTGAATATAATATTCATTAGTATGTTTCATTAGTGTATGATAACCTGAATATAAGAATCATTGTGTTTTCGTTGTCTTAAAATGAGCCCTGTAAATCTACAGTAAGAGCGGGTCCTCTCCCATGGAGTCCACCATTTTTTGTAATGTAAATTACATGGACCTTTAAAATAAAAAAAGTGCAGTGATCCTTTAAAATTAGATTCAACTCTGGGCTTCTCCAGTAATGCTAATCATTGACATTCGGGGGGGCAGCCCTAGCTACAAGTTTCCTCATATTTTATGTCCTGTCTTTTCCCGCTTCAGTCAGTGAAGGTTAAAATGAGTTAGCAGTGATGAGGGACACAGTACGAAGGGCAGAAAACTGTTGGGAAATCCAAAAAAAACCTTCTAGATGTTTGCGCTTTCCCCATTTCCCTAATAAGTTCTGATTACATTATGTTTCACAACAGGATTAAGGGTTATGTGGATGCCTGCAGAAAGCATCTTACCAGTCCAGCTCCACAACATTACTCTGATTAATAGTGTGTTTATCACCAATTATTAGTCTCACTTTAAAAAGAAGTGTGCCACCTGAAACACCCCGACTCTATTGACATCCTTAATAACCAATCTCACTCATTCACCTCTTCATGTTTTGTCAATATGAGCTTCAAAGCCGGGAAATCTCACTGTCCATATGAGAATGGTTTTAGGAAGGCCCGAGGGTCAGTTACACAGCAACAGTCAGGAGTGTGGGAATGTGAAGCTTTCTGCAAACAAAGTCTAGGATACCCCTCATCTCTCTCTCACTCTCTAAGGCCTTGCAGCAATAATCACATCCAGAAAAATGGTATTTCATCACAGTGATCCATGTGAACTGAAAGTTTGCCATTCTTTACTCAATACTGTGAGCCTGTCTTTGTATTTGTATTCTCTATTCTTTGCCTATTTATATTCTCTCAACCATACAGATGGACGAACACATATGTCCCACACAACGTCATAAACTGAACTGATGGGTTCAGTAATTGATCGTGGTATAAGCACTTCCTTCAAGGAAGCATTTGACTCTTAATAACAGTTGTGGGAATTGTTGAGTCTCTAAATAATATTATAAAAAGCACAGTCTAGACTTGCTCTATAGGGAAAGTGTCATAAGATAACTTCTGTTGATGATCTGGTGCTGTATAAATTAAATTGAAAATAAAAGACCTGTAGCTCGGCCTGCCTCTTACAATAGTAATTTGGAAAAGCTGCCAAACAGCGACATGCTACAACAACACGTAGTTACGAGCAAGCAATCTGATTGGTCAACTAGACGTTTACAATGTCCTCAAATCAGCAAAATAATCAGCAAACATCTGAATTTGAACTTTCTTTAATGAATATTCTATATTTTACGTTGCTATCAGACCGCCTCGTTCATACAGCTGTGTTCCTCATTTGTGTGCGGCATTTCGGAGATCAAACAGAAAACGTTGTTTTTGAAGGACTAAAGGTCAACTAATACGGACTGAAGTTGAATATTCGTTAGATAAAAACATGTTGTGAATTTTGGAAATGATTACATCGGTCTTTTTTCAACACATTTTGACTTTTGGACTTTACAACGCTGTGGAGTCACTGAAGTTCACAAACTTAGTAGCTAAATCTGTCCGTGGAAAAATGATCTTTTCAGTAGATATCTTAGTCACTACAAGACTGAACTAGCAAAGCAGATTAATGTTCATATGTGCTGTATTTATTCAGTTTGGGAAACTCCACGAACTCTTGAAAGCTTTAACGTTAGTGAGCTAGGACTAGAAATCATCTCAGTTGCAGGTCATTACTCGGCTCAGGCTACTTGCTGGAGTAGTAAACTGGGTTACAACAATACATATAGAGAGTCTACTGTCGTGACTGATTATTTTCCAGGTATTAGTCAGACTCCATGTATCCCCATGGAAACAGACTGGAACAGAAAAGGCGAGCAAAAAAAATATTTTAGAGAGTAAATTGTCCTTTTCATTTAAGTTAGTAATTGTTGTATAATCACAATATTACATGAGCTGGGTGTGCTTTATCGTCATTTTATTGGCACAGCAGTGAAGCAGTCAGGTCTGTTAGCAGCACTGAAGTCTCATCTAATATTGCTTAAATCACCAATGTCCTTTTCTGCCTATTATTTATCGAGCTCGTCTGTTCTCGAGGCTGTTGTTTTTAACGACAGGCACTGTGCACCACAGCAGAAGCCATGCAATCTGTAATCAGTCCTCATGCTTGTAAAATCTTTAATGACACTAGGATGCAAAATTATCAATTACTGGACCGCAAACAGACCAGCAATATTGAGTAATGAGAGGGTTCATGCCATGAGGGCAAATATTAATATTCAACATCAACAGCAAAAAGTTTAGGATGTTTACATCTAAATTTCCAGAGAAGTTACGGTCACATTACTGCTTTATAAAGCAGAAAAGGCTGAACTCCAGACAACAACGTGCTGCTTTTAAATCAAACATTATTTTCCTTTTGATGAAGTCAATATGGTCGTGTTTGTAACAGATGTATGGTAGGTTGTCAGAGCTGGTAAATACCACAATACGAAACGTCAACAAATTGAGCCACAGTTCCAGTATTAGCTGGAAACCTGCAAATGTTGCTCGCTGTCCACATTACTTCATCTGTTACACAAATGCCTCCCAAAGCACCTCTTTGCAGTGTGCTGCTAAAAATGTACTGGAATAACAGAAAATCTAATAACTGATACAACCCAGAGCGAATCTATAAAGCAGCGCTGAAATAAATCCGACTTTTAAGCTTCATGCATTCAGCTTTTGTTGACACTGTGTCAGAGATGTTGACTCAACACTATGTTGTTATTTTTTTGACTTAACTCTTAATACAGTAAGTTGTTTTAAATTATCTGCTGAGGAAAAACCTTGTTGAACTTGTTGTAGGTCTAATTAGAGTATAAATAGTAAAGTATCTGTCTGTCGGCTGTGTGTAAACAGTTGGATTGTGTGGTTAGGCTCTGAGCATTATGTGGATCTTGTGCATAAAGAAAAAACACTTTTGCAGTTGTACTTTTGTAAGCGGTGTGATATTAAAACATTTCTACAATGTCTCGCCTGGAGGAAGTTGTGTCAAGACGAGACTCTTAACTGACATTGTCTTTAAAGACACTGCTCCAAATACAACAGACAGGAAAAGCCTGATCTGTTTCTCTGTCCTTTCCTTCTTTTCTTACCAGAGTTTTCTTACCGATCAATGTAACCTACACATTTTACAGTGCTGCTCCTGTCAGACAGAAAACCACTTGTCACTGTTTCTAATACCAGCGCACAGGACAGGTATCCCGAGTTTAGCAAAACGTGGATTTTAGTGGGGCGTGAAAATTATTTGAACACATTTGCACCCAAATGTGACTCCAATTCAGAAATTGAATTTCTAATGAAAACAGACTACAGTGTTTCCAATACGACTCTTAAAGATAGACTAACTTCTCATCTAGGATTTTTGTAAATTATTGCAGCATATTAGGGTTATGTGGTTACACATGCTTGGGTGGGTTCATTTAAAGTGGTCCTGCCAAATGAAAATATAATCGTTGATGTAGAAAACCGGGTTTTCAATCTTGATTTCAGGACTGAGATACAGATGTCCTGTCTCTGTCAGACTCAGACCTAAAAGGGTGAAGAATGCACTTAACTAGCAGGTAGGGTGGAGAAGCTGTAGCATTCTGCTTCCAAATTGACACAATTGCTGTAGGTTGAACCTGTGCTGACTGTGTGTCTAAATCTGCAAACATGTGACATTTGACCTGACTTCACAACCCTCTTCCTGTCTTGGTTTGCACTGAACACGCCCATGGATTTGGGTAACGATTTGGCTAACCTGTGATGGGGTCAGTCTCAGGTTGAAAGTGAGTGCACTCCTAGTGCTATCACGGTTATGTGTTGCACCTGTAAACATCACATGTGGGTATCAGAAACATTGATAAAACTTTATCCAAGTTCTGAAAAACCTGAATATGAGCTCAGCAACAGCCTCAACTCAAAGATCCCTGGCCTGTAAACGGGCACGCTATGGCAGGAGCTTTTGTCCCTTCTGCCACAGCATTACACTCCGGTAACAACCACGTGCTGAGAGCTATATGTATGGGATATGGGTGGGAAAATGTTTCTGTATTGAACGCCTATTTTTGTTTGTTGTGTTGTTTGTATGTGAGGCTTTGTAGAGACTGTGGGAACAAATTTCCTTGTAAATACAAAGTATCATCTATCATCATCTATCTGGAGTAGTCACATAAAAATAAAAAAAAAAAGGGGGACACTGCGGCAGGTAAACAGGTGCATTTTCAACTTAAGTTATGTTGTAGTAAGTAGCAAAGTTGAACAAGTTCATCCTCGCTTATTGAACTCATATCAGCAAACAGAGAAATAACAGATCTGCTGGATGTCGAGAAGTCAAAGACGTGGCTGTGCGACCACAGACGAGAAACGAGAAACCACTGACATAAACAACTGGGTTTCTTTTTGCTCCATATTCACATCCAGCAGCAACAAAACCAGGATATGACGTAAACCGAAATACTACTTTTTAAAAAGCATATTTATCACCCTTTTACGTCAACAAACGTGGACTAAATATTAGACACGTCTCACAGACTATTTCAACAAAACCTGGATATTATAACCTGCATGAATTAGATTTGTTGGTGCAGATTGGATTTGTTTAGGCTGTGCTGTGTGTACCTAATAAAGTGACAACAGATGAAGGGACAGACTGTTAAGACCTTTCTAACAATCAGCCAATCCATCCTGACTACAACAAGTGCCTTCTTTCAGTGTGAGATTGGCTCCTGAGCAGAATCAAAGCAGTCCTCTGTGTTTTCCTCAAATTTTAGCAACCCCCCCAAAAAAAAAAAAATCTATAAACAACCTACAAAACAGTCGGTTGTCTGTCATCCATGTGCCCGTGAAAATATCTGGATTTAGCCATACAAGTGGAGCAGAAGTTAACTTCGCATGTAGTCTGCTTTCAACTATCACAGAAAAGAGGCTCCCCGGCTCTTATATATTTATTTTGCACACATTAAGATTTATAAAACTCACTCTGGTAAAGTTTGAGCTCATCACATAGCTAACGTGTTGCATGCGGACTGAGCTGCTCGCACTTTTTCTGCAGCTTTTGGCTCAGTTTGTGCAGCTTTACTTTTAAAAAAAAAGAAGGGGGGGCTCAGCGTTAGAGACCAAAACTTGAGTCCGGCTGCTTTTTAATTAACGTTGCAAACAGTTACAACACAACACAATACCTCCGGCCACAAGTGAGCTGCATCTGACACCGTTAACTTCTTTACAGCTCGCTGAGAGAAGCTCCACATCAACACAAGTGCGTTAGCGTTAGCGATGCTAACTCGGCTAGCCAACAACGAGCTATCCGTTAGCTCGCTAATGCTAGGCCCACTTACATTGGGTCCTTTCCTTACATTTATCCTCCAGTTGTGCTGTTGCACTTTGTGAATGTGTGTGCTGTGTTTACCTCAGAGATGTTGTGATGAACAAAGACACCAGGCCTCTCCGGTGATTCCCTTTTGGTCGTGTATCCAAACCGAGATATCCTCTTTGGAGCTTGGTGAAGCTAACGCTACAGGGTCCCTCTTCTTCGTCTCTTGGTTTCCCACCACCAGCAGCAGCTACAGCAGCTACACCAGCAGCTACAGCAGCTCCAGCAGCCAGTGTTTGCACCCAACCAACAGGAGCTAGCACCTGCTAACTAGCCTCTACAAGCCAAGTTCGTGTAATGTTAGCTGGCTAACGTTAGCTGCCGTGTGAGTGTTGGTCGACCCCTTGACTCTGTTACTTCACTGGGCGACACACGATGGCCTCCGATTATCACAAGAGGGGGGAAACACGTCCACCGAGGCCACAGAGCGTGTGAGTTGTGGGTGATTCGCCGTTCACAGCCTCTTCAACAGCCGCCAGCTCTGCTCGTCTCCTCCTGACTCTCCACCGACTGGAGAGAATGGCTGTCGCAACATGATGATGGCACGTTTTTGTTTGCTAGTGGGCGCCCGAATGTGATGTAACAATTTAACTCCCCGGTGAGAGAGTAATAGAGTAGTCCATGTAATCAGATATACACACATATATACATATATATCACTTTATATATACTCTTATATACTTCATTTAAATATATATGTATGTTTTCCTGTGCAATTATATTGATTTACACTGTGTAAACACCCCCTGCTGTAATATTTGTGCAATTTCAATATAGTTCTATTTATATGTGTATTTGATCATTCAGTTTATGCATTTTTGGATTTTAACCACGAGCGGTTGGGGGGGGGGGGTCGGTTCGGTTCAGCTCAAGGGCGCCTCGGCGGTGCCCAGGAGGTGAACTGGCACCCCTCCAGCTACTGGACTTGAACCAGCCACCCTCCGGTTCCCAAGCCAAGTCTCTATGGACTGAGCTACTGTTATATAGCTACTACTCTATATTTATCTATATATATCTATATATATATAGATATATATACCAAATGCTGCTAAATGCTGTGATTTTCATTAAGTGTCATTATAATTGTATGTAGTTTTTTAATATCTATCTGAAGTTCTATTTCTTATTTGTATAAAAACTTTTATTTCTATTTTTCTACTTTTTATATAGTTTTCCATTTGTAAAAATCTAAAAGGTTTCATTTCTCTGTACAGGTTTCATTTCAATTCAATTCAACACTTCTACAATGTCTCGCCTGGAGGAAGTTGTGTCAAGACGAGACTCTTATCTGACATTGTCTTTAAAGACACTGCTCCAAATACAACAGACAGGAAAAGCATGATCTATTTCTCTGTACTTTCCTTCTTTTCTTACCAGAGTTTTCTTACTGATCAATGTAACCCACACACTTTACAGTGCTGTTCCTGTCAGACAGAAAACCACCTGTCACTGTTTCTAATACCAGTGTACAGGACAGGTATCCCAAGTTTAGCAAAATGTGGTTTTAGGGGGGCGTGAAAATTATTTGAACACTTTTGCACCCAAATGTGACAGCCTCCAATTCAGAAACTGAATTTCTAATAAAAACAGACAGTTACAGTGTACAGATAGACTAACGAATGAGGACTTTTATAAATTATCTATCTATCTATCTATCTATCTATCTATCTATCTATCTTTCTATCTATCTATCTAAGACAAGACAAGACAAGATAAACTTTATTGATCTCACACCGGGGAAATTCATTTGTTACAGCTGTTACAGCTTTTTATCTACTTAGTAAAAACAAACAAACACTTTACAAACAGTTAAATTATTCACAAATATTTTACAAATGTATTGTTTTCCTTTATAAGACTTCACAAATGATGAAATGTTATAATTGCATTCGTAGGTTAGAGTTAAATCTGCTTTTCTTTCCTATTCTTGCTGCCATCTTTCTTTATTATGTACTATATATAAGCTTTAATTGTACCTTCCATTTAGTTTCTTGTTATGACAAAATGTAAATATATTTTGATGAATAAAGTTTTTTTTGGTTGGGAGGCATGTGGAGGGTAGAGACTCCAAATCCAAATTTGCATGGTGTGTCAGAAATCGTGCTAGATGAAAACCTAGACCTAATTCTTTCCAGCATATTGAGCCTCATTTATTCATAAGTGGGGGGGGGGGGCAAGTTATTGTGGATTAGTTTGCTGCTGCTGCTGCTGCTGCTGCTCAAGTTAGCCCTGCAGTGCCAGCCATGGTTAGTTTTGGCTCATGGTCATTTTCATGCCCTGTATCTGGATCCTCCAGGGACAGTCTGAAACCGTGAGATATCACTAAGCACCAAACATGTGATCCTGAGAAGTGTGGAATTGAGACTGGCATCTGGTCAACGAAGACTGAAAAGCAGACCCTGGAAACAAAGGAAGACTGTAAATATCCTCACTTTGTTACTAAACACTCTCTGTAGCTGTGTGCTTTTATGGAAATTTCTCCTGTAAGCCACTCTTCACAGAAAATCTGAACTCAAGGCTCAAGCTTTTCATCGGTGTCGTCCCTCTATGTGATGTTTTTGGTCACTTTGTTAAACGAAACACTAAAATATGCTGCATAATCCTGAGTGCTGTATGTGTTTATGTCTGGGCCAGAGCCAGACAGGATTATAGAAATACAGAGATGGTGTCTCAATTTTTCCACACACACAGACCTGTTTAGTTTATATTTATTACATATTTTAAATTGATTTCACATCATGAAATTAAATCTAAAATATTAGTATCACAAGGAGAAACATTTACATATTCAAACATAAGACACAAACATCCCTTGTTGAGCTGGTTTACCAGTTTGTAACAATAATAGGGAAACAAATAATACATATATACACATACATATGTACAAATGAAAAGAAGATAAATAAGCAAATAAATAACATTTAAAAAAATAAATAATTAAAGATCCACTAATGGCAAAAGGCAGGACTTTTAGACAAGATAAATTCATCCTCTAAGCGATAGCTCGGCTTAATAAAATTAACCAACTATTGAGGGGAGAGAGCAGATAAACTCTAAAAGGACCAGTGTGTAGGATTCAGTGGCATCTAGCGGTAACTAATTTCAACCCCCTTGTTTCACTCTTTCCTTCCTAGTGTGAAGGAGAAACTACAGTGGCTGTAGTAACCACTAAAGGCTGCTAAGAGGCAAAGTAGGCTCGTACTGTGATATTCAAATAATAAATACATTTTACACACTGGACCTTTAAAGTAGAAAATAAGGGGTTGCTGGTGATTGAAAAACTTGTTGAACCCAGTTGAACAGTTGAACCCTGCAATGAGATCTTCTCCAGGTCTAAGAAAGACATTATATCATGTAGCCAAGAGGCACTAGAAGGTGGTGTAAGGAGGAGGATTCTTCTGCAAGCTATCAAGGAGGCAAATTAAATAACATATGCCTGTTTCACTGAAACATGCTCAACTTCTCCAGCAATGCTAACTAAGGAGTCATTGTGGATGGCTTGATTGTTAGTGCTAGGATCTCAGGAACAATCGATTCATAAAACTTCTGTTTGATCTTTTCATTCATATAAAAACTGTTTTTATGCCCCAGAATTTATTTTCTAAAACAGTCATTTTCCATGTTTTTCTTTCTTAGACATAAAATGAATATATATATATAAAATATATAATATATATATAATTGAATATGCATATTATTGTGTAACACAAATGTTTGGTGCCCCTTCACGTTTTCTCTTGAGACCCCCTTGGCTGGGAAACGCTGATCTAAAAGCTGTTTTTGAAGAGCTTTCCCTCCTCCCAGAGGAATTACATAAGGAAAATAGTTTGTCCAGAATTTATGTATTATGCACATCATGACTAAAAATGTTGGTCTCACCCTTTAAAAAATCAGACCTACAGATCTGATTGATGTGTCTGTTTCTGTTTTTATCCAAATGTTGTCCAAATGGTGCAAGAGGCAGCGTTTCATAAGAGGCAGTGGAAAGTTTCACACGGTTTAAATCATCATCATGACTCTACAAAGGACCAAACTCAAAACTATTGTGAAGTAAGTTTCCTATAATCACACACACACACACACACAGATTCCCTGGTGCACGCTGTGTTTTCCACTCTGAGATTGCCCAAGAATGAGTGAATGCGATGATTGCGACAGACGGACGATGCTCTGTAACTTCACAGCTCTTGAAGGCAAACAAACACGACTGTGAAATGGAGCTGATAGAGTGTGACAGGCAGCAACAGTGCCTGCTGGGTAGACACTGATTCAGTCTACAAAGCTTGGTAAATTCAAAGAGACGGGTCACTGAAAATATGATGTTATGAATGTGTCCTCTGGGGGATTACATCACAATTCTGTTCACTGTGACAGACATGCCTTTAATCAAAATTACAAACACGCCCGTCCTCACACACACACACAGGTAAATATACCTTACCTGGTGTGAGACAACTTGTAAGTCTCATGCTATATGTTCAGATTTTTTGGTTAATACATTAACCACAGTCATGTTTGGTACGATGCATTGCTGTTTCATTTACATATAAACCAGTTCAGCCTGAATTTGACACAGTGTAAACAATGCTGCCTGTGCACTCAGTGGGAAAAAAACCCAACACCAGCTGCTGTACAGCATCTAAGGGTAGGAGTGTAGACTTACAGTATTTGTACTTTATCAAAAAGGTAATATTGTGTTTGTATTTATGAGTTTACAATGTAATAAAAATAATACCATTATGTTTTTTGTAGAGCACGAAAAAGGGCAGCAACCAAACTTTTCTTTTTTATCAGTTAATCTGCAGATTATTTTTTCGACCGATTGTTTAATAAAATGTCAGAGAGATAGATAGCTATCATGAGACAAAGAAAAACAGCAAATCCTCATATTTTATAAGCTGGAACAAGGGAATGTTTTGTATTTTTGCTTGAAAAATAACCCAACAAACTATAACAGTACATTTTCTGTCCATCAACTAATCGATTAATCGATGGAAGCATTTCAGCTCTGTTTAAACTCAGTGCTGATAAAAGTAGATGTAAAGAATAAAATACTGAAGGTAACACAACAGAAATAAGGCTAACTCAAGTGAAACTGTATCCCCTAAAGTTTTAGGCCTGAGCTCAAACAAACAGAGCTCCAATCAAAGATGTCAGGCTCTCTATGGGACTAAAAGGTCAGGAATAAACAGGAGGAATACATTTAACAGCCTTAAAAGAGTACTCCACTCCACTGATTGTATTTTCATACAGTTAATGGGACTTGTGAGATTGAAAATCGATGCTGCAGAGGCCGAGATGTCCTGACTTTTAGTCTTAATATGGATCAGATTCTGGATTCTATAACAAAATATCTTTCGTCGTCCCACATTAACCTCTCATGGGTTTCTGTGTCCAAGCTAAAGTTATGAAACCTGATGTCAAATGAGTACTTTTTTTCAGATTTTAAAGAGCTCCCCCAGAGCCACAGAAGACATCATACAACTGATTTCACAGGCTGAGTAGTACTACACGCATAAACATAATTAATAAGATTATAAAATAGTCAGTGTAAATGAGTCAGGAATATGGTCACACATAATTACAGTGCAGTCTGTAGTCTTTCAATAGTCTGTTGCCATAATCAAAGCATGAAAAGATAAAAGCATGTAATATGGTCTCTGTTTTTCTACAAATTTGAAATAGATCTAATTTTTGAGGTGATACAAACATGATAGGACAAGCCTCTAGGTATGAAGCTCCACATGTAAATTACCGCCGAACAAAGGGCAGGCTTGATATACCTGTGTAAACAGTAATTCAGTATTAGGCGTTAGTTGTTGATCATGAAAATGTCAATGTTTAGTCAGCATCGTCTGACCAGCCAGACAGACAGACCTGTGTGACAGACACAACTGCTGTCTGGAAATCTAATGAGAAAGAGAGTGAAAAGGAGCAGAAAATGGAGTGAGAGACTTATTTCTCATTTGTATTCATTGGTTTGCATGGGTCTGTCCTTCACTCCCTCAGACCTTCTTCTGGTATGAATTCCATCAGACATACAGAGCTCAAAGATGAAAGCAGAGCAAACTCATCAGTGGATTTACAGCCGTGAACATCAAGTCAGACGCACATCAGACAGATGTAACACACTTTAAACCTGCTGTTTAGTATTTAATGTCATGTCATTTTCAAACCGGTAAGATTCATTTAAATGTAACAGTTGCACACAAACAGAAAAATGCATGGATGGAATATAACTTAAATGTTAATTATTGCTGGGAAATACATGGTTTAGACACCATACTCAACAAGGCTAGGTGTCTGTGTGAGGCTGTGTTTCGTAGCACCAGCTAAACTAAGATGCTGACGTTTAGCAGGCGAAATGTTTGCCACGTTGTTCATCTTAGTTTAGTGTGTTAGCATGCAGAAAATCCTAATTGGCTTAGTTTTGCAAGTATTTGGTCGGAACTTTGACCTGATAATGGCGCTAGATGGAAAGTAAAAGGATCACCAGAATTATTGCAAGTCATCCTGTGGGATACATGACTGTGTAAGTGTAACAAATGTCTTAGTGGTCTATCTAATAGTTGTGGAGTCAGGAAATCACCAAGGTCATTAGGATTCATCCTCTGGGAACTCTGAACAGTAAGCCTGAACAATATCTCATGGCAATCCATCCAATATTTGTTGCAATATTTCAAGGAGTCACACCACCAGCATGGCTAAGAAGTTTCAAACATCATAATATTATCAAGAGATTTTATTTATTGAATTTTCATTTAAAGCTTCTTCAGAAAAACAACAATATTACAGCCTATGAAATATTTACAAAAGGCATTCCTTGAAAATAACATCTTTTGGTATACTGTATTCTCATATTTACAGTGCAAGATACTGCAAAATACTGACTGACTGACACGTTTAGAAAGTTGCACTCACATTTAGATCAGTGTCATGACTGCTTATATTCAACATTTTAAAGCCAAAACTGGAAACAAAACATCTGAACGGCATCTGTAGACATAAAGTATTCCGTCAGAGAGTCGATAACTCTGGTGAGATGAAAATCTTATCAGTAGCAGCTTTTAGAAAGCTTTTTCGGAAACCGTCAATAATTCATCAAAAGACTGAAAAAGGCTAGAATCTGGCTGATTTCACAAGTACAGATTTCTTTCTCCGTGAACTCCAACCAGCTCTGCACAGGCATGAAAAGGAGTGGCCTTCTCTGTTATGCATGCCGACAATCTGGAACAGGATATTTCCCCATTAAAACCTGCAGCTGAAGGGAGTCACATAGTGTAATTCAACAAAGAGGCTTTGAGCTGAAGAGAAGCCATCAGCAGGAACTACAAGCAGTCATAACTGTGAGGCCTAATGTGCTTTAAGATGACCACATACTCGTTAACAGCATGAATCTGCAGACAAGGGAACATTTGGTATCTGCAGCACAGTGGTTTTAAAGGTTTAAACTTAATACTTATCACTTATTTGAGACAGAAAATACTGTGCATTTACCTGGATTAACTGACGACTGCTTGACAGTTTAACAATACAATCAAAGCAAGCAGAACACTGATCATTTTCATAACAAAAGAGCCACTGTTCAACAAGTCCAACTGTTGCACATTGTTTCAAATTATTATTTGACTGTAAAGGTGAAAAATAATGTTCGTAAGTGTCCTTTAAGTGGTGTGATATCGCTTCCTGGCAGTAAAATGACTTCCTGTGGTCACAAATGTCACTGGGTTATTGCAGAAAGGTCAGAATATCCAAGTTGGCAACAATGCAACGTGCTACGTGTCCTTGCATACCGGGAGAGCGTCCTTTGTTAACCTGCAGTAAAGACATCATGGGGAGAGAGAGAGAGAGAGAGAGAGAGAGAGAGAGAGAGAGAGGTCATTCCTCGATAATCTCTGAACTCTAGTGACCAGAGCTGTCACGTGTTTTGGAAATACTTTCGCACTCCATTGTTTTTGTAGCTGACTGATACTTCAACCAAATTTGCATAGTGATGATCCAAGCTGTAAAATTACTGTGTCATCTGTGGTGTGGTTAACACCCAAATGTTTATTTCCACCACAGAGCAGCCAGCACAGTCCTTCTGCACAACTCTCAGTGAATCAGAGGTTCTTTATAAAATTAACATCATAAAATAAGAATAAACATGTAAATCTCTGCAAAAACATATACAACGCCCATATGAAAAATGTGCAAAACTATTCAGGTTACATCCAAATCCAAACATGAATTTAAATTTAGACAGATTTATTGTATACTGTCGATGATGGTGAACCGAGATGTTGTAGGAGGGATGAGGAATGGAGGGAAAGTGATGAGGGATGAAGAGTAGGTGGATGGAGGGTTAGGGATGAGAAGAGAAATCAGCGCCTGAGTCAAAGAGGGAGTGAACGGATGAGGTGTTCTTAAATACTTGAGATGCGGAAATGAGATGACCTCAAGGCGTGGTCTTTGTTCCTGAACCTAGAACTTTATTCACAACAGGAAAACATATTTCTAAATTCTCTCACTCGCTTGCACTCGCTTAAAGAGTATTCAAGTAAAAGAGGGCAACTGGGCTTAGTTCTGACTGGTCCAAAAAAAAATTATAATATAGATAGCTATTATAGATAGCTGGGAGGAGAACATCCTGGAGATAAAGTTACCGCTAGAGGGAACACAGAAGGCATGTCTAGTCAACTCCTCTCACGCTTACTGACTGTGCTGTGCAGTTCATCCAGAGCAGTACTACTGTCATCACCAGCCTCCGCACAAATAAAAGGGTGTTGGTCACACATAGTGTCAAGGAAGAACCACAAAACTAACCACGGTACAACCTACAGTTTCACTTGTGCAAAATGTAAGCTGAGCAGGAAATACGTTCTGCACAGCAATGTCCCGAACAAATCAAAGAGTGTTAAGACATAAAGTGTTGGCCAACCCATCTGTGATCTGAACTTGGCTGTGGTCTCTAGCATTAATTCAAAACAAAACTTCTCTGTTAGTCCTTAAAACTCTAAATGGAAATGTATCAAGTGTAAAGGTTCACTCATGGTAACAAACCCACAGAGAAATATCACTCAGCTCTGCAGTTCCCCTCAGCTGTACGGAGAGTTTTAGCATCTTTCAGCTCATTGTTTTGATTTTATTTGTCAACCTTGTTTCCAGATACAGTTTGAATTGCATGCTACATGCACAGCACTAAATGCAAGTGAAGATACTGGTGCATTTAGTAGCTAAAATATCTCCCTTAGGATTTGTTTGACTAAAACAGAGTTAAAATTCCAATGAACAAGTTTAAAATAACAATAAAAGTAATAATAACAATAATATTGGACCTATTTTCATCAGAAACGCCGCTGAACATGATGTAGAAATAGACAAAAGTTTGAACACAACAACCTTTTATCATTGTTGTATTTACAGTTTGTTTTGCTGCCCCCAAGTGGCCAATAATAATAATAATAATAATAATAATAATAATAATAATAATCACGTGATGCAGCTTTAAAGATCCAGCATGTAAGATCTAGGGTGCTCTATGTTGAGAATGACAGAAATGGAATATAATATGCATAACTATGTTTTCAGAATGTAAAATAACATGAAAATAGTTAAAATAAAATAATTTTTGTAACCTTAAAGACCTGTTTATATCTACAGATGACCATATTTAACTGCTAAGTTTCGGATATGCTAAACACTGGCTCTACATACGGCCTTTTGCACTTTTTTTTGCAGCCACCATAGTTTGTCCTTCACTCAAGAAAGGAGGTGGTGAGGCAACGGGTCTGCAATCTACACCATTAGATGCCACTAAATCCTACACACTGGACCTTTAAGTAAACATTTTAGAGTGAGTTTTTGTTGCCTCTTGACTTAATGTTTTACTCTCATACAGTGTTAGCATGTTGCTCTACATTGTGCATTTTGTTTGTCTTAAATGTAGTATGAAGAAATGTTCCTATTTCTTCTAAGAGTAATCTATCTTAGTACAACTTCTTCTAGTGCAAAGTAATTGGCAGGTTTCAGCCACACTGTCTTTAATTTGATCCACATTTGTGTTTAAGTTACTGTGGAATTTCACAGGTCTGACAAACAGAGCACAGCTGCTGCAGTAGATGGCATCACATTGTGCAACCGCAGCAACAACATTACATTTACTTCTGTTTTGAAATCTCTTGTGTAACCTAATGTGTACAGAGTGCCTCTGTGTTGAATGAAAGTACTCTCTAACCCATGCACAGCTTTGGAAATAAAACCCAGTTTGTAAATGACGGTCAACAGTTCGTAAAGTGGACCTTGACCTTGTCTTTCTAGCCCTTCCAGTAAAGGAGACTATCCCAGGGTTAAGTTGCGCCACACTTCCATGCATGCCTTTTGTAATCACTAACAGATGTTAGGAGTGTTTGTGCTTTCAAACACTACCATGTGGAATGACGGAAGGGTCACAGTTCATCAGTCACAGCTATACTGAAACCAGCTGGTGAATCACAACAAACAGAGGCTGGCAGAAAAAAGTCTTAGAACCCGACCCGACTGCTGACCTCTATTGTGTCAGCTTTATTGTGGAAAAGCTGTATTAGTGGGAATGGTTAAATGTTTATACTATGAGCAAATAGATATTCAGATTGCTTTGAGTGTATTCACAATTAGATTAATTAATAGGTTTCTCCAGAGTGTACCCAGCCTCTCGCCCAATGCCAGCTGGGATCAGCTCCAGTCCCCCGCGACCCTGAAGGACAAGCGGTTACAGGAAGTGGATGGATGGCTTATTAGGGTGTATTCACACCTGAAGGAATGTTGCTTAATAATGAATTGCTCATGCTGTGACACAGTGTTATGATTTAGTCATCACTGTTAAACAAACTCTCAAGGTCCACAAAGAGACAATAGGAACATAGAGTAGAGCTAATACACAGTCATCGGCTAATTCATTGTTCAGTCGTGCTTCTAATAATTTGGCCACCCCATTTACATACATGAGAGGGCCGTAATATTAGAAACATATTGTACCGGATCACATTAGAGGAGTACCTAATGAAGACACCGGTGAGTGTATATACAGTGGGGTCCAAAAGTCTGAGACTGCTAATCAAGATACTTTTTTCACTCAAGTTTTTACATATATAGGTTCGAAGTACAACAACTCCCAGCTGACTAAGGACGAGAGGCGGGGTACACCCTGGAAAATGTTCATCACAGGGCACATAGAGACAACAACCATTCCCACTCACCGTCACACCTACGGGCAATTTACAGTCACCAATTAACCTATTAAGTGCATGTGTTTGGACTGTGGGAGGAAGCCAGAGTACCCGGGGAGAACCCACGCGGACGCGGGGAGAACATGCAGACTCCACACAGAAAGGCTCCAGCCAAGGGTCGAACCAGTAACCTCTGTGAGGCGACACTGCTAACATATCCGCCTATATCACACAGTTAAATAACTAGAAAACAAACATTTTGAGGTGTATTATTACTGAAAGGTTGTCAGGCAGCTGATCAGAGCACCTTTAGCCAAAGCTCTTTAATTCCAACTGCAAATAGACTGTCACTACGTTTAATGCAGCTTTGCAAGCCGGCTCTTTAATTATTTATGAGATTATAATATTTTTGTTTTTCAATTATTGTTGTATTATTGTTGTCTGTGAGCTCCTAACCTGAGACAATTTTCTGTAATTATTTTTTGAATCATGACAAGAAACTGAGTAAAAATCTGTATGTGTTTATAAACTGGCCATATATTTAATGAATGTAAAGGCATGCTCACCATAAATAGATTTATGCATGTTTCGAGTCCTCTGCAGGAACAAACAAACAAACAGATAAGCAAACGTGAAATCACTCATATATTCACCAAACTCTCACCATTGTCATCATTTATATCATGGATATGTTGCAAACAAATGACCATGCAATAAACAGACATCTGACAGAACAGTGTCAGCCGGCTCAGTCTTAACAATTAGAGCAACAGTGACCTCTGCTGGATAAACTCTAATCTAATCTTAACTGTAAGAAGCGTTTCCTGTTTTGATACTTTATTTCTGCTTTTCATCTCAGTACAGACAATCAGTCACAACGGATGATATTAGGCAGCCAAATGTTACACTTGACAACAATAAAAAAAGACTTCAACCACCTCGACACGGGTAATGAAAGGCTTTATACATTTCTCAGTAAATCCCCTCAGAGTGAATCAAACTTTCACTGCAAAACATGAAAGAAATATAACCTTATATATTCTCATACTCATGTATGCTTTATTTTAAAGACACCTACCATCCTTTTTCATCCATTGGTCCAACTCTTCCATTTCTAGCTCCAGTACAGAGGGCACGTCTTCTTCAAACATGGGCCTGGAGGACACAAAGTGTTCAGAAAATCAAAGAAGACACATTAAAAAAAAAAAAACTAACTAACAAACTAACTTGAATTTTTCTGACACCGTCCGACAGATGAACGTCAGGACTGTTAGAGATCCAGAGCAGTTTAAATGTCAGTTACGTCCACCATTTTGTCAGATCTGTACAAACAAATAATAAAATATTTTATCCATTATATTTATATTTTATCTACTCTCAAAATGCCCTCACTAGAGCATCATTTGTCCATGTTTAGTGTTTTTAGTCTGTGTTATTTGTTAGTTTTTCTGAAATCATTTTGCCACTAAGCTAGTCATTAGCTATCTGAGGCTAACATGTTGCTAATACAACACTGGCATTTTATTTATTATATCTATATTTTATCCACTCTCAAAATGCCCTTGTCTGAGCATTACCATATTTGTCTGTATTATTTTTAGTAAGGCTGTTATGATTGTTCATGTGTTCATAGCTGTCTAAGGCTAACATGTTGGGCTGTTTCTGCATTAATATATCTATATTTTAGTTAACTTTTATTTTGTAGACTATATATTCATTTTTACTATATTATCTATGAGTTGTACTTCCTATGATGACCCAGTGTTGACCTTTCTGGTAGCACTTTGTTTGTTTCTGGCATGTCAGACAATGTATTGACAGTTTTGTGAATCTTGTTTCCTTGTTGCTGTACAAGTTCATTTTTACAGCGCCATTGTTATAGCTCTTGTTTATGGTATCTCATTGGATTTCTTTTATCTAATACTGTGTTCACAGCTGCTTGCAGTAAAAACCTCAAAGGCCAACTCCTGTGTTCGACCTTTATTAAGTGTTTTCGCTCAGAAAGCAAAGAAAATACCACCAGAGAAAGATATCGACCCACAAGATGTGGGTTAGGGTTAGTTAGAAACTCTTGTGTATTTCAAACAGGAACTTCAAACAGTGAAGTGAAATAACAACATGATATAATATAACACTGTGTGTTGGCACACCACACCACCACAGCTATATAGTTATTGTTTTAAGATGTCAAAATATAGATAAATGCATAAAAGTGCATGTGTATGAGAGAAACTAAATAATGCTACATTCAAAACAAATACAAAAGAGAAGTATGAGATTAACTTGACTCTTCTACTCTCACACATCACTATATATAAACTCACTGTGTTTATTAGGTCGTATGTATTCAGATATTTAGTATAATGGTTTCTCCACTGTGGGAGCAATAAAGTCTATCTTATCTTATTTTACAGAGTTGCCAACAGTCCTTCAAATAAGCAGCTTTATCAAAAAGGATTAAATTATCAATACTTACATTGGCACCTTCTCTGTACTGGACCCATCCAAATATGGATCTTCTTTTCCAAGCTCTATGAGAAGAGAACAAGGCTCAGTCATCTTTATTATTGTAAAATGACAAAAACATTACAGTTACTACAGTTCATCTTTAACTTTTAAAATCCAAACGTATTTAAATCAAATATAATCCAAATAATTCGAGTTTTTTAGTAGTTATATTCATAACAAACATTGGTAAGTAGCTGAGATACGTTCCCTCGTATTATTTGTCAAATTGAAATAATTTTAAGAGGATCAGACACCAGATGTCTTCATC
Source organism: Argyrosomus regius (assembly GCA_946959425.1). Classification (NCBI taxonomy): domain Eukaryota; kingdom Metazoa; phylum Chordata; class Actinopteri; family Sciaenidae; genus Argyrosomus; species Argyrosomus regius. The sequence continues at coordinate 10,642,653 of OX336883.1, forward strand.
TGCTGCAAAGCTTTTGTTTGCTGGTGGTGGTTGGGTATGTGGAAATCTATACCCACAAACTCAGGATGCTTTGTGGTGTTTAAATCTTCCCCTCAAGGTCTGTTAGTCACCACCAAAAGTGTCGCCATCAATGTTTGTGATATTTATCTATTTTGTTGTGTTCCTTTCTTTTCTTTTTTTTGTCAACCTGCCCAGGGACAACTGATGCAAATTGATGTTAGCTAAGTCTGGTACAATTATATTTAACTGTATGCTTTGACTTTAGTGATTGAGGTTTGAAAGGATAATCCACAGATCTGTGGACAGACACCACTATATTTTACTTTTGGAAGAAAATAGTGCCAACTGGTGTTCTTCAAAATTAGATTCACCCCCATTAAAAATCACAACCATCTGCAAAATATGCTTTGTTTCTGACCCCTTTAGAGTTTTCCCTCTTGTGACGGACATACCTTGATTACTTGCTTTTTTGTTCCACCTGCGGTTGATGAAAATACCGCAAACTATCATGCCGATGATTACAACCACCAGCACCACAGGGATCAGGATGATGATGGGACTCAAACCTTCTTCATCTGACGGCGGCTCTTCAGTGCTAACTGGTGTATACGTAGAGCCTGCAGAAGCAAGACAACAGTTAGCAGTCAGTTGTTAGTCTTGTATAATCCTGTAATTTAGTCTAATGAGTGATCCAAGCAGTAAATTCCTTTTACATTCACCGTAATCTAGACAAACCAGTACTGTGCTGGTCATGGTTGATCTGACATACCGTCATATCCAGGAGTGGTGCTGCTATGTCCTGAGCCCGTTTCTTCAGTTCCCAGCTCAACTGGAGATAAAAGTAGAAGAAATTATGTTAATGAAATGTTACTGACTAATTAAGTAACTATTTTTTCTTCTGTTACACTACAGGATACCAAGAGGTGTCATGATATTGCATTAAGATATCAAATGCCAAACATCATTTGTGAAACACGGTTCTTACAGGTATACAGTGGTGTAGCTGCTGACCGCAACCACCTCAGGGTGAAGGACAAACTAAGGTGGTTGCGAAATGAGCAAAAAACTTGAAGTCCTATCTAGAGTCAGTGTTTGGTTTGTCTGTTCTTGGCTACTGTAGAAACATGGCAGTTCATTATGGCAGACTCTGTAGAAGAGGACCCTCAGCATCTGTAGATATGAAAGGCTCATTCTAAAGAACAAAAGCATAACAATTCTTATTTTCAGGCGATTATACACTAATGAAAACATAGTTAGCATCCTAAAAATCTGACACTCTGGACCTCTTAGGTTCTTTGGGGGGCTAAATCCTAAAAATAAAAGTTCTTTAAGTTACAATTGCAGCACTTTTGGTGCTTTAAAGAACATTTTTATGTTTTTATGTTTATATTCTTTTAAAAGGTTCTTTGAAATACTGATTACTGCTTCTTTAAGTCAACCTTTGCAGCAATGTGACCTGGTTTTGATAAAAACCAACAAAGGGACAGTTTGAACACCTTTTACTAACACCTGCTAAATGCCAAACCTATTAATTAACCTGTTTTATTTGTAACTTGTTCCTTGCAAAAACAAAAAAAGTTTCCCCAATGTTATCACCATGAAAAACCACTTTAGGTTCTAACTCAATTTTTAAGGATGTATGTATGTAGGGTTTTTTTTTAGCATCATGTATAAAAATGTTGTTGTGGACTGACCTGGATCTGTCAAGGTCGTTGTTGGGGTGGCATCCGGATCAGCAGATGACTCTACAAACATCACAATGACTCATACAGTGAGTAATACTCATGAGTTTTTAAAGTGTCAATTCATGATACATGGCCAAAAGTTTGTGGACACCTAAACATAACACCCGTATGTGATTGTTGAACATTGTGTTGCAAAATCACGGACATATAATATGCTGCTATGACAGTGTTTACACAAGAACTCGAGAAGAAATAAACCTATACAACACGTTTTAACTAGAATTAGTGTGTCTGTCAGAGAAACAAAAATCAAAACCAAACTTAGGCTCATAAAAGGAACTAATGTCCAGAGGTAGATCAAGTACCAATACATTAAATACTTTATTACAAGGAGAGCTCCTGCATTCAAACTACTACTAAAGTAAAAGTACATAGGTTTAATCAACTACATGTACTCTATATATCGACTATATTTGACATTATTAGATTAATATTGATATATAAATGTGTAAGAAGCAGTTTACAGTTGTAGTTGGTTGAGGTGGAGCTACTTTTAACTACTTTATAAGCAGTTTGGTGCAGTACTTCACAACCAAGGGTTCAAGCTCCTCCAAAGGGTGACAAGATAAATCTGAGGAGTTGTGAGATGATTCATTTTCTTGAATGTCAACTTTTTTTTATGATCGTTAAATATAAAACCGAGATTTATTGGGGAAATCGGGTGAACTGCAAACAACTCACTGACATCTGAAACATGACACGAAGCCTCAACTGCACACTGTTTTTTCACAAGAAGGTCACAAAGTTCGTAAACCACTGGTTTGATCTTTAACAATTCATTGTATTTTAACAGCTCATATTCTTTTTAATGTAAAATCTTAATCTGAAAAATAACAGTAACTGTTGAATTAACAAAGTACCACTGCCAATGACCAAATCCACTCATGATGGACATGTTTATACTCAATTTAATGACTTTTCAGGCAACAAAAAAGAAAACCAGGTAAGAATAGAGTAAGTAAACACGCATAAATCTGAGCAGACCAGTCAAGACCTTTCACACCACTCTTAGAAAACTATTTCTCTATGGACCTCATCCTCGCTTAAAATGCATACCATATAACTACAACTATATTGTTGTTGTATGTACCCGTCTCTCTTTCCGCATGTGTCCTGTCTCTCCATACTATCAAATATTATATAAATAAAGCCAAATCCTTCTAAATGTATTGTCACTTTTTAGACATTTGTGTCCATAAAAAACAACTGAAACGAACAAAACAAACAAACCATAAAAAACAGCCTCACCCAGAACACGTCCACATACTTTTGGCCACATATTGAAGTATTTTGTATATAAACATAATTCATGTATCACCTGAGGTCTCTTCATCACCATTTTCTACTTCTTCTGGAACTGCTTCTTCTGGAACTGCTTCTTCTGGAACTGCTTCTTCTGGAACTACTTCTTCTGGAACGGCTTCCTCTTCTGTCTCAGTGCCTGGGTTTCCACCATCATAATAGTCTTGACATAACACTGCAATTCAACACCTCTCATTACTTCACATCACATCATTGAAGAGGATAAAGTGAAACTTGAAGGGTAACGTGTGTAAAGGTGTGTATGAAAAGTGAAACACACACATGGAGACGGTTATTTGTGTGGGGATCTCCTGAGCCTAGTTTCTAAAACAACATGTGCAGCTGAGCAGAATAACTGTCAGATCGCACAGGAACTTAACACTTCCGCGTACAAGATTTCAAGCAGTTGTTAGAAAAACACAATCTGTTGCAAAATTCACCTATTGGGCAGCGAGAAGTAGGTGGAGATACTCGCCTTGTTGAGCAATGTGTTCCAGACAAAGCTTTTTCATGCTGTACAAGATTTCACTTTGTGAAAAAATGTTTCCCTCGCTCGAGAAAAGGTTGTGAACAGAAGAGTGGTGCAAATAAGCATTTTTTAAAACACTAATACACAGTGGTGTGTGTGTACAAGTTTAAAAAGGAAAAGGGTCACTTATGCTGATCTTAAATCTCAGAGAACAGTTTAATTTGAAATGCAGGAGGGAGTAAATTTCTAAATATGGCATAGTTTTGACAAAAAGTGGATTGAATTAAGACGAAAGGCCAAACCGGAGCACAGATTTTTAGCAGTTTGGGTCCCCAAGCTGTGCCGGTGTTTGTTATATTCATTATAAAAGAACACACATTTAAACAGTATCTATAATCAGTATTTAACACCCTTTACCTCCAGTCAAGAGGTAAAAATTACAGCCACAATGTGAGAGTAAAGCACAGAAGAGAAAGCAGGGAGGAGACAGGAAAGTGGACGTACTCCTCTCTCCTGTGTTAATTCAGGGACTATAAAAAAAAAATAAAAAAATCTTTCAGTCTTACCTGTCCCAGTCAGAGCGCTCAGTAGAAGCAGAAGAAGAAAAGGGGTCTTTACCCGGGGGCCTCTCATGCTACCAGACCAGGAGGCAGACATAATGCCATTGTGTGCCTGCTTCCTTCTCGATTGTCACAGCATCATACTTCCTGATCTGACTTAACATGTTAGATGGAAAAGAAAAAAAGAGAGAGACTTACACACACACACCCTCAGACTCACTCAGATAACTCACTCGGATGTGATGCAATCAAGTTGTGTGCTTGTCGCCACAAGTCTGACGGCTCCTCAGCCTGCAGTACAATCACATTCCTGCCGGTGAGGTATGCAGCCCTGCAGAGTGAAGGGGGGGAAAAGCTGAACAAACTTTAAAGAAGGAGAGAAAAAACTATTTGTATGAATTCAGTGAGTGCCAGCTGGTCGGGTATCTCTTAAAAGAAGAATGCTGTGGCTTAAAATAAACTCAAAGGCTGTGAATTTGCTGCATATTTGTTTGCTGATCAGGATCATAAGTCAGTCTTTGTGGTGAAACGCTGATCATGAACATGGGGGTCATGCTATTATGATTATCTATGGGCAAAGGCTGATGGCCTACTTTACAAAAAGGACTCCACAATTGGTTCCTCATCTAACAGCTGCAGCATGGTGGGTGCAGGTTTGAATGCGAAGGCGTTTATGATTTCAATCAACTGTGACCATTATCAGTTCATCACACATGCCATAAAAAGACATTTCATGCCACTTCCATTGCATGGTAATCAGTTTTCATAAGCTTGAAGATGCTTTGGCAACATTTGGTGATTCTTCAATGAGATAAAGAGCAAAGTAACCGCGTATGCTACATCCTCTGTGAGAACAAAATTATAATGTCAAACTCTTTATCGTCCCAGTTGAATATGAATAACAAGCTTTCTTTTCGTGTAAAACCTCCTCTACAATCTGATTAGAAACCTGATATACGAGAAAGACATTTCTGTTAATCAGGTGTAAACAGATATCTAAATGAAACTGCTAAAATAAAAAGTCGTCAGACAAAAGCAGTTTGGTTTGCAGATCAGCCAATGTGTTCGCATCGTCAAACATTAGTGGACAAACTACTCGGACTACAAACCAAAATCTTCTGCATTTATGTGTAGATATCTGTTTTTAGAGATTAGGGTCAATGTGACAAGTGCCGTAATGTTTGTAGACCTCAAAAGTGCTATATATACATACAAATCTATATGGTTTATTATTACCATTACCAGCCCGGGATGTGTTACAAGCCTGGCTCTTCACTGCAACAAAATATCTTAAATGTCTGAACCATGGCAACCCACCCACCCCCACAACAAAAAAAAGTCATAGTGGTGCTAGAGGAAAAGTCAGGGGATCTCCAGTGTCACTAGGATTCATCATGACTGTTCATCCAACAGTTGTTGAGGTATTTCAGTGTGAATAAACAAATCGACATCCAGCCCTGAATACTCACTGATAATGTGGCTAAAAATAATGCAAACACTGTCTAAGAAGCCACACTTGATAAAAGCATTACAGGCTGTAACAAACAGATTCAGTAATAGGCAGTTTACTGATGTTTAATGAATTAGCTGTAAGTTAATGACTTACAGCTGAGAACAAAATTTGGGTTGCCAACTTGAAAAAAAAGGCAGATGTTGATCTTGTTACCTTATTTATTATTAATGTTGTTAATCCATTAATAAACGCTGATAGGATCCTCATGTTTCTAATGAGCCATCAAGTCTGTAGTTATAGACAACACAGAGGTCCAGTATACAAAAAGGTCAAAGTCGTCTTCACTTACTGAGGAGACTGAGGTCCTTTGGAGTGTCCTGGACTGCCCCCTAGACTCCATAAAGGAAGTGGGGGAGAGGAGGATGTTAGCAAAGCTGACATCCATCATCCTCTCACCTCCCGCATGAGACTGTGGAGGCCTTAAACAGCTCCTTCAGCAAGAGACTGCTACACCATGTAAGAAGGAGCTCTACCACAGGTCCTTCATTCCAACAGCTGTCAGACTCTTTAACACCAGCATGACTTCATGACTCTTTTCTATATTTCTTATTTCTGAGTAATTTCTTAACAACCTTGTGTATACGAGCTGCTATAAGAAGTGAATTTCCCCAGTGTGGGATCATTAAAGTCCATCTAATCTTATCTCTCTTATCTGAAGATCTGAATGAACATAACGTTAAAACATTTGGCTCGGAGAACACGAACACTGAAAGACATTTTTCTGAAGAATCTCTGCTTTATGATCATTCTCGTCTGTGACTGAAGACAGATCGCACTGTGTGAGTTCAGTGGCTTCTTCTGAGTCATATGATGTGAGTCAGTCTGTTAATGGTGAAACTCCCTTCAGTCCACACAAACTTGCTTCATTACCCAGCGTTTGATGACGTGATGTTTCAGAAGATGTCGAAATTGTTTTTATTATTGTGACAGACACATTTCTGGCACTCTTTTAACCAGTGGCAAAAAAGTCTGTACATTAAGTACTATGTATTTTATGCTGCTTTACTTATACTCCACTACAATCCAGAGAGAAATTTACTTTTTAATACTACATTTATTTCACAGCTACTGCAAACAGAGTGACACCAGAATATAAAAAATAACAATCAGGTTCTCTGGAAAGGTGTGAGGAAACTCCCTTGTTGGACATGTTTCTTTTTCGGCGTCTGTTGACATCAATTTAGTTATGAAGAAATATGAGATCACTTCAGACATACATGTAATTTCCTGTTACACAAAAGTAAAATGACAACATGCGTAGACAATTTCTGCCAGCAGTACTCTGACACCTGAACATCAAACCGATCTGAGATTGTTAAAACATCTAATTAAACAAGTGTGGCCGTTATTCTGCTCCCACAATAACCTCCACTCTTTCTGTGAGATTCAGGAACTCACAAGAGGTTTGACACTTACGTTTGGTTGATCCTAAAAAGGTGTTGGATGACTTTTAGGTCAGGCCAGTTAAGTTAACAACAAACCAAGAAATTTCTTTATGGAGCTTTTTTTGTGCACCATGAGCATTGTCATGTTAAAACTGTTGACACAAATCATCCAGTTTGGACCATAGAACTATAGAAAACAGCCCCGGGTCAAAAGTATCTGTGGACGGTATGTGTCCACATACTTTTGGCTGAAAGAGTTGGTCTCATCTCAGGTAATATCTGACAAATAGTGGGAGGAAAAGAAAAAAAAAGTAAAATTGTTGTCCTAGTTAAAATAAGACAAACCAGGGCTTGTTTCTGGACTTTATCTGATCGTTTTCACATTTGAACCAATCAAAGCCTGGAGGTGCTGGCGGAGTCTGACTGGTCTCAACTGGTCTACCTGAAGCAGTTTGAACAGGACTGATCAGTATAACCATCTCAGTGCATGCACGTGTACAGGTTATCTTTTCTTAATAATTCCACATACAAACAATGTTTATAAAATTGTTAGTTTAGTTATTTTATAACTAAAGAAGGTGATAACATGTCCTGTTAAAAACCCAACACATTGCTGTCCAAACCACTATTGTACGTAACAAAAACATTCATGCTTTTTTACATGTTACTTAATAAAAAAGGGAACTTCTTTGGCCTTTTTGAGCTTTATTTGACAGAGACAGCTCGAAGAGCGACAAGAAATGTGGGGAGAGAGAGAGAGATGGGGAACGACATGCAGGAAAGAGCCACAGGTCGGACTCGAACCCTGGGCCGCCGCGGCAAGGACCGAGCCCTTGCACATGGGGCAGACGCTCCACCGACCGAGCCAAATGACACCCCACTTTGTCTGTTTTTTTAATAACAAAGACAGATTTAAGTTCCATATCACCTCAACAGGAAACTACAATTAAAACTCAGTGCAGAGCACAGGCAGCAGGCGAAAGACCCAACTGTAAAACAGGCAGACTGGTGCAGTTCACTGATTTATTGATGAATTAGCTTACAGGCAGGTGTTGGTAGGCATGCAGGTACAGGTACTAGTTGACAGGCAGGCAGGTTCATGTCCATGTCCAAGTGAAAGTGCAGAGTCGGATTCAGGCTGCTTGAAAACTTGAAAAGTACAAACACATGGTGAACTGAGACAAACTGTCAAATGAACAAAGGGGCTGATCTGGTTTATGAGATGACTGACTGATGAGGGAAGAGAGAACAGGTGAGCAGGTGAATGAGGAAGTCCAGGTGAAAAAGCCTGAGGCCATCTGGTGGACAGATAGAGAATGGCAGTTTAATGGTTTTCAGTAGGAGGAAATGTGCCTGAGGGTGAAGACAGAGAGGAGGAACGTGACACAGACTTTACTTTTTGTTAGACAGTGGTCACCCCTCAATATAATGCAGTCCAACACCACTTCAAACTACAACCTCAATAATAAACATATTGTTAAGAGAAAGACAGAGATCTGTACACATTCATGTCCCATCAATGCATGTTAAAAGGAAGTTTCTCCTTTCCACTGTTGCCAAGTGCTTCATCCCGGCGGGAACTGTTGGATCTCTGTGAATAATATTATAAAGAGTACGGTCTAGACCTGCTCTAAGTGGAAAGTGTCATGTCCTGTAGCTTGGCCTGCTTCTTCTAACAGTAATTCAGAAAAGCTGCCAAAGACCAACCTGTAAATGCTACAAAAGATCACATCATCAGTGTCCTTTTATGCCTATTATCTATCTAGCTCGTCTGTTCTAGAGGCTGTTTTTTATGACAGGCACTGCGCATCACAGCAGAAACCATACAAAATGCAAAATCATCGATTACTAGACCATGACCAGACCAGCAATATTGAGTAATGAGAGGGTTCGTGTCAACAAACAATGTCTGTATTTTTGTTAAGATGCTTGTTTGTATTCATTCATCAGTTTGACATTCACATCTCTCGTCCCAAGACCCAAGACACATTGTTCCTGAAAACATGTTGCATGAAGCCTTAGGATGAGTAATGGATCAGAGAACCCTAAAGGTTGATAAAAAATCCAATGGATTTCCACAGATGTGGAGTTTGCCAAATGTATATTAAGACTGTATCCGTCTATGATGAATTAAACTGACTGTGGTCTCCTCAATGCTGAAGATCAACTTGTTGCCTCTTGCCACTGGCATAAACAGTTTATGCACAACTGCGAGGGGCAGACTCACATTACTGTGACTCTCTATGTTGCTTGCTCCTCACTTTGTACAGTGTTAAGCTGACTGACTCAGGGGCTGTCAACTCTCATGCAATGACCGTGAGACCCATGCAGCTCACACACTACGCATCCATTAACCTACAGATTCATAGTTCTCTCCTCTTGATGGTCCGATGAACTCACTTCTGCACGTTGCAACAGGAGACTGTGAGTCACTGCTTTGAAACCACCTCTGACATAAACAGTACCAACAAAATAGTTCAGCTAAGAGCTCTTACTCTCTCTTCTACTTCTAGGCTGACTTTCTAGTTTGATAACGACTAGTTTGTTTGTTTTCTGGACAAAATGCTCAAAAATGCAGGATTCACGTGTCTTTGAACAATTTGTTTTTCACGTCATGTTACTGTTTGTGGCTGCTTACCAACGCTCAAATACAGAAAGAGATTTGATGTTAATTCATTTTTCCATCTCTGTTGTGTGCCTGTGTGTGTGTTCATTCAGTTATTAGCTGTGTGTGTGTGTGAGGAGTGTTTAGGGGCCACAAATGAAATCTTGTCCTGATTCTTCCTATCACAGTTTGAAGTTTAAATTTTAACCAACTCGTCACAAGTTTAGTCATGACAGGTTTTATTCTAATATTTATATAATAAAACAATCAAAATATTAAAAAAAACACAAAAAAAACACTTTGCTTGTGAATTTTTGACGCTTTGAAACCCGGAACGATTTATTTTCTCTGCGAACTCACCCGGACAAAATCTGAAGACACTTCCAGTTCCGGTGCAGTTGTCAACAGAGCAGCAGCACGCGTGTTTCCAGTGAAGATGGTGAGACTGGCGCTCTGTCTGTCTGTTATCGATGTTTACAGCTGTTTTAACAGTCAGATAAATTATTAAAACACATACATTTGTTCCTGTTGTTATTTTTCAGCCGAAGGTTCAAAAAGGAAAAGCGCCGGAGAAAGTTGTTCACCCTTTCAGCCGGAAAGCTGCTTACCTCGCCCGAGAAGAGATCAGACTGAAGAAGAAGGAAAGGTGCGTGAATGTTTCTTTACCAGCTTTAAGAAAACATTCATATACCTGTTAGCTCACTGACAAACACTTTACATACTGTAAACAAACGGCGGTGGAAGAAGTGCTCAGATCAAAGTACTCCATTACAAGAAAAGGTCCAGTATTTATAATACTTGAATAAAAGTACACTTGTATTATCAGCTAAATGTACCTGAACTAGGCTGTGACTGATATCACAAATTACATTATTAATACAAATGCAACAACAATGTGTAAACAAATGTGTATTTGTCTGCACTGAGGTGGAGCTACTTCTTTATAGACAGCGTAAAGCTCTGAAGGGTCACAAGAAAAAGTCTGAGGTGTCATAAAAACACAAAATTAGTCAGACAAGTTTAACATCTGTCATGTGACAAGCAGCCCCCTAAAAGTGTCACTCAGTGGGTCGTCTGTGGCTCAGGAGATGGAGCAGGTTGTCCGTTAATCGGTGGTTTGATCCCCGGCTCCTCCAGTCTGCATGTTCTGCTCTCGTAGGCTGCGCCTTCTGCGTGTGAATGATAAACTCCGTTTTGAGGAGCAGTGTGTGACTGTGATGTGTAGTGTGAAAGCGCCTCGAGTGGTCGGAAGTCTTGAAAGGTGCTATATAAGTACAGTCGGATCACAAGTTGGGAACCACTACAGTACTTTGAGTAAACGTACGCAGATTCCACCTTCCACTTTCTCACTTATTTAGCTTTTAATGAAAACTTTTGAATTAACCACGCATACAACAAAGCTAAAATCTGAAAATCTTTCCTTTGTTGATGCTGCAGGCAGAAGAATGACAAAGCAACACGTCTGAGCGGCATCGGTAAGCAGCTTGTTTATCATTCATATCGTACATAATCGCTGGCTGTGAAGATAAAACAAGTCTCCATTAAAGATCTCTCTCTGTTATTTGTCTCTCGTCTCTCAGGTGAGAAGCTGTTGTGGTTTCAAGCACAGCTGGATCCAGAGAAGACTGCTTACACCAGAAAAGATGCCTGTGAAATCATCGAAAGGTTTGTTTTTGTCACGCGTCACTGCATCAAAATATCTGCATGTAAAACGTATGACTTGTGCGTGTATTACAGCAGCATTGAGGTTGTGTTTTCTCGTGTGTATTCAGGTACCTTCAAAGGTTTGATTCTGAACTTGAGCAGATTGAGCTGATGAACGGGATCAAAGGTCGGCAGGGTCGTCTTCACGGTGCCAGAGAGGCCGTCATCAAACAGACCATCGAGCGAGAGCGAGCGCAATATGAGGGCGTCGGATTGGGTAAGTCCTTATCATGTAAATACAAACACACACGTGCTATAAACATACACACAGTCATGATCCTTCCATGGTCGTGTGTTTTGTCCTCCTCAGAGATGCCAGACATCATCAATGGAAAGCATCTGAAAACATTCAGGTGAGAAGATTCAAATCACAGCTTCAGTTTTCTGTTTCTACAATTTAAAGATTCGAGAAGTGGCCGTCATTATTCAGCTTCCATTATATAACGAAATGTGACAAAATGTGCCACATCGATAAATAAATGCTCAAAACTAATGACATGCTTAACAGCTAAGCACAGGACTTGCATTGTTGACGCGAGGATTCATCAACATCCTTTGATTTATCTCTGCAGGGAGTGGACAGGTGATCTGAAGAAACTTCCAAATATTAAACTACGGAAGGTGTCAAATAAAGGTTCAGACACAAAGAACGAAAAAGAGGAGAAAGATGAGGCGGAGGTCGATAATCAGGATGATGAAGATGACTTGGATGATGAGCAGGTGGATGACGTGGTGCTGATGTCGGACTAACACTGAGGCTCTGTGGAAAAAGACTTTTTATAGAAAAAAGTGTGTTTGTGTGCTTGTGTGGGGAGAAATGCTGCTACTCCATGACTGTCCAGAAGGTGGCGCCAAACTCTCACAGATGAACTAAATTTTTATATCAGTCTCCTTTAAAGTCCCTCAGTAACTTCACACCAGTGAGGGGTTCTACATTCATTGTTTATTGCACAAACAAACCTGTAACCTGAATATTAAACTTGATCCAATGAGACATAGAAAAAAGGTTTTGACAAAGATGTTGAGTGCTCTCATGTTGTGCTGGACATAAGACACGGAGAAAATAAAACTTCTGTGATGTGACAGTGACACTGGTTTTAAAAAGAACCTGTAGAAAAGTGGACAAGTGTAAACAAGAGTCACCTTTTGTAGATCGACTGGTCGGTCACTCACACAGTGTGTCGAGTCTAATGTAAAAACATTAACGGATGGCAGCCATGAAAGCTCTACTTACATCAGTGTATAAATAACGGGACCTCGCAGAGCAGGACCACGTGAAGCTGCAAAACATCATAAACAACTGCGATACGTGAGATTTACTATTTTAAGAAATATTCAAAACTTTCCTATGATGGTAAATAAATGTTTCAGTTTCAGACTGAGCTAAAGATAATGTTCAAATAATTGTTTCTTTTCTGACTCCGTCTGAGTCTTTGGTGTCTGAAGAACTGATTGTCCAGAAGGAGAGTGAAGGCCTCAGTATGCTTCAAACAAAGATTGTCGAACAGCATCTGCAAACCCACTTCCACATACGCCCTCTTCAGGTGTGTGGAGGTGTAAAAACAGGCAGGATATGAACTTCTTCACACTACTACCTCCATCTGGTCTTACATATACAACACCATGAACACCCGTGAAGAGAGACTCCCAAAGTGTCTGCCATGATTTCCATGTCAGCGACTACCTCGTCTTGTATTTAAGATATATTTTTTTAACATTTAGTGGATATTAACAGCTGAGAGAGGTTGGATTTGATCCCTGAGCCTCTGTACATGGGGCGCACCCTCTACCAGGTGAGCCAACCGGTGCCCCGACACCAGGTTTACAGTGAGTGTAGCCATTTGGAACAGCTCCAAAGGAGGCTGGAACACTGGAGGAACTCCCTGGAGGGACTACATAGCTTGTCTAGCTTGGGAACACCTTAGGATCCCTCAGGAGGAGCTGGAATGTGTTGCTGGGTAGAGGGACGTCTGGAACGCTGTGCTAAACCTGCTGCCACCGGATAGGTGTACGGAAATGAAAATGGATGGTAGGTGTTTGGGGAAACTATGAACACTTATATCAAGACGTCTTGTTTTATGGTTCGTTTGAAACATACTGAGACCTTTAATAGCATCCACAGGGTGTTCACACCTTTAATTTGTGTCAGTGCAGTTTGAGAAAGTGCATACAGGAATAAAACTGTCAATATATACCACATGACTACAGTCTTTACAAACGTTTCCTGCTGATGGCTTTGTTTTCCGTCTCCTCACCTCCTCTTCATTTCATGGCCTGCCACGTTCTTCCTTTTGCACGTTCAACTTCACTGCAGCCCTTCAGCTTTTCAGTTTGTCTTGATCACTGAAGGTCTTAATATTCGTCCATTGTGTGTCGAGATCAGTAATCACAGGAGGTGAGATGAACAACACTAAAACACTATGAGTCTAAACCACACCGTGCTCACACCAGCTTGTGTTGTTGGATGAGTAAAGGTGTGATTCAGCGCTCTGAGCGGGAGGAGAATCAGTCAGACAGGGTTTTGTGTCGGTGCCACCGCGGCCTCCACTGACATGTCTGAGTCCATCTGTGCTTCTGGAGCCGAGACCGGAGCCGGACTGACCGGGACCTCCACAGTTTCGTGCCTGCCGTTGGTGAGGGCGCTCTGCCGGGCCTGAGAGTTGTGCAGGCCTTTCTCGGGGCAGTTCTGCACTGTGATGATGCGGTTGAAGGCCTTGAGGCGGCGCCACAGCTGCAGGTAGACTTTACATTGGATGTACATGAAGATGAGGCCGCCTGTGAAGCCTATGGCCACCACGATCAGCTTGGTCCAGAAGGGCCACTCCAGAACTCCAGCTGAGGACACAGAGTGGCTGTAAGTCAACCTGCAGGACGTGTGATGGATCATGATGATTGTTGTGTGCAGAGCTGTGCTTACCATGCGAATAGTACTTGATAAGAGAAACTCTCCATAATTTCTCTGCAATCAAGAGTGAGTGTAACTTTTATAATTTCTGAATATACATACTCTATGCTATTATTTATAAAATACAATTAATATATATTAATGTTTATTAATATATATTAAGTGTTTTCTGCCTCTAACTTTAGGTACTATATGAGAATACAGATACACTATGATCACAGCACGGCACAGCACAGCAACAACAAACACAACAAAGAACATATGAAAGCACTGCGGGGTCTTTTTCGCTTCAACAATGTGGTCGGTTTTGCACGTTAAGTTTGAGTATTCATGACATGACTGAAACGATTGGTGCTAGACATTGGTTTCAGTTTTTTTTTCTCAAATCTTAGATGTTAGAATTTCTGTGAATTTACCAGAATTTTCAAAAGACACTGTTCTCAACAGCATTGTAATGTTATTATAATATAACCTACTGCCATATATGATTATACCATAACATAAAGGTGAGGGTTCATTTTGAGGGACTGTCTGTGTCAAATAAATTTCAAGTCTCATATCAAAGTAGATTGTCTAACCAATAACAGCCTGAATCATAGGAATTTAGCGTTAATGAGCTAAAACATGCTAAACCCCAGCTAATATTAATTAATTATAAAGTGTCTGAGAATTCAGAAAAGCGCTTATAAATAAAATGTATTATTATTATTATAATTCATTACATATTTTTGTGGACGGCAGGTCCTGACATTATCATAAACAATACAACTATAAATCATGTGAATGTGTCTTTTAAAAGTCATCACACTTTACTTCATTTCAAAGTTAACCGATAACTGTGTTGCCTCATTTTGACATGAACTTCTGATCACTTTCAGATAGATGGTATAATTTAAGTCTTTGTTTGTATCAATATATTTAACCAGGTAAAATTTGATTTGACAACATGTGCTATAAGATATGTCTTCACTGCAGAGCTAGACCGCTAATGTGCAGAGGGACACAGTACGTTTATAAGCTGGGAGATAAAAGTTCTTTTCACTAGTTTTACTAAATTTACAGAAAACAAATACAACAAGCGACTTCACAGGAAACTTCAAAATCACATCACCAGAGTCAGACGGGTGTAAAGATCAGCAGGTTGAAGGTACCCTGTAGAGTTTCTGTTTGTGTTTGTTTGAGGACGCACAGGTGTGGATGGTATGTGACAAAGATTTGCAGATTGCAGTAAGATTGTAGTTATATATGATGATAATGATCACCCATCTGTGACGCATCTGTGATGTCATCCACAGAGTTTTGAAGAGCTGTTTTGAAAAAAAAAAAATAATAATAATAATCTGTGGTTCTGGCCGTCACCATCTTGGCAGTCCTGCCTCTGCCGCCTCCCGGCTAATCTAAAAATTGGCAAAAATGTGGATTATCAGTGGACCTGAGGTGGGCTGAATGACGCCTGGGTGTTCAAACAAGCCATCTGTGATGGCACACACCTGTCAATCAAAACGTCCATGCTGTTATTTCTGCATAACTTTAGGCTAATTAATATAATTTGAACAGGTGAGTTAAAAAAAGTTAGTACAGTTGTCATGAACGGGGAAATTGGCTATAGAGACCAAAGCCAGGCTGTAAACATGTTTATTTCTGCTGTGAAGTTAGACATTTTAACATGGGGGCTTATGGGGATTGTCTTGTTCTGTAGCCAGCCTCAAGTAGACGCTTGAGGAACTGCAGTTTTTGGCACTTCAGCATTGGCTTCACTTCACAGCCGCAGAGAGAAGTGTACGATATATTTAGGTGAGAAATTGTGAACGTGAAAGCATCATTTAAAAAAACTAAAACTCTTCATGGTACCTTCAATTTGGATCATAATGGTTCGATCAAATGTGTTACTCTGCATCACTCTGGTATGTGACAGAGGGTACTGTGGGGAAAGTACTTACCGTTCTTCCCAATTCTGATCTCTTCCATGGTTCTCTTGACCAGAACGTAGACTGACCACAACATACAAACTATTGCTATCAGGTGAAATAACACTGAACAGAAGATCTTCCTCTTCTCGTTCTTCGTCATGTTTAACTTCTCCCACTGGAGCACGCAGAGATGGTGTTGGAGAAGGGACGAGAGGCGTCATTGGTTGAGGGTGAAGGGAGAGAAATGGTGTTCATTATCAACAGCTCGACAGGTCAGAGCTTTGCATGAGATTGAAGAGCGTGTGCGTACCTTGCGTAAAGGTTTGAGCTTCGTCTCCATGATGAAGTCGTACTTGCAGAGTTCACAGCAGCGAGTGTCCGAGGATTTGATCCACTGGTTGAGACAGGCCTGGTGGACGAAGCTCAGGCTCCCCGTGCAGCGACAAGGCATTATCAATGGGTACTCGTCATCCCCCTCACAGTGGCAGATCCTACACACACACACACACACACACACACACACATACATCAGGACAGGTATGAACATGGTCTAAAGGATTTCCCTTTATGGACGGTAAAGTTAAAGTTGAACTTGAACCTGATGTTGATAGATGATTAAAGCACATACACACTCACACACACTGACCTGCAGACCTCCTGCTCAGAGTCCTCAGAGCAGGGCTGTGGTGTGCCTCCATTTACTCTGCAGTGTGTCTGTGGTGTAGGTACTGACATGTTCCCACCCCCTGACCCCTTCTCCTGGTATCTCTTGGTGATGAGCTCCTCGCCGTCTTCCACCAATGAGGAGCTGCCTTCTTGGCTGCGTGACTTGCACCTCTTCTCTTTATCTCTGCTCTGCGAGCCTTCCCTCTGTGAAACGTGGCCGTCTCTCTTCATCGAGGCCCTGCTGCTGTGCCGCTTCTTGAGGCCTCCGGCGTCCTCCACCAGAGGCTGGTTCTCCTTCCCGTCGTCCGAGCCCACAGACTGCAGCTCCATGACCTCTGTTTTGTCTTCCCTTCCTTTACCCCCATTCAGCCCATCCCTCTCTTGGCTGATTCCTCTGCGGCGATGCACTCTTCGGGCTTTCTCTTTGCTCCAGCTGCGGGCCTCGCGCCACGTCTCATCCTCAGATGTAGAGTCTAACTGTGGGGCCCCTGTGCAGCGGAGGCGAGGCGGGAGATCTCTCTGGTCCTTCAAGGGCCGCTCCCTCTTCTCCCCTCGCTCGCTCCGGTCAGAGCTGAGGCTGCGGTCGCTCTGCTCCTGTTTGCCGATGGTTTCCACACAGTCGAGGGCAGAGCAGCTGCTCCTCTTGCGGCGGTGGCGCCGCTTCACCTGCTTCTTCTGGACCTGAGCTGACGAGCTCAGAGCTGTGCTGGTGACTGTCATCACAGACGTGTGTGTGCGCTTGTTGTGTTTGTGAGATTCAGAAGCATCCTCCTCTAAACGGGGCAGCTGGCTAGAACTGGACACACACACACACACACACACACACACACACACAAACACACAGATGGAGACGTGTAAAAATAAAATGAAACAAACAAGATGGAAAAGACACAAACGTGATGACATTAACTAAACAAATGAAATGATGAGATTCATTTGATGAGATATCTCACAATGAGGTGAACTAGATTTTATCCGTGACATTTGTCTTCATTTTTCTCAGTAACATTGTTTCTAGAAATAGGTCGAAGCTTTGAGCATCAAACTATTCAGCTCCACTGTAATTAAGAGTATCTCCAAATCTGTGCAAACCAAATTACATCTGCATTTCTAGATTTACTTAACGTGGAGGAAATAAATATCATTTTGTAATTCTGGTGAATGAACCCTTCAAACTGTTCCTGGCCGTCATCCTCCATGGCATGGAGTCATATTAGGAATATGAAGCCTGGTTTCAGACTTCTGAATCACTGATCACATCTCAGATTGATGTCTGCATGAACGCCAGCATGACAAATAAAACTGAAAAGTTAAACTTCCCCATTAACAGAGCGGTGACATATTTCTACATCGAAGTCAGCAAAATAGCCGAATATGGATGAGACGCAGCTCTACAGGTTAAGCGGTAAGTCAACTTACAGAAACAACATGTTGAAATTCAGCACATTTTTCCGATCCATGTTAAAAACATTAAGGTAACTGTTCTTAGAAACTCCCACCAGCTTCTGTGTTGACTGACTGTTGGTGGGACAGATGTGTCATTCGGTAAAGATTTGTGATATACTTCCACAGAAAATGGATAATGAAGCAGGTGTATGAATAATAAAAATGATGGTTTAGTCTGATGATCAGAAGAGCACATGGTGAATATGGAGTGATTTGAGCATGCTATGCTGTACATCGCAAGTGTCTGTACTGCTATCAAACAGAGCATCCTTTCAGCTTTAACAGCGCTGCACTGAGCAAGTCTGCGTGACGACCAGTGGATATAATAAGCTGAAGGATCCCATTTCTGCAATCAGCCATCTTCCTCTCATTGATTGCGCTATGGGAGCACCATTGGATTTCACCATCCATTTTAATTTTGTTAATGCCTTCGGGGTGCAGCAGACCATACTAATTGAGACTCCCACTCAGTGGAGAAGAAGCTTTAAACTGTGCCTGTCAATATCATCGAGAGAACTGTGGCTGCTCTGGAGCCTCGCCTTTAAGAGAGATTTTTAAGGGACATCGGCCACTTTCTGCTCATGTTACTGTAACTCTGGGTCTGACTTTAAGAGACTAACCTGCATATGTCCTGAGAAGACGGAGTGATTGACGTTCTCGCTGTGGTTAGTCCTGTTGTGGAGTTGCTGGCCTGAAACAACAAACAGACTCAAATTAGCTTCCATGCTGCTATGCAGGTACAACAATCTGTTTTCACGCACCTTCTAGTGACCACATAATCAAAACAATGATGAATATTCAGGATAAATCATAAATATAGCTGCATTCATGTACTTTTGTTTTGGGAACCTAAAATAAGCTGACACACAGACAATCCTGACATTTTAAGGCCTTGTGACGCTAACATGGTTGTGAATAATTGCCCACATATACATCCAGCAGCCACAGAGAAACTTTAGTAACTCGTATTTTTACATTAGCTAGTTGTTAATTTTTTAAAATGTGGTGGTGACTGGTGACCTGTTGAGCTACAAGTAAAGATCATCTGTGGTTATATCACTACAAGCAGCCCTTCCACATCATACATAGTCATTAGATTCCTAATTAATATGACAAAATATTAATTAGAGGAGCTTAAAGCATCATTTTATGTCTCATGAGTTGTACAACAGTGTGTACTTAGAGCAACCTTGTATTGATCTGTCAGTAACACTTCTGGCATTAGCACATTCTTGCACATCAGATTCTGCTCGGATAGAGGCTGCCGCCCTCTGAACTGTGACCTTGATATCGGCCCTTTAAGCTCTCTGATATTGAGCGGTTACCTTAGAGATGTTGCTGGATCGGCTCCCCGAGCGCCCGGGGGCCTTCCTCCCCTGCTGAGAGAAGGAGAGACAGAAAATCATTAGAGAACACAGACAAGTATGTGATGCTTTAACGGCATCTGAGAAGGTAGAGGTGTCGAAACCAGTATTTATGCAGTACACAACATTAAACATCTCACCTTAACATTTGTGATGTGATCTGCTGCAGAGCTGCAGCTAAGAATTATTTACATCATAAAATAATCTATCAGGAAATGTATTAATATTTAATTATTATATTGATTTATATATATTTTCTATGAAGCCCATGCTGATGTCTTCAACTGCCCTGTTTTGTAAGATATTTAACTAAACATGAAAAGCAGCAAATCTTCACATTTTGAGCAGCTGTAACAGAGAATATTTTATATATTTGCATATTTTAAAAAAATTGTAGCGGTTCATCGGTTATCAGCATTCTTGGATATTTTGTTTTTCTGTCAATCCACTAATTGCTTAATAGGCTGATAGTTTCATCTCTAATCTACTGTCAGTTTAATTTTGTCTTAAAATGTCTACATTACAAACAGTATGAAGAAAGGCTGAAAATAGATTTTCAGTTGTAAGCTCTCCTATAAAAGCCTAAAAATAGAGAAATATGAGAAAAATGTTGTGTTGTGTAAGTAACTTAGATAAACTGGCCAAGCTAGATGCTTTAAATTAGCAATAAAAATTTAAAAAAATACTTAAATTAAACAGATTAAACAGATCGCCTATGTATTCTATATTATAGATTCATTCGATTGGCTAAAATCCAGCATCAGGAGTCATGCGTGGACACATGTCCTTGTTACTTCATAGTGACCCAAGCTAATGCCAGACAATCCAATTAAACGGTCGTCCTGCTAAGTGTACAAGACACTGCTCTGCAATGTGCCTCTATTTAAAGCAAACTAATAGCACTTTTTCTAGACCTTCCTAGAGCGTTGATTGCTTGAACTCATCTGTTCGACCATGAACCCTCAGACATCTGTGGCCTCATTCACTACCTGCAGTGTCTTACACATAATTCCAGGAACCAGCGGTCAGTGCTGCTGAGAAGTTGCAGAGTTTTAACGCTCTCTTATATTTGAATCACGTGTTTACATGTTATGTTCCAGACGCCAACACACTCGAACCAGGTCAGCTTACAAGGGACAACATATGCAATTTTAAAATACAATATCCATTTAAAGCAGAGTAAATACCTACCAAACAAGCCAAAGCAGTTCACCACATCGATGCAAAAATCATAAAAAAAAATTAAAACAGTCCTAATAGTGTTTATCTAACAATGGCCACAATAACACACAAAGAGATTTTAAATGGATTGTTACGAGCTCTTGTTAATCTCTTAGTGAGTACACATTTATATAATCTGACTGTGTATATGTATATTGTCATTTTGCCTAACAGCACCTATGAAGCTCATTCAGCTGTGTCTCTTCTTAAGTTAATTACTCTTGTTTTAAAATGTGAAATAAATAGATGCAGGCAGAGTAACAGCATTTCTAATAAGTTTCTTGGCCCTAAAACTTCAAAAATCTTTTGGCAGTTGCTGACTTCACACTTACTTTGTTGGGGGTTGTGAAAGCTATAGTTAGAAACTATCAGATTTATCAGAAATTGCAACAAGAGTTCTCCTCCATGTCCTTTTCAAATCAGGTTTTCCTACATAATCCTACACATCTCCAGCCACACTGTTGATGTTACCAGGTGTATTATGAAACTACATACGCCTTGTTCCAGACAGTGGAAACACACCTCCAACTTCAACTGTCTTTACTGCGAATGTATGCTGACATATGTATGAATGAGCTATGCGTGAAAATGAGTTTCCATCACACACATACTCACACACACACACACACACACACACACACACACACTGGCCCAACATTAATCATACCATGGGAATAAGTAGGTCAACCTGCCTACTGTTTGTTGTTGGAGTGGGTGGGCAGTGGAAAATTAAGTGAAGCATACAACAGAGTGAAAGTTAAAGAGATATGTTTTCATAGTAAATTCATATTAGTTTTAAAAGGTAAAGGTGTTTTCCTTTAAATGTTCTTATTTCCAATAAACCCCTAACTTTAGAAGGCAAACCACAGCGGTTTGGACCAATCAGCATCCTGTGAGGGAACTACTGGCAGTTATAGTTTAACACTGTGCGACTGTTTATTCGGAAACAACAATGGCGGCTCCTAAAGAGGTTAGTGTAGATTCTACTATAGCGTTAGTTTTATGGTTCGTTGATCTAAAGTGCCTGCCATTTTCCAAACAGAAAGAAGAAAATTACTTCCCAGATGGTTCTGTGTGACAAACTGTCTGTTGTGTCAGGTTAATAAATCCCATTGTTTGTTTCTCAGTTCTTTCTGACTTCTGACTATCTCAGACATTTCTCATTGGGTTTCTGTGTGTGTATTCATACAGGAATGTGACTGATAGTGGATCCTTTTTAATATAAAATAAAATATTCATTTAAAAAATTTATGTTTTTTGTATGTCTTTATTTTACATACTGTTGTATAAAGTGTAGAACGATATTTCAAAGACTACAGTGTGAGGGTGAATGGTTACATCTTGTTATTATATTTATTATTGTTGTTGGTTTGTCTGTTTGGATATTTGTGTGTTCATTTTAAAAGAAAAAGAGGGAACTGCAAGTGTATGTCCAAGGTGTAAAATGTTTAAATTCTCTGCATTCTCTGACTGGATTAATACCTTCATTTTTTAAATATCCAAGGCAACATTTGGACATTATAGTTATCAGTTTAAACAAAAATATAAATTAATTTAATATGTGTATTTATGGCAGCAGAACGACATTTGTGGGACTCAAAATAAACAACAGTGGTCATGTTTATTGTAGTGAAGGTGTGGTGGTGTGGCTCACTTTGGGTGCAATGGAGGTCTATGGCACAGAGGAATAAGATATATAAGGCTTTCACTGGGTATTCATGCAGATATTCACTCTTTCATATTCAGTCAATCAATCTTAATAATAACACAGCTCTTATGGTCTAGGTGCTAACACAAAGGCTCGGCATCTTCAGTCTTTTGGAAAGATGATGGTGTTAAAAAATCTAAATCTAAAATGAATACAAAATCCTTAATAATACATTTTTTTAAATGTTGCCATCTAAATAAAATACAATAGTTAGAAGCTTTTTGTATCTTACAAAATATTTAGTTCAAAGTTGATGTTTGTAATGTCTCGTGTGGGTGGCTTTGTTATATTTTTTTTTATACTTGACATATAAAAAGCAAACCAGAGCTCTGGTGTACCAGCCCACACACAGACACAGTTGTGGGTACACTGTGCAAATCAGTAAAATAAATGAGAGACACTGACAAGTAGAACTGCATCATCTAAGCTGATCAAGGGATTTGCTGATATCCAGGTTTAAATCAGTAGTCACGGTCAAAGCAAACACACTGCAACCTCATCTGGGTGTAGAGGAGATGGACACATAATGTTGACTTTCAAAACGTGGATAAATAAGAATGATTCAAATTGGCCTCATAATTAAAGGCATTTTAATTTAGGTGATTTTTCACTAGTTGGCAATTTAATTTCTGAGAAGGTATAGATGTTTGTGCCACTTCATCATTTTAATATCAAATATTACAGATAAATGTCATTTTATTTTATAATGAACTAGTCAGCCATGTGGCGTGCAAATATTGTATTGAATAATGTTGGGGTTAGTCAGGTCCACTAGCAAATAAATTAAATAACAAAAAAGTGGTTGCAGTCCTGTAATGAAGTCATAGTCTGGGTATGTATAGTTATTTTTCTCAGAGAATCTGTTTAGTATTATGTGAACGTATAAAATAGTTTAAGCTAGCTGTGTGGCTACATCAATACCAGACGTTTGCTTAACCGTTGCAGGCAAGTAAAAAAAAAAAAAACATCAAATCAATCATAAATGTCTCTCACTGAGACAGATCATGACAACATCTGTAAATTGACAGAAGAACGAGAGGAAAACTTAAGTTCAATGTTTTGTAGCAAAGCAGAATTAGGACAACAGGACTGATAATGCATCACAGTTGCAAATACCATATTAGACCCAGATGTGTTTTAACATGCAATGTATTTCAGTCTGTAGTTGCGTCTATACCATTATTGCACTATTGATTTTCCAACTCTTTGGCTCACACCACAACAAAATTTAAAAAGACAAATGATCAATATCATCATGTCAGTGTCAGGCTTTTCAGTTTTGTTTTCTTAACAGGAAATCAAGACTGCACCTACAGTTGTGCACTGGCTCCATCTTATACTCCCCATAGCTTTTCACATATCTAAAGGTTTCACTCATCAGCACAAGCAGAAAATCTATAACATAACACCCAGAGTATCCAGAAGGAAAAAAAACCCTGACAGGTTTAAATAACAACAAATCACTGCCAACCTACAGGAACATTCCAAGGAGAGTTTCACACAAAGAGCAAGTCAAGTTAAAACGCAGCAGTTTTACCTGCAGGAGCCTCGTATACAGTTCAACCTACAGGTCAGTATTAAGAAAGCTACATCAGGGATAACATCCTACTGTCACTTACCTGGACGCCTGGTAAGTGACAGTCTTTCTCGCTCTGATGCACAGCAGAGACTTTGGTGAGTCTATGTGTGGACATGTGCATGTTTCTGCAGGATTAAGTGATGCAACGTGGACTGAGGGCTATATTTTGGTTCTGTACTCTGGCTCTGGATCAAAAAACACCTACAGCAACATTTATACAACCAACCATGAAGCTGTAGCTGCTCCTTTTATATCTGGTCACGACAGCTTTAAAGGAACTTAACACCTGGTTTCATATCTTAAGTATTTGTTTGTAACATGAAATATATGTAATAGTAATTTAGCAAAATAAGAATAAAATTCATAGTTAAAAAATTTATGAATTACTCAGAAGTTCAGCTAATGTGTTTGGGGCTGTGTTGTTGTAGTGGTTTCGCAGCAACAACAAAAACACCCAGTAACTGTCATCAGATTACGATTCTTCATTGTTCAAACCTGATTGTTCCAGGGAAATATGTGACATCACTCATTTTCAAAACAATGAGAAGAGCAAATAAACACACAGACAGATAAATGCCTCATGTAATAAATATGATGAAACAGCCAGTATTGGTCTAACTGTGACAGACAACAGTGCCTAAGACATCTAAGATCAATCACTTCTAATAAGATCTTCTCACACTCTCCCGTCAGAAGTTCGTAAAGCTTTACGTTAAAGTAAACTGCTGTGAACCGTAGCTGTTGTTAGCTAATGTTAGCTCAGTTTGAGTTTGTTAGTCAAGCTGTGGATTGTGAACCCAAAGTACTGGGGGAGTATTAGTATTTGTACCACAGGTGTGGAAGTGGAGGTTTTCAGGCCTGTGGTTCTGGAAATACTGACGGGGAGCAGAACAGGAGCTGGGAAAGCGCAAAGACTTTCAGTCGCTGACGAGAGCTTGGTGAATTAAAAGGCTGAACAACAGATGCCGAGCTGGGCTTCTTGCTTTTGGACTAGTAAGTAATATTAGCTGGCTGCTATGTCTTGTGTTGTTGACCTTGCTTGAGATTTGGCTGTTAGCAAAGTAGATCATAAGTAATGTAACTGTAACAAATATATGTGTACAGCTGTCCATGTTTACAACACTGGTACTTGAAAAACTGGGGGCGCCAAATCGCAACAATACTAACTTCTACGAAATGTTGCTTTAACAGCCTCATGTACTGTATGTACACTTTCGGTAGATTTGTGAACAGCAGTGTGGAGATGGAATACAGGACTTACAGATATTTGTTCTCCCTCATAACTTCTAACATTCAGTAGAACCTTTACAGCCTTGAGACTTGATGTTAACTGTGACTGACTGCAGGATTCATCAAATTTTAAGATTCTGCTATGTGATTTTTAAATATCATGTATATGATTGGAGACGCCTGGGATGGTAGGAAAAATATGTCAGAATTTCTAAAATGACCATATTTTAGAGGCGCAGGGAGATGAAATTAGCAATTCCATGTTTTCAACTTGTGTTGCTAAGTTGTATTGTTCCTCTGTCTATCACTTTTATACGTAAAAATAAGAAGGTGATCTTAAAAATGTAAGTATAAAATTGTTCAACTTTATACTTCAGCTTGGTTACATTTTAAATGTGGATCAAGAATTGGATTAGAAAGTTCATTCAGTGTTTCTGTTTTTAATATCTATGCTGGATTTATGCACTACCACCACGAACACAATGAACATATGTGTTGTCTGAATCTACAGCTGTGCGTTGTTGTGTCCTCACCCAACAAATCGACAGGATAAACATATATTTTTGCCTACACGGGTTATTATCAGTAGATAATTGTAGTCTGTAGTATAATCAAAACCATCCCTACTTCACAAGAGGTTTGCATGTTAATGGTTTAAATGAATACCATGCAGCCACCACATCCTGGGTTTGGTTCATGCTGGGATCCTTTGTTGTGTGTTATAATTCAGTAGGTATTTTGAGTTTGTTTTCACTTTCAACTGTCAAATACAGGCAAAGGAAAAAAAAATCAACATGTAGCCTGTGGTCCAGACTTTGGGTCTGCCTAAAAATGTTGCATACTTGTATGTTAATGCTGATTGGCCGTCAATGTACATACGTGACCACTGATGGACTTTTATATGTAATTCTCTAAACCTTGGGTTGGTCCCTCTTCACCCATGCCCATTACTGTGTGGATATCAAAGCTAATAGGCCCTGTGCTCTCATAGAGGCATGACACCAGTTTTTTTCACAAAGATTGCACAGAACATCCTGATGAATTTGAGTCACTTTGGGGTAGTTGTTGTACCTGATTTAAAACTTATTACTTCAACTTAATGTGGGTAGTTTTGAAAACTAAAAAACTTTTTTTAAAGTTTGTGCAGTTAGATAAGCTTAGCATACAGCCAACAAGAGAGAGGTTACAGGCAGTGTAACAAATGACAACATGTCATTCATTAAAGACTTTAAGATGGAGGTCCTGTGAATACTGTAGGGCAATGAATAAATGACACAAGAAATTAGTGCCAAATGTAAGGAAGTGAAAAAACACTATAAGACGTGGTCACAAAAAGATCTCAATCTATTTATTTCTCTAGTATTTCCTGTTTCCGTTTTAAAAAGTAGATTAGTGAAGCTACTAATTGCTAATGCATAGTAAATGAAAACAAATAAAAACTCTTGTTCATGTCTGAAAGTTTATAAACTATATAGCTTTCATAAGAACCCAATTCATGTGTGGACCTCGATCCACATCAAATCCTCCCAGCTGTCATACTTATATTACTAGAATACTTTACAGTGTTATGCATGTGACATAACATGGGGTCATGTAACGTTCTACGAAGTTCTGTGATGTTCTGAGATGTGATATTTTCTGATGTGACATTTTCTGATGTGATGTCAGACTCTATGGAAGGTGCAGTTGAAAGCATTGAATCCCAAAGTGAGGGAACAGTGATAAAAGGCTGAGCGCATCCATACTGGGTGTGTGTGTGTGAGTGAGCGAGTGAGTTGAAAAGACTGTCAGCTGATACTGGAGGCTGAGACACACGCGCGCGCACACACACACACACGCAACCTCCTGCAGAGTCTTCAAGATCAACGCTCAAGGACCAATCAAATGACGTCTACCTTCAAACAGCACAATGAACATTCAAGGTTAAATCTTGAATTTCTGTAATTTCACAAACTTTAGTTTTAAGCTTTAACTGTGAAAAAAGACAAAAAAACATAAACCTGCAGATCTTTTACTGGCACACCAGAGGCTTGAGTACATACTTAAAGGGTCAGAAACTCACCTCAGTCTTGTCTTTGGAGCGAGGAACACTCTTGCCGTTGCTGGCTGTATCCCTGGCTGGAACCACAGTTATCTGTTGTATTGGCATGCTGCTGTTTCCATGCAACGCTCCGGTGTTACTCCAACAGCATTCCCAGCACGCTGCGCCTTCCTGTCCTCCGATCCGCGTCCCTACGTGAGATCTGCTGTCCCATCCACGAGCTGTTTTCGGGGAAAGGAGGCGCTGCTGTGGGATTTCTCTCCTTTATCAGCCCAATCCAGATCATCAAGAGGAACGGCGATGGAACGGGATCAGGTCACCGTGGCAACAGGAAGATAGCTCTGGAGATGGTGGGGTGTGAGGTCGTCATGACGACTGAGAAACTACTCAACAGTGTGCACCAACTCCTCCTTCTCCACCACCACCACCACCACCACTGCCCTCCTGCTGAGAGAGAAAGACGGAGAGAGGAAGAGTTGAGATGGAGCTGAGCAGTAAACAAGGAGGCAGGGAGAATGTGTGTTGCAATGGTGTGTGTGTGTGTGTGTGTGTGTGTGTGTGTGTGTGTCTTTCTCAGAGGGGTGGAGCCAGGATTTTGTCGTGCTTGCTAGGTAATAAGCATACGGTCCATGAGGATTAGGGCTTAGACTAACCTCAATCTCCTCCTCTGACCAGTGGTGCAGCTAATAAGCTTATTCAACTCTTGCACATGGACAGCAGTAAACACACACACACACACACACACACACACACACACACACACACACACACACGGCCTCATTGTTCAGGTACTCCCTGGTGAGAAACAATGTGTTGATAGATGTTAAGCCACTTCATTTCTTCTGCCGTGTTAAAGGAATGAAGGCACATTAGTGATCTGACTGGCCATGAAGTGACAAATCTGCACAAATCATAGCAAAACGGATCGGTTACGTGCGTGTTTGGGTGAGTGAGGGTGTAATCCTATTTCAAATTGTGCGAGGCCATGAGGATTATGATTGATATAACTGGGTGACTAAAATGGGTGACTTTAAGTGAGGTGAGGAAGCAAACAACTCACAGGAAATACAGATTATAAAATGATTGTTTACAGGGTCGTGTAAGAACACAACCCTAATAACAGATTATTTAAAATACAGGTTGTGCACACAAACCTGCACAGGTGATTTCACGTTGCTCACGAGTGTGCAAGTGTGTACAAACTTTCGTTTCCCTCCCTAACTCTTCTGTTAGCTTTGTTGCACCAGATTGGGCTGGATTAAATACACCTTAGTCATACTTATTTTCAAATATGCAATACCACCACCACTGACAATCTGACATGAACTCTGCTGCTTTCTTCTTGAGTTTCGTAATCAATAAGCCCTGAACCTTCTCTAAGATATGACATGTTTACACCTTTATCTTCTGTGTCTTCCCACCAGTTCCTGATTTGTTTCACCTGTGTTGTGTGACGACCCACTCCACCCTGTCTTCCAGTTCCTGGTTGGGTGGCTTATCTTGTTCCCGGTGCAGGTACTTTAAGTGGGCGTGGCAGAGGGTCGTCAGCAAATTGGACTCACCTGAGGCTTATTTGCCGTGCGCCTTCAAAAACCCTCTGGGAGCTCAGTACTCTCTCTTCTCCCTGAGACAACTAACTGGTTTTTGGGTTTGATGGTTTGACTGTGTTGCTGCATCTTATTACAACACCGCACTCATACACTTCTCCACTGATCCTACTGATTTCACATACTACTGTTAGTTTAGTTTAAGTATTCTTTTTTTTAATAAATAATTTGTTAATTGGCCGTATAGCCCCAGTTTGTGACAGTTGTTAGTTTCACCAGTGTCAAGTTGTCCTACCTGGTTATTTAGTTCCTGTATTTCATTCATTTCTTTGCATGTTTGTAACATATCTGTTGCCCGTATTCCTGCCGCTGTTCCATTTGTTCTGGAGTTGGTTTATTGGATTCTCATTTGTATTTTTGCCTCAACTGTCACAGCCACTTTTAATTTGTTTTTGTGTTTCATACTTTGTATTCATCCCAGCCGAGTGAATAAAGAAAGTTCACATACATGCATGCACGCACAGTGCATACACATCATTGTAACACTACATCACCACACTAAAATGGGGAAGTCAGAGCACCGTTGTTTTGTGGTCTCTAATTTAAAGAAGTGCTATTCCATCAACACTTGTGCTATCGCTTCTTTTTAACGTGCATCTACAGAAGATGTGTTTATGTGCAGATGTAGGCACTCATGATGAGTTTCAGGAGACAAATAGATTGTTCCGTTGCAACAGAACAGCTACCACATCAATACACCTTAGTCATACTTATTTGCAAATATGCAATACCACCACTGACAATCTGACATGAACTCTGCTTCTTTCTTCTTGAGTTTCATAATCAATACGCCCTGAACCTTCTCTAAGATGTTTACACCTTTATCTTCTTATTCTTTGGTAGATAATGAGTTGAGGACATTCAACAGCTTGTTAAAAGTAGCAGCACTTTGTGGTGGTTTTGTGTTTCCTGTTTTATTTAGTAGTTCTCCCGTGTCTTCCCACCAGTTCCTGATTTGTTTCACCTGTGTTGTGTGACGACCACCCTGTCTTCCGGTTCCTGGTTGGGTGGCTTGTTTTGTTCCCGGTGCAGGTACTTCTTCAAAAACCTTCTGGGAGCTCAGTACTCTCTCCTCCCTGAGACAACTAACTGGTTTTTGATGGTTTGACTGTGTTGCTGCATCTTATTACAACACCGCACTCATACACTTCTCCACTGATCCTACTGATTTCACATACTCACCAGTGTCGAGTTGTCCTACCTGGTTATTTAGTTCCCGTATTTCATTTGTTTCTTTGCACGTTCGTAACATATCTGTTTCCCGTATTCCTGCTGCTGTTCCGTTCGTTCTGGAGTTGGTTTATTGGCTTCTCATTCGAATTTTTGTCCGTCACAGCCATAAATTTTAAATTTTAATTTGTTTTTGTGTTTCATCCTTTGTGTTCATCCCAGCCGAGTGAGTAAAGAAAGTTCCAGATATGTATGCCCCTTTTCACATACATGCATGCACGCACAGGGCATACACATCATTGCAACACTACATCACCACACTAAAATGGGGAAGTCAGAGCACCGTTGCTTTGTGGTCTCTAATTTAAAAAAACAAACAAAAAACAAAAACAAAGTGCTATTCCATCAACACTTGTGCTATCGCTTCTTTTTAACGTGCATCTACAGACGATGTGTTTATGTGCAGATGTAGGCACTCATGATGAGTGTGGATTGTTCCGTTGCAACAGAACAGCTACCACATCAAGAGAAATAGAAAACCACTTTATTCACAGAAAGGTTTTTCAGAGATGTATCTGATCATAGGTGAAAAAAAAATGTAGTTCAAACACCTGAGACCAATCTGAGAGCAATCTTAAATGATAAAATGAAGACATTACATTTTTCATGGGGAGTTTCTACTGGTAAACACACACACACACCCACACACACACACACACACACACACACACACACACACACACGCACGCACACACACACACACACAGAGGTCCCATTAATAATTAGGGTTAATATGATCTCACTTGAACTTGAGAGGGGATGTGTTAGTTAGCTCTTCACAGCTTGTGCAAGCGTGTGACAAAAAGAGAGAGAGAGAGAGTGTGTGTGTGTGTGTGTGTGTGTGTGTTATGAAGCTGCTGTGTGATGGTCAACATCTAAATGCTGCAGTGAGACACTCTGGGTACGTTTTCAATCCTAATTTTGATTCAATGTGTGTGATGGGACGGGGGATATTACCGATGTGGGGCAACAGGTGATTTAACAGAAAGGCGTTCGATTTTGACACACAGATGTGGCGACGTGTATAGATGGCATCTCCATTTACAGAGCTGGAGGTGTCGATGATCATGTTCTCTCTCCTGGTTTTCGTCCTCTTCACACTTACTGGGATACTCAATGAGGAATATGCACACTCGAAAGGTACGTTTACAAACACACACACACAACGCAAATGTCTGACTTTGCCCGTTTAGTCACACACCACAGACAACTTGTTATTGACCCCATACGGAAAACAAAACTGTTAGAATCAAATGTGTCTTTTAACTTTTAGTAGTTAGTGCACTTTGCAATTATAACATCAGTGTCTGACATGATTACTGACACTTTCACACAGGCTCAGAATAAGGGTGGATAAAAACAGAAACACCGCTGACTGTAGTGTAGATTTCAGTTTATTTGGGTAAATCTAGCAGTCTAATACAACAGTGTTAAATAAATCCGACCTTAATGAAGGTTATAATGTCACAACTTTATTGAAAATGTTTTAGAGAGTTGATTTAACTTCATTCATCATTCAGGAGCCTGTAGCTTGTGTGCCTGCCCTGTCTAGGCCAGGATTCATTTGAAATGGGACCTCAATGGGACCTTTCCTGGTTAAATAAAGGTTAAAAAAAAAAAAATAAATGAATACTAATGTGGTGGATAAGATTTTAGAGACACCTCTCAGTATAATGCTACATAACTCTACAGACTACAAAACAATAAACACATCCTACAATAACCATTAATGTAGTTACAGCACTACAAACTACAGCCTCAAAAATTTTAGTCGAAATAATTCCAAATGTATCGAGGGGTTATTATTATCACTATTTTCAAATGCCGCATTTTTATAAAACATGATAGTGCTCTTTCATCTTTCCCCTTAACTTAACGATACTTGTTTAGCGCTACAAAATATTATCTTTGTTATAAGCTCCCATCCTAAATTGTGTCTAAATGTTTCCTTTAAAATTTAAATTTAACTGAACTTATAACCTTCATGAAGTTTGAATTCATTGCAGCACTGTTTTTAGACTGCATTAGTTTTAGTTAGGTGAACCGAATAAACTGGCAACTGAGCGTTAATAAACAGTTTCTGTTTTTATACAGTGCAAACAACAAAACCACAAACTGTTGAATGAAAAAATATAGCGGAATTAATTTCTCTGACAAAAATGAACATCATCAGTGTAACAAACGTCACAGAGGCACTAATGAATTCACTGTCACTGCCTTTGCCTTTAAAACCCATGTTTTGGTCTTTCAAAATTACCATTTCTGAGGCACTTTAGCATTTAGAGACAGACAGGGGAGGAAGGAAAACCAAAGGTGTTAAAATTTAAGTACAAACACATGTTGCATCATTGCTATTTACCATGGAAATAAATGACCTTTTACTTTCTTTGTTTGTTTGTAATTTTGCTCTTCTATACTTACTATCCAGATATTTTGTTGACTTTATTGTCATTACTTTGTGTCTGATATTGCTGTTTTGTTTCTTTTCATGCTGT
This sequence comes from Argyrosomus regius, assembly GCA_946959425.1. Lineage (NCBI taxonomy): Eukaryota > Metazoa > Chordata > Actinopteri > Sciaenidae > Argyrosomus > Argyrosomus regius. The sequence continues at coordinate 10,675,338 of OX336883.1, forward strand.
TTGCTGTACATAAACTGTGCCTACAACATATGTAATTCCTATAGGTTTGGCAGGTGTTAAGTTGAAAAAGGAAGTGATCTTTATCATTTCTCACCCCTCAGTGTCAAAGACACAACCACAGAGTGAAGAGCTGACTGTCTGACTCCAGATAAAGTTCACAACGACTGTCAGAAGGAAAAACAGCGACCTCTTTTCTTCCTGTTCGGTGTCTACTGACAACATATCAGCCAAAGTGTAACATATGTTATCAGTTACAAGAACAAAGTCTAAATGGTGACCTCGGATCGTGTGTGTGTGTGTGTACTTTGTTATAGGATCCAGTGTTATTTGCTTCCAGGATGAGGCACAAAGGAGTGGCTTGGATGGTACACTGTAAAATAAAATCAATAAACAAACGCCTGGTTCACCTGTTCCATGACGGTACCTGACGCCTACTTTCTTTCCTCTTTGAGTGTGCACATATGAAACACACAAAAGTCTATTTTGATCTTCAGATTTGTAAAATATCTGCTGGGATTCTTCCACTGGTAAGTTTCAAAGCCTTCTTCTTTTTCCTCCCTACTTTTCTTCTGTCATACCTCACTGTTTTGTTCAAACAAGACATGTATGTACGTATCAAACAAAGATCATCTCTAATGGAAATCTACAGCTCTAAACAGGCTTTTCAAAATCTAGGTCAGAGACAAAAGGTGTGTTGGCAGGATTAGAGTGAGTTCTGAAATGATTCTGCAGAAATGAGACATCTGAATCATTCTTGTCGGGAATCAAAGGGTGGAGCTTGTGTGAATGAACAGATCTACAGCAGTGAGAAAAATGTGTGAATCACAGGCCATCTGTGTTTGGTCATTCTGGTTCCCTCAGCCTCTCAGTGATAATATAAAGGGATGATATATTTATCTAACACCTGACCTTCTTTTACTGCGGTTCAGCACATCTTCATGCATGTATTATTAGGATGTGTTCATGAGAAATGTTCTTTAAGGTTAACACTGTGGCTGTGGTTAAAGTTAGACAGCATAGGCACTTTGGGTGAAGTAAAGTTTAGCGTTTGATGGTTACTTTATTACTTATTCAAACGTTTTTGACCAGGTCATTTGGACTTTTGCTACAGTAAACAGATACAACTCTGTACTACAAAGAGCACTGTAGGTTGACGGAGGAGCATGAGTCATTATAAGTCAATGACTGATAGTTACAAAAACTTGACAAAGTATATAAGGCCCCCTAGTGGAGGCACCAGGCTACTGCCTCAAATACTTCTCTTAATGTACAGTATGTAATTCAAAACTGTGGCCTTTGTCCAGACAAATAAATAAGACAGCAATAAAGTACTTTCACTATGAATTTCAGACAAGTCAAGTCTAATTTAATTCACACACACACATAGCCTGATTATAAATCTCTGATTTGTAACCCACATCTCAGATTTGTTCAGTGGTTCAAATAGTGAATGGACAATGTAAAAAGGAAAGGTGAATTCAGTTTTAATTATCAGGCTGTATGTTGTTTGTCGACATGTACAAGCATGAAACTGGTTTGGTAGCAGGTGGGGGGGAAAAAACAGAACAACTAGAACCAGTTCAGTTTTCTGTGAATTACCAACATGGCTGGAAAATCCAAATATTCCTCGGAGAGTGTAGTTCAGCTTATTCAATGAGCCATTTAAATTATTAAAATGTATTAATATCCCTGGTGCTGTATTTGAATAGTATTATCAATACTACCTGTGAGGGACCGCGTCAGTCGGCAAAGAGGACAACAGGTAGTATTTTCAAAAAGGGGTCTTTATTTACCCAAAGTATGAAGCAACAAAATTTCCAGAGCAAAAGTAATAAAGAATTGGGCCCATAAAAGAGGTCAAATTAAGAAAACTGTACAAACGTCAACTGAACAAGCTGACAGAAGACAAAACAAACAGACCTCCTGACTGAACACAAGAGGGGAACTTATATACTGGGTGATCAGCCCATACCAAACACAAGAGGGGTTAACATAAACACTAAACACAAAAGACAACAGCTAATTTACCAACAAAGCAAATCAGGAAAATTAACTCATTAAAATAAACATAATCTATACTTAACCAAACCAAGTGAAATTACTAATTGTCTAAAAAAAGAGTAAACGGTAAAGCACTAAATCCCCCCCATGATGTGCCGGCCATTCGGGTTGGCCCAATCAGCACTCTCTGCTATAAAATGGCTGAGCTTGTGGGGGCAGATCCTTTTGCCTGGCATTCCCAGCTCCCAGCAGCACCAGCACCAGCACCGGTAACTCAAAACGAACAGAAATTAGGAAAGTATACTAAAACGAAGACTGTACAAAAGCTAACTAAATGTGCGCGCTTCAAATAGAAAACCAATGTACTGTCAAACAATAAAGTGTGTTAGGTGAAACAGAAAAACCCTGTGTGATTTATTTCAATACTAAATGTTAAGCCAATGTAGACTAATAACTTAATTAAATGTATAATGTGTATAAACAAAATACAACAAAACTTAACTATAGAAACAAATGAAAAAAAAAGAAATCTATCTGTGATCATGGTTCACCAAAAATGGAAATTCAGACTCTTTTTGCTTTATAAAAATGGCAGCACTACTATAAAAAGTGTAAATTATAGATAGATAATGGTGTGGAAAGTACAGATAATCATTAAACGCTTAATACTTTACATTCAAGCAGAGGTGGACAGAGTACACAACTTCACTACTTGAGTAAAAGTACAGATACTCCTTGTCAAATATTACTCCAATACAAGTAAAAGTAGCTTAGTCAAAATATTACTTAAGTAAAGTACTAAAGTATTTGCTTAAAAAATTACTTAAGTAAAAGTATTAAAAAAATATCTCAGGAAATACAGGAAAGGAAAGTAGCTTTATTGTCATTATACAATAAACTGATGCGATTCTGCTACAGACATGTTTATAGCTCAAAAATAAACAAATAAAGGCAAGAAGCCTCAGAACACAGACTCAGCTGCATTCATCAACAAATTAAATTTCTACATATTGTTGTTACATTTGAACACATACTTATATCATGCATCACAGCCAAAAATGAGCCGGATAACCCACATCAAAGACAGCTGCACCTCACTATCTCTCTCTCTCTCTCTCTCTCTCTCTCTCTCTCTCTCTCTCTCTCTCTCTCTCTCTCACACCTAACCCCTACCTTGGACTTTGATATGAATTGTATAAAAAACATGAAAGTCAACTTAATCATTCAACTGCACTGCAACAGTTGCCATATTTTTAAACCGTTTAAAAACGGCAACTATGATACTACAAGCTCATACAATTACGTTTCAAATATTCATCTGCAATTTAACAAACATTAAGCTAGCTAACGTCAGTAGCTACTTTACATACCGCGATGTGCTTTTTCAGGTTGGAAGACGAGTTTTTGTAGGCTGTGATATAATTTGTTCGCGGTAAGCACAACAAACAATGTGTTTCTCCAGTTTCTTCCTCTATTGTATGGATTGTATGGCATGACGTAGTACAGGTATGGCAATATGACTAAGACGAACCATACACGAATCAGCAGAAACAGTTTATTTTCTCAGAATTTTGAAAAAAATAAAAATAAATCATCAGCTGACGTAAGCTCAAAAGTAGCGAGTAACGAGAGCATCAATAGAAATGTAGTGGAGTAAAAAGTACAATATTTGTCCTTCAAATGTAGTGGAGTGAAAGTAAAAGTATCCCCCAAAAATAATACTCAAGTAAAGTACAGATATTCAAAAACTGTACTTAAGTACAGTACTTAAGTAAATTTACTTTGTTACTGTCCACCACTGCATTCAAGTATTGGTGAACTTATGCCAACTACTTAAATATGTACAGTATATGTAAAAATGTTAGTGCGCACAGACTCATGTCATCTTTTAGTTGTTCCACTGTATCTCTAGTATGTCCAGTTATTTCTTCCTCATTTAAAGTTTCTGTGTTATACGTTATGTTCTATCTTAAACTTCATTATTTTTCAAACTGCACCTTGTTTTCCTATATTTTGCATCAACATGACTAATGGGGACAACAAGTTTTGAATTTAGTCCTGTATTGAGTGAGAGTGCTGCAGCAGGAAAAATAGGTTGAAATGTAATCCTTTAGGGCAATTGTGCACTGTCTAAAATATGTCCATTAGAAGTGTTTGTTTTTGACGGTGATTGACTCAGATTGTTCTAATAGGTGCCTTACAACAAGAACCTACAGACAAATGTAATGTTTTCTGTTCACTTGATCCACAGTGTGTCTAACCACCTTGCTCTCATTCTGAAATCCCAGGAGAGGCGACTTGTAGGAAGATAACAGTTGAAATGTGAGCCTAGTAATGCACTGGCTGGGAAGAGTTTGTTGTGTGTTAGAGAACAGAAAGTGTAGCTTGGTTTCAACTTCATGGCTGAATATTTACCTCATTTTAACAAAGTGGATGAGGACTTTGAATTTGATGGTCGCCGGTATTTATTCGAGCTGTAGTATACGGATAAGACTACAAATTGAATACAAATTGAAGAGCTGACAAGGAGAGAGAGGGGAGGGACAAGAAGAGGATGAACAAGTTTCTGCAAGGCTGCAAAGCTCTGGAGACTGGTGGCGTTTCTGAGGGTGCTGTGATAGATGAGATTTCACAGACCGGATCAAGCAAAAGGTAGATAAAATGTTCATAATGTTGTCAGGTGCTTAAAATAACAATCTGAGCTGGTTCGTGGCAAAAACAAGCACTTTTAAATAGCTGTATTCTGACAAGGGCAAGCGCCCTCAAGACTTATGTTGTAGCTGGCTTTGCGGCTTTCAGTTGCAGCGTTCTCACTCTGTACTCGACTAAATTCAAAATGCATTGTCCGCATTAACCACTCAGACACAAAAACATGTAAATAGGGGCTGAAAATGTACTGAAGTTACCCTTCATTGTGCAGACGACACACAATGTAATGACGTGCTATGTGTTGGGTAGTGTGTAGATGGACCTGCCATTCACTGGCTTTGAGCTGACCTTCATCATCATTGCCTTCGTCATCTTCTCGCTCTTCAGCTTGGCTTCAGTCTGTATCCAACTGGAAGAGGAGCATCCAGGTACAGAGTCTTCCTCCACTGTCAGACACACACACACACACACAGACAAATGTCAGCTTTTCTAATATTGTCTGCTCTCTTTCAGAAAAAGGAGTCTATGAAGCAAAGTCACAACCATTTATCAGAAAGCTCAGAAAGCAGAGAGTGATCATCAAACAAGCTGGACAGTATCCATGAAGAGAAAGTCCAGGTCTTTCAATGAACTGAGAAGATTTCTCACATGACTCAAAATTAACTTTGTTTTGAACTGTTTTTTATTCAAAGAGGGTTATTATGACACATACTATTGAGCCAGCATTCATAACACTTTGTCTTCCCAATGATGAAAATAAACTTGTTCCAGATGAATAATGCCGTGGGCCAACATCGTATAGAAATGTGGAAATGGTCAATGTTTTCATGTATTAACATGAATAGTGAACAGTAAATAAATAAGTCTTATGTAAGAAAACTGATATTGTTGACAATCTAACGTGGCATGCGATTATTGCTGTAGAGCAGGAACACCCAAATATCATGACATTCAAATTAGTAGTGTGGGAGATGCTAAAATCCAGTTGTTGTCCCCCTTAACTTCGTTAAATTAGGATTTGGGTGAATCTGTAAAATCCTCCTGAGTAATGGACTCACTGCACAAGTTAAGCTTTACAATCTTCCCCTGAAATGAACTGTTCAGGTAATGCTCCCTCTGAGGATGCATACAAATCCTACCCCCTTTACTGGAACAACAGACACCCAGTATCTTATCTCTGTCTTTTGTCGTCTATAAAATAAAACCATTTGATCGCTGGATAATAGTATGGTCCATGGACCTGCCACAAAAAGGTCAAAAAGTACATAATGCTTAATCCACTGTGTGTTTTTGTTAAAACTAGCGTATATACATAAAATGAAACAAAAGTGAACTGTGACTTTTTGACAATTTGTTGGCCATTTGGTTTGCAGGTCCCCCCTGACATCTTTGTGCCACCATAACTAGATACAACTTCTAACAAATACAAGTTCTTGTTCTAGGACATAAGTTAAATGCTTGCTCTTTAGCCCCATCTGCAGTTTTCATAAAGTATCACATCAACATTCAACCTTATTCTTCCATGTTTTGTGTCAAAGTGTCTCATGGGGACAGCCTACAGCTGCAAATTGGGCTACAGTGTAATCTTTATGGACAATTGCATTCTGTCAAAGTTAGATGCAGTCTGACTTCACTGGCTAATGAAAGAACAATCCTACAGAGAAATGTTTTCCGTTCCTTTCGCTTGATTCACTGTCGAACCAAGTCTCACCCAAGGAGCGGTCTTGTTCTGAAATCTGAGAGGTGAGGTGACTTGTTGCAGGAAGGCAACAGTGGAAATGTGAGTGTAGTAATGCAATAATGGAGAGAGAGGAATAACAGGTAGAGAAGGGCGAAGCAGCTGCTGTGAGGCCACAAAGCTTTGCAGACTGGTGGTGTTCCTGTGGGTGCTTTCACCTGATGCCCACAGAGGAGATTTCACAGTGTGGATCATATGAAAGATACAAAAAAAATAAATTTCTCTGTAGGACATGTATAATACCAGTTCAAGCTTGTCAGTAGCAAAAACAAGCACTTTTAATGGCTGTATTTTGACGGTGTGCAACTGTCTGCAAGGATTACGTTGTAGTGCATTTTGTGGCGCACTCAATACTGGACTAAATTTAAAACTTGTTGTCCGTATTAGTTATTTTAACATAAAAACATGTAAATGTAAGTTTGAAAAAATCTTTTTAAATTTCAAATTCAGGTGAGAAAAAGCTCAAATTAAGTAAAAACATGATGCTTTTCTCTGTGTCCTTTGTGTGTTTGTATCTGCTGATGTGTATGGTCAAGGACCACAAAGATCCATACTGCACTTTAAAAGTCCAAACCACAGCATGGACACTGGGTTTGTGTGTCCAGAGAAGCCGCTGTGTCTGGGTTAGGATTTAACAAACCAAGTGACTTTTGGCCCCTGGAGACCTATTGGGGTGACATCCTGGGGGGTTAGAGGCTACTCCCTGTTGAGTTCGCCCCTTGACCCCTGAGCCCTCCGTCACTCCCCGACAGTCAGCCGTCTAGTTGCCGACGCGGAGGGGGCGGGGGCCTCCAGAATAAAGACGAAGTTAATCAACCATCGTGAGAGTGCAGGAGAAGAAGAAAACCAAACGCCCGACTCATTTGTGCCGTGTGATGTGTCCTGATGGTCCATACTGTTTGTGTGTGTATTGGGCGTTCACTGCTGTTCATGTGTATATGCATCTATTGGGGCCTGTATTGGGCAATTCGAGATAAAGGGTCTTAAGAGTAATTAAGCTCTGGCTGGCTGCGGCCCTCATTAACACTGACGACCTTATGGCATGACAACAGACCCACTATCACTCCAACGATGGACAACGAACTAACCCATCAGATCACAATCAACACTCGTACACACACACACACAGACACAGACTACAGGACTACACCCCCAAAAGATCATATTATAGTCACATAACATCTCTGTTACTTGATCTATCACCAACACTCCTCGAAGTACATTTGAATGAGTGTATATTAAAGTCATTAGCTTTTTGTATTTTGTATTTTTGTAGCTCTATCAATCAGCTCATTTAGTTGCTATAACACCGTACTCACAAAAAGTAACTACTACAAATAAGTCTGACCAACAAGGCAAGAAACACAAGATTTCAAAAAATAATCACAAGATTTCCTTTTAAAAAGACAAATTAATAGAAAACTTAAATCAGCAAATGCAGATGCTTTCATAAATGGCACACCAGGTCAATAAAAGGTCTGATATGTGAACATGAGGTGGATGGTATGGATACAATCCTCTATTATATCACACCATCAAAAAGGGCTGCAACTAATGATTATTTTCACTATCTATTTATCTGCAGAGCCTTCTTCATTAATCGATTTTTTCCAGTAAAATGTCAGAGAATAGTGCCACCATCATCCGACCATCAGTCTGAAACACAAAGATATTCGTTCATATTCATCAAAATACAATACCAAGCGAGGCAGAAAAAACAAGTAAGAACATTTGTTTTGTAGATGAGCTCATATTTGCAAAGCTCTATTGTATATTGTGATAGTGCGTCTTGATAATTTCCTAAAAAATTTCAATTAAGAAACTGTTTTAAAACAAGCAGACAAACTTCAGGGACAGGTGCCAGAGTGTCTGTATTTATATATTTGAACATGTTAAGCGTACCTGTGTACGATGCAATAATGTTCGGCTCAGTGTAAAAGAAACAGAGTCTTTTTATGATGCACTGTTCCTCTTAACACGTTTTATCAGAGAGGAAGTTCTTTATCTGTGCGTCCTGGTCAGGAGATGATGGGAGAGGAAGAAGAAAGTGAAAATTCAGGAGGGGAGGAGAGGCTGAAGCTTCCTCTGTAGTCGTAAAGATCACAGCTAACTAGGAACACTGTCACTACTATAACAGTAGCAATAACCACTCTGCGGTCTAAAACTCTGTCCTGACTCACACATTAATCCAAAATGTACTTAAAATGGCCAAACAAACAAAAAAAAAAGAACCAGACATTAAACTTTGTGATCATCAAGGTAAATACATTCCTCAGATTAATACCTTCAAGTCTAATCTTCTGATTATTGACTCATCCTGAGTGTCAGCCAAGCCAAGTCCAAGTAGTAAAAAGATTTTGAAGGATACGATGCTTGTTGTGAATGGTCAGCTCATAAGGCTGGTTAGGATGTAAAAAATGATATGATTAGATTTGGTTCTGATTAGAATAACATTTTATTACCTAATTAATCTGCTGATTATTTAATTGAAATTATATATATATATATTTAATTGTAAATTAAATATGTTCAATTTACAGTGATACAAAAGATAGAAAAGCAGCGAAACTTCACATTTTCACATTCAAGGCTGGGACCAGTGAATTTTAGGCATCTTGACTGATTATCAAAACATGTATTTCTTTCAACCAACTAATCAATTAAATGACTAATTGTTTCAGGAACACCAAGAATGGCAAGAAACTAGAGTACACAGTCTAGCTGAACTTTGCCTAAATGAGTCTAAAATTGGCACAAAAAAAAAGTATCTCAATCAAGATCTAATCAAAATATAAGCAAAGTTTAATGAAAAGTGAGCAGATAGTCTATGTCAGCTTTCAGTACTTCAGTTTTAAATATTCATTGCTACAGACACTTTCATTTGAGCATAATCAGTTCAATCAAAAGAAAATTAATCCATTCAGTCATTTCAGCAAAAACACCAAACTTCTGGTTACAGCTTCACAAATATGAGGATTTTCCTGCTTTTTTTCTGTTTAATATCATCATAAACTGAACGTGTTTGAGTTATGTTATGAGGTGATGAGTTGTTATGAGTTGATGGGACATAACAAGACATCTAAAGATGTCAGATTCTTAAATATTTGGATTGTGATTAGCATTTGTAAACTTTAAGTGTTCAGTGCCAAAAAAGAATTGATGTTCCCGAGAATAACCTTTAACTGTGAGGTGAGGTTCAGCAATGTGGTGCAGCCCTACCAAGGTACTGAAACAGGTTGCCCTGGAGGTTGCCCTCTGTGTGTGTGTGTGTGTGTGTGCCTCGTAGGGGAGTGTTTGAGCAGGCTGGGTAATCCCTGTAAAGACGTATAATCCCCAGGAAGAGCAAATATTACAACATGCTCTCCTCAGTCTCACAGAAAACCTGGTGGGGAGAATTCAGTACGATTCACTTGTTTCTGTTTTGAGGGTCACACAGAAAGAAACAGAGAGAGAGGCTGAGAGAAACTGAGATTTGGCTGCAGTTGGATGAAGCGGATACCAGGTGGCTCTGAATGACAATTGAGAGTAAATTAGCATATTCAAATAGGGAAAATAAAAGTTTTTTAAAAGACAATGGCAGCTGATATGCAAAGTTCTGCTCGCCACAGAAACAAACTACATACCTCGGCTGAGTGTTTGCTGCAGGATGAATGTGTGTGTACGAGAGTGTATGTGCTTTTACGTTGGCCAAATCCATGAGGAATCTCGAGCAACATTTTTGCAAACACCATAAAGCAATAAAGGCAACATTTCCAAAGACATAATGACACTGACAAATATACACACACACACACACGCACACACCACCAAAAACACAAACGGAGAAGCTCTGACATCTTTTGTCTATTTTTTAGGTCTAAAGCGAGCCGACGGTCCAGATGCTTGTTCAAAGTGTGACTATTTTGAGCCCCCCGGTCCATTAGTGTCCTGCTGCTTCTCTAATCCTCATTCACATGTAATGGCTGACATTTCATCTTAATGTGTTAATTCATTAGCTGGGTGCTGAATGGAGAGTCTCAGTCCACAGAGACGGCCGTAAGCAGACACGCTAATGAGTCCCCACACTTTGCAAAAGCCACCGGCAACTGTAGAGCTAAGTGAGGTTACCTGCTGCAAGAAAATCCCCCTGGTGTACCACCAGCTGACAACCTGCAGGAGAAGTACGGCTGTTTGAATATTTTGAAACGAGTGCAGATACAGCAGAAGAGCTGCAAAAGTTTTGAAAGCCTACTTCAAGAAATATAAGCATGTTTTCTACAAAACCCTTTTCTCAAATGTTGAATGTCTGAACACAAGCGCCTACCATGCTTCAACAAAAAAGTCTAAAACTGACCAAATCTGTATTTAAATGAGGAGATATGTGATCAGTAACAAGTAAACAAGGTTATAAATCTGCCGATTCCAGCTTACCTTTCAGTTTTTACATTTGGGCAACCTTTATCGTCAGACACGAACATTTATTGGTGATTAAAGAGTAAATAATAAAGACGAGGAATGCGATCAAGCATTTGTTGCTCTCACACTACTTGACAGTTTTTGACAAAAAATGTTTTGAGCTGAGTTTTTTTAAGGATTGAACAAGCTTTTGGAAAGCCAAAGATTGATTTTCACACTGAGGATCACAAAAACACATTTGTATCTATTTAACTACACACCTACAAACACGCCCTCCCCACAAAGAAAGACACCGGTGCAGACAGATAGGGACAGTAGATGGCATCCCAGACAGACAGACAGACAGACAGACTTCTTTGAGTATTGTTAGTCCAGTGCATCACTGGATTTCATTCAGTCAGGACCCCGGCACCAAAATGCTCAGTGCAAACACCCCCCCTCCCTTCTACAGCACCGATACAACCCCACCACCCCCAAAAAAAAAAAAAAGCCCCAGATGTGTGTGTGTCCTCAGTGCGGGGGTAGGGGGACAACTATGGAAGAAGGGATCTGGATTTGAAACCTGGTACTTCTTAAATCTTTGCTCTAATGTTATAAGTGATAAATCAACATTGCCTTCTGCCTTCTTCACTCATAGTTGCACACATACACACACACTTATATGTGCATGCACATAGATGCAGCAGGAGAGTGTGTTCAAGGGGCAGTTGGAGGGTAGGGAGGGGGCTTCCTGTCACTTGAATAACCCTCTACATGTGGGGTCAATATGTGCAGTGCTGAAGCGTGTGTGTGTGTGTGTGTCAGGGGGTTGAGGTGGGGGCTACTTTGGTAGCTACACCCCTCCCTCCACCCCTAAAATCCTGTATAAAGGAGGTGGGGGGAAAAGGCACCTTTGTCACTTTGCTCTCAGACACAGAGACAATCACACTCTCACTGGACACACAAACACTTTGGACACACACATTCCTCTGGGACATACTGAGAGAAGAGTGTGTGCTGGACTCAGTGTGCTGGACTCTGCCCCCGTGGATCTTCTGGACTGAAACAGAGGAGGAGAAAGAGAAACCACACTGAGCATCATCATCCCATACTTTTGGAAATTTATCAACTACTGCGCAGCCATGAGGATCTTCAACCTGCTCTATCTGCTCCTGCTGCTCGTAGCTCTTGTAGCATCAGTCTCCTCTGCCAGACCAGGTAAGCATCCAGCAACTTTGGCCGTACACATCTCCTTCCACTGGCCGGCAGGTGTGCGTTGAACTCGGCCAGGACAGTTCAAACAAATAGTCCCGGTCAACCGTTTAAAGAGCGTTCTAAATCACTGCGCGATGTACGTTAAATGAGAGGTAACCATAGCAACAGCACTGCTTCCATTTCTTGCTAGCTAACTAACTCGCCGGATAAACAGACATAACTTAAACGCGTTATCATCTAAATTAAACAGAGTATAAACTTAAAAAACAAACAAACAGAATAATTCTGTTATCTCGCAGTAATGATATAAGCACGATAATACACCCCTAGATAAAATAACGCGTCGTCAATCACGATGGCGGGACGTTAACTAGCTAACCAATTTCCTTGGATATATGTTGCGTTCACGAGTTGTCGTACATTCTGTAATTGCGAAAACTCCCAAGTGGGAAAACCGTTACAGTGAGCCTCTTAGTAAAACAACCGGTGACAAAGAGCTGCAAAGCCAACCTCGCTGTCGATCGGTAGATCTAAATAAAATCAAATAAACTTGTTAATATAACTTGTCGACACTAGAGCAATCGAATTAGCTAACTAAAAAAAAGTACTTTTTTTTATCATGCTACCCAATGCGCTACAAATCTAATCTAACAGGATTACATTCCTAATTTAATTTGAATTTTATCTGGTATGAGAACACGACTGGGAATTGGGTTAATTGTCTTGGGAGTAATACGATTAACGAGGTTTTATTGGTGTTGTTGTCATTTTCCCAACACGGCCTGAATGCAGCACTAGCATTACTAACTTCCTCGTATGTTCGGTTGTGAAAAGAGACCGTTAAACTTAACCGTTAAAATATTCATCTTTTTAACTTTTTCAATATATAGATCTGACTACAATAAAACTCTGTATGTAGGTTAAAGGTTTTGCTAACTGATAAAGTAAACATCATGCTGCTCCTGCCTGTTGTAGCAGGTGCACTTTTTTTTTTTTTTTTTTTTTTTGCGCAAATCCAAGCTCGGTTTGCGGTTATCAGCTCCTTGGCAAACAGCGGTTGTTAAACAGGGAGGGGGCTTTGGGCTGGAGGTCGTGACTGGGCTCATGTGATGATGGAGAGGAGAGGATGAAGATGGAGGGAGGGCAGGGGAGCGGAGCGCCGCCGGGGGGGGGGATCGCACAGCGACCCCTGTGAGCTCCATTGTCCGGGGGCTGGAAGGCGCTCCGGCGCGCTTTTGTTAATCACGGTGTTAAAACGCCATGCAAATACCCGAGCTTTATTAACATGACATGGAGTAGCAGTGCCAAGTGTAAAGAAGCTCTACCTTCAGGCGTGGGGAGCAGTTTCTTTCAGGAGGAAAGGAGGGGAGGAAGAGGGGAGTCATAAAGTCATCTGGCAGTTTATCTCTTCCTGGGCTTGGCTGGCAGCCTGTGAACCGCGGGAGTCAAAGTGGATTTATTAGGGACGTTTAAAAATAATCATGTGTTAGGTCTCTGTGTCCCAGTTTATTAGAAGGGGGTCGCTCTGTTGTTGGAAAATAGGTCTAAACAATAAAACCCCATGAAAGGTAGCTTTTCTTTGGATAAACTAGGCCACAATTAGGCATTCAAAATCATACTTACCTGAAAAATAGTGACTAAGAGATGTGTTTTATTATAACTCTCCTCCATTTGGGATTAATTAGGCCTATCAGGTCCACCTGCAGACATAAATCTCACCTTTACACCTTCATTTGATAAGCATGCCAGCAGTCTAACTTGTGTTAAATATATAAATTGTAGGCTGCAAATCTCAACTCAAAACATCTTTTTCTTTCAGATTTTCTCAACCTGAGGAGAAGATATCACAGACACCACTGCCCACACAGACGCTGCCTGCCTCTCCACTCCAGAGTACCCTTCCCCTAAGGTAAGGAAGGACGTGTGCACTCGTACATGTGTTTCTGCGTAAAAGAGGTTATGAGGCGAGCTGTGCCATACATGGAACAAAACAAGGTTACAGAGCTGGCAGGTGGCACTTAAAGAAGGTGTGTGTGATTAGTGGCAGGGGTGTGTATTCACGCAGAACAGGAGTGCGGCTGAAGGGGGAAAGGTTTGGACATAAATCTCACTAACGATGAAGAGGAAGGCTTTTAGTGCCATGAGGAGTGTTTGAGGAGAAAGGGGGGGGGGGGGTCAGTTTAATTTTTGACTGCTGTACATGCACCACTTAAAGCTCTGAACTCCTTTTAGCAGGACACTAAATTATGTGTTTTCATTACAGGTTGAAGCACAAGAATGAGGAGAAAAACACGAATACGACACAGTGGATGGGTCCCAGCACCAAGACGTGGATGTGAAGTGGAAAACTATGGGACACCGTGAAAAAGACTGTCGTGTATATGTAGCTACAAAAGAGCTACAAGAAACTGTAGCTTGTGCATGATCATTCCCAACAAAATATAAAACCATGACATGTTTTGGCATCCCGGTGGACACAGATCTGGGTTTGTCCAGTTGGAAGCACCTTCCCTCTTTGTCCTGAAAAGTCAGTAAATGTGTACTGCAGAAGAAGAAGGGAAGAGGAGCTACATCATCTGTCATCAAGCATGTTCGACATTCAACTTAAAAGCTACGGACCAAAGAGCTGTAAACATCTTAGTGACTGCAGCTACGATGAGCAGCATCCGCATAGTACTCCTACAAAGTGTTTATAATGCATGTATGCACTTCAAATGTTTATTGAATTACATTTAAAACTTTTTAATAAAACATGTATCAATGTAATCTTTGAGTTTGTGTGTGTGTGTGGGGGGGTTCCAAATAAATGTAGATACCTTAAGGATAATTGCTTGAGGACTTCATTTAAATTCAGTATATTTAGGGACAGAGTTAAATATGTGTAACCTAATAGCCCCGCTCCCGCTACCTGCAGCACTCTAGATAACTCCGGGCTCCCAAGCCACATGGGAAAGGAGTCGTAAATGCAGTGCTCCCTGTGGAGTTACGGACGCCGGAGCATAAAGAAATCACAATGGGGAGCAAACACCAAGGGCTCGGATGACGACCTCCATATTTCGTTAACGTAGCTTCCCGTGACTGTTGAAATTTAACACAGAAAAGGTGAGGTGGGCAAAAGGACATTCACACCAGCTACAACGTTGACAATGAGAAGTGTTTGTATTGTTTGGGGATCTCTCACAGTACATTATACAAAATAAACAGTGGTGTCTTGCTCGGGTTTCACTGAAACTGTCACCCCACCTCTTCCTGTAAAGAGTAAAACATCGATTAAATAAATAAAAACATGAGAATATTAAAGATTTATTGGAATCAGATCACAGGTACACAAAATCAACATCAAATACATCATTTACACATACACAATCAGACATAAAATAGCATTTTACAGCGTTACTTAATCTCTTTCTCCTGTTTGACCCTGATAGGTGATAACCTCTCCCTCCTGTATCTCCTACTCCTTCAGCTCCTCCTTAGTGCCGATGATCTCTAAAACAATTTCGACCCTTCTGATTCTCTCACAGTAACACAAGTGGCAGCACACACGGGTCACTGGGGGTCGTAAGACAGTGATAAAAACCCCTCACCTCTGATCTGTGACCCATGACTCCTCTCCTCCTCCTCCCATTTTTCCTCTTAAACTGTCCTCCACTTACAGCTCACCTCCTCCTGCGTTATCTGTCCATCTCAGGTGAGGATGAACCCTCCCGTCTTAGCCTGTGCGCGCAGGTGCTTGTGTGCAAAGGGATTTCCTTACTTTTTAAGTCTTTTTATCCAGTGTTTCTTCAAGCTCCAATCCTCTCTTTCAAACCCACAATCCTCCCTCTCCTTTGTGTGAGGAGAGCAGATCGAACTCTGACTCCCAGGCCGAGATGAGTGTGTGGTGGCTGGTTCACATGGAGGAGGAGGAGGAGGAGGAGGAGGAGGAGGAGGAGGAGGAGGAGGAGGAGGTCGGACTGTGGTCAGTGCTGAGCAGTGAGGTTGAGCAGCCTCTTGCTCAGCAAGGTGTTGTGCTGTTTCAGGTACTCTATCAGGTCGGCCTGCTTCTCCACCACCTCCTCCAGACTGGAGCCCTCTCTGTGACACAAACAATAGCACATAAACTCCTTATCTGTTTATGGATAACAATAGTTATCCACAAAACCCATAAAAGGACAAAAAAAAGACCAATGAACTGATCTTAAGTATGACTACGGGTACATTCAGACAGAATTCGGCGCTGTGGCGAGTTTTCTCATTTATTTTAGTGGGGGTTGTGCATTTTGGCTGTGTGTCCGCCATAAAACGCAGCGACCTGCGGCAGAGAAGTTAAACCAGATCCAACTTTTGGAAAAACGCATCCCAACATCACGCTGCTGCCGCCAATCAGACGATCAGATTGGGCAAACCTCCACAGTCAGCCTAAAATGTCTCTGAAACTGACACTATCCGGGTGGATTCATGAACTAAACACTGATACTCTACCTGTTGCGTTCTGGCTTTTTTTATTTCATGTACCCGGCCTCTAGTTTTTAGTCTGGCTCGCAATTTACGCTGCAAAATAGTGACACAAAGAAGTTTACTTTGGTTTGCATCAAATGGTTTGAGAGGGAGAGAGCAATCATTGGTTGAGAGACATAGACAGTGAGTGAGAGTGAGGGAGCGCCAGCATCGATAAAAACTAAGTAAAAAGTTATTTCCTGATTGTTTCACCACGGTTACGATCAACACGAACAGACACACCCCAACCTCACCCCCTCACACCACCGGATAACCCTGCAGCGATTGGCCGCAGCTCTTTCTGTCTGAATGTACCTTAAGTAGGACCTGATATAGCTAATCCCTCTGTGACTATTAAAACATCCCTGCAAGCCTTTACTCCTGATTGAGTGATGTTTGCTAAATGTTTTAGCTGTTTTAGGGAATCTTTCTTTAAAAGAATATACAGTACATCTTCAGTCGGAACCAATGGGCTCAGGGCCGTAGTCGAGTTGTTTTGGGTGTGTTCAAGAGATTTGTTTAACAATACCAAAAATATACAACGTAGCTAACCTTAATAAGTAATGGATTAATAAATGCTATCTATTTAAACACGACAAGATGGTTATGAATATAACAATATAGTTGTTCAGACTGGAGCTTCATTGGAGAAAATATATTTCAGTTTGCAGAGCAGAGAGGCAACTCAGAGGCTTATTAAACCAGTGTGTGTTTGTGTGTGACTGAGTGAAATCTGTGTACCTGAAGCCGGTCTCAGTCGACAGGTTTGTGACACTGAAGTTGTGTGAATGCTCTTCTTGGCTCACGTCTGGTGCAGCTCGCTCCCTGTTGAATTGCATCACCTTGACTATAAAAAAACAAACAAACAAAAAAATCTTCAGCGACTTTTCTAATAAAATCATCACACCAGTGTTGTGTTTTGTCAGGTACACATAAAGACGCAGACATTACCGGGCAGCGAGAGCTGTCCTACAAACAGGTGAGAAACAGCACACATTTGTTTTTTTACTGTTTTCCATCCCTCTCCCTCTCCTAAACACACACAAGCTGTTATATCCTGCACTTAGGCCTTATGGGCTGCCATATCCTGCACTCAAACCTCTAATTCTCACACCCTAAACATACACCTTTACACAAGAGGCGGAGTTATCAGGAAGGTGTGGTTGTAGAGTATACAGTAGCTAGAAGGGGAGCCAGGGCAAAATTATGGGAGATGTTGTTGCTGTTTGAATTAAGATAAGGCAGAGAGGTGTGTGTGTGTGGTTTGCAGGGCGAGTGTGTGAGGAAAGGGCAGAGGGAGGAGCTGGCCGAGTATTGATAAGACTTGAGTGTCATTAGCCAGAGGAAATTGTCAGGGAGGTTCTAAAGAGCGCTATCTTTACTTTGCTACAGTGCAGCATCTCAGCATCCACACTCACACACAATCTAAAGAAATACTACACATTCCTGCATAATGAGGCCCTAAATCTGTGTGTGAGTGTAAAGTGTAAATACAGCAATAGAGAGCAGGTATGTGAGAGAGAGAGACATTCCTGAAAGGCAGAGAAGATGAAGAGGTGGAGAAGAACAGAAGATGGTAAAAAGACAAAAAGTCTGCATTCGCTGAAAAGCAAAGTGCTGTCAAATATTTAACTGAATACCAGAAAATAACAATAAACTTGACAAACGTTTGTCAAGTTTACATACATTACTGAAAACAACCAGGTTAGGCCAGTACTTTAATGAAAGCGAAAGCAAAAAAAGACCCGATAAACACATAAATGAAAATGTGGCAACCATTTTTGTCTCTGTGGTTCTGGTTAGTATTACAGAAACAGTCATGTCTCAAGGTTTTCATTATAAAAGGTGCTGTGAGAAATTCCTTAAAAGGTCCAGTGTGTAAGATTTAGGGGTCTCTGTTAACATGATATGGCAGAAATCGAATATAATATGAATAAGTATGTTTTCACTAGTGTATAATCACCTGAAAAAGAGAATCGTCATGTTTTGAGACTTTTATATGTACAGATATCAGAGGTTCTTAACAGACAAACTAAACACCAGCTCTAAATCTGGTCCTTCACATTTTTCACTATAGTCTCTCCTTTATGCTACGAAATAGAGGGTGAGGCGACAGAGTTACAACCAGCAACTGCGCCGCTAGATGCCACTAAATCCTAAACACTGGTCCTTTAAAAGTTTCTTAAATCTCTTAAACTTTATTTTACAAACACACGATCCAATCATGATTACTGACACTGAAAGGAGATGTGAGAGGTTTATTATAGATGAGTGACGTGTGAAATAGATGCATTTGACAGAATGCCATCCTATAATTATCCTGAGAGGGACTTGTAACACAGTGTGGAGATTCAACAGTAATTTGCAAAAATGACTGTTGCGTTGCGTCATATTGAGTAACACTTCTGTTAATCAGGTTTCATTTACCCCGATTTCAAACATAATTCCACTAAGTTAAGGTTTCACCAGTTAAGATGCATGTAGGAACCAGAGTTATGGTTCTATTTGTATTATAACAAACCTGTAAATACCTTGAATCAGTGCACATACAGAAAAGGATCAGGATGTTCAGGAAGTCTTTGGGGAGGTCTGTTGAGTTCAGTGTATTACAGCAGGGGGCAAAAAACACATAGACACACCAGGATGGATGGATGGATGGGTGGATGGATGGAGAGAGGGAGCAGTGTAAAGAAAGTGACACATTTCACACGTCCTTGTTAGAGACTCTCACACACTGACACTCACTGGACAGACAGTGCTCAGACCTGGTCTGCTCAGATCACACATTAAGAAGTGCACATTTCCAGGTGATAAGAGTGAAGCTGCAGAGGTGCTAACAGCTAATGGTACCACATATAGTGCTCGCGACTTTGCACTGCCCCGGATCAAAATCAAACAAATGGGAGGGAAATGGATCCCCCGGCCACCGTGGAGACTGAAGAGAGGAACACAAGAAGAAGGAGAAGAGTGGTGTGAACGCCTTTTAGCTGCAACACAGGACATAGTAGTCCAGATAGTTCAAAGGATGCAAATCTACAGTCTGCTGTACAAAGAGCAGTATCTGTGGTGTATAGACCAAATTATTATGTATGTAATAAAGATATATCCTAGTTTACACTTGAAAATGATGAATGTGGATGTTAAACTGAGAAAAGTCACATCATAGTTACAGTTTTGGTACTTTTAAAGGATTAATACAACTTGTAAATGTTGGACTGGCATCAGTTTGGGCACTTTGGGTAATTTAGCTCTCATCCTACCACAGTTTTTGTGCTCAATCTGCGGTGTGTATAATGCAACTATAACAGGATTACCGTGGAGTTGCTAAAGGGTTACTTCAGCACGCTTAAAGAAGTTATGTTTTCATTTACAGCGCGTCTGACACTGACTCTCACCCTCCATCCACCCAGACCCTACACATTACATTCACGCACACCTTTTATTTAACATCTTCCGGACTACGACGCTCTGTTAAATATCGTGCATATTTAAAATATTTTGCATACTGTGAACTCTGAGGATGATTGAAATGTCCAGGGTTCCTGCCCCTTCTTAAATATCAAATTCAAGGATTTTTTAAAGGGATTTCCAGGCCCAGTACAACACTAAGAATCTTTATAGCGGGAACTAACAGGCAACAATTTAAATAAAACATGTGGTCTCTTGCAGGGCCTGCTGACTGTATGCGTTACATTAATAATTAAAATATTCTGCAGACTGTGAACTTTTGCACATTCCTGCACAAACTGTACAGCCCCTTTCACCTTAAAAACATAGTGTCTTAAATTTTTTTACTTAATGTTTGTTATGCATCAAAAACACAAAATTTCTTGGATGTGAAAACCTACTTGGCAATAAACCTGACTGATAAACTGATGATTCTGGTCTTTCATTTCCCCTGTCATACAGTACAAGAGGTATGATAGTGATCAGGGTATACTTTAGGTTTTGTAACAGTGTGTGTGTGTGTGTGTGTGTGTGTGTGTGTCAACCCAGTGCCCTGCAGTGCTTACACTAAGTTCTGACCAGGCAGAGGAGAAAGATGTATTCTAAGTTAAGCCTTTGAAGGCCAAGACATGGCTTTGATGTGCATGTAGCTCTATAGAAGAGAGTGTATTCATGTTAAAATGAGAGCGGTCGAAACATACAGCAATCCTCAAAGACACACACACACACACACACACACGGGCACACACACACACTTACAATGAGCATGCACTTCAAAGAGAAGTTGAACGAGGCCTTCCTGTATGGACTTCATAGCTGCAGGCATTATATCTCTGCTCCTCTGTCTCCTCTAAAAAAGAGTTTTTCTTTTCTCCTCCTGAACTCGCCGATGTCACCTTGACTCTGCATCAGTCGGAGAAAATGTGTGCGCGTGCTTGTGTTTGTGCTTTAAAAGGTTTGAGCTGCGAGGCGTCGCTCGATTTGGGTCGTGCCTGACTGCACTGATCTGAGCAGGAATGCGGCGGGCGAACAGAGATACCCCCGTCACACACAGGATCACCCTTACTGTAAACAACGGGACAATGTGTGTGAGTGTGTGTGAGTGTATAGGAGTGTTTGGGTGGAGTGGGCCGAGGGTTACCCTTTGGCTAGGCTAAATCCTAATGCCTCTTATCTTCTCTCCTTGGCTCTCTGGTATCTCGAGTCCCAATCTGTGCCCCTCAGCTGCCAAACACAGCTTTAATATGGATTTCCTTTCATTACAGATTCTTCAATATCAATATCCTCTGATACAGCAGCTTTAATAGCAGTTTTCCTTTAGATACTGAGATGAAGGCCGGTGTGTTGAACCTCACCTAACATTCTGGGGAATATCTAAATATTTATTGTTATTGTAAATCACTGTCGACATGTCATGGCTTTTTAAAGAATATCACAGATTGCAATTAAGAGATTTGTCTCAATTTAAAATACACGCTAACGCTAAAATACTACGAGTATTTTTGAGTGCCAAGTTTAGGTTTTCTAAAAAAAGAAACATTTCTTTTCCTATTTTACAAACTTCTGATATACGCCAAATAAAACCAAAACTACATCAGGGTTTAAATTTGTTTTGTCAGAATTGCCTGCCTCAATAAAATACAGTCTAAAGTAAGCAAAAACATGACTTACTTTTGGTACTTGATAGTTTACTGAGGTCTGATACACAGCACTAGGTCAGAGTTTAATCCCAAGATTGAACTACCATTACATGTAACCCAATGTGACGATTGAAATTTCACATGGAATTATTCCTTGAACCTATAAGTCGTGTAAAAGTCATGATTTTTATACAACATTAAACAACCTTATGGTAGAAATCCTATTATATAAGTGCCAATAGAGCTGTAGTATGTGTTCTTCATGTCTTTTAAGATTGTAATGTTGACGTGAGGCAATTGCACTCGCTAAATTTGGAAGAAGTGTTTCCTGAGAAAGATGACAACATATTTCAATAGCGAGCAGGATAAGAACACGACGTATACAACCATGCTAAAGGCACTGAGGCTACTGTGACGTCAGCATGCTCACATGCTGATATATAGTGTTATAGTAAGTGTTTATATAATGTTTATCATCTTAGTTTAGCATTTTATCATGCTAACATTTGTGAATTAACATTAAACACAAAGTACGGCTGAGGATGACTGACATGTCCAGGGTTCCTGCACCTTCTTAATCCTGACATTCAAGGACTTTTCAAGAGTTTTCAAGGGCTACTTCCCTCAAATTTAAGCACCTAACACAGCATAGTTTGAGACATGGATTAAATTTATAATAACAGGCTTTACAGAAGCTCATAGACAACAATTAGCCTTCTCTAACACAGCACACAGCATGTCTGTCACATATAATCATAAAAGAACAATGAAAATGAGCTCCTACTGAATCAGTAATAATAAGAAGAATAGTTAATAAGTCATAATAATAGTATAATAACAAGAACAATAGCAGTAACAAATAGTCTAGGCAGTGTCCTCATTCAGGATCTTAGTGGCCTGAGGCTAGAAGCTCCTCCTGAGCCTCTCGGTGCTGCCAGCAACCAAACAAAATGTTCTAGTGGTGACATTTAATCATAATTAAGTTATTATTAAGTTATTAGAGGTCTAATTCAGAATTCAAACCTCCACAGAGCAGAATAATGGTACAAAAAAAGACATCAAGCTGAGTCAAATCAGTGAATGAACTCTCCTGACATAGCAGTAACTTCTAATTCGGCTGATCCTAATGAGTGAATCCACTGACAACCACGACCTGCACATGAGACGTCACCTGTTTTATTTCGAAGCATGAGCAAAGAGCATGTTGGGCCTAATTATAAATGTCTCCACCTGTCAGTATTTCATTATACTCTCTGGCATTGCTGTGTTTTTTTTATTTGGGGGCAGCCTAAGCTCAGGATTCAGATATACAGAGCCAGCTGCTGCAAAATACTATTTTAATACATTAAATCGACATCTGGCAACCCTCTTATGTTTGATATAAACTTAGACTAAATATGATTCATCACTGGCTTTGTTATATTTGGGCAGGCCATCCAAATAAAATATGCAAATGCATTTCATTGCTTTCCCACATGCTCTTTGCTTCTTTATTCTCACAAATGCTGTGACTTCTTCACAGCAAATTAAGTGAAGGGTTACAGTACGGGCAGTATGTTCTATTGTGTTGCAAAGTGACTAAATTCCCCTGGCAAATTTTTGCAGCTTAAGGCCATTTTCAACAAAGCCACCAACACAGAGGGCCACAACGAGTTAATAATAAATGTAACCAATTAGTTCCTGACCTCAAATGTGGAGGACAAAAAGACAATAGATAGATATAAAGTTTGGATTTCGTCCAATAAATGTCGCATGGTGTTTGTATCAGGAGCTAAAAATCAGCAGATCGGCAGAGACAGAGACAGAGAGAGAGAGAGGACGGAGAGTTGAATGGTTGATTGTCATGCTGTCGAGTCTGAAAAGGGCAGGGCAGGTATTGTGATGCGAATGTTCTCAGATAGAGTGGGGGAAGTGTGTGTGTGTGTGTGTGTGTGTGTGTGTGTGTGTGTAATGTAATCTACAGGGTGTGTCTCTCCATATTCTATTACTGATATCACAACCACTGCTGTAGCATAAATGATGCTGCATTGCTCTTACAACTCTGACATAGAAACACACTTATAATATCACAATTCAGCGACATGCCCTGAAGTCAGAGACGTCTGGGAATGTGATAGGTAAGAAGAAAATCAGCTTTTATCATAACTCCTCCATCTGTGATATTTAGGACGAATATCACTCCTTTTAAATGTGGCTACAGGAAGCGATGTCTTTCTTATTAATTGAAAGCGTCAATTATGTAGTAAACAGTTTCTAGCATGAAGGAGAAACTATGGCGGCTGGGAAACGCACACTAAACAACTAAACAAGAAAGGCCCCAAATAGAGTTAGTGTTTGACCTTTCTGGGCTACTGTAGAAACATAGCAGACACTCTGGAAGAGGACCTGTGGTGTCTGTAGGTACAAAGGGATCACTCAAGGCAACAAAAACACAACAATTCTTATTTTCAGGTGATTATACACTAATGAAAACAAAGTTATGAATATTAAATTGCATTTCTTCCATATTCTGTAAATAGAGTCCCCTAAATTCGACATTTTTTCAGCTTTTCAGATAACTTATTTAGTATTTATAGTATTTATTTTTAGACTGATATTACACACTGTATCGTTGTCATCACTCACAGTATGACGACTAAAATTAATTAACTGAAAGTGACACTGTTATACAGACTGTAACTACATAGGTTTCAGTTGTTCCTGAATAAGAGTAAATCTTAAGTTAATCTTTGCAGCTATATATTTGTTCTATTTCTGTCTTTTATCTCTGAAGTTAGATTATTTATTCATATTTAAGTTTAGTTTTCATTTAGTGGGACTTAGTGCAAGTAAATGGGTGGAACTGTGGAAAGTGATAGTGTGATATAGTATTGTCTTCATGGTCAGGTGAGTGTGGGTTTTTGAGTTGAAAGCAAGCGGCCATGGTTAGCTGTACAGATACATAAGTGTGTGTGCATTAAAAGTCTGATATATGTTATTCAATCAAACCTCAGTCAACTACATAAGAAGGTCTGCTGTCTTACAAAACAGCCAATCTGTAATCCCAGAGTGAAATGATATTACTCAATATGAGAATGTTATAACCGAGATCGACTTACCTGTGTAATAGAGCAGACATGGCAATGCCACCAAGAGCTCCAACCCAAGGATGCTGAGCAGCATGTAGGTGTGCCATTTCAGTGGTAACTGTGCAGCCAGAAGGACCAGCAGCAGAACGTTTCCTGAACACGAACATGCATGCTTTAGCATTACTGCCATCTTGTGGTGAAAACTGACCTCTACATATAAATGGATTAAAGTTCATTGACAACATGTTGTACCTGCAGAGTATACGGTGAGCGGCAGGTGCTTCAGTCCCTGCGTCTGTCTGTAGAACCGCAGGTATCCTCTGCTCCTGGCCCGGTTGTGGTGGTGCTGCACACACCCACTGAACAACAGCACCAGCACCCATAAGCACACCTTCCCAAACAAAATGACGCTGTCGCCAGGCACATTATGTAAAATACTCGTACACACCTCCTCTTGGCCAAATTTCAACACACACATCACTCCCACACACATTGACAACACCACGAACACAATCTGAAACACAAAAGGAAGGCACAGAGAGTGAGACAGGTGTATGTGGTGGTGACTTTAGCACAGAGTAGCAAATACAACAACTATTATTACGCATAAAAGATAAAAAGGTCACTGCAATAAAAAGGTTAAGAGGGCAGATTGGATAGATTCCTTCAAATACTGAAAATTGCTGTGATGACATTTAAGTTTGTATTAATTTTTGTTCATTATAAGTATGTTAGGGCTGCAACCAACAATTATTGACCATCACAGCTTATGTGATGATGGATTCAAATGTCTTGTTTTACTCAAACAAAAAGTCCAAAATGAAAAGATACTTAATTTATAATGATAGAAGACAGAGAAAAGCAGCAAATATCTGCATTTCTGCTTGTGATTACTCAAAAGAATAACTGATTATCAAAATAGTTGCCAATACATCAATAAATTAATGAATTAACTAGACTTGTTACAGCTCTAAATGATTGTGGCAAAAATCATACTAAGAATAGTCACATGATAAAAACTAAAATATTAATAATTATGTGGCTTTGACTAGTTTTTAGGAAAAAACACAAAAAATAGCTTCATCTGTGTTAGCTGTGTGAGAAACAAGATTTCAAGTTCACATAAAAAGTTTCCAAAGTCAGTTACTGCTGCTACAGTATATAAACACCATGCATGTGTGGAAATGTGTGCGTATCATACATGCAGCAGAGAGAGCAGGCCTGCATGGCAGGGTGTTGGTACAGTCTGAAACTCTCTCCTGATGGCAGAGTGGAGCGCGTCAGCTGAGATCAGAGGTCCGTCCACCATAGAGTCTTCATCTAGGCTTCGTGACATATCAACTGAGGTGCCCGCCTGCTGAAATAAACACCATGTTATTAAGTTATTTTTAAACTGCAAAATACTTGTATATAAATCTCTTGAAGATTAATTATATACACTGTATATATGAAATACACGTGATGTTTCAGGAGACGTTGAAATTGTTTTTGTTATTGTGATAGATGGATTTCTGGCACTCCTTTAACCAGTATCAAAAAGTACATACATTTACTATATATTTTATGCTACTTTACTTATACTCCACTACAATCCAGAGAGAAATGTAGAAGGACCGCGACTACAGGTCCTTCATTCATGTGAAAAGTGAACTTAGTCACTCTGGGACCATTAAAGTCAATCTTATCTTATCATAATAGTGTTTATCAAAGACCAAAACACATTTGTGAATAATAAATAGCACTGTCAAGACATGTAACTCATAATCTTCTAGTAATAACTTACAGCCTATTCTCATAAAAGAGCTAACTAATTGACAAAAATCTTCCAAGACCACTATTGCTCAATTATATATGTATTGTTTATTTATTTATAGATATGTATACATGGCTATGTGTTAGTGACTGAGAGAGAAAGAGAAAATGAAAGCGTTTCTATGCTTATTTTACAGCCGGTGTTTCGGATTAACGAGCGACCCTGTTGACTGGTGACTGTCTGTGGTTGTCGTAGCTGATTCGTCTTTGATGTCTTGTTTGTATTTCCTTACTTTTCTCAACGGCTGAAGGTCGCAAGTTAACAGGGTCGCTCATTAAACCGAAACACCTGCACAACAACAGTCTAAAAAAAAAACAGGAAACAGCTGAGAAATCACGAGATAACTGATCATAAATGTAACAACTGTTCGTAGATAATGTTTTAAAATATATATACAATATATATAATAACTGTTGCTTGGCGACAGAAACACAGTCGTATATGTTGCTGCTTCACTGCTCTAGTTTAGCTAACTGCCACAGAGTATTTATCTCTAAGCTAACCGTTGACATGACAACCTGTTAACGTTGAACGACATGTACGTACTGCATACAGTGAAGGTCCCTTTGACTCCATGCTGTGTTGATGTTCGCCGTGTTTAAAGAAGAAATGACAGAACAACAACAACAATCAAACATTTAGTCTACATGCTATAAAAAGGGGCGGCCAGGCAAATATTTGTACACTTCCGGTTCCTCTTTTGTTACGGCACCGGTCTCGGTTTAACTTTGGTTCCTAGCACCAAATAAATCCGGAAAATTTGATTGTAAATATTACAATATGTAATATAATATACAATATAGAAGTATAGAAAAATTATAAAGAAAGAAAACCTATTTTCTAAAATAATTTGCAACAAATATAGAATAAATACGATCTCTGTATAATGACTCCCCTCCCCTGCAGAGAGAGGAGACTCATTCAGCAACAACAACAGTTGATCTGATGGACATAATAATGGATGCATAATTGCACTCTCCCCATATAATTTTTTCACAATGCACATTTGCACAAGAGTCGATATGTATATTTTTCTTATGTGTATTTTTTTTAGAGGTAGAACCATTATGTTCTTCCTCCTTTGAGTTTATTCTATTTATACTGTTTGTTAAGATGGCTATGTAGCGGCTAGATATGCAAGGCAGGAGGCTTAAGGCAGAGGTTGTGTGTAAACCAACCAAGTGTTTATTTGACCTACCAGCAGCAGGCGCGTGTGGCGCAACTGGCAGCCTTAAATACCCTGCTGCTGCTACCAACCTAGACCCTGACACAGTCTGGGGGATTCTGCCCCTCCCATTGCACATCAACATAACAAACATTAGACAAAACCCTTTAAAATACATCCACACTCTACTATATTATCAATTAAACGGTATATTCTACCTGTTCTGAACATTACCAAATCTATGAAACTCCCAGCCTGTTAGCCTGGTAGCTACGCCCATGATTATTATAAACACCGAAGCATAGGGAGCTCAGCTCCTGCTGGCTGTACTGCCGAGGTGAGGAGGCGGAGCTGAGCTACGGCGGGCTCCGGCCCGATTTGATCTCTGGCCCCGCCCCCGTCTTGCTATGTATTGCCCCGCCCCCGTCTTGCTTTGTATCGCCCTGCCCCCGTCTTGCTTTGTATTGCCCCGCCCCATCTTGCTTTGCATAGCCCCGCCCATGCTTTGCATCGCACCGCCCCCGTCTTGCTATGTATTGCCCCGCCCCCGTCTTGCTTTTAATCGCCCTGCCCCCGTCTTGCTTTGCATCGCACCGCCCCCGTCTTGCTTTGCATAGCCCCGCCCCATGCGTTGCATCGCCCCGCCCCCGTCTTGCTATGTATTGCCCCGCCCCGTCTTGCTTTGCATAACCCCGCCCCATGCTTTGCATCGCCCCGCCCCCATTTGTATTTACCTCGCACCATTGGTAGAATACATATTATCAATTTATAACCTACTTATGTATATCTCACATCAATTCACACATTGGTAACTTATTTAGCCTACATTTCACCATCAATCTACACTGCAATTTGTAAAACTGATACTACTTGTAAAACGTAGTATTAGCGCTTCTTAACAGTTAGTTAACTGAACGATTTTATAACTGACATTTTATGTTCCTGTGACTTTGTCACAAAAACATTAAGGTGAAAAAATAGACATTTAGTTTCAGTAAGTTAACAATGACCTGAACATTTTGTTGTGACAGTACTCACCTTAAGCTTCCCGCTGTAGGTGGCGCATCATCAGCACTCTGTGTGTGTCTGTGTGTGTGTGCGTGCGTGTGTGCATGCGTGTTTGTATGCGCGGTATACAAGACGGGGCCTGTATCAGTGAAAACATGGACTGGAGTTTCATTGATTCAGGTTTTATATTAATGATTTTAAAATATCAATGGGCGTTAATGATTTTAAAAAATCGTCTCCTGGTAGCTACGCCCATGATTATTATAAACAGTTTCAGTAAGTTAACAATGACCTGAACATTTTGTTGTGACAGTACTCACCTTAAGCTTCCCTCTGTCGGTGGCGCATCAGCAGCACTCTGTGTGTGTGTGTGTGTGTGTGTGCGTGCGTGTGTGCATGCCTGTTTGTATGCGCGGTATGCAAGAAGGTGCCTGTATCAGTGAAAACATGGACTGGAGTTTCGTTGATTCAGGTTTTATATTAATGATTTAAAAAAATCGTATACTGGCAGCTACGCCCATGATTATTATAAACACCGAAGCAGAGGGAGCTCAGCTCCTGCTGGCTGTACTGCCGAGGTGAGGAGGCGGAGCTGAGCTACGGCGGGCTCTGGCCCGATTTGATCTCTGGCCCCGCCCCCGTCTTGCTTTGTATTGCCCCGCCCCCGTCTTGCTTTGTATCGCCCCGCCCCGTCTTGCTTTGCATAGCCCCGCCCCGTCTTGCTTTGCATAGCCCCGCCCCATGCTTTGCATCGCCCCGCCCCCGCCTTGCTTTTTATTGCCACGCCCCCGTCTGCTTTGCATAGCCCCGCCCCATGCTTTTTATCGCCCTGCCCCCATTTGTATTTACCTTGCACCATTGGTAGAATACATATTATCAATTTATAACCTACTTATGTATATCTCACACCAATTCACATATTGGTAACTTATTTAGCCTACATTTCACCATCAATCTACACTGCAATTTGTAAAACTGATACTACTTGTAAAAGTATTAGCGCTTCTGTGTGTGTGTGCGTGCCTCTGTGTGTGTGTGTGTGTGTGTGTGTGTGTGTGTGTGTGTGCGTGCGTGCGTGTGTGCATGCGTGTTTGTATGCACGGTATACAAGACGGTGCCTGTATCAGTGAAAACATGGACTGGAGTTTCATTGATTCAGGTTTCATATTAATTATTTTAAAAAATCAATGGGCGTTAATGATTTTAAAAAATCGTCTACTGGTAGCTACGCCCATGATTATTATGAACAGTTTCAGTAAGTTAACAATGACCTGAACATTTTGTTGTGACAGTACTCACCTTAAGCTTCCCGCTGTCGGTGGCGCATCAGCAGCATTCTGTGAGTGTGTGTGTGCGTGTCTGTGTGTGTATGTGTGCGTGCGTGTTTGTATGCGCGGCCCGATTTGATCTCTGGCCCCGCCCCCGTCTTGCTTTGTATTGCCCCGCCCCCGTCTTGCTTTGTATCGCCCCGCCCCCGTCTTGCTTTGTATTGCCCCGCCCCATCTTGCTTTGCATAGCCCCGCCCCATGCTTTGCATCGCACCGCCCCCGTCTTGCTATGTATTGCCCTGCCCCCGTCTTGCTTTGCATAGCCCCGCCCCATGCTTTGCATAGCCCCGCCCCGTCTTGCTTTTTATCGCCCCGCCCCGTCTTGCTTTGCATAGCCCCGCCCCATGCGTTGCATCGCCCCGCCCCGTCTTGCTATGTATTGCCCCGCCCCGTCTTGCTTTGCATAGCCCCGCCCCATGCGTTGCATCGCCCCGCCCCCATTTGTATTTACCTCGCACCATTGGTAGAATACATATTATCAATTTATAACCTACTTATGTATATCTCACATCAATTCACATATTGGTAACTTATTTAGCCTACATTTCACCATCAATCTACACTGCAATTTGTAAAACTGATACTACTTGTAAAACGTAGTATTAGCGCTTCTTAACAGTTAGTTAACTGAACGATTTTATAACTGACATTTTATGTTCCTGTGACTTTGTCACAAAAACATTAAGGTGAAAAAATAGACATTTAGTTTCAGTAAGTTAACAATGACCTGAACATTTTGTTGTGACAGTACTCACCTTAAGCTTCCCGCTGTAGGTGGCGCATCAGCAGCACTCTGTGTGTGTGTGTGTGTGTGTGTGTGCGTGCGTGTGTGCATGCGTGTTTGTATGCGCGGTATACAAGACGGGGCCTGTATCAGTGAAAACATGGACTGGAGTTTCATTGATTCAGGTTTTATATTAATGATTTTAAAATATCAATGGGCGTTAATGATTTTAAAAAATCGTCTCCTGGTAGCTACGCCCATGATTATTATAAACAGTTTCAGTAAATTAACAATGACCTGAACATTTTGTTGTGACAGTACTCACCTTAAGCTTCTGCTGCTGATGTCGGTGGCGCATCAGCAGCACTCTGTGTGTGTGTGTGTGTGTGTGTGTGTGTGTGTGTGCGTGCGTGTGTGCATGCCTGTTTGTATGCGCGGTATGCAAGAAGGTGCCTGTATCAGTGAAAACATGGACTGGAGTTTCGTTGATTCAGGTTTTATATTAATGATTAAAAAAAATCGAATACTGGTAGCTACGCCCATGATTATTATAAACACCGAAGCAGAGGGAGCTCAGCTCCTGCTGGCTGTACTGCCGAGGTGAGGAGGCGGAGCTGAGCTACGGCGGGCTCTGGCCCGATTTGATCTCTGGCCCGCCCCCGTCTTATCACCCCGCCTGCTTTGCATAGCCCCGCCCCATGCTTTTTATCGCCCCGCCCCCATTTGTATTTACCTTGCACCTTTGGTAGAATACATATTATCAATTTATAACCTACTTATGTATATCTCACATCAATTCACATATTGGTAACTTATTTAGCCTACATTTCACCATCAATCTACACTGCAATTTGTAAAACTGATACTACTTGTAAAAGTATTAGCGCTTCTTAACAGTTAGTTAACTGAATGATTGTATAACTGACATTTTATGTTCCTGTGACTTTGTCACAAAAACATTAAGGTGAAAAAATAGACATTTAGTTTTAGTAAGTTAACAATGACCTGAACATTTTGTTGTGACAGTACTCACCTTAAGCTTCCCGCTGTCGGTGGTGCATCAGCAGCACTGTGTGTGTGTGTGTGTGCGTGTCTGTGTGTGTGTGCGTGCGTGCGTGTGTGCATGCGTGTTTGTACGCGCGGTATACAAGACGGTGCCTGTATCAGTGAAAACATGGACTGGAGTTTCATTGATTCAGGTTTTATATTAATGATTTTTAAAAATCAATGGGCGTTAATGATTTTAAAAAATCGTCTACTGGTAGCTACGCCCATGATTATTATAAACAGTTTCAGTAAGTTAACAATGACCTGAACATTTTGTTGTGACAGTACTCACCTCAAGCTTCCCGCTGTCGGTGGCGCATCAGCAGCACTCTGTGAGTGTGTGTGTGTGCGTGCGTGCGTGTGTGCATGCCTGTTTGTATGCGCGGTATGCAAGAAGGTGCCTGTATCAGTGAAAACATGGACTGGAGTTTCGTTGATTCAGGTTTTATATTAATGATTTTAAAAAATCGTATACTGGTAGCTACGCCCATGATTATTATAAACACCGAAGCAGAGGGAGCTCAGCTCCTGCTGGCTGTACTGCCGAGGTGAGGAGGCGGAGCTGAGCTACGGCGGGCTCTGGCCCGATTTGATCTCTGGCCCCGCCCCCGTCTTGCTTTGTATTGCCCCGCCCCCGTCTTGCTTTGTATTGCCCCGCCCCATCTTGCTTTGCATAGCCCCGCCCCATGCTTTGCATCGCACTGCCCCCGTCTTGCTATGTATTGCCCCGCCCCAGTCTTGCTTTGCATAGCCCCGCCCCATGCTTTGCATAGCCCCGCCCCGTCTTGCTTTGCATAGCCCCGCCCCATGCGTTGCATCGCCCCGCCCCCGTCTTGCTATGTATTGCCCTGCCCCAGTCTGGCTTTGCATAGCCCCGCCCCATGCTTTGCATAGCCACGCCCCATCTTGCTTTTTATCGCCCCGTCTTGCTTTGCATAGTCCCGCCCCATGCTTTGCATCGCCCCGCCCCCTGCTTGCTTTTTATTGTCACGCCCCCGTCTGCTTTGCATAGCCCCGCCCCATGCTTTTTATCACCCCGCCTGCTTTGCATAGCCCAGACATGGGGACTTGAGACTTAGTGACTTGGACTCGAGTCGACTCGAGTCGCCGTTTTTATGACTTGTGACTTGACTTGACAAAAAATGAAATACTTGAGACTTGACTCGGACTTGGACGTTTAAGACTCGGGACTTCACTTGACTTGAGACACGATGACTTGAATGACTTGAGTGTTACTCACATCATGCTTTCAGTGTGAATATGAAATGTGAATATAAAATGTATTTACCGTAATTTTCGGACTATAAGCCGCTACTTTTTTCACACGCTTTGAACCCTGCAGCCTATACAACGGTGCGGCTAATTTATTATTTTTACTGCCACCGGGGGGCACTCTCTAGCAGTAAACGCAAAAGTGAGACAGACGTGGGGAAAGATTATGCGCCGAAGAAGACACTAGTTTTGATTTTGATTTTGAACTGTCATTTTGCGCATTATGCACACACCCTCATCATGGAAAACACACAAAGAAATGCATATGATGCAGCTCTTAAGTTAAAGGCAATCGATCTGGCCGTCAAAGAAGGAAATAGAGCTACTGCACGTAATCTTGGCATCAATGAATGTTGATGGCGTGTTTGTGCCGTACTGCCGATTTTCAGGCACAGTTTGAAAAAAAAGCGTGTCTTAAATTAAAACAAAAAAAATCTTCCGTGTAAATATCTCATGTTACAACATGAAAACATGCGGCTTATATTCAAGTGCGGCCTATATATGTA
The DNA here is from genome assembly GCA_946959425.1 of Argyrosomus regius. NCBI lineage: Eukaryota > Metazoa > Chordata > Actinopteri > Sciaenidae > Argyrosomus > Argyrosomus regius. Next base: position 10,708,812 of record OX336883.1, read on the forward strand.
TAAAATGTATTTTCTTTTAAAATTTAGCTGGTGCGGCTTATATTCAGGTGCGCTCAATAGCCCGAAATTTACGGTATTTATTTTATTTTTTTAAAATTTTAAATAATGTTGACGATTACAGTGCGGGATGCGGGCTGAGAATAACGTTGTCACTGCCCTGTCAATCAGCCACGCCCACTCTGCCTGGGCTACCTTATACACCACACCCCACGCCACGGTGTCCCAGATTGAGACAGTGTGTGTGTGTGTGTGTGTGTGTGTGTGAGCGAGAGAGAGAGAGAAGAGAAATGTAACAAAGTTTAATATTATTAATTATTAATTATTTGTTTTAGCTGTTATTTGTTTCCTTGTAAAAAGGGAATGACTTATGGATATACTGTGTGAGTGTGAGCGAGAGAAAGTGTGAGAGAGAGCAAAGAAATGTGACAGTTTAATGTACTGTAAGTTATTTGTTTTAGCTGTTATTTGTTACTTTGTAAAAGGGGAGCTACTTGTGGATATACTGTGTGTGTGTGTGCATGTGCGTGTATGTGTGTGTGTGTGTGTGTGTGTGAGAGAGAGAGTGAGTGAGTGAGAGATGGTGAGTTTGTGTGTGTGAGTGTGAGTGAGAGAGTGTGTGTGGGAGAGAGTGAGTGAGAGAGTGTAACAAAGTTTAATACAAGTTTGTTTTAGCTGTTACTGGTTTCAACTCAATGCTGAAACAATGTTGAAAACATGTGAAACACAGTTGGCTTTTGATCTACAGATCACTTCAATAAATAACTAATAATTACGTTATCACTGTTTTGTTTAATTCCATGATGTATTTTACTGAACATGACTATTTACAATACAAATATTTTTTAACAGGTTGGGCACATTTGCCAGTGATGTTTACTTACACTTACTCACTTTATTAAGATCAGATTCTGCAGCTAAAATTACAACAATACGCCAAAGGTGACTTGACTTGGACTTGACTTGACCTATTACAGGACTTGACTTGACTTGACTTGACTTGACTTGCCCAAGAAAAAAATACTTGGGACTTACTTGTGACTTGAAGGTTAAGACTTGAGACTTACTTGAGACTTGCACATGTGTGACTTGGTCCCATGTCTGGCATAGCCCCGCCCCCATGCTTTTTATCGCCCCGCCCCCATTTGTATTTACCTTGCACCATTGGTAGAATACATATTATCAATTTATAACCTACTTATGTATATCTCACATCAATTCACATATTGGTAACTTATTTAGCCTACATTTCACCATCAATCTACACTGCAATTTGTAAAACTGATACTACTTGTAAAACGTAGTATTAGCGCTTCTTAACAGTTAGTTAACTGAATGATTGTATAACTGACATTTTATGTTCCTGTGACTTTGTCACAAAAACATTAAGGTGAAAAAATAGACATTTAGTTTCAGTAAGTTAACAATGACCCGAACATTTTGTTGTGACAGTACTCACCTTAAGCTTCCCGCTGTCGGTGGTGCATCAGCAGCACTCTGTGTGTGTGTGTGTGTGTGCGTGCGTGCGTGTGTGCATGCGTGTTTGTATGCGCAGTATACAAGACAGTGCCTGTATCAGTGAAAACATGGACTGGAGTTTCATTGATTCAGGTTTTATATAAATTATTTTAAAAAATCAATGGGCGTTAATGATTTTAAAAAAACGTCTACTGGTAGCTACGCCCATGATTATTATAAACAGTTTCAGCAAGTTAACAATGACCTGAACATTTTGTTGTGACAGTACTCACCTTAAGCTTCCCGCTGTCGGTGGTGCATCAGCAGCACTCTGTGTGTGTGTGTGCGTGTCTGTGTGTGTGTGTGTGTGTGTGTGTGTGTGTGTGTATGTGTGCGTGCGTGTGTGCATGCGTGTTTGTATGCGCGGTATACAAGACGGGGCCTGTATCAGTGAAAACATGGACTGGAGTTTCATTGATTCAGGTTTTATATTAATGATTTTAAAATATCAATGGGCGTTAATGATTTTAAAAAATCGTCTCCTGGTAGCTACGCCCATGATTATTATAAACAGTTTCAGTAAGTTAACAATGACCTGAACATTTTGTTGTGACAGTACTCACCTTAAGCTTCCCTCTGTCGGTGGCGCATCAGCATCACTCTGTGTGTGTGTGTGTGTGTATGTGTGCGTGTGTGTGTGCATGCGTGTTTGTATGCGCGGTATGCAAGAAGGTGCCTGTATCAGTGAAAACATGGACTGGAGTTTCGTTGATTCAGGTTTTATATTAATGATTTTAAAAAATCGTATACTGGTAGCTACGCCCATGATTATTATAAACACCGAAGCAGAGGGAGCTCAGCTCCTGCTGGCTGTACTGCCGAGGTGAGGAGGCGGAGCTGAGCTACGGCGGGCTCTGGCCCGATTTGATCTCTGGCCCCGCCCCCGTCTTGCTTTGTATCGCCCCGCCCCGTCTTGCTTTGCATTGCACCGCCCCATCTTGCTTTGCATAGCCCCGCCCCATGCTTTGCATCGCACCGCCCCCGTCTTGCTATGTATTGCCCCGCCCCCGTCTTGCTTTGTATCGCCCCGCCCCGTCTTGCTTTGCATTGCCCCGCCCCATCTTGCTTTGCATAGCCCCGCCCCGTCTTGCTTTGCATAGCCCCGCCCCCGTCTTGCTTTGCATAGCCACGCCCCATGCTTTGCATCGCCCCGCCCCCGGCTTGCTTTTTATTGCCACGCCCCCGTCTGCTTTGCATAGCCCCGCCCCATGCTTTTTATCGCCCCGCCCCCATTTGTATTTACCTTGCACCATTGGTAGAATACATATTATCAATTTATAACCTACTTATGTATATCTCACACCAATTCACATATTGGTAACTTATTTAGCCTACATTTCACCATCAATCTACACTGCAATTTGTAAAACTGATACTACTTGTAAAAGTATTAGCGCTTCTTAACAGTTAGTTAACTGAACGATTTTATAACTGACATTTTATGTTCCTGTGACTTTGTCACAAAAACATTAAGGTGAAAAAATAGACATTTAGTTTCAGTAAGTTAACAATGACCTGAACATTTTGTTGTGACAGTACTCACCTTAAGCTTCCCGCTGTCGGTGGTGCATCAGCAGCACTCTGTGTGTGTGTGTGTGCGTGTCTGTGTGTGTGTGTGTGTGTGTGTGTGTGTGTATGTGTGCGTGTGTGTGTGCATGCGTGTTTGTATGCGCGGTATGCAAGAAGGTGCCTGTATCAGTGAAAACATGGACTGGAGTTTCGTTGATTCAGGTTTTATATTAATGATTTTAAAAAATCGTATACTGGTAGCTACGCCCATGATTATTATAAACACCGAAGCAGAGGGAGCTCAGCTCCTGCTGGCTGTACTGCCGAGGTGAGGAGGCGGAGCTGAGCTACGGCGGGCTCTGGCCCGATTTGATCTCTGGCCCCGCCCCCGTCTTGCTTTGTATCGCCCCGCCCCCGTCTTGCTTTGCATTGCACCGCCCCATCTTGCTTTGCATAGCCCCGCCCCATGCTTTGCATCGCACCGCCCCCGTCTTGCTATGTATTGCCCCGCCCCGTCTTGCTTTGTATCGCCCCGCCCCCGTCTTGCTTTGCATTGCCCCGCCCCATCTTGCTTTGCATAGCCCCGCCCCGTCTTGCTATGTATTGCCCCGCCCCCGTCTTGCTTTGCATAGCCACGCCCCATGCTTTGCATCGCCCCGCCCCCGGCTTGCTTTTTTATTGCCACGCCCCCGTCTGCTTTGCATAGCCCCGCCCCATGCTTTTTATCGCCCCGCCCCCATTTGTATTTACCTTGCACCATTGGTAGAATACATATTATCAATTTATAACCTACTTATGTATATCTCACACCAATTCACATATTGGTAACTTATTTAGCCTACATTTCACCATCAATCTACACTGCAATTTGTAAAACTGATACTACTTGTAAAAGTATTAGCGCTTCTTAACAGTTAGTTAACTGAACGATTTTATAACTGACATTTTATGTTCCTGTGACTTTGTCACAAAAACATTAAGGTGAAAAAATAGACATTTAGTTTCAGTAAGTTAACAATGACCTGAACATTTTGTTGTGACAGTACTCATCTTAAGCTTCCCGCTGTCGGTGGTGCATCAGCAGCACTCTGTGTGTGTGTGTGTGCGTGTCTGTGTGTGTGTGTGTGTGTGTGTGTGTATGTGTGCGTGCGTGTGTGCATGCGTGTTTGTATGCGCGGTATACAAGACGGTGCCTGTATCAGTGAAAACATGGACTGGAGTTTCATTGATTCAGGTTTCATATTAATGATTTTAAAAAATCAATGGGCGTTAATGATTTTAAAAAATCGTCTACTGGTAGCTACGCCTATGATTATTATAAACAGTTTCAGTAAGTTAACAATGACCTGAACATTTTCTTGTGACAGTACTCACCTTAAGCTTTTCCTGCTGTCGGTGGCGCATCAGCAACACTCTGTGTGTGTGTGTGTGTGTGTGTGTGTGTGTGTGTGTATGTGCGTGTGTGCATGCGTGTTTGTATGCGCGGTATACAAGACGGTGCCTGTATCAGTGAAAACATGGACTGGAGTTTCATTGATTCAGGTTTCATATTAATGATTTTAAAAAATCAATGGGCGTTAATGATTTTAAAAAATCGTCTACTGGTAGCTACGCCTATGATTATTATAAACAGTTTCAGTAAGTTAACAATGACCTGAACATTTTCTTGTGACAGTACTCACCTTAAGCTTCCCGCTGTCGGTGGCGCATCAGCAACACTCTGTGTGTGTGTGTGTGTGTGTGTGTGTGTGTATGTGCGTGTGTGCATGCGTGTTTGTATGCGCGGTATACAAGACGGTGCCTGTATCAGTGAAAACATGGACTGGAGTTTCATTGATTCAGGTTTTATATTAATGATTTTAAAAAATCAATGGGCGTTAATGATTTTAAAAAATCAATGGGCGTTAATGATTTTAAAAAATCGTCTACTGGTAGCTACGCCCATGATTATTATAAACAGTTTCAGTAAGTTAACAATGACCTGAACATTTTGTTGTGACAGTACTCACCTTAAGCTTCCCGCTGTCGGTGGCGCATCAGCAGCACTCTGTGAGTGTGTGTGTGTGCGTGCGTGCGTGTGTGCATGCCTGTTTGTATGCGCGGTATGCAAGAAGGTGCCTGTATCAGTGAAAACATGGACTGGAGTTTCGTTGATTCAGGTTTTATATTAATGATTTTTAAAAAATCGTATACTGGTAGCTACGCCCATGATTATTATAAACACCGAAGCAGAGGGAGCTCAGCTCCTGCTGGCTGTACTGCCGAGGTGAGGAGGCGGAGCTGAGCTACGGAGGGCTCCGGCCCGATTTGATCTCTGGCCCCGCCCCCGTCTTGCTTTGTATCGCCCCGCCCCCGTCTTGCTTTGCATTGCACCGCCCCATCTTGCTTTGCATAGCCCCGCCCCATGCTTTGCATCGCACCGCCCCCGTCTTGCTATGTATTGCCCCGCCCCCCCGTCTTGCTTTGCATAGCCCCGCCCCATGCTTTGCATCGCACCGCCCCCGTCTTGCTATGTATTGCCCCGCCCCCGTCTTGCTTTGCATAGCCCCGCCCCATGCTTTTTATCGCCCCGCCCCCATTTGTATTTACCTCGCACCATTGGTAGAATACATATTATCAATTTATAACCTACTTATGTATATCTCACATCAATTCACATATTGGTAACTTATTTAGCCTACATTTCACCATCAATCTACACTGCAATTTGTAAAACTGATACTACTTGTAAAAGTATTAGCGCTTCTTAACAGTTAGTTAACTGAACGATTGTATAACTGACATTTTATGTTCCTGTGACTTTGTCACAAAAACATTAAGGTGAAAAAATAGACATTTAGTTTCAGTAAGTTAACAATGACCTGAACATTTTGTTGTGACAGTACTCACCTTAAGCTTCCCGCTGTCGGTGGCGCATCAGCAGCACTCTGTGTGTGTGTGTGTGTGTGTGTGTGTGTGTGTGTGTGTGTGTGTATGTGTGCGTGCATGTGTGCATGCGTGTTTGTATGCGCAGTATACAAGACAGTGCCTGTATCAGTGAAAACATGGACTGGAGTTTCATTGATTCAGGTTTCATATTAATGATTTTAAAAAATCAATGGGCGTTAATGATTTAAAAAAATCATCTACTGGTAGCTACGCCCATGATTATTATAAACAGTTTCAGTAAGTTAACAATGACCTGAACATTTTGTTGTGACAGTACTCACCTTAAGCTTCCCGCTGTCGGTGGTGCATCAGCAGCACTCTGTGTGTGTGTGTGTGCGTGTCTGTGTGTGTGTGTGTGTGTGTGTATGTGTGCATGCGTGTGTGCATGCGTGTTTGTATGCGCGGTATACAAGACGGTGCCTGTATCAGTGAAAACATGGACTGGAGTTTCATTGATTCAGGTTTCATATTAATGATTTTAAAAAATCAATGGGCGTTAATGATTTTAAAAAATCATCTACTGGTAGCTACGCCCATGATTATTATAAACAGTTTCAGTAAGTTAACAATGACCTGAACATTTTGTTGTGACAGTACTCACCTTAAGCTTCCCGCTGTCGGTGGCGCATCAGCAGCACTCTGTGTGTGTGTGTGTGTGTGTGTATGTGCGTGTGTGCATGCGTGTTTGTATGCGCGGTATACAAGACGGTGCCTGTATCAGTGAAAACATGGACTGGAGTTTCGTTGATTCAGGTTTTATATTAATGATTTAAAAAAATCATATACTGGTAGCTACGCCCATGATTATTATAAACACCGAAGCAGAGGGAGCTCAGCTCCTGCTGGCTGTACTGCCGAGGTGAGGAGGCGGAGCTGAGCTACGGCGGGCTCTGGCCCGATTTGATCTCTGGCCCCGCCCCCGTCTTGCTTTGTATTGCCCCGCCCCCGTCTTGCTTTGTATCGCCCCGCCCCCGTCTTGCTTTGTATTGCCCCGCCCCATCTTGCTTTGCATAGCCCCGCCCCATGCTTTGCATCGCACCGCCCCCGTCTTGCTATGTATTGTCCCGCCCCCATCTTGCTTTGCATAGCCCCGCCCCATGCTTTGCATCGCACCGCCCCCGTCTTGCTATGTATTGCCCCGCCCCAGTCGTGCTTTGCATAGCCCCGCCCCGTCTTGCTTTTTATCGCCCCGCCCCCGTCTTGCTTTGCATAGCCCCGCCCCATGCTTTGCATCGCCCCGCCCCGGCTTGCTTTTTATTGCCACGCCCCCGTCTGCTTTGCATAGCCCCGCCCCGTGCTTTTTATCGCCCCGCCCCCATTTGTATTTACCTTGCACCATTGGTAGAATACATATTATCAATTTATAACCTACTTATGTATATCTCACACCAATTCACATATTGGTAACTAATTTAGCCTACATTTCACCATCAATCTACACTGCAATTTGTAAAACTGATACTACTTGTAAAAGTATTAGCGCTTCTTAACAGTTAGTTAACTGAACGATTTTATAACTGACATTTTATGTTCCTGTGACTTTGTCACAAAAACATTAAGGTGAAAAAATAGACATTTAGTTTCAGTAAGTTAACAATGACCTGAACATTTTGTTGTGACAGTACTCACCTTAAGCTTCCCGCTGTCGGTGGTGCATCAGCAGCACTCTGTGTGTGTGTGTGTGTGTGTGTGTGTGTGTGTGTTGTGTGTGTGTGTGTGTGCGTGTGTGTGTATGTGTGCGTGCGTTTGTGCATGCGTGTTTGTATGCGCGGTATACAAGACGGTGCCTGTATCAGTGAAAACATGGACTGGAGTTTCATTGATTCAGGTTTTATATTAATGATTTTAAAAAATCAATGGGCGTTAATGATTTTAAAAAATCGTCTACTGGTAGCTACGCCCATGATTATTATGAACAGTTTCAGTAAGTTAACAATGACCTGAACATTTTGTTGTGACAGTACTCACCTTAAGCTTCCCGCTGTCGGTGGCGCAACAGCAGCACTCTGTGAGTGTGTGTGTGTGCGTGCGTGCGTGCGTGCGTGTGTGCATGCCTGTTTGTATGCGCGGTATGCAAGAAGGTGCCTGTATCAGTGAAAACATGGACTGGAGTTTCGTTGATTCAGGTTTTATATTAATGACCTTAAAAAATCGTATACTGGTAGCTACGCCCATGATTATTATAAACACCGAAGCAGAGGGAGCTCAGCTCCTGCTGGCTGTACTGCCGAGGTGAGGAGGCGGAGCTGAGCTACGGAGGGCTCCGGCCCGATTTGATCTCTGGCCCCGCCCCCGTCTTGCTTTGTATCGCCCCGCCCCCGTCTTGCTTTGCATTGCACCGCCCCATCTTGCTTTGCATAGCCCCGCCCCATGCTTTGCATCGCACCGCCCCGTCTTGCTATGTATTGCCCCGCCCCCGTCTTGCTTTGCATAGCCCCGCCCCATGCTTTGCATAGCCCCGCCCCATGATTTGCATCGCACCGCCCCCGTCTTGCTTTGCATAGCCCCGCCCCATGCTTTTAATCGCCCCGCCCCCGTCTTGCTTTGCATTGCACCGCCCCATCTTGCTTTGCATAGCCCCGCCCCATGCTTTGCATCGCACCGCCCCGTCTTGCTATGTATTGCCCCGCCCCCGTCTTGCTTTGCATAGCCCCGCCCCATGCTTTGCATAGCCCCGCCCCATGATTTGCATCGCACCGCCCCCGTCTTGCTTTGCATAGCCCCGCCCCATGCTTTTTATCGCCCCGCCCCCATTTGTATTTACCCTGCACCATTGGTAGAATACATATTATCAATTTATAACCTACTTATGTATATCTCACACCAATTCACATATTGGTAACTTATTTAGCCTACATTTCACCATCAATCTACACTGCAATTTGTAAAACTGATACTACTTGTAAAAGTATTAGCGCTTCTTAACAGTTAGTTAACTGAACGATTTTATAACTGACATTTTATGTTCCTGTGACTTTGTCACAAAAACATTAAGGTGAAAAAATAGACATTTAGTTTCAGTAAGTTAACAATGACCTGAACATTTTGTTGTGACAGTACTCACCTTAAGCTTCCCGCTGTCGGTGGTGCATCAGCAGCACTCTGTGTGTGTGTGTGTGTGTGTGTGTGTGTGTGCGTGTGTGTGTGTGTGTGCGTGTGTGTGTATGTGTGCGTGCGTTTGTGCATGCGTGTTTGTATGCGCGGTATGCAAGAAGGTGCCTGTATCAGTGAAAACATGGACTGGAGTTTCGTTGATTCAGGTTTTATATTAATGACCTTAAAAAATCGTATACTGGTAGCTACGCCCATGATTATTATAAACACCGAAGCAGAGGGAGCTCAGCTCCTGCTGGCTGTACTGCCGAGGTGAGGAGGCGGAGCTGAGCTACGGAGGGCTCTGGCCCAATTTAATCTCTGGCCCCGCCCCCGTCTTGCTATGTATTTCCCCGCCCCTGTATCGACCGCCCCCGTCTTGCTTTGTATCGCCCCGCCCCCGTCTTGCTTTGCATCGCCCCGCCCCATGCTTTGCATAGCCCCGCCCCCGTCTTCCTTTGTATCGCTAATGTGACAAAAAATATAGTAAGCAGAAGTGAAATAAGTGGTTCAAAAACTCTGCAATCATGGCTCCAAATGGGAAAAATCAGGAATAGGAATGCAGATCAGGAGTAATGCTTTCCAACAAATTAGCTTTGGTTCTTGAACCAGTTTCATTAAAGATTCAACAATCAGCAATAAATATCCTTTCTATTAGTAATAAACCTGCCTCCTGTGTAAAGTGTCTGCAGCTGAAAAGGGTCAACATACACTGCTGTATTTTAACATCGTGGTGGTACTTTGAAAGCCTAATATTTTATGAGGTGGTATGCGGTGTAAAAAGTTTGAGGAACACTGTGCCAACTTCAAGTGATTCATTTTAATGAAAGAAAACTCAAACAGTATCCCATTTAAAATATTTTATTGATAAACATACACTTGCTATAAAAGACAATGAACTGAGCGCTCTATTCCTCTAAATGATGAAGCCGCCGTCAGGTGTTCAGATAGAGGCAATGACATACAGAGGAGAGACATTCAGCTCAGGCTCTGGGGAGGCAACACTTGTGATAGAGGCAGAGGAGGATAGACTGGATGACAGTGTGTGCTGTCATAACATGGAGGGAAAATTAACAGGGAAGCAGCGAATCACTTTGTGTCATTGGTTTAGCTCATGGGGGAGGGAGGAGAACAGCAGGTGAAAAGGAGAGGCTGATCCATTTAAAATGTTTTTGCTGGTATGGAACTGTGCTTCAAAGTCACATCACACATTACATACATACTTATACATGCATGATTTAATACACACATGCACTCACGCGCTCACACACACACACACAATGTGCCGAGACCCTCAGGTCCGTGTGAGTGTGAAATACTCCTGCACATACACTAGCCCTCGCATTCGTTACATAAGGCACTGATTTCGATGCAGTCAGTCGACGAGAATAAACAATGGCTAAAACATCTTAAAGGGAAAATATTTAAACTCCAAAGAACAAGTATAATTAATAACATGCATTCACATTCCTGTAAAATGAATCGTAAAGAAAAAAAAAGCTTGTGTAAGTTAGCCAGATGCCCCCAAAAATATTCAAAAATATGATGATGTACAACAAAAGAGAGGAAAGTTAATGTTCAGCTGTTGAGAAGATTAACAAACTCACACTACTCCATCTGAGCAATACTCACAATAACTTATATATGTTCTTCTTTCATGCAAAAACTGTAAACACAAAACCCAAAAATGAACGACAAAGTATGACGATGATGATGAGTAAGGCATTATAATGGTCAAGCTACTTTCAGGTCAATCCAACCCAAACCACTGTACGGTCACACTCAGAGCGAGTGGAGTCACATGATCAGTGCAGAAGCAGGGGTTAATGAATCGAGAGTTTGTAGCATTACATGTTAAGCTTTGTGACGTAACAGATCCTTATTTTAGTGTCTTGACTGTGCTAAGTATGGATGTGCAAAGGCTTAAACACGCTGATTTCTTGATTAAATCCATGCTACACGTATTAAACGAAGTGTATACATGTGTACAGTTAGGAAGCACAAACGCTGTGCTGTATATGCATGTTGTGCTCAGTCCACGTGTCAGTCCAGTTTCGCTCTCGGGTAACGTCCATAAAGCTGTTTGTGCATTTCAGGAAAATACGATGATTCCAGGAGTTTTCCAGGAGTTTATTTTGCAGAATTCTCCTCCGCCCGATCACTGACGATGACGGTGGAGGTTCCAGTTTAAATGGAGGTCATCATAACGTGGTGGGCTGACCTCTGCCTGCATCCAAACACATAAAACGTGTTAAAGCACGGCTGTGATTTGACTCGATTTTATACATGGTTGGGTATTTTAATCCATAACAATACATCATGTTTTATAAGTTATTCAAATCTTCAAAATAAGTCTTTAGGAAAGTCTGAAAGCAGAAACAAATTCCTTTTAGTCGGACGGTCACTTTCTGCAGCGATTAGCCAGATCCACATAGCTGTGAAAATAAATGCTTCAGATTCTGTTCTTATTCCTCAAATTCCCGCTTCCACCAAGTCTTGCACGCCTCTAATCTTTTTAAGTATATGAATATAGTTAAACAGGGCTTCTCACACCTAATATAAGACAATATGTACTTCTGCTAATGTGTGTTTGTGTGTGTGTGTGTGTGTGTGTGTGTGAGTGCGTGTGTGTGTGTTCTCACCCCGAGATGCGATATAGCACTCATGACAGCTCAGCAGTCCATTACGAATCCGTACGTCAGTCCCTGCAGTGGCGTCACCCAGCTGCCCGTTGCACACTCCACACTGAGGAAGAGAAATACAATAATCATATAGATATATTCTAATGATCCTTATGATTATGATTATTATTATTATACACAGGTTCATCAAATAGTTAAATATGTCTTGCAAACATTAAAGACTTATGAAGACAATCTTTTACAGTCTATCAGCCACCTTTCTGTCTTTCTTTTTGATGTCTGCATGTTACCCTGGAGATAACTGTGATGGAGTGTGCATGCTTTAGTGAACACCTTCAAAACCTTCAAACAGAAGCCAAATACTACCTCTGTAACCTGCAAAGTAAAGGTATAAACACTAATTTGTGTACATACGTGTACTGTAATAATAAAGTACCTTGAAACACTGCATGTGGAAAAACAGTCCCAGTGTATCGATGATCATGGCAGCTCCTTTCCCCAGCGGCTGAGAACAACCAGAGCAGAGTCTCTTCCCACTAACACACCTACACACACACACACGCACACACAGGAGGAGGTAAACAGATTGGTTATTCAGATACAAGCTTCTTTCTTGATGATTCCTTCAGACACGTTGTTGTGTATATGTGTGGTAGTATCATTACCTGCTGGGTGAGGGAGGCTGAGGTGATGAAGGCTGTTTGTTTGTTACAGCATCATGTGATTCAGACCTGTGGTAAACAAAAACAAAATAAATAAAACATGTTATATGTTTACCTCTGAAGAGTGGCTGAGAAAATATGAGCACATGTTTTTGTTCTCCAGTAGAATAATCTGTTATTCAACTGGCTGCCATGTGGACATCAAACACGTTCATGTGATACTTCCTGCCATTTGTTCTCCATTAAAATCCTGGCATTCAGTTCAATAAGAAAACATGGCTCACACTTTATAATGACTGTTTGACAAACACATGACGGTTTAATACATGAATTAATGTAGGCTATAACGTGGACGCCTGCTGCTCAACATTAAGTACAGCTGCGATGATAAGTCAATTTAGGAAACAGTGATCACCAAATAATTAATCAAGGAACTATTGACAGTGTCATTAATAACGAAAACAAACACTCAAAGTGGAACTATATAACCTGAGAGAAATAACACATTCTACTTCAAACAATAAATTCTTCTACATACAAAAAAATATAATAATTAAATACACTTGGGGGATTTGCTCCTACAGCCTTACTTGATCTGTTGTAACAACTGAATTTCAGCTAAATGTTAAACAGTAATGTAGAATTTTATTAACTTATATGGTATCAAATGAGCCAGTTATACATTTCAGATGTATGTACTCTGATCTGAATCACTTCATCAGTTCAAAACATAACAGAATGACAGCTACAATAAGGCAACAAGAGCAACTTCACATACATTCAGGACAAACAGGCAGTAACATGGGATGTGAAAGACACAGAGGTACTTGCACACATTAACACACAGACATAAACGATGCACCCTGGCATACCTTTTAACAATATGTGCCTGGTTTAGCTGAGGGTTTAGCTGAGTGTTGCGGTCCAGAGAGGCCGTCTTCCACAGTTCTTGTTTCTTTGAAGCGTCACCATCACATGCAGAATCTACAAAAATACATAACAAATAAACTTTTACCACAGAGACGAATACATGGCTGAACTGAATGAGCTGCAGGGAAACATGTGGACACCTCCTGCATATATGTGTCATATATCTCACCCTGGAAGAAATGCAGCTTCGATGCATGCTGATCTTCGTTCCCTGTGGAGATTCTTTGGCCGTTTTGCAGGAGAGGAAGGATTCCTCCTTTTGTCTCGTTGTTCTCTGGAGCTGAAGAAGTCGTTCCTGTCTGCTGGTTTAAAAGTCCGGTGGGATTGAGCGGTGTTACGGTCTCCTCTAAAATCCGTCTCTCCTGGAAGACACAACATATCAGACATACAAAAGCAGTAAGAGATGCTTTAGATTTGATGTGTTTGTCAGTTTGTGTGTAATCATACCTCCTCATTGTGTTTCCGCTCCTCCTCCTCCACCTCTAGCTGTGCTTTCTCCCACTCCTTCTTCAGCTTCTCCTGTTCTCTCTGGTATTGCTCCTGCACAGAAATGTTGTACATGTTCAATACTGTACGCACGAAAACACACACATAACACACATATACATATATACACACATATGTACATCCTGTGCCAGTACATGCACCACATACACGCCATTCCACCAGTGTACCTGTAGGAGGCGCTCCTGCTCCTGTTGCCAACTTTCCAGGCGTTTACGCTCCTCATTGGGGTCCCAGACCCAGTGATTAACACGTTTAGCCAAGTTCAACATGGGGGTCTCAATCTACCCAGACCCGTACACAACAACAACCACACACACACACACACACACACACACACACACACACACACACACAAACACACACACGCACACACACACACGTATACAGACCAAAAGGACAGAAAAAGAGGAAAGGTGAGAGGACAAGTCTGACTACAGCAGTGACTACTGGAGACGAAGGGTCAGGACAGGGTCAAATTTAAGAATGAAGGAGAAACAAACAAAGAAATGAAGAGCTGGAGGTGATGAGATACTCACAGTCACACTGCTCTCCTCGAGTCCCTCTGTGGCAGAGACAGAAATACACAGAGATAAAACGTCTGCAGCCAAAATGATGCTGTAAACTCTGTCAAGTTTAGTTTAGGTTTTACCTGTGACAGTGGGAGAATATTCTTGCATGCTGTTTGGTGATGTAGCCGGCTGAGCCTTTTTCTCCTCGGCTGGTTTCTCAGATAACGCCACAGTGCCATTGACCTGAAAGTCAAACATTTAACTAAATGAATAAAACATTAACTGGAGAGTGGGTCTGTAATTATTTTGTCTCTGTCTATTTATATATAATTATCAAAGTTAATACAACAGGCTGGTGTTTTTGAATGTTGTAGTGCAATGGTTTTTAAACTATGGTACAAGTACCACTGGTGTTTAGAGATTATATTAGATCCGTTATAATGCTGATACTAATATTTTCTGAGATGGTACATGGTACCACAAGTTTGAGAAACACAGTTGTAGTGCAATAAATGACCTTAAATGATCAAATCTTATTGATCCAAGTAAATAATACACAATTTTTTCACTGTGTTTTTTTCTTCAGGCTGGCGCTGGCTTCAGTTCATGTAAATAAAATATGAAAATCAACCCGAAGAGTCGAAACTTGCTTTACATAAGCCGTGAATCACGGCGAACAGCTGAGGAGTGTTTCTCTCCACTGTGAGTTTCAGCTTCTGCACTCTTAACTCCACTCCACTCTGTTTAGTGTTTTAAATTAAGGGAGCTAAACAATACAACATGTTAGTGTGTAGCACTGAATGCACTATTTCTTTTGATTGTTTTTAATGTCTGAACTGTATATCGTATTTATTGTTTTTGTTCTGCAGAGCAGAGTCTAAGACAAATTTCCCCATGGGCACATTAAAGGATATTTTGTTCTCTGCTCTGTTTGTGTCTCATTCTGTGGTAATAAAGATGAAACAATGATTACTTGGGGGAGGAACAAGACATGAGTCAGCTGCTGAAGTGCAAACTTTTAATGCAGCTAAATTCACAATAACATTTTTTAACAGCACCCATGTTTGCTTTCAGTTTGTCCCCTGGGTTTAATTTTCCTCCAACAGCTCGTGAACGGTAAGAATCAACAGCTGACTCCCGTGTCTCAGGTGTCAAGGCTTTCCATAAACACTTGAATGCACCAGGATGGAAAACACCATCTTAAAGTCAGTGGTATCCCTGGCAGTGATGCATTATTTGTGTTAAATGGACTAACTCACACAGGTATGGTCTTATCTTACCTGTCCATTGCTTTGGATATCCGCGTGATATGGCTCCACACAAGTCTGTGTGAGCTCTGTGACAATAGTCGTTGTGATGATACAGTTTCTGCCTCCAATCAGGGTGCTCATGGCGGAGCCTGAAGGCGTGGCCGATTTCTCTGTCTGTGGAGGCGGTGTCTGCTCCGCAGCCTCCTGATTGGTCGCAGTCTGCTCGGAGGGAACATCTTTCTCCTCCGTCTGTTTGGAGGGAGCGTTTTTGACGTCCTGTGGCGAGTGCTGAGCAGAGGTAGGTGGAGTGGAGACAGATAAATCCTCTGTCACCTCTCCATTCACTCGCACCAACCCGTCCATCTGAAAGGCACACATGCAATAACTCAGGATTAGAGGGATAATTTGATTTTAATTACTCTATTTTTCTTATTTAGTGAGTCACACAAAGTCATGGATGCCATTTTTATGTGCCTGAGGGCAGTCTGGATAATGTAAAAGCCTCGCCTAGCTGAGCTGATGTTTAAGGGATCAGTTGCAGCTGCTGCCGAAACACATCTTCCCCAAACACTTTGATTTATAATTGTATTTGTACTTTTACCCATTGTTTTATTCTTCTAAACAAATACAAAATTCTTCCACTTACGTCATTTTTCGGGACTACATTTAAACCTAGTAAGGTTTCAATTTATTTATCCACAAAATGATTTAAAATAAAGTGCAAACCAACACTGATTACAGAAGATAGGAAACATAAAATAAAATAAAACCAGACAAAAGGAGGGAGCTAGGTCGACCACATGAGCAGCGACCAGAAGCCAACGAGCTGGTAACTAGTACGTAGGTATAATATTATGAATATCTGAATTCATCCATCGTGTAAAGGGAAAACCTTGAATGATTTGAATAGAGAAAAGATCCACATTAATATCTAAGTCACGTGTTGTTCAGTAAGATGAGCACTCGTCTTTCAGAGAAGTTCAAAGATGTGTTTCTGCTTTTTGAGAGAAGCTTGAAGCTTCAAATTTGACACAACACACCTAGAAATGACATCCATGTCACTGGGTGAGAAGTTAAAATGTTAAAACTTCCTAAATACAACAAACACCTCCTTTAATTTAAGTGAGTTCAGTGGAACAATGAAGTATCAGATGATGCTGACTCGTATGACTGATATGGATCCCTCACCTTGACAGGTTTGTGTCCAGCCTGTGTGATCCTGGGCTGGCAGTAAGGCTTGGCTGCCAGCAGGGGGACGGGCCTGGGTGATACAGATGGAGGTGAGGGGAGTGTGTGTACAGGCGGTGTGGTGTGAGGCTGCACTTGTGCAATCTGAGGTGGAGTGTGTTTGATTTGAGGCTTTGCATCCTCTGTAGTCGGTTGTTGTTGATGCGTGGTTGGAGACTCTGTCGGTTTAGGTTGAGGTTCAGGATCAAGCTGTAGCGACTGAGGTGGCACAACATTTTCTGAGTTTGTGACCGGGGTCAGAGGACTGACGGGTGTCGGGGAGCTGGAGGAGACAGAAACTGACATCTCCTGTTGATCAATATCTGTCTCCATCGCTTTGGGTTTCGTGGGTGTCTGGTCCGATACAGCTGGTTCTGGTTTGTGCAGAGGTTCTGATGTTTGAGAGTCAGTAGCAGGTGATGTCATTTTGTGCTCCATGTCCTCTTGATTTGGATCCTGTTTGGGTTGTGAAGTGGATCTGGGCAGTTTTAGGCTGTCCAGTGTTGCGTCACTGATGGTAAAGCGAAGAGCGTAACGCTGTAACACCATGGCGGCCTCCTCTGGAGTCGCTGCATTCCTGTAGGCTTCACACAACTCTGCCTCTCTGCGCTCCCTAGAATCAGAAAAACACAAAGCAATTAGCGTCTAGGTAGTGTATTTGATAGTGCATGTTACTGTACATTATGTCAGTGTCATCCTTACTTCTCCTCCAAGATCTCCTTGTAGGTTTTGATGCTTTTCCTCTTGCTGCTGTCACGTCCCTCCTCCTTCATCCTTTTCTCAATCCTCTTCCTCTCCTCCTCCTTCTTGATCAGATCGTGTGACGCGCAGCGACGGCGATTCTTCCAGCGAGCCAAATCCTGTCAGAGGTTCACAGTGTCAAACAACGGCCTTCTGCTATTGAAACAGACATCACACGCTTTCTCTTATTCTGCTGAAATGTCTCTTACGCTTTGCCAGTGGTCCTCATCTTCCAGAAGGCTGTTGTACTGTTCATGCATGCGCTCATACCGTGATTGGCTCTGTGGTGGTAAGTGTCCCACCTCTTCCTCGTTAAGCATGTCACTCATGCTCACGCTCCTGGTGACAAAAAAGACAATAATAATCTTGGATAAATTACTCGATCTCTTGACGCAACTAGGGGTGTTGCGATATACCGATATTGACGATAATGGTTTATCATTTACAAATTAAATGTAGATTTTCTAGTAATAATACACTCAAGATAATATTATGTTATTTGTTTCTTTTCATTCTTGCTTTGTGGTTCAAAATCCAACATCCAGTCAGTGGCAATAAGGCACCTTAACGCTGGGTGCCAGTGTTACAGTTGAGTCTAATCTTTAAAGTTAAAGATGAGTTGAACTGATAGCATTCTTTTATTTTCCTTTTTATATTTTCTGCAGATATCGCAATAATATCGTTATCATGAATTGTTTTGTTTACGATAACCGTGTGATGAAAATCGGATATCGTGACAGCCCTAGACTTTTTACTCTTAATACTAATAATACTTATTCTACTATTATTACTAGACTATTACTATTTCCATCATACAACTTTAAACAT
Organism: Argyrosomus regius; assembly: GCA_946959425.1. Classification (NCBI taxonomy): domain Eukaryota; kingdom Metazoa; phylum Chordata; class Actinopteri; family Sciaenidae; genus Argyrosomus; species Argyrosomus regius. The sequence continues at coordinate 10,727,153 of OX336883.1, forward strand.
ATACACTGCTATCTAAAAAAAAAAAGTACACATAATGAAACAAAAAGGAACAGGGAGGAAGAAAAACCTGCCAGGTTTACAAAACTTATCACTAAGCAAGACATACATATACACAACCAATAAAAGTCCACTAAACATAAACATTGCATGATATTTATTAATGTATGAAGTGGTTTTATAGTAGCTGTGTATGTGATGTCTACACCACCAAACAAAAATATGTTACTGTTTCCAACAAGGCAATTAAAACAAGCAAATAAACAAACATAAGTAACTTATTTTGGCAAGCAAAATGAATTCATTCGACTTATAAAAGGCTGTTAGTTGTGTATTTTAATGATAAACTGTTTTTAAACCAAATCAAAATTACATTAAAAATAAAACATGAATAAAAATTGTAGAGCGATGAGATTAATGTTAGTGCATTGTATATTAATATGTTTTTCTTGGGATCGAACATGCACAGCGTGTATATGTTGTTATATATCATGCAGAAGCTCATCTAGTTTCACACCGAAAGACTTACTCAGTGTCCTCAGACATAAAAGCAACTCGCCGGCTCATCCTAAAACAATAACAGAATAAAGTAAATGAGAGGAAACAGTCGTGAGGGAACGAGTAGCAGGGTGTTAATGTCACACTTCACATCCCAAGGGAAGTCGTCTACTTAAAACTCGCCATCATTTCAGCAAGACAAAGCCCAGTAGAGACTAATCGCTCTGGCTCCCATTGACTTCCATTCACAGATGTTAAATGAAATAAATGCAGATAAATGTGCAGAGCTAAATCTGAGACGGGGCGATGAAGACGCATGCAAAAAGAGTTCAGTGGTCGTCTCACATCATGGGAGGTAGATCACTGTCATCCAGCCAGAAGGGTTTCTTTCGTGGTTCCTCATTCACGTCCCTCTTTTTCTCCTTCACCTCCACCACCTCCACCTCTTTCTCAACTCTTTTCTCCACTATCTGCTTCTCCAACTCTGCCTCCACTCTACATGTCTGGGCAGTGGCAGGACTGGGTGGAGGGGTGAGCGATGGAGGAGAGAGGGGCTCAATCACATCCATGACAGGGGTCTTAGGGATTGTCGTGTCTCCCTGCTCCTGCCTCTCCTTCAGCCCTCCACTCCTAAAGATTGTTGGGGCTCTGGAGGGCGGGACCTGAGGTTCTTCTGCCACGGTAACAATGCTGCTAAAATCCAGTGACAAAGCCAAGATTACAAGAAAATACAGCTCAGAGGTTAAATCAAGACTGCATCACGGACCGCAGAAGACAGCAGCTGATTGGCTCTCTGTTTTATGAACACATCCCTGTAGTTGGTGTCAAAATGGTGCTTTTTAAAGTGACAATGTCTCTGAGATCTCTGCCGGCACCCCAATACAATGGAGGTAAAAAGTATTGTGGTGTTTAAAGCATTCAAGAATTACATGTATGAAAATATCAAAGTCTACTTGCAGAAACTGTTAGTCTGAATAATCCACGTCTCATGTGATCAGTTTTCACTGGAACTATTTTTTATTGAGGACATGGTCAAACTACTTAAAGTGGGTTTTGTGAATTATTGAAAGTACAATAGGACATTCTGTGTTCGTTCTGTTTACTGTGCAGGCTGGGAGGCCCGTCAGGAGGGAGTTGCAGTAATCGAAAAAGATAATCCAAATTGTTGACAAATAATTTTCAACTCCTGAATGCTTCAGCAATATTTACTTGTCTGATAAATTGTCTGGTATTTACTGTGTCTTGACAGAGATGGATAAGCTGGCTGAGTGGATACCACAAAAGGTAGAGCCAAAACTTTTTGCAGGTTTGGTTGTTAGGTTTCCTCATAATTATCTTAGTTTCTTGAAAGAACTATGTATTCTGGCACTAGTTATAAATAAAACAGATACAATGTTCAGTTGGTACATTGCTCGTGTAGCTAAGAGGCTTTTATTCAGTACACAGCACATCAGCTAAACATACAAACACATGGTGTTTGTCTTCAGGCAAATATACAACTCAATATATGTGGAGAATAAAGACTTACCGATCCCTACAATAAGTACCAAATTACGCAGGTCTTTGCTATAAACTTACAAGGAAATTATTAGAAAATTAACTTTAATTTTTTACTGTACTTTGGGTGAACCAACCCAAGAATTTCAAACACTAGAGAGCAGAGCAGCTGCTGTTTTTGCCCCGAAGTGATTCAGCAGTGATTTACATTTTAAGTACAACGATAGCAGCCAAACGCTCAACTACATATTCAACCAGAACCGGACAACCAAAGTCATGCCAAACAAAGCAAAGGTTAAGGTTAAACCTCCACAAATACAACAAAGAAGGCCAGATAAGTCCAAACCAAGCACAAGCATCGCCAAGTCATATGAAAACCAGAACTCCAAGAATCCAACCACAAGAGCAAATCAAAGTCGACCGATCCTTTCATATACAAATAATACAAATGAAACCACATCAGGCGTCCAGCTGCAGGCACTCAAATGCTGGCATGGAATCAAAACAACAAGACAGTCAACTCAGATAAACTATAAATCATCCACAGACACTTATGATAAATGTTAGTACTGCAGACCACAAAACTTGTCAACACAATTAAACCTTCTTCATCTTTTCCAGAAAAACGTGCTTTATTAGTTGCAGTAGTTGACCGACACCACAATTTCTCCATTCAAATACTGCAAATACCTTTCACTAGCCATCTTCTCTGTGTGTTTAGGTCTGTTGTGCAGTGGTTTCATTGCAGACACTGGGGCGATGCTATATTTAACTGATCCAGGAACTGGAAGGAACTGGTTGACGGGCTGATTAGTTCTGGCTGCGCTCGTTTTTTGGAATGATCCGGTCCTCCGAGCCATCATATCATCCTTTGCCGGGTCAGGCACGGGCTCGTTTTCATCATACTCATCCTCATTATGTTCCTGTTCACTGTGGGACGTTGCTCGGATCACAGTCGTGTCAGGGTGTGGTTGAGGTGTTTCCATAGCATCCCTAGGTTGCTGTTGCTCCGCTCTGTGAGAGAAACTCCTATAATTGAAACAGCTAAACATCAAGCTGGTGAATTTCTTTGAGGATGCAAACTACATTAAGCTTGTTAGTGCCTCCTCATACTGTTAGACAGTTCCACACAAATCTCAGCCCACCTGACGTTCAGTTTCTTGCTCCTTTCTGCGAGTACTTCCTTTTTGCTCCGCGGAGCAGCATCAGTGGTCACCTCCCCTTGTGTGCAGCGCTTGGAGGCGGGCAGAGGCAGGAAACGGTTGTAAGTCCCTGTGGCGGTGCTTTGTTTATGGAAAACTCCTGTCCTCCTCGCCATCATGTCGTCTTTCCGAAGATCTGGGATCTTCTCCTCTTCATCCTCATCCTCCTCCTCTGTTCGCCGTTCATACTGAGCAAGATGTGCATCCAGCTCAGCAGGAGTAGACGGGGGTAAAGGTGACCAGGGTGCGAGGTCAGCAGAGGGAGAGGTAGTTTGACTGAGATCAGCTCCGTCTACCTGGCTGTGAGAGCATCACATAGAGCTCAAATTGCAGCAACGATGGATAATTTATCCACAAACTCGCAACTATAGTCTTAAAATCCAGGCGTGAACATGCAGGCAGAAAACTGGGTCACAGGTCGTCACTAGGAGTAAACCATTCAAGAGTATCGTAGCAACAAATAACTAAGGGTTAGAAAAAACATGCAAAACTAATGCAAATCTACAAAAAAAAAGACCTGTGATGACATCAAAAGCCACAACAAACACTTTGACTATGAGAGTCATGTGACAACCTCCTTCTTTAAAGTGGAATGTCTTGATTTTATGGAAAATATATGAAACATAGTGTATATTGGAAGTGAACCGATTGTGTAATATAAGAATTAAACTTTAAAAAGGCGTTAAAAAGCATTAAAAAATGCATAAAATGTGCATTTACTAGAGGTTGTCTCTACGGCTTGACCAAGATTTTTGAGGCTGATACAGCTTCAGGTATTTGAGAGTTAAAAAACTCTTATAAATTGGCCAGTACACGTTTTATTTTACATTAAAACACAACATACACAAACATTTTGGATAATAACAGCCTAAATGTCATTGCCAACTTGCCACGGCTCTGTCATCAACTAAAGACGCTACCTAAAAGACGTCTTATGATACTTGACATATCTGTGATGAGCTCATATTAGCCGATTTATCTAGCTCTACTTGTCACAGCAGGATTTACATGCATGTGTGTTTGTGTGTGTGGTTGTGTGTGTGTGTGTGTGTGTGTGTGTGTGTGTACCTTTGTTTCCTATTAAAACTACAAGCAAATCAGTTCAATGCAGAGAGGTGCATCCATCCAGACTACCTAATTTACTAATTCAAATGAGCGTGAAATGTAAAACATTTTCCAAAATGACACTGGCAAGCAATTAAATTAAATAATTTAATATATAATATATGTAACTGAGTAGAAAGAGACCTATTTCTCAATGCAGTCCATACTAATGCAAGAGACGCTAGATTCAAGCCACTGTAGCCTAAGTTGTCTTGTATTTGGCCTCGTCCATACCTGCGTTCCCGCTCTGAAAGCTGGGAGCCCAGGCCAATGGTAGGCATGGCTACAGTTGCCTTGGAACGGAGTCGTCTTAGCAACTCCGTCTCCTCCCCTTCACTTGACATGACTGTGTCTATTGGCTGCTCGATCTCTGTCACGCCCCCAAAGGTCACAACTTTGCTGTGACTTCGTCCAGCCTTTGCTGATCTGCTGAAAGGACTTCCATAATTTTTCTCCAGACAAGCCTGACACACAGGGGCCGGGCTAGCCTCACTGTAGATACAATCTCACAAATGACGACAGGCGTACAAACACACAACAAACACACACACACACACACAACAACAACAACCAGCACAAGAGCAGGGGGGGAAGAAAATCATGAGCAACTAGACACAGAGGATCAGACTGTGAAGACAAAGGAAGGATGAGGTGGAAATGATGAATCAGACAGGAAGTGTGGATAGACAGAAGAGGACAAAGCATGGGGTTGTGTATTTAAATCCTTTCAACACGCATGTTCATTCACACATGCACACCGAGCTTTTTTATCTACTCTAGGTGGCCAATTTTTTTTCTGCTAAATGCTGCTCCTCTGGGAACACAAAAAACTCTTTATCCTATCTTATGACATCAGCACAGAGAGAGAAAAACAAAGCTGGAGCAGTGTTCACAGCCAACAGTCGCCTCTCTTTTAGTCACACACACACACACACACACACACACACACACACACACACACACACACACACAGTCTCATACACACCGGCCAATTCCCTACACTTTCAATGCCTGTCAAAGAAGACTGAAGAGAACTGAGGAGCACAATAGTGAGGAGAATAAACAAGCTGATGAGAACATGCGGAGCCACAGGAAAAGAAGAGGAGGGTAACTAAAGTAGATATATATATATATATATAGCTGCTTACAAAAGAATTAAAGAGATTTAAAACAGAACAGAGCTGAGGAATCTTTTGAGGTTTTCTGATTATGACGTGACCTAAAATCTGTCTCTAGTAAACCTTTTTTTTTTTTTTGAAGGCTGCAACAAATGTCTATTTCCATTATAGATCAAACTATTGGTTATCTTTTTGACTTTTTACACAGTTAATCTTTCATTGTTTAAAATTTAGAGAGCAGATTTCCCAGAACCCAAATTACTTAAGTAATAGTTTGACATTTGGGGAATTTAACATATTTTCTTGCTTTCTTACCAAAAGTTAAACAAGAGGCTCGATACCACTGCCATGCCAGCTAGCTTTACTCTGCCTACCAACACCTTTGAAGAGTGTAAAAACAACATTTAGCAGTTTTATAGGGTTATCTATCAGACTATTTCCTGACTGGAACCACCTTGAGTCTTCACTGGTTGGCTGGCAACAGCTCCCAACTAAAAAAATCGTTCACCAAATAACCCTGCAGAAAATGTCATTTTAGGTTTATTATTTCAGTTATTTGTGTCTTGGGCACTTTGTCTAGCTAATTGAATATTGACTTATCACTACAAGCATCCTATTTTTTTGTGTACCTGCCTGAAAATACCAAAATAAAACAATGTTGTTAAACCCTTTTGGTACTCATGATCCCGTCCCTTCTGAAAGGAAGCTCTTTGCTGTTTGTTGTTGTTCCGTAGTCTACACGATACTGTATAGATGTAAAATGTAAAGACATAAGATGTTTTTACTTTCCTGTTCTGTCTTATATTCACTGCTGTTACAAAATAATAAACTGATGGTGCAGTGATTTTAAAATAGCTGACACAGATGGGATCAAAACACTTTGTGCTTTCAGATAATGCGTACTTTGCAGTGTTTTAGTGAGGATTAGACTTGGATGGCATTTGAAATGTGGTACCCCATTTATTCAAGCTACTGTTTGTTAAGGTTTAAAGGAAAGGCTCTGCAGATTAATGACCCTCGTCTGCCTGCAATGATCTGCTTAAGACTGGAACTAAAACGCACACACACACGCACGCCGCACAATCATTAACAAAACCACACACTCAACATACAGCAGCATTTAAGTGCTCTGTACTGCATGTGTGATGAATCAGAGAGTGTGTGTTGGGCACCTGGGTTCAGTCATCTTGAGTCTCTCCCACTTCTGCATATCTGCCTGGCTCATGGAGGCAGAAACAAATCTCATTGGTCCGTCCCTGTGAGGGCGGGGCCTACTCTGAGCCCGCCTTTGAGCCAGGTCATCCTTCTGCTTATTAGGCATCGCCTCAACCTTTCCCTCTTCTCCCTCTTCCTCCTCGTCCTCCTCTTCCTCGTGGCGAGGGGCTGAGTTTAGGAAGGGGTTGTCTCTGCGTGTAATGATGTCAGCTTCCTTATCACTGTCCAGTCACAGAGCCAGTACAGTGGTACACATTTCACATCAAAGTGGAGCACACACACACACACACACGCGTCAAACCACAAGTGATCACAACACCCAAAGAAAGAAAGAGTATATTTAGCAAGTTAGAGAAAATGGAAGAAAAAAAACAGCAGCACACAAACATACACCGGCTAACCTGATCTCCTTCTCCTGCAGTGTTTGCTGCGAGGCTCGTCTAATGCCTTCCCAGCGCTCTCGGTCTTTGTTGCTACATACAGGTGAAGGGACAAACTGATGCACTTTGGGAGCAACGGTGCCGCGATGAGCTCGTCTGGATGCCAGGTCATCCCTACGAACATCTGGTACTTTCCGCACCTCTGCCTCCTCTTCCCCATCAGAGGAGGAGTCCCACGCAGATTTCTGAGAGCTCAAAAAGTCGTTCTCGCAGCGAAGGATGATGTTCGGGGACGGTGACCTCACTTGCTGTTCTTCCATTGCGGGAGGGCTGGAGTTGGAGGAGTTGGCATATTCATTTCAGTGGTTATTTAAAATCCATCGTTGCATCTTGTGAGTAGTAGTGACATGCAAAGTTCGGCATGCGCCCACAAATATTACTGGCAAGGTCCTGTTGATTAGTCATAGTTCACACGCATACGTATCACTGTGTGAATCTGATATAGATTTTTTACACGCCACTGAAACTTCTGTTTCAATACTAACTGACATGATTTAAATCAACCTCTCCCTCATAAAAAACACAAAAAAGGAGCAATCAGTTAGTCGGATCTGTTTCCCAGCACACAAAACCCATTATCATTAATAATAAGCCACATTGTAGCAACCGGATAGCTACACCAAACCAACATGTCAAACCACAGTGTGAATGGAGCACCCAAAAAAAGCACACGCAAACAAAATTACCATCATAGCGATCCGTTAGTGAACACGACCAAAACGGTCAAACCACAACAGCGGCAGCTCTCATGCCCCTCCGCCCTGACCTGCTGTAGCGAACGGCAGCAGGCAGAACTTTGATGCCTGCCTTCGCCAACTTCTGCAGCCGCTTCTGCTCCAACTCTTCCTGTGTCACCTTCTCCTCTTCCTGTTTTGGTTTTTCCTCATTGTTCTCAGGTGCCCAAGTGACAGTCTTTGGAGTTTTGTGGTGCGGTCCAGTTCTTTTGCCCTGCTCTGGGGTGGCTTGAAGGTGACTAGAGGATGGTGTGTAACGGCAGGTAAAGATTAGGGATGAGGACATTTGTGTGTTTTCTGTGATTTACCTTTTCCTTCTGCTCAGTTTTTGTATTTTCATATAACTTTTGCACTGATGTGTTTGTCATTACCTCCGCTGCTCTCCCTCCTCTGTATGCGGTTTTCGCCGTGGAGTTGGGATGTAGGAGCTGGCGTTGGTTCGGTTGGGAAGAAACTGGTTAAAGGGAATGGAGCTTCTTGCTTCGCTGCTGGCAGTCCGTCTGGCCAACATGTCATCCTTCCTCACATCTGGCCTCCTGCCGGCGGCATCAGCCTCCGAGTCGCTGCCTCGCCCTGGAAACCAAAGAGTGATGGAGCATAAAAGAGTGAAGAAGGTTAGAAAGTAAGTCAGGAACTATTTTTAATTGGTCCTTGCATAATAACCTCTGTGAATGCCATTACCAATTTGTTCCACGTCAGTAAGGGCAAACATTGTCATGAAATGGGACCTGACGTATTCATCTGAAGGTTCTAGACACTTTTAGATGTTTACTCTGACATCACATAGTGAAATCAGCTCTGGGCTGCCATTCTACGACCACAGTGCATTTAAAAAGACTGACAAGGTAGTTTATGTGTATCTCAAACAAGAATGACCTTTCCCATCCCACAATGCTGTTTTACTGGGAGAGTAATTGTGGGTTTGTCTCTTCCTGTGTCTCCTAATTGGCACACAGGTTTATGTGAGTTTTATGTCCCTTTATAAAAGATACAACCATTGTCAGTCTTATTTTCAAAGTTTGGGCCATCATTTCTATCGAGAACATGCAATAATAAGTTAATATGCTGAGTTCATGAATGTGGAAAAAAAAAATAGGTCAGACGAGAAGCGATAAGAGTCAAACTTAATTGAAAGATATTGAGGGATTATGTAGCAAACTGGTTCTCAAGCCACTTCCTGTAGTGGTACTGGGTGTAATCTCTACACCAAGTTTAATTTATAAATTAAATAAATAATTTAAAAAATATATATATATTATACCATCAAAATACTGCAACTTTTTGAATGAAAATAAACTATGAGATAGCAGATAGCATTTTCTGTAATATTTTGTTAATATTAGCCTGCTGATGTTTGCATGCATGTTTCCACAATTTGTCTCAAGCTAAAATGTGACAAACGGATAGTAAGTAGAGGTAAAATGAATGGTTAAAAAGAAAACTGCAATTCTGGCTGAAAACAGGAAATGAAAAGAAAAGTACGAGTCAGGAGTACCACTTTTCAACCAAATTAGCTTTGGTTCTTGAGATAGTCACATTAAGAATTCAACAACAGTCAACAATAAATTATATCAGGAATAAACCTGCCTCCTGTGTAAACTCTCCATAGCTAAATAGGGTCAGCTTATGCTACTGTATTTTAATGTATGTCATGATGGTGGTACTTGTAGAGGCTAATATTTCCGACATTGATCATTTCTCTGTCCAAACTTTCAACAGGTTTATTGTGCATAAATCTATGAATGCATACAGACAGAATAGGATAAACTATATCTCTGTCCAACTTTTTTGTTGGGTCATAAAAATTAGTTAGTAAGGCAGCACACTTTTCTGTGACCTCCAGGGAATGTAGGGAACGAGTCTATTCCCAGCTCTGGAATAGTGTTTTTCTTGTCACCCTGCTGCACACATATTACACTGTCAACATAAAAGACACAAACAGGATGCCTGTGATACTCCCCTCAAACTCACACACACACACAGGCTGACATATGAAAGCCAGGATGTTGACCTCAGCCTGTGTTTCCCAGGTCCAAATCTCGGGTGATTGCTACTTAGCCTAACAGCAGCTGCATCTGGGGCACAAACACACACCCAGACACACATGCACTCACACACACAGAGTGGCTGAGACGTTCAGCTGTTATCCACAGCCTGCCAGACTGGACAAAACATACCAAGGTTAAAACCCCAGCATGTTAGAGAACAGCAGTCAGACTATTTATGGATGAGTGGTTTTGTGTTGCTGCTTTAAAGGAATAGTCCAACATTTTGGGAAATCAGAGTTAGATGAGAAGATCTACATCCAATCTCATGTTTGTATGTTAAGTATGGGGCTAGCTTAGATTAGTATAAACACTGGAAGCAGGGCGAAATAGGTAGCTTGGCTTTTTTGAAAGACATTTATCTGAACCAACCATCACTGTTGCCTCGATTCACCACGTCAGGAGAAGGACTGTGCTGCGAGCGGGAGCCAAACGAGTCCAGACTGTCAAAAACAAAAGAAAATACTTTTACTGTTTAAAGAAATACTTACTTTAATGCAAACGTTTTGAATTGACAGGACGAGTTTTTAAGTTTGAATGTAGAAAATGTCAGTTGCAGTTGTATGTAACTTCTCATTTAGGGTCTCCTCGTGTGTGCGTCCACATATATGGGTATGTGTGTGTTGATGACAGATGTCTCTCACCTGTCTAGGGAGTTGTCGCGAGTGTGCTGTGGTGGAGAGAGAGATTCGCTCCTCTCAGAGTCCCAGCAGTCGTAGCCGCTGTCGCGAACGCTGCGTTTCTGCGGACTCTCGCCTCCTTCCTCACTCTCCTACAAACACACAGATACACACACAAAAATAAAAATTATATGTAAAGTGAATAAAGTAAAAGATGCATGCAGATGCTCGGTTACGGGACAACACATGGGTTGTAAAAGGAGATTTGGAACTAAAGAAACAAAGGAAGAGGAAAGTGAAAAGCCAGCTGTTTGATCATTGTCTTGACTAAACTTATTTTGAATTGATCCACTAGATAAAATCTGCACAGCTAATCTTCTTTTCAGACTCATATCCTGTTTCTCTTTTCTGTCTCTCCCTGAAATAGGAGTCACTGGTGTAGCAAAAACAAAAATGTGTTTGCCTCCTGTCTCGCGTGTCTCTCCTGCACCCCAACAAAGACAGGAAACTAAAAAATCCATCCCCCGCACCTTCTCCATGCAGCTATCTGTCTGTCTCCCTGTCCTCCCCCTCCCTGCTCTGGCCTCCTCACTCACTGTGTTAACTCACCACCTTCATCTGAGCGAGAAGCCCTTCAAACTCCTTGAGGTTGAGAGTAGGGCCGCTGTAGGAGGCGCAGCCGCTGGCAGCCTTCCCAAGCCAGTACACTGTGTTCAGCACCTGAGGGACATTAAGAGGGTTTGGTTTATATTCATAAATTCATAAAACACACTGACATACAAGAAAAACAAAAGACAGGGCAATAATTACTCACGTTTTTTAGTTTGCGGTTGCAGTCGGAGTCCCTAATGACAGAGAAGTGTGTTACTGTCACGTGATACTACGTTGAAATGAGCAGGAATAAAAAGCCACACACACACACACACACACACACGGTTATTTACTTGAGGTTAGCGCGTATGGAAGTGTCTTGCAAGTCTCCGGGGTCAAACAGCTGGGAGCCCTTCAGGCCCAATTCCTCACAGCCCCTCAGGAAGACTGACAGGTTGTCCTACAAGAGACAGCAGGGGACCACAGTCAGTCAGAGTTTATCACTTTGACAAACAGGGTGGCTTGCAGGGCTGAATGTCACACTGGAGAGTGTCTTCTTACCAGCCCGGCGATGGGGGTGGGCAGTCTGTTGATCTTCTTGACCAGCCCTGGTTTGATTGCACTCAGCAGCCTGTGGAGGAGAGGGCGAGCAGAGATTTATTGAGTCTTAGAGGAGTTTATGTATGTTGTTGCTACTTCATACATCAAAAACCACGTGGGAGTGATGTCGCGGGCTTACTCGCATAACAGGATGCCGTTCTCCAATCCGCTGCGGAAGTCCTTGTCTCCAAAGCTCTTCCCTGTTACAGCCTAGGGGAAGGAGGACAGGAAGGGAAAGATGTTAAGGAGGTGGTGTGGGACTACAGCTGCAACTCATATTTTGTTTCCAGGTCATTTTTTTAAATTAATTAAGCAATCATTTAGTGTATAAAATGTTCATTACAAGTTCCAAAGAAAATGCCAAAGAACTTCCTTGATAAATGTCTTAAATAAACACTAAATTTACATTTCTACATTTTTCTTCCTAAGGAGCCAATACGCCAATATAGCGTATACACGAGTGCCAACATACCAAAGTTATTAAGCAGATCGGGTATCGGCAATGAGGTGACGGATCCACAACAAATGTATTTTCTCTAGCGATGAAATTATAAAAATGACTTTAGATTCTATCAGTTACAGTTGGATAACAACTTACAGCCATCTCTGTCCTCATTTTACCTCGTTTTCTAATAATGTTCCACGTAGTAAGGTATGAATCTGGGAAAAAGAGAGCACTGGTGTCCGACTGGTGCTCAGTATTGGCACAGACTCTGAGTTGAGTTAAAGTTTGGAAAAATTCATCTCTACCTCTTTCATGTGTGACGTGTTTAAACTTGAAATATGCAACAGAGCTGATGATAAAATTAGGTTGAGGGAATTAAAGACAGCATGAAGGACAAAGACAGACATGCAGAGGAGACAGACTACTCATTTGATCATTTTAAACCTCATTATGCCATCATAACCATTGTCCAGATGTTGCTACACTACGCTGATGTCCACCATGAAGTACACAAGAGCTTGCTGTACTGTTATTTTGGTCACTGCAAAATAGATCTTGTTCTTTTTCTGACACTGTAATTGAATATTTTGGGATTTTGGAGTCCGACATAACAAGCACTTTGAAGGTGGCATTCTGGACTCCAGATTCTTGTGAAGGGGTGACTGTTTCCTGACATTTGAAAGTTTAAAGTAACTGAAAAATAATCAACAGATGAATCTCCTCATTAACACATAAATACAGTTTATAAAAGTGCGTGAAGATTGTGTTGCATTGTGCCTCACTGTGTCCCTGACAGAGGAACCTGCTGCTGCCCGCTTCACCCTTCCCCCAACATTTTGCTTCAGTAGAAACCAAAGTGACGCCAAGCCAATGACACACTGCTCTGTGTCCTCATTCCATTTTCCCAAAATGCACCCACGCGCACGTCCCTGATATAGATGCACACAGTCGTAGCCTGAGTGAGCTTCAACGCTAACCTCAATCCTCTAACCTGCAGTAGTCTATCCTGTGCAGGCAGGACAGGAGGAGGAGGGAATCAGGAAGCTGTACAACCAGCCCACACACACACACACACACACACACACACACACACACACACACACACACACGCACGCACACACTGCTTTCTGGAGCTGTTGTGTAACCAGCAGCCAAAGATGAATCGAAAAGAAGAGAGGTTTGACTGTTTAAACTTCTAATCCAGATTAGCACAGATTACAGTTAGCACTCAGGGTGTAAACTGCAGGCACACACTCTCTCTCCATCTCTGCTGCTCATGTATAGTGGATGCTGCTCCTATACATCCATCCACAGACAAAAAAACCACACTTAATCTGAGCCAAATGTGCCAAATTCTTAATAATCTGAATACTGCGATGGTATTTAAAACTTGTAATGCAAAACATTTGAGTCCTTTTGTCTTCGTCTGCTCTTTCTTTGTCGTGATGTTTATGATTTATTAATATTTATTTATGTACAGTTCATGCACATGTGCCATATGCATGAGACGGAAAACACACACACACACACACACGCACACATTCACATACACACAGTGCATCTGCAGCTATGAAAACAGCCTATTGTTTTTCGTTATATAAGTGATGACCAGATGTTTCCCATTGGCATCTCTTTCTTTTTTCTTGTCTTTCATCATTCTGGTGTCTCACACACACACACACACACACACACACACACACACACACACACACATGCTGGCATATGTCATGTTTATTAAGGTTTGACTCCAGGTCTTTGAAACATTTACAGCGTGGTCATGCATAATTTACTGACCAAGAAGAGTACTGTATTAAGGGAGAGCAGGACAACTGTGGTTTTTTGTAGGTGTGTGTGTGTGTGTGTGTGTGTGTGTGTGTGTGGGATGCAGGACACAGACGGTGGGTCGGGGGTGGAGGTGGTTAATGACTGGTTATGTGTTAAAAAGCTGAAACTGAAATACAGCAATTAGACATAGTGACTGGAGTAAGTGTATATGGTTTAGGTAGAAAGCTAAAATTTATGTCATGAGTGTGTGTTAAATAGAGATACAGGCTGTATATGTGTGTGTTAAATGAGCATTCACGTCTCCTACAAAAACCAAGCCAAAGGCCTTGGGGGTATTTCAGCGCCAGCAACAGTAATCTGACCCTCCCTCGCTGCCTCGCAGTCCTCATGGTGGACTGCTCTTCTCAGTCTGGGTGAATGGCAGCAGCAGCTACCATTTAAACCCCGAGGTGAGACTGTGTGTGTGTGGGGGGGCTGAGCAGAAGCAGAAGTAGGCCAAAGTACGCCATACTTTTATTTTAACATCTGTAAAAAAGATGGAAAGAATGAGAGGCTAGAAAAATAGAAAGCAGCAGAAGAGAAAAGAGAAAAATATGCAATAAATCAAGTGAGTGGTATAATTTCTAATGAGCAAATTGTGTGCTTCGATGTTTTAAACAGACAAATGGCAGGATTTAGCAGGCCCAGACTAAACGTGATAATAATATGGGTGCCATGCTGCTGCAGCTGACACAGTTTGTTTCTCCTGAGCTGAACCTGAGTATGTGCCATTCATGTTTCACTGCCACCATTCGAGTCATAAAGCATCTGTTTTTCAGTAAAATAAATACCTGGTGAAAAAGAAAGTTGTTTAAAATCTGAAACATTTCAACATTAAAATGTCTATAATTTGTGTGCTTACATTATCCTCAAATGTTACCAACAGTGTTCAAACCCAGAGCAATCTGTAAATCTATTCAAGGTGGTGTTTACATCCCCTTTACACCCCCTAGCTGCTATAACTTCCAGGGAAACACAGGATGTGACAGAGACTGAGGAAGAGTCGGTAAATGTGTCTGTAACATAACGTCAATAAAACTTTAACGTCACGTTAGATAGATTTTCATCAACAATGGTAGTTGTTTAAGACAACAACTCCCGTGCTACTTTACAAGTGCACACTTTACAGAAGACCCCACGTTACATATATTTTAACAGTGATTGCTGTTGTATTGATTGTTGTATTTATATTTACAGAAGCCTCTAAGACTCAGATAAAAAATATTAAGTATAAATAATAATAATATAAAAGTTTGTTGCATGATTTTTAGATATTTGTTTCCCAAGTTGTGACTTTATTTTCAGAAACGACCACTAGAAATGGCGTACCTGTTTTCTGGTTTATACACAAGAAAAATATAGATGCTTCATTAAAAATATAAAATTAAGTTTGTGTAAATTAAGTAAGGTTAAAGATCATTGACTTCTACCATCTTTGTTTGGATTAGGAACTTGGGAAATGACATTCTGGGTTTTTCAAAAATGGCCAGGTATTTCTTTTTCAGAAAAACGTGAGCTTAGCTCAGTGACGCAAATGTAATGTTGATGTATGAGAGGCACAATCTAGGGCTAAGTTGAGCCGTGCTGAACTGTCTATGTGTTTCCAGTAAAGCCAGTCGATGGAGATTTAGTGGGTTAGAGCCCCAGTGTGCACACAGACCACAGAGAGAGAGGCCGGTGTTATAATTTGTGGCGCTGCAGCAGCATTAGCCTCGTTATAATGTTATCATGTGCTTTAGGCACTTTGCACACTAATGGCGTCGTGACATACAGAGAAAAAGAGAAGACAGCAAAGAGGAAAACTGAGAGAGGAAGAGAGGAAGGCAGAGAGTTAAAGCCATAATCCAGATTGAGGATTAATCTGGATCAAAGTAATTAACCAGACTGACTCCACACTGCATCAGATCTGTTCAACATGACGAGCAAAATCACTTCCTTGTACCACATATTTTGAAAATGTATTTGTATACTTTATCACAGTGGTACACTGAAATGGAAATATACAATATCAAATGATTAGACACTATCATCCCGTGATCACTGCATGATATTTTGGTATTTTAATTCAATGAAAATATACAAAATGTGGCAAAGTCAAGCAGCAACCACTGTGGCTGTGACGTGAAGCCAATGAGGGAGTGCCAAAAACTGCAGTTCCACAAATGTCCACTTGAGGCTGGCTTCAGAACAAGTCAGTCTCCATAAGCCCCCATGTTAAAACGTCCAACTTCACAGCAGAAATAAACATGTTTACAGCCTGGTACAAAAAACAGTTTTCGTCTCTATAACTAATTTCCCTGTCCATAGTCATACTTATTCAATATACAGCTGCTTTAACTTGTTATTAAAGCAGTATTTTAAAGTTTATGTATTCTGTTTGCATGTGCACTACAGTGTACTTTGCATCCTAAACACTGTATAGTTGTTTGCACTACTTCTTTCACACACAATGCTTGTCAGAGCCATGATACAGCGTCTACTATTACAACCAACGTTTCTGCAAGTTGTGCCCAGCCTTCTAATACTTCACAAAAACTACAACATGATGTGTTTAGTTTTGTCTGTGGCAAACTGTGTCTATCCCGGCTTTACAAAAACATTAAAAATCACTGACGCATGAAAGACATCTATGCCAACAGCGAGTCTGTGTCATCATTATTTCACATTCTTTCGTTACAGCATTTGATGCATGGAAAATCCACGAATCCCTGCTCTCACACTCTCTCCGGTACAGACACAGCTGGCTGTCTGAGACCATTGGAGTTAATCTGCCTAGGACAGCTGTGACATCTGGCACACACACACACACACATTTCACACACATTCTTTCATTTATTCCCTGCGTGACAGATCTCTAACTCTTGCTGTGTACTGTATGTCGGTGACAGCAGAGGTTAACTGCTGTCAGTAAAGTTGACTTTGTGCCTCTCTAAGCCTGTACAACTTTAACCTGCTCAATGTCACATCCAACAGGTTTGAAGCACCTTCAACAACAGTGTGCATCGGCTTTCAGACAGTCTAATCCCCCCCTTGTCTCGTCTATAAACAGATAGAAAGGTCTTGTTTGTGCCAGTCTAATTTCCTGCTCTGGGTCATGTGGTGATATATGTAGCCTACTGCTCTACTGCCCCCCCTGGAAACAGTGACACCTGAGAGCCTGTCCATGTTTTGTTCCCATAGTGACCGGTGTCACCCAACCGGGGCGTGTCTGAGGCGTGAGTGAGCTGTGTCATGCATAGCTGATTGGCATGTGTGTGTGTGTGTGTTGTGTGTGTGTGTGTGTGTGTGTGTGTGTGTGCATACACTTTGCATACTCTTACAGACATGGCGGACACACACACAGGCTGACTGAAAATGTCGCATGGAGCGTAGGGTGGCATGGTTAACCCTGAATCATCTCCACCTGTGAGAGGGTTTAAATACACCACTAGAAATAGTCAGCCTGACTAGTCTGAGAATAACTGGACAATCAGGACGCACAAAGCAAGAGGAACAAAGACACTGCAGGACAGATGAAGATTTTAGAGGCCTGCATTAAGGTGCAGTGTGTTGCAGAATATGGCAGAAACAATGTTTTCATTGGTGTATAATCGCCTGAAAATGAGAATTTAGAGTTTTGAATTGGTCTTTTATATCTACAGACACTGCAAGCACTCTTTCCTGGGGTCCACAATGTTTCTACCAAGCAGCAACCTGAAGTGAAGTGAAGCCAATGCAGAAGTGCTAAAGGCTGTAATTCCTCGAACATCCACTTGAGGCTGGCTACAGAAGTGAGTCAATCTCCATAAGCGTCCATGTTAAAATGTCCAACTTCACAGCAGAAATAAACATGTTTACAGCCTGGTTTTGGTCTCTATAGCTAAACTTACCCATTCATATTATATTAAGGCCTAAAGTTATGTATAATTAACAGGGCTTTGAGTGACAGACACCCAGGCGTCATTCGGCCCACCTCAGGTCTGCCAATGATCCACGTCTTTGCCGATTTTTAGATTAGCCGGGAAGCGGAAGAGGTAGGACTACCACCAACATGGTGGCGGCCAGTGCCACACATTCTGAGCTTCACAACGTCTCTTTGGAAACGTGCAGGTGACCTCATGCATACACTGTCCATTCTTTATACTGTCAGTGGTTTCTACAGTAGCCCTGAAAAGATCAGGAACACGTTTCGAAAGCTAGATGAACTTGTTGTTGAGTTGAGAATTAGTTTGATTTTTCCACAAGTGCAAAAGTAAAGATTTGAGTATGCTGTGTTTCTGAAAAAGACGGCTGAAAGAACAGTATTTGCATTTGTCAAGCCATTTGTCCTTTGATGAGTTGAGATTAAGTATTTTTTATGGAAACATTTGAAAAGTTGGCTGTGATGCTATTTATATTTTTCTTGCGCATATTTTTAACAATTTGGAGAAAATACTGCATTCTTTAAAGATTATTCTGAAAAGAGATGGTTGTAATGTTATTTATCTGGTGGCCTTTACTCATTTCCTCAAGTATCATATTGACACCAACATTTACAATATCCACAAACATCAACATCTGAAAAAGTTTGCTAAATACAACAAAGCAAACTTGTGCTTTAAACTTTGAAGCTCATAGGAAAATGTTTTATCTCTGTTAGATGTGTGTTATAGATATTTAAACTTTTCGAATCTTTTTTTTGTGGCTGCGGCAGGCACAAGAATGACTTGTGAGTAAGAAACATCCAGCCTCAACATCATTCACTGAAAGGATAACTGTGCACGTTTGGTGGGAAATTATCTGTGTATATTAATATCCTGAAAGCCACAAAAATAGGTCATAACTGTCTCTCTAATTTTATAAATGCTTATCATTTTG
This sequence comes from Argyrosomus regius, assembly GCA_946959425.1. Taxonomy (NCBI): domain Eukaryota; kingdom Metazoa; phylum Chordata; class Actinopteri; family Sciaenidae; genus Argyrosomus; species Argyrosomus regius. The sequence goes on from OX336883.1 coordinate 10,745,919, forward strand.
ATTTTTCTTGAACTGTATGTGGGACACTGACAGATCTGAACTGGGTGGATGGGAGACGAATGATGTACTTCTGTGGCCACAGAGGAAAGATGCAGCCCCAGGCGAACCATTTAACTTTGATAAAGACAGACAGACAAATACTTTGCTTTCCTGTCATGTTAAATCATTTATCTGGTGATTAGACTATCCACTTTGGTGAGTTGTTGTCTATTAAACATCACAGAAATCCAACATATCCTTAGTAAAGGGGGCGGCAGTAACTCAGTCCTAAGGGACTTGGCTTGGGAACCAGAGGGTGGCTGGTTCATGTCCATCATGGACCACAGTATGGAGTGTGGACTGGTAGCTGGCACTGCCAAGGTGCCACGAGCAAGGTACCCATAACTGCCCCCATCATTCCGCCATCTGTCTCCATGTGCATGTCTATGAGCCCTTTGTGTGTGTGGTTGTATTCCTCCTCAGGCCTACAGTATATATGTGACATTGACGGATCAAGCTTCTTCTAAATGTATGTTAAAGGATCAGTGTGTAAGATTTAGTGACCTTTAAATAATCAATCTTAAGTATGTTTTGTGGGGTTCTTTGTTTGTTTTGTTTTAACCAATGACAGTATGTAGAATGGACAGAGCATGAGTGATACGATGATATCACCTGTAGGTTTCTGAAGTGCTGTTTTAAAGCTGAAAATATGTGGCCCTGGCCGCCACCATGTTGGATGTACTGCTTCTTCCGCCTTTTGGCAAAGACGTGGATCATCGGTGGACCTAAGAATGACGCCTGGTTGCTCAAACAAGCCATCTGTAACGGCACCTAACTGTCAATCAAAGCAACCACACTGTTAATGCATAACTTTAAGCCTTAATATAACTTGAACGGGTGAGAAATTCACCAACTGTATAGTTATCATGAACAAGGAAATTAACTATAGAGACCAAAACTGTTTTTTGTACCAGCCAGGCTGTAAACATGTTTATTTCTGCTGTGAAGTTGGACATTTTAACATAGGTGCTTATGTAGATTGAGGCCCAAGGAATTACAGTTTATAACATTTCCGCACTTCTGCATCTATCCATCTGTGTCCTCCTACTCACCACAGCCTGTAAACATCCACACAAACACGAGCTGCACAACTTCTACATAAAAGTTAATTTTGTTGTACTTCAAACATCAATTTTCTCCAATCTGAGATGCTAGTTGGTGGGTAGCTATGCTAGGGACCAGCACCGTGATGAAAGTAGAAAAAAATAGGTCATAACGCAGCTCCACGGGCGGATCATGATTCACCCTCTCTCCACCACACTCAGGGCTTATAGACAGAGGCGTTTATAGCCGGACAGATGATGATGGTGGTGGGAGCACCACAAATGATAATCTCATCCGAGGCGATCAAGTGCTGGTACAGTACAGTGCAGTAGCATCTCGTGCGTGACTGTTGGTCCAGTTTCATAACCGTGGCAACCGGAATCCCCTCGCGCCTGAAAAAGGGGGCGTTACTCATGCTGGCGAGTAGAAAACAAGCTCCTAACCGTTAGAGAATAAACGGCCACTTTGTGGTTTCTACTGTATGATTGTGGTTTATTTTATTGCGTTGGTGGTGTTAAAAGTCCCTCACAGTGCTGGTTTGGGGTGTTAAATTTCACCAAGAGACACACATGTGCGAAACTTTTGACACGGTTGTCCACACATGCAGCCGTGAGCCGTCGTCCCAACACGGTAACACGACACTGCATCGTCCCCACAACAGGTGACGATACACCGGTGCTGTCGGGCTATGTATTTATATCCCCAGTATGTGACCGTATGGCCCATTTCTGTCCCCGCTGTGCTGTAGAAGCAGGCCCCCCCTCAGAGCCCCTCCGAAGCGGTCACTTCACTTACCTCTATCCATTTCTGAGCCTCCTGGCAGGCTGGTTCGGGATGGTTCGGCTCCAGCCGCTCTGAGTCGTCCCGCGGCGGGGAATTGTTATCTCGACCTGCTTCGGGGCTAGCCATCTCTGGGCTGGCCATTTAACGAGCACCGGAGAGTCTGTCTGATGACACGGTGTTAAGTGATATGTGATAAGACGTGTGGTGGTGCTCCCCTCCCCGCTCTGTCACTCCGTTATCCTTCTGTTCGGCTTTCTACGCCGCAACTCCTCGATGCGTTGCGTGGCCCCCTTTCGTGCTCCCCGTGAGCCTTGCTCAAACTGTAGCACGGAGATGGAGAAAAAAAGGCTCTGGCGACCCCGACGCTGCCTGCAACACGAACCAGGCGCTAAAAATAACGATTGTTGAACGCCACCGAACTGCGTGAGACTGACGCTGCTGCCGCGCAGTTTAGGGAACGTGAACGCGCAGGCAGGAATCTATGCGGGGGAGGTCGAGAGAGATAGAAAGAGATAGGAGAGAGAGAGAGGATGGGGGATTGCAATGGATGTCCCGTTATTTCACAGTTCCCATGAGTCAGCTGGAAGTGGCTGTTTGAGGAGGTTTGCTTCATGCTTACCTGAGCAATACAAAGTCTACTGGCTTCAAAATGGTGAGCAATTGAGCAAGAAAATGTCAAAAAAAAGTAGAGCTTCATTGCTCTGTGAGGGTCAATGAAACATAGTTTGAGGTAACATTTATCACAGGGACCCCAAATGAGAAACAACACCTTCAAATCTTCAAATCAGAGCCATATGGATGATTTTAAACTGAGGTTATATGAGCTCAGACACCAAAAAGCCTGAATGCCGCTTTAAAGCCTTCTCCACAAGGATGGATTACCAAACAGGCAACTACCCTGGGGGCCCTCAGACCCCTCAAGAGCCCCCAAAAGCCCCCAGGGCCTGTTTATTGTGTTGTTAATTTGATTAATTGTAAATTAGTTTGGGAGTATGCACCAACGCAGCACACTATAAACTGCATTTTTACTGTGCTTTCACTGTTATGTGTCAACGTTTAGTTTCAACTGATATTATGATTAAATGATGCATATTCCTAAATATAGTTGTGTTTAATCAAATTACCACAAACAAAGTGAAACATAGAATACACAGTTGTGTGCCCTGTACCCAATAAAGGTATAAAAATCTATATTTATTATTAGTCTGGTGGGGAAATAACACATTCTTTATTAATTTATAGATTTGTTAGCCTTAAAGGAGTCAAAGGAGTCTGGAATAAGCCTATAAGATATCTACAAAGAACATGTTTTTCATTGCAAAAACCCCTAAATGACCCTTCTACAACCCTGCCTTTGAGACAGCTTTTCTTTACTGCCATTGACTACAACTTACACAGCACAGAATCAATACCTCGTAAAGTCTTATAAACTGCATTTCATACACTGGCTAAAGAACGGCTTGGCAGTTATCAGTTCTGTTGTAAGTAATCAATGCTGTTGATAACAGTTGCGTACACGGTGGGGCTGATAGCTGCTGACCTTTAGTAATGGATGCAAATGTGACTCAAACAGAAGGTCAAACCTTTATTTTACCAAATCACCTGAGTAGAGAGGTAAAGCCTTCAACCAAAAGTCAACCAGGGCATACTAGTCTTGCCATATTTGCTCCCATGAGGACTACATCCCTGCTTCTGGAAGGATCTGTGCATGCCATCCTGTTTCAGAGTAGTGATGGCACTGCAGTTCTTTTTCATCATTTAGGTCAGTATCACACTGTGACTGCTCTTTTGCAACACAGAAAAAGGTCTTGTGTTGGTATCCACAGTGATGAGTCGAGTGACCAGACAATCTATCGACAGCTCTTCAGTCGTCCTCCTGTTTCAGCCCTTCACAGCTGAACTGCAGCCAAGAACAGTCAGGATGAGCCCCAAGCTGTGAGGGCCTGAGGACATTAAACACTTCAGCACCTCATGTGACAAAAGTATGAATGAGTGTCAGCTAAAATGCAGACTGGTGACAGGGGGAAGTCAAGCAAAAGATATAGACTGTTGGGTTTTAAAGCAAGAGCTAGAAAGGTTTAGGACTGCAACTAATATTTATTATGGATTAATCTGACTAGTATTTTCTGGATTAATCATTTTGTATATGAAGTATAAATTAAAAAAGGTAATTCACAATTTTCTAGAGCCCAAAAATATGCCTTTAACTTGCTTGTTTTGTCCAACAAAGCCCAGAACCTACAGATATTCAATAGACTTTTATAAGAAAAATAGCAGATAGATTGGCATTTTTGCTTGAAAAACGTCTTTAAAATATCACTTAGATATTTTAAATTCAACATAACTTACTGTAGAGTGGCTGTTGCAGATTAAAGGTGAACAAGCAGGGCCTCTATTTTTCTACTAACGGATACAAACCACATCAGGAGAGACATCCAAGTTTAATGGTTGCTTTATTGAATTCCCACAGCTGCATCACCAGTAGAACTACAGCAACAAAGTATTTAGAAAGTGCAGAAAGGTAAACAATTAGTGCACAGCCTAGACATAAAGTACTATCACCCTGCACTGAACGACAACAACCCAACATAGAGTAGCACTTTATTTTGATGGTCTTTATTGTGTTTGCAAGTTTTCTATTTTCTAATACTGTATTTGACTATTTGAGCCTTGGTAGATTGTTAACTGAAGAGCCATTTTCAAACAAAGTGCAAACATAATCAAGAGTATTCACTAATCTGTGGAAACTAAACAAAGAAGATGACAGCAATCCACAGCTGTAATTTTGCTCTTCTCAAAGAAATCCTTAGTTTTTCAGAGAAATGTCAGCGTGACACCAAAGAAGAGCACTCAAAAGGTTGCGTGCATGTTCCGAACAATGGTTAAATTATTCCTACGGATACATTTGGGCTGTTCTGAGGAATGTCAGATCCTTATAAACTCAACCACACAAACTGAAGGCAGTCAGAGACACAGACAAAACATTTCTCCGTAGAAGTTTTTCGCCTTTTCTGTCTCACTCTTCATTGGCACAAAAGGTATTTAAGCATTTAAGTTAGAAACAGATGCACCAATGATTACACACACAAAAAACAAACAAACAAATGCACACGTGCACACAAGCAGTGGTGAGATCTGACCTCATGTTTTACAGTTGTCCTTGCTGAATGATAAGTCACATAAAGAGGTTTGGACAAGCTTGTATCAGTTAGTGTCAGCAGAACAAAAGGTTTTGATGGTGTGATTGTGTGTACATGTGCTAAAGAATGCTTTGTTCATGAGATGAGAGTACAGTATGTGGAAACAACATGTGCTTTATAGTGCATAGTGTCTGCAGATATGTGTGTGTGTGTGTGTGTTCACAGGTCGTAATGGGTGCCTGCTGATTGTGTTTGTTGTGTGAACGCTCCAGGACATTTTGGTTTACGATGTGGTCGTGTGTCCTACTGAATATCTAACTTTGACAGAGAGCCACGGAGGAGAAACGGACCTCGCCTTGCTCTCTTTCCATGAATCCACGGCACACTTTGGCTGCATCCTGGGCATGTTTGAAAAGGGGAAAAAAGAAGAGTAGATATGTTTACTCTTATGCAATATTTTGATGTATTTTTACTCAGGTTTAATTCATTATTTTTGCTCCACTGTACATGAACTAGAAGCAATTTTTCAAATGGAAAACTGAAATTTGCAAAGTTATTGTAGGCAAATGGACTAGTTTAGTTTCAAGAAACTAAGCTAGTCCAGTTGCCTACAATAACCTTTATGGCTACAATCACCTGGATCTTCACATTTTCAATATTTAAGAGCATTTTACAGCTAATATTTCTGTTCTCCCCAGTAGGGCTGGCAATCACAAAATATTAATCCAGTAATATGAGGGTTGATGTCATGAAATGTAATTATTGTTAAATAGTTTAAATTGTGTCTTTATGTTTTTTAAGGCTGTTTCTTTGTCCATTTTCTGTAATAACATGACACACACATTCAATGATTACTTAAAAATGTCATGTATGAAGTAGTATCATTACATTTCACTGATATATAGATAATGTTATTTGGTCAAAATTATGAATAATTGATTATATGATATTATATTTTGCCAATATTGCCCAGTAGTACTACTTGAGTAGTTCTTCTTCCTTTAAATGAGATCCAATAAATCATCATAACATTTAATGTTGTTAATGTTTTATCACTAATGTATTTGGAGCCTCCTTGTTGTTTGATGTGATGATCTAAACAGTTGTATGAGTCATATTCATTATGTTTTTCATAGACAGCATATTTATGTTAAATATCTAATACCTAACAAACAGGCCTGATTTGAATGGCCTGAGGAGCGACAGTTCAAGTGTAAGGTGAACCATAACTGGCAGAAAATAGCATATCCAGCTATCCTTACATTAAGATTATTTTTGTAGACTGATATTTAATTTGTGTTTCAGACTGTTCTTTATAGTCCCAACTTTTTTATGAACCCTACTGGAGATGTGAGTGTGCGCATTAGCCGAGTTTATTGATTGAATCAAGATACTCAGGAGCGGCCACTCCCTAGTATTCCAGTTTGATACCATGACTCATCACAGACATGTTCATAAAGGAGCCTGGTTCTTGATAATATTTCAACATATCCAGAACTGACACAAAATCTTGATGACCATAATTTTACCTACCGCTATGAATGAGTCATCTTTGGTAGCTCCGTGTTTCACTGGTCCATTCATTTTCCCATCTTAAAAACAAGTAAGACAGTTAGGACTGCACAACATGAAAATACATACATGAAGATATCATGAGATAATATATGCTTACCAAATTCATAAAGCTGGCCATTTACATTGACAAAGGCAATAAAGTGGAAGTTGACTCTGTCGGCTTCCGGCTGTGAAAGTTGAGATAATTCAGAGTTCATGCTGTGATACAAAAAGACTTCATAAAACACAAACACAGCACTACATTCATCTTAAATACAGTGTGTCATCTCTCGGATACTCCGACACAGTGATGATGGTCAAACTCCCATCAGGCGGTCTATCTGAATGGATAAAAACAGATCAACAACCCTCCTTCATTACTACCTACTACCTAAATTACCGTCCTTTTCAGGTTGCCTGGGTTTAGTGAACTGGTGATGCTACCAGGAATAGAAATCATTTCAATGATACTGATGTTTAAATGTCATTTAACTGACCCCCAGAAAAGAGAAAAGGGGAGAGAGGGGAATGTGCATTTGGACAGAGAGGGGAAATGGAAACTTGAGCTTTTATATAATGTAATTATTGAGTCTAATTCTCAGGTTTGGTAGTTAAATGAATGGAAATAAAGTGCAGACTGGAATCTCTGAAATAGTGTCAAGGAAAGTCAGCTATCTCATATGAAAGAGTGAAAGGATATTAGATGACAGCTATCGGCAGTTGATACTGAGGTTAAGGATCTTACCCTACACTGGCCCTGCGATGCAACCTCATTGTGAGCATCACGGATTGCCTGGAGAAGAACAATTTAGAACATGTCAGTTTAACACAGCTAAAACAGATCATTATACTCAGGTTTGAGGTTTCAAAGGTTTAGAAACATAGTCTTAATAGCACATGCTGTAATAATATTCAAGATTTTTTAGAAGCCACTGTCAAAATGCTCTTGCTAGGACAAGGATTTAGAAGTGTCTGGCGCCCTCAAGTGGGCAAAACAAAATGTAGGTTATGCAATACTAACAGAAACATTCTAGAAATTAGGTGTTCACTTCAGGTTTATTTTTTTTAAACAGTATTTTTAGCTGAGTAGTCATAAAGTTATAGATCAAGTATAGGTCATTCAACTTACAATTTAGAGCTCATATTTTTATATAAGACAGTAACCATACAGACAGACGAAAGGAAATAAATACATGAAACATTGATTTGTTTTGGTTGTGAAGGAGATGCCTTGTTAACTGCTTCTGATATTTAGCTTATAGGTAATAAAATCTCACAGAAACTATAAAAGATACTTAAGCTTCTGATGATCACACAGCTCAATCTCCTTATTTTAAAATTCAAAATATAGCAGCTTCAAGAGTGAGAAGTTTTATCCTACCTGGTTCTGCTCCAGATGTTTGGCACGGTCATCGGCAGACATGTTTGCAGTCTCATCTAGAAACTTCTTCAGGACAGAGCCACTTGCTAAAAAAGCCCAAACACAGCACGGAGTTAATCAGAAAGAAATATCACTCATTCATGTTAAAAGAGCTCAAATCACAACAAGCCATACCAAACAACTGTATCGGCCACTAATCATCACGGAGTTATTTAAAAAAAAGGATTAATGGTAGTTCCATACATCTTTAAAATGCACTTCAATAAGGCTATCTATTTAATTTTAGCTTTAACGAAGATGGTGAAAGTTTGGCATTTTCACCTTAGTGAAATTTACATTAAAATAAATGTATGATTTGTAATTTGAATTATGATAGCAAAATATCTCAGCAAAGTAACTGCTGAGTCATTGATACTGGCCAACAATGTTCTGATTGTTTTATAAATTGAATATTTTGCCATATAAATTTTAGTATGCATTGCTTTGTACTTAGTATGATGACACCAGTTCTTATTTGATGTGCACTCACCAAACGCCGGCTTGCTTTTGTTGTTGGCCACAGCATGCAGCAGGGCGATGGTGCCACAGGAATTGACTGCTGTCTGCTTCAGGAAATAAACCTCAGAGTCTCCTGCAACCTTGTCTGCCTGCTGCTGCCTGAAAGACTCATGCTGCAGTACACGCACACACACACAGATCACGGTCACGGTCATCTGCCTATGAGAAAAGCCAATTTAATGATGCCACTTGAGCGCATGGATTAAGGTAACAATTGCAAACAGAAATTAACAGAACTGTGCAGTCTGTCCTCCTCCCGGGTTTTCACAGTTTTGAGAGGCGGTCCTGTGGCTCAGGCTCTCCCCATCTAGCGACACCGAAAGCTGCTCAACATCCTCCAGGATCTATACTCTTTATTTTAGTTTTTAGAATCTACATAGATTTGTATTTTTGTCAATTGCACACACAATTGTGCATACTGTACATACATTTGTGTCCTTGGATAGGGACCTCTCTTCCTGATGCTTCTTCCTTATTCCTTATCCAAATTCAGGGTCTCAGGACAAAGGGCGTTGTTTATTGTACAGACTGTAAAGCTCCTCGAAGCAAATTGTGATTCGTTATTCGAGCTAAATAAAACAGATGTTCATAAAGCACAAAAACAAAGAAAGTCTTTAGTTAGAGCTTCTCCATTTAATTAATTGTTATACATGTTTATTTCAGCTGTTGGACATGGGGATGAGGTCTAGTACCCAAGATCACAATACAAGTAAACCCTATCTGCGAATGCTCTGCAGTTTAATGTCAGTGCTTGACAAGATAATTAGACTTCATATTGAGTATTAAAAAAAAGGTACGCATCTGCTGACTCATCTCCTCCTTACCAACCCAGTCTCACCACCATACCCATCACATTACTCCCTCTCCATCCATGCCCTCCCTGCACCTCAGTCTCACCCCACCCCAGAGAGCCTGTATCAGTGACTCACCCCACCCTTGGTCCTTCCCTTCCAGGAAATAGCCTCCACCACCACCACCCTATTGTTATCACCTGTTGTGTCAGTGGGAAGAGCAGCATCAAGGCACAGCATGGTTTCGGGACGGCGGAGAGTTGCTCATCCTCCAGCCCGACCACATCAACAAAGCGCCAGCTTTCACCCACTCCCAGGGAGCTCATGAGCTGAAACACAACAGGCAGGAAAATAAACAAAACACGATGAATGAAAATGGGAGAGAAACAGCGGCACATACACAAATGATCCCCTCTGTCTGCGCTCAAAGATGCTGCGTTGTGTTGGCCCAGTCCGACCACACCCTTAAGCCCAGACACTGGAGACAGCACTGGGAATGATGCTGAGGACGTGAACGCCTCTCCTGCATCTCTTTTTAATAACACCTGCCACTTTTTATCTTAAAAAACAGTAGACAACATATAAACTACATATTGATAGTTGTGGCCTGTTAGCGTTTTAACCGTCGCCTCAGTAACTGCTCTAACTAGCTAGCCGTTGTAAAACTTACCTGACAGTTGAATCAAACAGTTAACCGTTACCAACATGTCGCCATTGCTTCAGCGTCTTAACGTTTGCTACTCACCATGTTCAGCATCTGAAACGACATAAACAGAGACGACAGGTGAGTTTGTTGACAGTGAAAACGTTACGGTGTTCAATAGAAGTTAAGAAAACACGGTTATTTCCCTCACCTCGGGGTTAATCTCCATCGGGGTCCACTCCATTTTGGCAATATTTTTGGCGTAACTGCGCAAGTTAAACGGTGATGTTGCGTTTGAGTTCTGACGGTTACTGTCAGTTGAAGTTACGGAGCGGCTCACCCCGACTTTATGCTGCCGGCCATACCACTTACCGGCAGACGGAGGGGGGTGCGGGTTCATATCAAATAACCGGTGGTGTACATATTCAACCGGCCTCATGAAAAATCACAGTGATTTAAACGCTACATTTTACTTGCTACACGGTTAGCTATGTTCTGACATCCTAAAAATACACATACCACCTTTAAAAAAAATAGATGTAAGTTAGATCACACCGCTAATGTGAGATTACTCTGGCTCTTTCTAGAAAGGAAGGAGTGACGTAGTGATAATTTCATAGCAATGGTGCTGCTTAATGAGTTTAATATTTGACTTTTTGGAGCCACTTTTTTTACTACATTGCTTACTGCAGTGCACAGGTCAGGACAATAATGTGACTTCTTTGTCCTCTGTTTATTCCATACAAGCTGCTGTTGCTGCTACTGGAAATGTACAACTAAATGTATGTGTAATGAAAGAAAACAGAACATAGAAACATGCATTTCTATGCAGAAAGTTCTTAACATTTTTGGCTTTTACCAGCCATTTTTGTAGTTGTCTTGTTTACAATCATAAACAGTTGTTTTAGCATAAAAATGTGGAGCTAAATAGCATGCAGTATGCTAATTAAACTGTCTGACTGTGTATAATGGGTTTTCAATCATATAATTATATATTTTTTGGGATCTGTATTGATCTATGGTGTGCTGCATGTAAAGCACATTGGTGGAACTGAAATTGTGCAGGACGTTATTTGTAAGGAAAAATGTTACATCGGTGTTTTTGTCATCATCACGTGTTTCTCAGTCCACCATGATCAGCAAGAACAGGACATACCACATAATATTACTGGAACTAATAGACTGCAGTTACCAAATGTAACTATAGTTCAAGGTGGCGCTATTGTACCAGTAAAGAGCAATATACTGGGTGGTTAATAACACTTTTGGCCTGACAAACTCAGAACACATATTTATTTTTAGATAGATAGATAGATGTGTGTATTATGTTGAGAAGCCTATGGAGCATCCATTTCTCTATAACCACCTCCAGGGGCTCCAGAGCAGTCGCCAGCACAGAGCCAGCCTTCCTAATCAGTTTGTTCAGTTTTTTAGTGTCACTGCTGCCCCAGCAGATGGCAGCAAAGAACATTGTACTCGCAACAACTGACCATTAGAACATTGAACATTAGAATGACATCCTGCTGCACACATTAAACCTGACCTGAGCTTCAGTTAGTACCATTTCTGGTTTCTGCCAGAGGGATTTTACTTTAATGTGTCTGTTTTCACAGGTTCTTGATTTATAAGCACTAGACTACATCCCTGCATAGGCACCTGATAGTTTATGTTGGTACAGGACAGTGACAGTAAGAAGAGAGTGAGAAGATTAGAGTGTGTACTCCCTATCTGTTTTATTTTAAGTCAGGGGTTCTTAAAGTTTTGATGATAGAGTGGCAATTTAGGGAGCTAGCATACTATTGAGGGCAACCTCAATCTCAATGACATTTAATGTAATGAATTAACCTGTTTGCACATAAGGCAGATCATTCAGTTGCCTGAGATCCAGTGAGAGCATTTTTTCCTGAAACCTGCTTTATTGCTCAACCATACAGTGTTTTTTTTTCTGTGGCAGTGCTTCCACGTCATTTTGAAACTGCTGAATTGACCCATCACTAGCTTTAGCTAACACAGCATTGATGAGAGGGAACATGCAACCATTAACCATCTAGGGGCGGCTGTGGCTCCGAGGTAGAGCGGGGTGTCCACTAATCAGAAGATCGGCTGTTCGATCCCCGGTTCGATCCCCTCCAGTCTGCATGTCGAAGTGTCCTTGGGCAAGATACTGAACCCCAAATTGCTCCCGAAGGCTGTGCCATCGGTGTGTGAATGTGTATGAATGGTTAGCTCCTAAAACTGATGAGCAGTTGGCACCTTGCATGGCATGCCATCAGTGTATGAATGTGTGTGAATGGGTGAATGAGATATGTCCTGTAAAGCGCTTTGAGTGGTCGGAAGACTAGAAAGGCGCTATATAAGTACAGTCCATTTACCATTAACCTTTTAAAAGTTGTCATTTCTAATCTGGTCTTGAATAGCATGACTTACAGTATACACTCATAATTATTTTGCGATTTGCGATATTTCTGGCATTAAAACAGCTAAATCCTCACAAAAGAAAAAGTAGCAGTTGTTTGCTTGTTCACAGTCAGACCATTAGCGACCAGGTTAAGGTGAGTGGCACCCCCAGAAATTTTCCTTATGATTGGTCAGATGGGGCCACTGATAATCTTGGTTTATACCCCCAGTTTACATTTGGGTTAAGGTTAGGTGAGACAGAATATTCCTCACCTGATGCAAGTAGTGTATTAAATGTAGGCAGATGAAAGTGAAAGCATTGATTATTTTTTTATTTTTTATTTTCTTACACTGAACACTCATGTAATGCCTGACATTCCCAGAAAAGGACACACTCTCCATGAGATTCTTTTGTGTTTCTTCTACTATTAAAGGTCTTCAAGGTATTAAAGGATAGATGGAACCTTAATGACCATAACTCAAAAGACTTTCCAAATATATTTGGACAGTGCAACATTTCTTTGACATGCATGGGGATATTAATTTGAAGTTATTCCTCAAGAAAATACTATTTTAAATGCGTCAATGGGCTGTGTTCATGGATTTCCACAACATTCATGTTTTATTCATGCAGGGTGGATTTTGAATCAGCCTGTGGGTTGATGGGAACCATACAGTGTTTTTTTTTCTGTGACAGTGCTTTCACCTCATTTCGAAACTGCTGAATTGACCCATCACTAGCTTTAGCTAAGACAGCATTAATGAGAGGGAACATGCGACCACTAACCTTTTAAAAGTTGTCATTTCTAATCTGGTCTTGAATAGCATGACTTACAGTATACACTCATAATCATTTTGCGATAGGGGAATTAAAACTCCCTTGTGTGTTTGTATTTCACAATCGTCTTGGGTGTCAATAAACTCAGGTTGCAGCAGTGGTGCCCTTGCATAGTGTCAGAGTTGGGGACTTATCTTTGTGGAACATTTGCACATGGGGAGGCGAGCTCTGGCATTAAAACAGCTAAATCCTCACAAAAGAAAAAGTAGCACCTGCTAGCTTGTTCACAGTCAGACCATTAGCGACCAGGTTAAGGTGAGTGGCACCCCCAGAAATTTTCCTTAGGGTTGGTCAGATGGGGCCACTGATAATCTTGGTTTATACCCCCAGTTTACATTTGGGTTAAGGTTAGGTGAGACAGAATATTCCTCACCTGATGCAAGTAGTGTATTAAATGTAGGCAGATGAAAGTGAAAGCATAGATTATTTATTTTTATTTATTTTCTTACACTGAACACTCATGTCATGCCTGACATTCCCAGAAAAGGACACACTCTCCATGAGATTCTTTTGTGTTTCTTCTACTATTAAAGGTCTTCAAGGTATTAAAGGATAGATGGAACCTTAATGACCATAACTCAAAAGACTTTCCAAATATATTTGGACAGTGCAACATTTCTTTGACATGCATGGGGATATTCATTTGAAGTTATTCCTCAAGAAAATACTATTTTAAATGCGTCAATGGGCTGTGTTCATGGATTTCCACAACATTCATGTTTTATTCATGCAGGGTGGATTTTGAATCAGCCTGTGGGTTGATGGGAACCATACAGTGTTTTTTTTTTCTGTGACAGTGCTTTCACCTCATTTCGAAACTGCTGAATTGACCCATCACTAGCTTTAGCTAAGACAGCATTAATTAGAGGGAACATGCGACCACTAACCTTTTAAAAGTTGTCATTTCTAATCTGGTCTTGAATAGCATGACTTACAGTATACACTCATAATTATTTTGCGATAGGGGAATTAAAACTCCCTTGTGTGTTTGTATTTCACAATCGTCTTGGGTGTCAATAAACTCAGGTTGCAGCAGTGGTGCCCTTGCATAGTGTCAGAGTTGGGGACTTGTCTTTGTGGAACATTTGCACATGGGGAGGCGAGCTCTGGCATTAAAACAGCTAAATCCTCACAAAAGTAGCACCTGCTAGCTTGTTCATAGTCAGACCATTAGCGACCAGGTTAAGGTGAGTGGTACCCCCAGAAATTTTCCTTATGGTTGGTCAGATGGGGCCACTGATAATCTTGGTTTATACCCCGAGTTTACATTTGGGTTAAGGTTAGGTGAGACAGAATATTCCTCACCTGATGCAAGTAGTGTATTAAATGTAGGCAGATGAAAGTGAAAGCATTGATTATTTATTTTTATTTATTTTCTTACACTGAACACTCATGTCATGCCTGACATTCCCAGAAAAGGACACACTCTCCATGAGATTCTTTTGTGTTTCTTCTACTATTAAAGGTCTTCAAGGTATTAAAGGATAGATGGAACCTTAATGACCATAACTCAAAAGACTTTCCAAATATATTTGGACAGTGCAACATTTCTTTGACATGCATGGGGATATTCATTTGAAGTTATTCCTCAAGAAAATACTATTTTAAATGCGTCAATGGGCTGTGTTCATGGATTTCCACAACATTCATGTTTTATTCATGCAGGGTGGATTTTGAATCAGCCTGTGGGTTGATGGGAACCATACAGTGTTTTTTTTTTATGTGACAGTGCTTTCACCTCATTTTGAAACTGCTGAATTGACCCATCACTAGCTTTAGCTAAGACAGCATTAATGAGAGGGAACATGCGACCACTAACCTTATAAAAGTTGTCATTTCTTATCTGGTCTTGAATAGCATGACTTACAGTATACACTCATAATTATTTTGCGATAGGGGAATTAAAACTCCCTTGTGTGTTTGTATTTCACAATCGTCTTGGGTGTCAATAAACTCAGGTTGCAGCAGTGGTGCCCTTGCATAGTGTCAGAGTTGGGGACTTGTCTTTGTGGAACATTTGCACATGGGGAGGCGAGCTCTGGCATTAAAACAGCTAAATCCTCACAAAAGTAGCACCTGCTAGCTTGTTCATAGTCAGACCATTAGCGACCAGGTTAAGGTGAGTGGCACCCCCAGAAATTTTCCTTATGGTTGGTCAGATTGGGCCACTGATAATCTTGGTTTATACCCACAGTCTACATTTGGGTTAAGGTTAGGTGAGACAGAATATACCTCACCTGATGCAAATAGTGTATTAAATGTAGGCTGAAAGTGAAATGTAGATGAAAGTGAAAGCATTGATTATTTATTATTATTTATTTTCTTACACTGAAAACTAATGTCATGCCTGACATTTCCAGAAAAGGACACACTCTCCATGAGATTCTTTTGTTTCTTCTACTATTAAAGGTCTTCAAGGTATTAAAGGCTATATCCTTTAATACTTTTTATGTTATGGTCATTAAGGTTTCATCTATAGATGAAACCTTAATGACCATAACTCAAAGGACTTCCCAAATATATTTGCATATATATATTTGCATTTCTTTGACATGCATGGGGATATTAATTTGAAGTTATTCCTCCTGAATCTGTTTTAATCAGAGGTGAAGATAAGACGATCCTAAAAGGTATTGATTATACATACCTGCAGGGTGAAGTCAGTGGCTTTGTCTGTATGTGTGCAAAAGAGAGAAACAGTCTGTGGGTTGATGGGTTCAGAGGTCAGACTGATATGGGTAGGTGTTGATTTATTATATATGTCTACATGCCAGCCTTTCTGTCTGGGTGTAGTATTTGTGGGATTGTTCAAAAGGGGACAACCAATAGTGAGGCAGTGGTCTGCAGAAAATTCAGCAGAAGAGGACAAGAGAGGCAAGAACTCTTTATTTCAGTTCTTCTTTTCTTTGATTACATTGCGGATGTGGATGAAGCAATCACAGAACAGAGGATGTTGATGTGCTGGGATCAACTCACAGGATATTCAGCTGCATCCTGGAAGACAAAATAATCATCAGACTCGTTGCTATGATCAAGATCTTTGCTCTTAAATCT
The DNA here is from genome assembly GCA_946959425.1 of Argyrosomus regius. Taxonomy (NCBI): domain Eukaryota; kingdom Metazoa; phylum Chordata; class Actinopteri; family Sciaenidae; genus Argyrosomus; species Argyrosomus regius. Next base: position 10,762,141 of record OX336883.1, read on the forward strand.
GACTGAAACTTGATGATGATTCTGATGCTCACAAGATAACTCACCTGTGGACAATGAAGCATAATTCACTTCACTGGACCTGAATTATCCTCTCCTAGATGTCAAAAAGGAAATTTTGACCTTTGACTTTTTTCCTGTGCACACTAGCATGCCTGTCCCATCAAAATTTGTGGATTTGAAGGGTGTGCCTCCTTTACTGGCCGGCTGGGAATGGAGCATGGTGGTGTACCTTTGTCTGTTTGTCTCACTCAGCGTGCTGTTAGCTCTGTTTCTCTGGTTCTTACTTCAACAATCACAACGCTACAGATACAGAAAATGGTGATGCACTAAGACTTACACGTACCAGTTTATGTGCGTGTGCTTGGACACCTGTGAATGTGTGTGTTTTATGGACTCTGTAACATTTCAAATATTAAATCTACTTTGTAGCATAATGTTTGAAACATTTCACACCTCTGTACGTGATAACAAATAATATTGAAGTAGAACAAGGTTTTCAGAGCAGTGTTTCTCTTTTCATTTATAACTGCTCTGATGTGTACTGACTGTAAAACTGTACTCATCAATATTTTTGTATTAACAATGGACCAAATGTGTGTAATGTGAAAGGTGTTACTGTCAGTGATGAAAGCACGGACATGATGATAAACTTTGTAATTCTCTTTTGTTCTGTGGAGTACCTAATGTGTTACAACTCATTGTTTTGGTTTTATTGTCCTTTAATCATTGCTAAAAGCTATTCTTTAGCCAAAAGTCTCAGATAAACCCACTGTATGTGTCTGTATATGTAACAGACAGAAAATTAGCAACTATAGCTGGTGAACATAATGAAGCATTTAATGGAGCATAAGCAGAAAGGATGTGGGGGAGACTGGAAAAAAAAAACCCAACTAAATATATACACCTGTACATGTTCACACATCCACACATTACTGTTGAACTTACTGCATACTTAACTTAGCTTATTTTACTTTAAAGAGTCATGTGTGGTCACATTTTGTTCTTCCTTTGAGACAGATTATGACATAACTAATTATGACATAACATAATAATAATAAGAGAGAATTTTCATCTTTTTCCACTGTCACAAAGTGCCAATACAGCTTTAATTCAACAGAAGGTGGATGTTTAGTAGCTACCACAGAAAATATAGAATCAACTTTATTTTGCAAGGTGCATCTCTCTTTCTTGACCCCACATTGATTTGCAAATACTAAATGGTAATGCTCAATAATTACTTGGGAATCAAAATGAACAACGTCTCCATGGAAACCCCTTAGGTGACAAGTGATTTGTCAGGTGATACTCACCTATGCCTTCTGTTCATACGTCCTATACCTGAAACGATCAAACTTCTGTTGATTTTTTACTGACTTCATGTTCACAGAATCATCTGAAACAATATTTCCCAGAGTGCTTCAGGAACAGGGTTGTACCAGAGCACGTGTGCACCGGAGTGTGGCCCACCCACACGTGCATCCACACACGCACATGCACATCGGAGAGTATTATATATAGGGTTGGTGCTTGTCTGGTCTTCTTCACTTCCTCTCTTCTGCCTCTGCCGGGTCTCTCTGTCTGCTCACCAAGCTCCATCTGACAGCTGCAACTCTTCGGTAAGTTTGTCGATCACTTCAAATTCCAGATATGTTCGTGAGACGGAACAGACCACCGGGGTCTACCTGGAGACAAAAGAGGGACGCGTCTGGTCTACGGAAGATTGACAGATACACCAGACAGGAGAGTAGATAAAATCAGGATCTAAACTAAAAAAGAAGTTAACTGCAGATGTTTGAAGTAAAAACATCTGGAGTTTGCTAAATAACCTTTTCCTCTCTCCAACAGATTTTTCTTTCCCGTGAATAAACCTCCAAGACCGTCAAAATGGTGAGTTCACAGATTTTTCAGTTGTCATCCTGAAGAAACATGACAAACAAGCAAACAAACAAGGTCCCTTGGTGCGTTGGGAGAGTGAAAGTGTAAGCATTACACTATACTGCATTCAGCCGTCCTTGGTGAAGTTCACCGAGCAAAGGGAACCAGTCCTATTCCCTCCACACTCTTAGAGTATTACAGGATGTGCCACTCCATACCTGTTGTTGTCTCCGGTCCACACAGAAAACATTTTGTCAAAAGGCGCAGAAATCTAACTAACCTCCGGCCTCTAAAACAGTCCTCACACACTGTTTCCTCCTTTTCCATGGGCTTATGGAACTGCCAATCCGCAGTTAACAAAACCGATTTTATTTCGGCTTACACCAACCACCTTTCTCTTGAGCTCCTTGCTCTCACTGAGGCTTGGATCAAACCAGATCAAACCCCCCGTCCTTCTGGTCGAGGAGGAGGGACTGGCCTGCTAATTTCCAACAAATGGAAATTGGCAACCCTCTGCTCCTCCATCAATGGTTACGTTCCGCCACAACCTCCGTAACTTATCTCCAACCTACTTCTCCTCTATTGTTACCTCTGCTTTACCTCCACTCAGCACATTCTCCTCTCTGAAGGTTAATGATGCCACTGAGTCACTCTGCTCTACTCTGAACTCATGTCTGAACAAGCTGTGTCCTTTATCTACAAGGCCTGCTTGCACCAAACTCAGAGCTGCCGAAAGAAAATGGCTCAAATCCAAACTAGCCGATGACCTCAAAGGCTACCAGACACTTTTATCGTCTTTTTCAACCAGCGTCACTGCTGCAAAGACTGCTTTTTACAACGACAAAATCAATAGTGTCAATGACACCTGGAAACTTTTCTCCACCTTCAAATCACTACTCAACCCTCCGCCTCCTCCTCCTACCAGCCTTACCGCTGATATCTTTGTATCATTCTTTGCAGGCAAAGTGGCAGCAATCAGCAGCCAATTCTCTGACCAGCTCACTCCCTACCCGACTCCTAACACTGTGACATGTAGCAGTCCTACTACATGTCTCTCTCCATCCCAGCTGGGCAGCACCGAATCAGCTGCTGCACTTTCGCAACCTCGCACATTTGCTTTCGCTTTTTTTTCTGTCTTAACACTCCTCTCTGAAAGTGAGGTATCCAAACTGTTGACATGTAGCCATCCTACTACATGCTCGTTGGCCCCTATACCAACAAACCTACTTCAATCAATTAGCCCAACCATCACTCCAGCTATCACACGTGATAAATGAGTCACTTGACCTCTGGCACTTTTCCCACCGCATTCAAAGCAGCTCAAGTAACGCCTCTACTCAAGAAACCCTCTCTCAACCCTGCTCAGGTCGAGAACTATCATCCTGTCTCACTTCTTCCTTTTTTATCCAAAACTATTGAACGGGGGGTCGCTAAGCAACTCTCAGAATTCCTCCTACAGAACAATCTTCTTGATCCGAATCAATCTGGTTTCAAGAGCGGTCACTCGACTGAAACTGCTCTAGAAGCAAGAGCAGCAGCACAGTCCTCTGTCCTCATTCTACTTGACTTATCACCTGCCTTTGACACAGTTAACCATCGCATCCTCCTCTCTATTCTCTCAAACATGGGCATCTCTGGCTTGGCTCTTTCCTGGTTTGAATCTTACCTGACAGGGCGCTCATTCAGTGTATCCTGGCTTGGACAGTTATCCATTTCGCATCACCTCACCACAGGGGTGCCCCAGGGCTCAGTGCTGGGGCCCCTACTATTCACTATCTACACCACTCAGGTACTGGCATGGTGTTAGACTGGAAGTGTTCCGTGTCTGCAAGCTCCATTAGAAATAATTTGCATTAGGTGATGTGCAGTATATTGTACTGTATCTGTATATTGCAGTTCTGCTGCCTGACAGAACATATAACCCTGGAAAATCTAAGCCATAACAGTCCTCCTCTGTACATTTTTCTTCCATGCTTCAGGCCAGCAGAGGAACTGTGAAAGCAAGTGGAAACTTCAACACCAGAGCAGATGCTGAGGTTCTGTACAAGGCCATGAAAGGGCTGGGTAAGATACATGTGTGTGTGTATATCTGCTGTCAGCACTGTGTCATCTGATACACTAAAGGCGTGTCAGTCTGTAGTAAAACTCCAACCGACCAATGAGAGAGTGTTTTCTGGGAAGTTCCTCTCTTAACAAACACTGTAGTAATCATCATAAACTGTAGTCTGTGTGGAGCTCCACCCAGACGGCAGTGAGACATGAACACACGAGCAGAGATGAAACCTGAGTCACTGCGAGCGAACACGTCTGCTGACCTCGACCGCAGGCTGTAATTATGTGGAGGGAAATAATTGGAAACAAGAGTCCACCTATCCAGAGCTTGCTCACTGTTATGTAATATATGTAGCATGTGTAGCATGCTTGGCTGAGTAACCATGGTGCTTGTTGCCGTAGGGACCGATGAGGATGCCATCCTGCAGCTGTTGACGGCTCGCAGCAACACCCAGAGGCAGGAGATCAAGGCCATCTACAAGACTCAGTATGGAAAGGTGGGACCTCCTTAAAAGCTGTTAAACTGTATGCAGCCCATTGCTTTTTCCAAGAATTTAGCATCTTTGTAGACTTGATGTAACATGCACACTTTCTGTGCCGTGTGGTCTTTCAGATTTAATCTGGAATAGCTGGTTTATCATGTTGTGATTAGATGTAATCTAGCCTGTGCACACCAAGTGGTTCACTAAAGTAAATAACACTCAACACTCAAAATACTTGCATCAAAAATCAAGGATTTAAATTAAATATATCACTATAACTCTAACATTTGTATTTCAATAATTATAATTACTGACATGTAATGATTTTAAACAGGTGCACACCATTTCTCCAGAAACAGCAGCGCTGAACAAAAAAGGAAATAAAAAACTTATATGAAAATACTCCACTTCTATCTGCACCTCTCTTCTGCTAACATACAATTAGCTAAAAACTCCTTTAAGTAATGAAAACAACACTTAACTGGATTTACCCCGAGCTGCACACTTGAAGAAATAGTCTGACATTTTGGGAGATACACTTCTTGCCAAGAGTTAGATGAGAAGTCTGATATCACTCTTATGTTTGTACAGTAAATATGAAGCCACAGCCAGCAGCCGGCTAGCCGACAGAGAACTTTGAAGGTGCTGATAGTTTGATTTTATTACCTTTGGACAGAGCCAGGCTAGCTGCTTCCCCTTATTTTCAGTTTATATGCACAGCTAAGCTAACTAGTTCCTCAAAGGTTTAACTATTCCTTTAAGACAAGAAGCAGAAAACTTTGTGATGCTACAGCAAACAGAACAAGCAACTCTAGCCACCAACAGTAGTAGTGTAGATTATTAGTGTTGTACTTAATTTTATGCATGAAACGTTATAAAAACTTCTGTCTCTACTGTCTACTGTCTCCATGACAGGATCTGATCGATGACCTGAAGGGAGAGCTGGGTGGCAAATTTGAGACAGTGATCGTGGCTCTCATGACTCCACCCCTCGCTTATGATGTGATGTTGCTCCGCAAAGCCATCATGGTAAGTGCTGCAGCTGTCAGATATGAGGCTGATAAAGACCCTTATGTACTCTAGATGAGAGTTAAGCACACAGACAGACATGTTAGCAGTCAGAGCAGCTGGAAACTCAAACGTAGTTTCATCTGACGTTTCTCTCTTTGACCTGTAGGGGGCAGGAACAGATGAGAAGGTGCTGGTGGAGATCCTCGCCTCCAGAACATGTCAGCAGGTGAAGGACATCGTCGCTGCTTATAGAAAAGGTAACACACACACACACACACACACACACACACACACTAATACTGCGTGATGGACTGACCAGTTTAAAAAGGATGTTTATATTGTACAAATTCTTGTTTACATGCAGTTTAATTCATTGTGAGGTGGGTTTGTTTATCTCTGGAAAATGTCCCGTTAAGCTTTTTAGTCCAAGATACTGAACTCCAATGGCGCAGCCTTGTGAAATATGTGTGTGTGAATGAGATATGTAGTGTAAAAGTGCCTTGAGGGCTCAGAGTACTAGAAAGGTGCTATGTAATTACAGTCCATACAGTCTATTTAGCTAACAGCAGCTATAGTTTGCAGCAGTTTACTTTACTCACAGAGAGTTGAGGTGGCTAGTGGACATCAGAGGGAAAACCAGAAAACATTTGCTCCATAAAATCAGTGAAACAGTTGGTGGTGTGTGTTTTTGTGTCGCACAGTGTTAAGTACTTGTTGTGGGCGATTCTATCTGGAGCACAAAGTTACATAGTGTAGGCGTACAGGGCAAAGAGTGGGAATGAAAGAGACACCATTCATCTGATTACAAGTTAGAGTAGCATCAACATGATTTAAAAGCTGTTGTTTTATGGTAGGAAAGTTACATAATGTTGCTTTAACGTGTGTTCCTCAGAGTATGGCGTTGACCTGGAGGAGGACATCTGTGGTGACACTTCAGGTCACTTCAAGAGGCTTCTGGTTATTTTGCTGCAGGTAAATGTCTCCTCTCCTCTCCTCTCCTCATCCTCTCCTCTCCTCTCCTCTCCTCTCCTCTCCTCTCTAACAGAAATGTTTTGTCTCTCCTCAGGCGAGCAGGGAGACGGGGATCCAGTGGGGAAAAATCGATAATGATGCTCAGGTGAGTCAGCTGTTTATTGAGGGTCAGTAAATATTTCTGCTTCTCTCCATCAATGGTGTCTTTGTCTCTTTGCCTGAGGATGTGACTGTCACGTGTTTGAAGATTTAATACTGGCCTTTGAAGCCTGTTTATGTATGTGTGCTTTGAAGGGGAGGGTTGTAGTTTGTACAGCTACTCTGTTTGTTTCTGTCTAGTGGAGGAAGAGGGTAATATTTCCAATAACATTTCTTGGTTAAATTAAAAAAAAGCTGAAAAGGTAGAAATATACTGTGAAGGGGTAAGATATGAGTAAATTATCTTCACCACTTAAAGTATAACAGTGAGATAAATTAAAGTACAATTTCCTGCTGGTGGAGTAGAAGAATGAAATAACACAAAATGGAAGTACTTATGTGCAGTACTTGAGATACTTTTCCACCACTGACTCGTAAATTGTTTGCTTCTCTGATTTTGAAGGACAAACTATGTGTGATGTGTTGTTTCTGTGGTCGTAGGCCCTCTTCAAGGCAGGAGAGGAGAAGTTTGGCACTGACGAACAAGCATTTGTCACCATCCTGGGAAACCGCAGTGCAGAACATCTTAGGAAAGGTTTGTCTGTGATTGTCTGAGAGTTGATGGTTGCAGTGAGCGCCTCTGTAATTGTCTTAAGAGTTTCACATGACAGCCACACTCACTCTGAACCACCCGTGTGTTTCAGTATTTGACGCTTACATGAAGATTGCTGGATACTCGATGGAGGAGAGCATTAAGAGGGAAACATCTGGAGATCTGAAGGATCTGCTTCTGGCCGTTGGTACGAAACTACACAACTCCGTCCTGCAGATTGTTTCCGTTGTCAGAGTTTTTTCAAACATTGACGTCTCTTCTGTTTTTCTTTTAAAGTGAAGTGTGCCAGGAGCGTTCCAGAATATTTTGCTGAGACTCTGTACTACGCAATGAAGGTAAGACGGCAAAGATGTCTGAACTGATCAACCAAATATAATTAATGCTACATGCTACTAGCCACTGTAAAATCACTTGTAATAACACAACAAATGCCAGTAAAATGCAATCAATAACTGTCTACATCAGACATTTCCTTCAGGAGTTATAGTAAAGACTGAAAACAGCTAAAAGAGTAAACATTGGCCTGAAACACGACTCCAAATGAATGATAATGTTGCTCTATAAACACTGAATGTGTAAATAAGCAGCTGTTTGCTAACATGAATGCTATATCAACTGAAAAGGTGACGATATGTCAGTGTTGTATTCACATGTGTGTTGTGTCAACATGCTTCTGCTTCTCCTACTGAGAGTAGCCACATTTGTTTTTCAGGTTTAAACTATATACAAAATGGCCAAATGTTTTACGATTGATGACTGTAATTTGCACGTACACTGTTTCTAAATATTTACTTTAGTGTGTGCTCTCAGATAATTGTTATACATTTATGTGGCATCCAGTCGTCATTTGTTTGTGTGTTTGTTTCAGGGTTTAGGAACTGATGACAACACCCTGATCAGAGTGATGGTGAGCCGCAGTGAGGTGGACATGTTGGACATCAGAGCTGTTTTCAGTAGGAAGTTTGGCTGCACTCTGTTTAACATGATCCAGGTACACACACACACACACATTAATAAACAAATAGACAACACTACACACTTACACACCTTTACACAAGTTGCCATACTGCCCTCTAATGGCAGGCAACAGTAACTACAGAAGCAGTGAAGGGATAGGGATTAAACGTATCTCTGTGTTGGTAAGTGTCACATCTGTCTTGTCAATATTCACAGTGAAATCAGGTTAATACATTTAAATATGAGGCTTATATGCAGCTTAACAACATTAAATCATATGAATTCCAATATTAGAGTTTCTGAGCAATGGGCAGTCTCCTGAAGTTGTTTGTCTGTGACAGAGAGCAAATGAAACCCACAGAAATGTTCTTGGAAATTGCATAATTTCACGGCATAATAATAATAATGTTATCAGAAAGTCTGACTCCAGTCTCAGCTCGTTTTTTTTACCAAACATGTAGTCTGACTGTGTTTTTGCTTTCTAGGGCGACATATGAATCTTTTTAATCTCTTCCTTTAAATTATGCCTGTGTTTGTGTTACAGGACGATACCAGTGGTGACTACAGAAAGACCTTGCTGTTGCTCTGCGGTAGAGATTAAGTGTGACCATGGCAACGAGCAATACAACAGGAACCACACCTGAAGCGCCTCTTTCTCCCTTAAGGCATCCTGGGGACATTTCGTGCCACTCTGTTGTTTATTTTGGCTGTGTTGAATGAAGATAGCTCAAATTTGCCAATTAATTAATTTTTTTTTAAATAAAAAAAAAAAAATTGCAATCACATTACTTTAATTAAGCTAAGCTACAAAAACCCATCCTCAATAGTTCCTAGCGCCAAAAACTGCCCCATTGAAACCCATTAAAACTATTTTTGATCCCACGTTTATCCTAACATAAACTCATGCATTTCTTTATGTTAAGATTTCATTTTGGACACCTGGCTTTCAGTTTGTAATTTTTATATTTGTCCATCAGGTGGCGCCACTTTTACCCATTCAAAGCATGCAGCAAACTGTTTTCTGCAAGGCAAGTGTGTGTGCTATTGATGTTGGATAATGGTGTGTGTGTGTACTCATTGTAATGTATTTTATGGAAATAATTTTTGTTTTTCTGTTTTTTTGGATAAAAAACAGCGGAGTTATGTAAACATATTGGCATTTAAAGGGTTAAAAAACAAAAACATATGATTAATATTTGATATGTATATTTCAGGCTGAAGTAGTTCTAAAAGACTGACGTGTTTAAAGTAGAAAAAATATGAATATATACTATTTTTATAGCACTTTTTTGGGAAGGAGCCACGTTTTGGCGCAAGGACCTTTTAAGGAGTAAAAAAGTTAATCCCCCTTGAGGGTTGAGTTAACCCTTTGGGTCGTCTCGGCTCACTGAAAGCTCACAACGGCCCATCAGGTCTTTCTAAACTATAATTCCAAACAAATACTCTTTGAAAGGTAGCTAACATTTTGTTCGTGTGCGCATTAATGCCGCTTTTGGTCGACTAACATGATTAATGTTTTATTATTCGTTTGTAATGCAAAAACGTCAGACCACAATTTTTTGTTTGCACTTTGTATGGCAGAATCAATATATGCAAGAATAAACATTTCAGCTGATGAAGTACAATGATAAAATTTGTCTTTTATCTGTGTCTGAGTACCAATCCTGTCCTGCAGTAAACAAGTACAAGTACTGTATAGTATCTGTTGAACATGCACTGTCCTTTCGTAGTCCATAGAGGGAGATATAGTAGCTTTAATAGAGAGGTTGTGGAGTCACCTCATGTCATCATTAGTAGACAGAGGTGGACAGTATAGTACATTTCTATCTCTATTAGAATATTTCTCCTTTCATCATTTTAATTCACTCAAAAAACTTTAATCTGATCACCTTGCTTTTTCAGTCAGCGGTATATTTAAATAAAGTCACCCAAAAACTACAATAAGCTTTTTTTGGGGGAGCTGTGTGTGGAAGAGGCATATTGATAATGATGAAACAAAACTGTTGCTGTTCCTGTTCATACATAGATAGATAGACAGACATGTTAAACAACACAGCATAACCACAAAAATAAACATTCAGCACAGCACATTTCTCCTACCCATATTTCATTCATATAGCTCTCAGCAAATGGGGGTTACCGGGGTGTTTTGTTAAGAGATGTCATGGCAGAAGGGAACAACATAACAAAACGCCTGCCACAGCATGCCTGTTTAATGGCCAGGGATGTATAGATGGCATGTAATGGCTTTACTGTTGAGAGGTCTGAGAGGTTGGGGGTGGGTAGACCAATGATCTTGGAGGCATGGTGTGTGATGTGTGTAAGTTTGTTCTTATTGACAAACTCAGAACACATATTTATTTTTAGATAGATAGATGGATGATAGATGATAGACTCTACAACTGAATCTGTTCTGCTGCTTGATCAGGAGGTCATATAGTGGATGTGTGCCACTGTCTATTATGTTGAGAAGTCTATAGAGCATCCATCTCTCTATAACCACCTCCAGGGGCTCCAGAGCAGTCACCAGCACAGAGCCAGCCTTCCTAATCAGTTTGTTCAGTTTTTTAGTGTCACTGCTGCCCCAGCAGATGGCAGCAAAGAACATTGTACTCGCAACAACTGACCATTAGAACATTGAACATTAGAACAACGTCCTGCTGCACACATTAAACCTGACCTGAGCTTCAGTTAGTACCATTTCTGGTTTCTGCGAGAGGGATTTTACTTTAATGTGTCTGTTTTCACAGTTTCTTGATTTATAAGCACTAGTCTACATCCCTGCATAGGCACCTGATAGTTCATGTTGGTACAGGACAGTGACAGTAAGAAGAGATGTCCACAACATTCATGTTTTATTCATGCAGGGTGGACTTTGAATCTGTTTTAATCAGAGGTGAAGATAAGACAATCCCAAAAGGTATTGATTATACCTGCAGGGTGAAGTCAGTGGCTTTGTTTGGATGTGTGTAAAAGAGAGAAACAGGGTTCAGAGGTCAGACTGCTATGTGTAGGTGTTGATTTATTATATATATATATATATATATATATATATATATATATATATATATATATATACATTTAGTCATTTAGCAGACACTTTTATCCAAAGCGACTTACAGAGAAGGGAAAAATCAAAGTACAGTGCGATAGGGGTAGCTTTCTCATGTATTGTATTTGTGGGATTGTTCTAAAGGGGACAAGCAATAGTGAGGCAGTGGTCTGCAGAAAATTCAGCAGAAGGGGACAAGAGAGACGAGAAATCTTTATTCCATTTCTTCTTTTCTTTGATTACATTGCACGCACACACACACACACACACACACACACACACACACACAGAGTGATGCTGATGCGCCACCGACAGCGGGAAGCTTAAGGTGAGTACTGTCACAACAACAAAATGTTCAGGTCATTGTTAACTTACTGAAACTAAATGTCTATTTTTTCACCTTAATGTGTATATATATGTGTATAGATTGATGGTGAAATGTAGGCTAAATAAGTTACCAATATGTGAATTGATGTGAGATATACATAAGTAGGTTATAAATTGATAATATGTGTTATACCAATGGTGCGAGGTAAATACAAATGGGGGCGGGGCGATGCAAAGCATGGGGCGGGGCTATGCAAAGCAAGACGGGGGCAGGGCCAGAGATCAATTTTAAAATCATTAATATAAAACCTGAATCAATGAAACTCCAGTCCATGTTTTCACTGATACAGGCACTTTCTTGCATACCGCGCATACAAACACACACGCACAGAGATTAAATTAAACGGCCAGAGATTAAATTGGGCCGGTAAATACAAATGGGGGCGGGGCGATGCAAAGCATGGGGCGGGGCTATGCAAAGCAAGACGGGGCGGGGCGATGCAAAGAAAGACGGGGGCGGGACAATACATAGCAAGACGGGGCGGGGCAATACATAGCAAGGCGGGGCGGGGCAATACATAGCAAGACGGGCGGGGCCATGCAAAGCAAAGCATGGGGCGGGGCGATGCAAAACAAGACGGGGGCGGGGCTATGCAAAGCAAGACTGGGGCGGGGCGATACAAAGCAAGACGGGGGCGGGGCCATGCAAAGCAAAGCATGGGGCGGGGCGATGCAAAACAAGACGGGGGCGGGGCGATACAAAGTAAGACGGGGGCGGGGCGATACGGGGGCGGGGCGATACAAAGCAAGACAAGGGCAGGGCAATAAAAAGCAAGACGGGGCGGGGCCAGAGATTAAATTGGGCCGGAGCCCTCTGTAGCTCAGCTCCGCCTCCTCACCTCGGCAGTACAGCCAGCAGGAGCTGAGCTCCCTCTGGTGTTTATAATAATCATGGGCGTAGCTACCACTATACGATTTTTAAAAATCATTAATATAAAACCTGAATCAATGAAACTCAAGTCCATGTTTTCACTGATACAGGCACTTTCTTGCATACCGCGCATACAAACACGCACGCACACATGCACGCACGCACACACACACACACACACACACACACACAGAGTGATGCTGATGCGCCACCGACAGCGGGAAGCTTAAGGTGAGTACTGTCACAACAACAAAATGTTCAGGTCATTGTTAACTTACTGAAACTAAATGTCTATTTTTTCACCTTAATGTTTTTGTGACAAAGTCACAGAAACATAAAATGTCAGTTATAAAATCGTTCAGTTAACTAACTGTTAAGAAGCGCTAATACTACGTTTTACAAGTAGTATTAGTTTTACAAATTGCAGTGTAGATTGATGGTGAAATGTAGGATAAATAAGTTACCAATATGTGAATTGGCGATACAAAGTAAGACGGGGTATTAAATCATTAATACAAAACGTGAATCAATGAAACTCCAGTCCATGTTTTCACTGATACAGGCACTTTCTTGCATACCGCACATACAAACATGCATGCACACACGCACGCAAACACACACACACACACACACACACACTCACACACAGAGTGATGCTGATGCGCCACCGACAGCGGGAAGCTTAAGGTGAGTACTGTCACAACAACAAAATGTTCAGGTAACTGAAACTAAATGTCTATTTTTATATATATGTGTATAGATTGATGGTGAAATGTAGGCTAAATAAGTTACCAATATGTGAATTGATGTGAGATATACATAAGTAGGTTATAAATTATCTACCAGTATACGATTTTTTAAAATCATTAATATAAAACCTGAATCAATGAAACTCCAGTCCATGTTTTCACTGATACAGGCACTTTCTTGCATACCGCGCATACAAACACACACGCACAGAGATTAAATTAAACGGCCAGAGATTAAATTGGGCCGGTAAATACAAATGGGGGCGGGGCGATGCAAAGCATGGGGCGGGGCTATGCAAAGCAAGACGGGGCGGGGCGATGCAAAGAAAGACGGGGGCGGGACAATACATAGCAAGACGGGGGGCGGGGCAATACATAGCAAGGCGGGGCGGGGCAATACATAGCAAGACGGGGCGGGGCCATGCAAAGCAAAGCATGGGGCGGGGCGATGCAAAACAAGACGGGGGCGGGGCTATGCAAAGCAAGACTGGGGCGGGGCGATACAAAGCAAGACGGGGGCGGGGCCATGCAAAGCAAAGCATGGGGCGGGGCGATGCAAAACAAGACGGGGGCGGGGCGATACAAAGTAAGATGGGGGCGGGGCGATACAAAGCAAGACAAGGGCAGGGCAATAAAAAGCAAGACGGGGCGGGGCCAGAGATTAAATTGGGCCGGAGCCCTCTGTAGCTCAGCTCCGCCTCCTCACCTCGGCAGTACAGCCAGCAGGAGCTGAGCTCCCTCAGCTTCGGTGTTTATAATAATCATAGGCGTAGCTACCAGTATACGATTTTTTAAAATCATTAATATAAAACCTGAATCAATGAAACTCCAGTCCATGTTTTCACTGATACAGGCACTTTCATGCATACCGCGCATACAAACACACACGCACAGAGATTAAATTAAACGGCCAGAGATTAAATTGGGCCGGTAAATACAAATGGGGGCGGGGCGATGCAAAGCATGGGGCGGGGCTATGCAAAGCAAGACGGGGCGGGACAATACATAGCAAGACGGGGCGGGGCAATACATAGCAAGACGGGGGCGGGGCAATACATAGCAAGACGGGGCGGGGCCATGCAAAGCAAAGCATGGGGCGGGGCGATGCAAAACAAGACGGGGGCGGGGCTATGCAAAGCAAGACTGGGGCGGGGCGATACAAAGCAAGACGGGGCGGGGCCATGCAAAGCAAAGCATGGGGCGGGCGATGCAAAACAAGACGGGGCGGGGCGATACAAAGTAAGACGGGGGCGGGGCGTACGGGGGCGGGGCGATACAAAGCAAGACAAGGGCAGGGCAATAAAAAGCAAGACGGGGCGGGGCCAGAGATTAAATTGGGCCGGAGCCCTCTGTAGCTCAGCTCCGCCTCCTCACCTCGGCAGTACAGCCAGCAGGAGCTGAGCTCCCTCTGGTGTTTATAATAATCATGGGCGTAGCTACCACTATACGATTTTTAAAAATCATTAATATAAAACCTGAATCAATGAAACTCAAGTCCATGTTTTCACTGATACAGGCACTTTCTTGCATACCGCGCATACAAACACGCACGCACACATGCACGCACGCACACACACACACACACACACACACACACACACACACACACAGAGTGATGCTGATGCGCCACCGACAGCGGGAAGCTTAAGGTGAGTACTGTCACAACAACAAAATGTTCAGGTCATTGTTAACTTACTGAAACTAAATGTCTATTTTTTCACCTTAATGTTTTTGTGACAAAGTCACAGAAACATAAAATGTCAGTTATAAAATCGTTCAGTTAACTAACTGTTAAGAAGCGCTAATACTACGTTTTACAAGTAGTATTAGTTTTACAAATTGCAGTGTAGATTGATGGTGAAATGTAGGATAAATAAGTTACCAATATGTGAATTGGCGATACAAAGTAAGACGGGGTATTAAATCATTAATACAAAACGTGAATCAATGAAACTCCAGTCCATGTTTTCACTGATACAGGCACTTTCTTGCATACCGCACATACAAACATGCATGCACACACGCACGCAAACACACACACACACACACACACACACTCACACACAGAGTGATGCTGATGCGCCACCGACAGCGGGAAGCTTAAGGTGAGTACTGTCACAACAACAAAATGTTCAGGTAACTGAAACTAAATGTCTATTTTTATATATATGTGTATAGATTGATGGTGAAATGTAGGCTAAATAAGTTACCAATATGTGAATTGATGTGAGATATACATAAGTAGGTTATAAATTATCTACCAGTATACGATTTTTTAAAATCATTAATATAAAACCTGAATCAATGAAACTCCAGTCCATGTTTTCACTGATACAGGCACCTTCTTGCATACCGCGCATACAAACACGCTTAATGTTTTTGTGACAAAGTCACAGAAACATAAAATGTCAGTTATAAAATCGTTCAGTTAACTAACTGTTAAGAAGCGCTAATACTACGTTTTACAAGTAGTATCAGTTTTACAAATTGCAGTGTAGATTGATGGTGAAATGTAGGCTAAAGAAGTTACCAATATGTGAATTGATGTGAGATATAAATAAGTAGGTTATAAATTGATAATATGTATTAAACCAATGGTGCGAGGTAAATACAAATGTTTTGACAGATATTGACCACTGTGAGTGAAGAAGGGCTCCCCCTCCTTACAAAAGCCAATTTAACCACTGGGCGGGGCGATACAAAGCATGGGGCGGGGCTAGAGATTAAATTGGGCCGGAGCCCTCCGTAGCTCAACTCCGCCTCCTCACCTCGACAGTACAGCCAGCAGAAGCTGAGCTCCCTCTGCTTCGGTGTTTATAATAATCATGGGCGTAGCTACCAGTATACGATTTTTAAAAATCATTAATATAAAACCTGAATCAATGAAACTCCAGTCCATGTTTTCACTGATACATTATACCAATGGTGCGAGGTAAATACAAATGGGGGCGGGGCTATGCAAAGCATGGGGCGGGGCTATGCAAAGCAAGACGGGGGCGGGGCAATACATAGCAAGACGGGGGTGGGGCGATATGGGGGGGGCGGGGCGATACAAAGCAAGGCGGGGGCGGGGCCAGAGATCAAATCGGGCCGGAGCCCTCCGTAACTCAGCTCCGCCTCCTCACCTTGGCAGTACAGCCAGCAGGAGCTGAGCTCCCTCTGCTTCGGTGTTTATAATAATCATGGGCGTAGCTACCACTATACGATTTTTTAAAATCATTAATATAAAACCTGAATCAATGAAACTCAAGTCCATGTTTTCTGATACAGGCACTTTCTTGCATACCGCGCATACAAACATGCATGCACACACGCTTAATGTGTATATATATGTGTATAGATTGATGGTGAAATGTAGGCTAAATAAGTTACCAATATGTGAATTGATGTGAGATATACATAAGTAGGTTATAAATTGATAATATGTATTATACCAATGGTGCGAGGTAAATACAAATGGGGGCGGGGCGATGCAAAGCATGTGGCCGGGCTATGCAAAGCAGGGCGGGGCGATACAAAGCAAGACGGGGGCGGGGCAATACATAGCAAGACGGGGGTGGGACGGGGGATGATTTTTTTAAATCATTAATATAAAACCTGAATCAATGAAACTCCAGTCCATGTTTTCACTGATACAGGCACTTTCTTGCATACCGCGCATACAAACACGCACGCACACATGCACTAACTGTTAAGAAGCGGTAATACTACGTTTTACAAGTAGTATCAGTTTTACAAATTGCAGTGTAGATTGATGGTGAAATGTAGGCTAAAGAAGTTACCAATATGTGAATTGATGTATAAATAAGTAGGTTATAAATTGATAATATGTATTATACCAATGGTGCGAGGTAAATACAAATGGGGGCGGGGCGATGTAAAGCATGGGGCGGGGCTATGCAAAGCAAGACGGGGGCGGGGCGATACATAGCAAGACGGGGGCGGGGCCAGAGATCAAATCGGGCCGGAGCCCTCCGTAACTCAGCTCCGCCTCCTCACCTTGGCAGTACAGCCAGCAGGAGCTGAGCTCCCTCAGCACGCTGTTAGCTCTGTTTCTCTGGTTCTTAGTTCAACAATCACAATGCTACAGATACAGAAAATGGTGATGCACTAAAACTTACACGTACAAGATTATGTGTGTGTGCTTTGACACCTGTGGATGTGCGTGTTTTATGGACTCTGTAACATTTTAAATATTAAATCTGCTTTGTAGCATAATGTTTGAAACATTTCACACCTCTGTACGTGATAACAAATAATATTGAAGTAGAACAAGGTTTTTAGAGCAGTGTTTCTCTTTTCATTTATAACTGGGCTTGAGCACATCACCTGCCATGTACATGTCTGTAAATGGCACAATCTTCACCACCAGGTGGAGTTTGGTTGGTTTTCATGGAGATAGCTTATCACTTAAATATGGAACTTTGATCATGCGATAGGTAGATCATGAGATGTGATTGAAAAAAGTTAGAATGGGGGGCAATGGTGGCGAGAACCTCCTCAATGGGTCCCCAAAGATCACAGGGAATGTGCAATGCTTTGGTTGCTCTGAATTAGATTTGCACATCACATGCATTTGGACAAATCATCCAAAAGTCTGTATATAAATTACTTAAAACATACTTTTTGTTCTCACTCTGGCCACTTATCCAAGGGAAAACGGTTGGTAACCACTGTCCTAAAGGTTAGAGGACTGGAGGTGTAATCTGAGAGTTGCCAGCTGATCCCTGACAGCATTTGACACTCTCTCATTACCTCCACTGAGATGCTATTGAACAAAACAATAAACCCCCAGCTGCCCCAGTGGTGCTGCTCAGTAACAAGAAGTTCAGACTGTAGGTGTATTGAGCAGCTACAGTACTGGCAAGTGTGAATGTGTGTAAAATTATTTAATATTGTTTTCAGGGCAACTCCCTTAAATAAAATGAATGTTTTGTTTTTATTAAAAAAATGCACTGCACAACTACAAATTTCAAGCTCAAAATGTTTTATTTATTCCCTTTTCAAAATAAGAGTACCCATCCTCTTTTTCCCCCATCAAAATACACTCATAACTCGTATGTGTTCTTTAAACAGTATAACCCACACGCTGTCTCTCCCTCCTTATCTCTGTCTCTGTTAAACCTCTTTGTTAGAATTGATCTGTAGTTCTCAGTTCAGTTTACTTGGTGATTTATTAACATGGCATGAAGATGCCACACATGCCAAAGGCAACAGAATGAATACCATTCATAGTTCCATTCACGAATCAAATCCATACTATTATCTAAGATAAGGTTCTTCATTCAGTACATTTTCACTGTGGTGATAAACCAGTCTGGTATCAGCCAGTGTCTTTTCTGCCGAGTCTATTAATTATTAGACGTTATTATCTACGTAGATTATTGGCAAATAAATTCTTTTGAACCTGAAGCTACATGCGTGAAGTTCAGTTCAACCTTCAGATGTGTTAAAACAATGGCTGGTCCTCAGTAACACTAACACTCACAGCAATAAACTTAATAATAAACAAGATGTTTTTCAGCACATACAGTAGATAATGGCATATTATGAATGTATATTGAATGCATTAAAATATTCTGTTTGGTGCACAGTGTTGACCTACAAAAATGATATAGCCAAAATGAAAACAAGCAAATAACTGAGCAATTCATCAGTTTTGTTGTTTGTTTTTTTGTGTGTGTACATGTTACATGAATGATCATGCTTTATTAGTCTCAACACTCTGTCTGTCACAGGTTGTATCACTTGGATATTTTCACTTGGAGACAAAGAAGAAGTAGCTCGACATTTTGGAATGTGATCTTTACATATCGTCTTTAACTTGTGGGTGTGAGCGCAGTGTGAACGGACCCTACTGCTGTCTGTCAACTAACTCGGTGCTCTGATGTGTACTGACTGTAAAGCTGTACTCAACAATATTTTTGTATTAACAATGGACCAACTGTGTGTAATGTGAAAGGTGTTACTGTCAGTGATGAAAGCACAGACATGATGATAAACTTTGTAATTCTCTTTTGTTCTGTGGAGTACCTAACGTGTTTCAACTCATTGTTTTGGTTTTATCTCCCTTTAATCATTGCTAAAAGCTATTCTTTAGCCAAAAGTCTCAGATAAACCCACTTAATATATCAATAAACTAAGTCAAGTCTGAATATTTGAAAATCATATGTTTAGTAGCTACCACATTAAATATAGAATCAACTTTATTTTGCAAGGTGCATCTCTCTTTCTTGATCCCACAGTGATTTGCAAATTACTAAATGGTAATGCTCAATAATTACTTTCATTATTAAAAAAAAAAAAAATAAAATAAAAAGAAACTACACATACATCACTAACCTATAAAATATACATTACCATCCATTATTAGCCTATAAACTATACATTATTATGCATTACTAGTTGATAAACTATACATTACCATGGATACATATCTTAGAATTGAGTCTCACTAAAGGCAGAAGTTGCAAAACTTTTTCTTGTGAAGGAAATCAAAATGAACAATGTCTCCATGGAAACCCCTCAGGTGACAGGTGATTTGTCAGGTGAAACTCACCTATGCCCTCTGTTCCTATGTCCTATACCTGAAACGATCAAACTTCTGTTGATTTTTATTTTTTACTGACTTCATGTTCACAGAAGCACCTGAAACAACATTTCCCAGAGTGCTTCAGGAGCAGGGCTAGCAGAGCCCGTGTGCACCGGGGTGTGGCCCACCCACACGCGCACCCACACGCACACGCGCGCAACGGAGAGTATTTCCGAGAGGGTTGGTGCTTGTCTGGTCTTCTTCGCTTCCTCTCTTCTGCCTCTGCCGGGTCTCTCTATCTGCTCACCGAGCTTCATCTGACAGCTGCAACTCTTCGGTAAGTTTGTCGATAACTTCAAATTCCAGATATGTTCGTGAGCATCAGCCAGGTGAGCCGGGACAGACCACCGGGGTCTACCTGGAGACAAAAGAGGGACGCGTCTGGTCTACGGAAGTTTGACAGCTACACCAGGCAGGACAAAAATCAGGATTTAAACTAAAAAAGAAGTTAACTGCAGATGTTTGAGGAGTTTGTTGGAGTTGGCTAAATAACCTTTTCCTCTC
Source organism: Argyrosomus regius (assembly GCA_946959425.1). Classification (NCBI taxonomy): domain Eukaryota; kingdom Metazoa; phylum Chordata; class Actinopteri; family Sciaenidae; genus Argyrosomus; species Argyrosomus regius. Next base: position 10,782,396 of record OX336883.1, read on the forward strand.
TCCAACAGATTTTTCTTCTTACCCGTGAATAAACCTCCAAGACCGTCAAAATGGTGAGTTCACAGATTCTTCATCACGAAGAAACACACGACAAACTTTACATTAAACAAACGACTAACTTCATATTTGTTCAGTCTTTGTAGAAATCCGTTATTTATGCAAATGGATGACTCACAATAGTTTATACCCTCTGAACTCCAAGACAACGCCCACTTTTTTCCACATTATATAACACTAACATTTTATCTAAATGAAGGTTTACGTTTACAAAATGTAAATATGTACTCAATGCTGATAAAACTTTGCAGTTTACGTTAAACATAAAAGCCTTTTACTGTCTGTGAATGTAGAGGATGTGGCAGTACATCTGTTTAAGATAAAGAGTTAAGTCACCATACACTTCTATAAGTGTACTAAAAGATAGAAGTTGCCAAATAGACACTTTTACTAATCAAACTTTCCATTTTAAGAAGTTTTAAGTGTGAGTTTTAAGTGCGCATGCCTGTACAGCTGCAAAGAGGTTTCATTTGGGGAAGTTTGGAAGTTTAGTGTATGACTCATGAGGGCTCTATTCCATTCGGGTGGGTCTCTCCACCCCGCTCTCTGTGTTTAATACACTCATTTCCACGTCTAGCCTGGAGTTTAAAAGCTGCCCTCCCTCTCTTAAAGGGAAATGTGTTCACTTTCTCTTTGATAAGGTGGAGTGGTACGTTACTGTAAAATAAAAAGTGATTGTATTCATAATAGTCATTTGTGATGATGTTACACTGCTGCGCTCTGCAGACAGTTTAGTCTGGGGTTATAAATCAACTGCACACAAAAGTCCGGTTTTATGGATCTTATTGTTTCTGGCAGCAAATGCAGTGAAAATATCAAAACTAACAATAAATTAAACTAGTATTAATCAAGTATGTAGTGTGTGTGTGTGTGTGTGTGTGTGTGTGTGTGTGTGTATCCAAACCCTGAAAGAGCAAAGTCCTCTGAGACGTAGACCAGTTTGAGGTCCAAAAAATACAAATCAGTGAGCCACACCCTGACACTTGTTCATGGGGATTGTGCTTTATATATTCTTTATTTACTGTACACCATCCTTGAATGATAAACACATTTAGTAGCAAACACCTATAGTATCCAGCTGTTTAGGAAAGCATTTTTAAAAGTCTAGTACTGTATATTTGTTACCCATGTTTAAAAATAAGAGTAATCATCAGGAAATAATGAGCCTTGGGTCGACACTTTGACATACTGACATTTAAGAAGCCTCCCCACCCTGATAACCTACAGAGACCTGAAATTGTGTGTAAATTTGTGTAAAAAAAGCATTTTGGACATTTTAAAAACAGTTGTGGTGATATAAAAGTTGATTTATAAGAAGAGTTTTACCTTCTGATAGAGAAATGTTTTTTATTTAAATATTTAAAGATGTTTTAAGACATATTTCAATGATAATTTGTACCTGATATGTTTTTTTTTCTACAAAAAAGATCAGCTGCTTCTACTCCTTCTTCCTCATTGACAAATTCAGAATCTATCAATCATTTCAAAAGTTTAACTTCACTGAAAGGTCCATTATCAGTATGTATTTCTTTATTTTAGGGAAGTCAGGAAGTATTTGCAAACATCTACAGTTCCCAGCTGTTTGGGGAAACAGTTAAATATTTTTATTTGTGAGCCATGGTCAAAGATTTGAGTCTTCAGTAGAAAAAGTCTAAGCAGCCTCCCCACCCGAAGATCGTTTATAGAGAATTGTGTAAAATTACTTTAACTTTTCTATTACTATTACTTTAACTGTAACTTCGCATTTTAAATTGTAAACTGCACTTTGAATACAGAGTTTGGATCCTAAAGAGCAGCTACAGTCTTGTTACTGAGCGCCATAAACATGATGAGGAAGTGTTGACAGACACATTGTTAGTTTTGGTCTTTTTATGGTAATATAATATTTACATTCAAGCTGAACTTTATAGACAGTGATGATACTACAGTTAGCAGTAAAACACATTGTTTGATGATATGACAGGAGACGGAGAGGGGTGGACGGTGTACAGTCTCCATGGTAACCAGAGTCCATAAATGAAGGAGGGGAGTGATAAGACATATGTGGTGTTGTATGCGTGCTCTAAAGCAGAGAGACCATCTGTGACAGCTGATGTTTACGTATTGCAGGTCAACATACCTCCACCGGGAACACTCCACAGGCTCCTCAGGTCATGTCTGAACTCGCTCCATAGGACACAGCCATTAACAACAATCACTCACTATATAGGAGCTAAACATTCCAGTGGAAATGATCTGCATTGTGTTGTTTTCTAAATATCTCCTTGTTTAGCTGTTTGTCCGAGCGGCCATCTGCACGCTGATTAGATTTTGTTCAGTTTGCGGAGAGCTCGTGGACATTTTGGCGTTCCTTCCTGCAGAAAAAGACCTGGTTGTTACCAGCAACTTGTTTTTGGACAGCCCACGTTTTTTTTTTCCGTTTTTTTTTCCAGATTTTCAGGGTCAGAATTCCAAAAACATTCCCGTGGTTTTCCTCTCCAAACATTTCTCTCTCTCTCCCTGAAAAAGGGAAGTAACCACTTGGGTATTTTATTGTTAATGTGTCACAGTTTTAGGGAGTGCCTCCAACGTGTGCATTGTTACAGAAAGAAGTGTGTTTACTAAAATCAATCTTAAAGTTGAAGTTTTTCCAGCCTCATCACATTCTTCAGTCTGCTGTGCTGAGACACTTTTTCCACATTCAGAGAAATTTAAAAACCCAATAATCAGACTGAATTGACTGAACAAATCTGAAATGTAGGCAGCATATCCAAGGCTGAAAAATGATGTGGGAACATGTTTGTTATGAAACGGGAGCGTATGAACGAAGTTGTTTCACGTGAGAGTTTGTGTGCACATCTGTATTTCATGGAGCTGTAAGTCTGTAAGTCATTAAGTGCATCCTAAAGTGGGAAAGAATTTGATGAGTGTATGCACATAACAAATCTGAGATATGATGTTTTCTATGGATGCAAGCTAGAGTATGTTCTGTAATATTATTACAGGGAAGAAGGGGGGAGGTCAGTACATTAAATTACAAGTTATGCACAGAGGAATCTGAGATATGTAATTATATATCTATCTAAGCATAAATCTAGAGATTGATTAAGTATGTTCTGTAATTTTATTAAGGGGAAGATGGGCAAAGTACATTACATTACATGAAATTATGCACATGAGGAAACATGTAATTTTACATCTATCTGAGCATGAATCTAAAGACTGATTAAGTATGTTCTGCAAAGAAAGTCTGAGCATAACAAATCAGAAACCATGTATGTAAGATCGACTCAGAACTGAGATGATATTAATGAAAGCTTGAAACTAGAGATTGATTAAGTATGGTCTGCAATGTTCTAGTATTTCTTTCTATCTGATAAGAAGCCGTAGACTGCAGAAATATGTACTTGTTTAAGGTCAAATTTCACATGCAGAAAGAATGTTGTATCATACATGATGAAGAGTCATCGTCTGATTTTACATCTTTGTTTATATCCAGTTTGATGCCAAAACAAATTCAAGACAAGAAGACAGTTAGTTTTAAGAAGTGCTGTGTGGTTTTGAATCGTGTTTAGAGATATTTTCCAACGAATGACCGTTAAACTTTAGTGATATCCAGTGCAGCAGAGAGATGTATTTTTTGTAATATGTTTGTTTTTTGCTTTAGTTTAGGAGATTAAAACTTGTTTGCTGCTATGTTTGGAGGGTTTTACGATTGCTCAAGTTACCGACAAGGGAGAGATTCAAGAGGAACAATCTTACCGCTAATGGTGGTTAAAGTTGATGTAATCTGGGCACAAAACTGTAACACACAGTGTGTGTACATAATTTTCGGGTTGCATGGTGTTAGACTGGAAGTGTTCCGTGTCTGCAAGCTCCATTAGAAATAATTTGCATTAGGTGATGTGCAGTATATTGTACTGTATCTGTATATTGCAGTTCTGCTGCCTGACAGAACTATATATAACCCTGGAAAATCTAAGCCATAACAGTCCTCCTCTGTACATTTTTCTTCCATGTTTTCAGGCCAGCAGAGGAACTGTGAAAGCCAGTGGAAACTTCAACGCCAGTGCAGATGCTGAGGTCCTGTACAAGGCCATGAAAGGGCTGGGTAAGATACGTGTGTGTGTGGATATCTGCTGTCAGCACTGTGTCATCTGATACACTAAAGGCGTGTCAGTCTGTAGTAAAACTCCAACCGACCAATGAGAAAGTGTTTTCTGGGGAGTTCCTCTCTTAACAAACACTGTAGTAATCATCATAAACTGTAGTCTGTGTGGAGCTCCACCCAGACGGCAGTGAGTCACGAACACACGAGCAGAGATGAAACCTGAGTCACTGCGAGCGAACACGTCTGCTGACCTCGACCGCAGGCTGTAATTATGTGGAGGGAAATAATTGTAAACAAGAGTCCACCTATCCAGAGCTTGCTCACTGTTATGTAATATATGTAGCATGTGTTGCTTGGCTGAGTAACCATGGTGCTTGTTGCCGTAGGGACCGATGAGGATGCCATCCTGCAGCTGTTGACGGCTCGCAGCAACACCCAGAGGCAGGAGATCAAGGCCACCTACAAGACTCTGTATGGAAAGGTGGGACCTCCTTAAAAGCTGTTAAACTGTATGCAGCCCATTGCTTTTTCCAAGAATTCCACAAATTCTTTGTCTTTTGCGTCTTTGTAGACTTGATGTAACATGCACACTTTCTGTGCCATGTGGTCTTTCAGATTTCATCTGGAATAGCTGGTTTATCATGTTGTGATTAGATGTAATCTAGCCTGTGCACACCAAGTGGTTCTCTAAAGTAAATAACACTCAACACTCTAAATACTTGCATAAAAAAATAAAGGATTTAAATTAAGCATATCACTATAACTCTAACATTTGTATTTCAATAATTATAATTACTGACATGTAATGATTTTAAACAGGTACACACCGTTTCTCCAGAAACAGCAGCGCTGAACAAAAAAGGAAATTTTATCACTTATATGAAAATACTCCACTTCTATCTGCACCTCTCTTCTGCTAACATACAATCAGCTAAAAACTCCTTTAAGTAATGAAAACAACACTTAACTGGATTTACCCCGAGCTGCACACTTGAAGAAATAGTCTGACATTTTGGGAGATACACTTCTTGCCAAGAGTTAGATGAGAAGTCTGATATCACTCTTATGTTTGTACAGTAAATATGAAGCCACAGCCAGCAGCCGGCTAGCCGACAGAGAACTTTGAAGGTGCTGATAGTTTGATTTTATTACCTTTGGACAGAGCCAGGCTAGCTGCTTCCCCTTATTTCCAGTTTATATGCACAGCTAAGCTAACTAGTTCCTCAAAGTTTTAACTATTCCTTTAAGACAAGAAGCAGAAAACTTTGTGATGCTACAGCAAACAGAACAAGCAACTCTAGCCACCAACAGTAGTAGTGTAGATTATTAGTGTTGTACTTGATTTTATGCATGAAACGTTATAAAAACTTGAGAGAGGACTTCAAATCCTGCCGACTTTCAGTTTGCACACCTGCCTAAAATGGATGCCACAATTGCACTGTTTGAAGGAAGGCTTCAGAAGCTGTTAGATGATCTGACAAGCGCTTCATTTGAAGCATACCGAGGCCTTTAAACGACCATACACAGCATCAAAGCATCAACCTGACACGGTCGTACCATTACAGTCAGTAAAGTACAAATCATCGGCAGAAAATCTGTATGTGACACGGCAGGTTTACACATTAACCAGAGCCACACACGACAACCATAAAACCTCCTCTGTGCCCACACATGGATTTATGCTTCACCAGAGCTAATTAAGTACATGATGTGTCTCCATGACAGGATCTGATTGATGACCTGAAGGGAGAACTGGGTGGCAAATTTGAGACCCTGATCGTGGCTCTCATGACTCCACCCCTCGCTTATGATGTGATGTTGCTCCGCAACGCCATCAAGGTAAGTGCTGCAGCTGTCAGATATGAGGCTGATAAAAACCCTTATGTTCTCTAGATGAGAGTTAAGCACACAGACAGACATGTTAGCAGTCAGAGCAGCTGGAAACTCAAACGTAGTTTCATCAGACATTTCTCTCTTTGACCTGTAGGGGGCAGGAACAGATGAGAAGGTGCTGGTGGAGATCCTCGCCTCCAGAACATGTCAGCAGGTGAAGGACATCGTCGCTGCTTATAGACAAGGTAACACACACACACACACACACACACACACACTAATACTGCGTGATGGACTCACCAGTTTAAAAATGGATGTTTATATTGTACAAATTCTTGTTTACATGCAGTTTAATTCATTGTGAGCGGTGTTTGTGTGGGTTTGTTTAATCTCTGGAAAATGTCCAGTTAAGCTTTTTAGTCCAAGCACACAGTTGAGTGCTTGAGTAGTCCGGTGGTCTGCTTGGGCAAGATACTGAACGAATGAGATATGTAGTGTAAAAGTGCCTTGAGGGCTCAGAGGACTAGAAAGGCGCTATGTAATTACAGTCCATACAGTCTATTTAGCTAACAGCAGCTATAGTTTGCAGTAGTTTACTTTACCGTCAGGAAAATCACAGAGAGTTGAGGTGGCCGGTGGACATCAAAAGGAAAACCAGAAAACGTTTTCTTCATAAAATATGATCCAGTTTCACCAAAATCAGTGAAACAGTTGGTGGTGTGTGGTTTTGTGTCGCCCAGTGTTACGTACTTGTTTTGGGGGTGATTCTATCTGGAGCACAAAGTTACATAGTGTAGGCGTACAGGGCGAAGAGTGGGAATGAAAGAGACACCATTCATCTGATTACAAGTTAGAGTAGCATCAACATGATTTAAAAGCTGTTTTATGGTAGGAAAGTTACATAATGTTGCTTTAACATGTGCGTGTGCATGTTTGTTCCTCAGAGTATGATGACGACCTGGAGGAGGACATCTGTGGTGACACTTCAGGTCACTTCAAGAGGCTTCTGGTTATTTTGCTGCAGGTAAATGTCTCCTCTCCTCTCCTCTCCTCATCCTCATCCTCTCCTCTCCTCTCCTCTCCTCTCTAACAGAAATGTTTTGTCTCTCCTCAGGCGAACAGGCAGATGGGGATCCAGCAGGGAAACATCGAAAGTGATGCTCAGGTGAGTCAGCTGTTTATTGAGGGTCAGTAAATATTTCTGCTTCTCTCCATCAATGGTGTCTTTGTCTCTTTGCCTGAGGATGTGACTGTCACGTGTTTGAAGATATGGTCTTAATACTGGCCTTTGAAGCCTGTTTATGTATGTGTGCTTTGAAGGGGAGGGTTGTAGTTTGTACAGCTACTCTGTTGTGTTGTTATGACGCCTTCTAGTGGAGGAAGAGGGTAATATTTCCAATAACATTTCTTGGTTAAATTAAAAAAAGTTGAAAAGGTAGAAATATACTGTGAAGGGGTAAGATATGAGTAAATTATCTTCACCACTTAAAGTATAACAGTGAGATAAATTAAAGTACAATTTCCTGCTGGTGGAGTAGAAGTATGAAATAGCACAAAATGGAAGTACTTATGTGCAGTACTTGAGATACTTTTCCACCACTGACTTGACAAACTATGTGTTTCTGTGGTCGTAGGCCCTCTTCAAGGCAGGAGAGGAGAAGTTTGGCACTGACGAACAAGCATTTGTCACCATCCTGGGAAACCGCAGTGCAGAACATCTTAGGAAAGGTTTGTCTGTGATTGTCTGAGAGTTGATGGTTACAGTGAGCGCCTCTGTAATTGTCTTAAGAGTTTCACATAACAGCCACACTCACTCTGAACCACCCGTGTGTTTCAGTATTTGACGCTTACATGAAGATGGCTGGATATGAGATGGAGGAGAGCATTAAGAGGGAAACATCTGGAAATCTGGAAGATCTGCTGCTGGCCGTTGGTACGAAACTACACAACTCCGTCCTGCAGATTGTTTCCGTTGTCAGCTTCTCAGGAGTTTTTTCAAACATTGACGTCTCTTCTGTTTTTCTTTTAAAGTGAAGTGTGCCAGGAGCGTTCCAGGATATTTTGCTGAGACTCTGTACTACGCAATGAAGGTAAGACGGCAAAGATGTCTGAAATGGTCAACCAAATATAATAACTGCTACATGCTACTAGCCACTGTAAAATCACTTGTAATAACACAGCAAATGCCAGTAAAATGCAATCAATAACTGTCTACATCAGACATTTCCTTCAGGAGTTATAGTAAAGACTGAAAACAGCTAAAAGAGTAAACATTGTCCTGAAACACGACTCCAAATGAATGATAATGTTGCTCTATAAACACTGAATGTGTAAATAAGCAGCTGTTTGCTAACATGAATGCTATATCAACTGAAAAGGTGACGATATGTCAGTGTTGTATTCACATGTGTGTTGTGTCAACATGCTTCTGCTTCTCCTACTGAGAGTAGCCACATTTGTTTTTCAGGTTTAAACTATATACAAAATGGCCAAATGTATCAAGACTAATTAATCTGTATTTTGCACTTAAACTATTTCTAAATATTTACATTAGTGTGTGCTCTCAGATAATTGTTATATATTTATGTGGCATCCAGTCGTCATATGTTTGTGTGTTTGTTTCAGGGTTTAGGAACTGATGACAACACCCTGATCAGAGTGATGGTGAGCCGCAGTGAGGTGGACATGTTGGACATCAGAGCTGATTTCAGGAGGAAGTTTGCCTGTTCTCTGTTTTCCATGATCAAGGTACACACACACACACACACACACACACACACACACACACACACACACACACACACACACACACATGCAGGCACACACATTAATAAACAAATAGACAACACTACACACTTACACAAGTTGCCATACTGCCCTCTAATGGCAGGCAGCAGTAACTCCAGAAGCAGTGAAGGAATTTGAAACATGTAGACATAGTTTATAGGGATTAAATGTATCTCTGTGCTGGTAGGTGTCACGTCTGTCTTATCAATATTTCCAGTGAAATCAATATAAAAGTCTTCAGTTTAATAGGTTTAAATATGAGGTTTATTTCTAACTTAACAACGCCAAATTACATGAATTCACCAGAGTTTAGCTGTGTAGTTTCTACATCATGATTGGATTTAGCTATTGCCTCATTTAACTCTGTGGAATAATAAACATAAATCAAGTTCAAGTAAATTTATCTTAAGCTAAGGCTCGCCATTTGACAGCACCAGGACTGATCTCATCCCACAGTGCAGAAGGAGATCACTTAGCTGAGCGATTGTTCTTTTTCATCAAGGGGACGACCAAAAAATGAACATTTCTGCCTCACTGAATGGACACTTTTACAACAAACAACGCCTCAAATGTGTAATGAGTGAATGTAAAGGACAATGTGATGTTCCTAGAGAAAAGTAAAAAGCAGCACATTAGCAACTGTTCTTTAATGACACAGCTTCAGTTAAATTTTAAAAAAAATGTTTATATACTTTTTTAATATAAAGTGTATTATATTTTGCAAATTGTATATAAACACATTACTTTATTTTTGCTTATTTTGTCTAGTTTTGTGTCAAAGGCCCATTATTCCAAAGCCCCAATAGTTCGAAAAATTTCCCATTGGAAAGACAATTTATCCAACAGTTCGTTATCCCAGAAACAAAAGCCCATTGCTCCAAAAACACAGACTCTCCCTGCTGTTGTTAGTTCAGTGACTACTGGCCTCGTCCATCGTGCAGAATTGGGGAAATGCCTGGTTGTATTTTAACCCAATCTTTTCATAAACCTGACCAAACTGTGACTGTCACCTGAAATGTTTCACAGCATTTTAAGAATCTAACCAGATGTTGCATAATTATTGTTAATAACTTGAACGCACTAGAAGATAACATGTCATAGTCTGCGTTTTGCCTCACCTAGGCATGAAAAGCACACAGTGGAACAGCGTGTGCATTACTGACTATTAGAGTTTCTGAGCAGTCTCAGGAAGTTGTTTGTCTGTGACAGAGAGCAAATGAAGCCCACAGAAATGTTCTTGGAAATTGCATAATTTCACGGCATAATAATAATAATGTTATCAGAAAGTCTGACTCCGGTCTCAGCTCGTTTTTTTTTACCAAACATGTAGTCTGACTGTGTTTTTGCTTTCTAGGGCGACATATGAATCTTTTTAATCTCTTCCTTTAAATTGTGCCTGTGTTTGTGTTACAGGGAGATACCGGTGGTGACTACAGAAAGGCCCTGCTGTTGCTCTGCGGTGGAGATGACGCGTAACCATGGCAACGAGCAATAAAAACAGGAACCACACCTGAAGTGCCTCTTTCTTTAAGTTAACCCTTTGGGTCGTCTCGGCTCACTGAAAGCTCACAACAAAACTTTCTTAAGTGTGAGAGAGAGACGGCCCATCAGGTCTTTCTAAACCATAATTCCAAACAAATACTCTTTGAAAGGTAGCTAACATTTTGTTCGTGTCCGCATTATTGCCGCTTTTGGTCGACTAACATCTTCAATATGATTAATATTAATTTGTTTGTAATGCAAAAACGTCAGACCACGATTGTTTTGTTTGCACTTTGTATGGCAGAAACAATATATGCAAGAATAAACATTTCAGCTGATGAAGTACAATGATAAAATTTGTCTTTTGCTGTGTCTCTGTGTCTCAGTACCAACCAATATAAGTACCTGTGTAGTAGCTGTTAAACATGCACTGGCCTCTCTTAGCCAGTAGAGGGAGATAGATCAGCTTTAATGAAGAGATAGTAGAGTCCTGACTGTGAAAGCACCTCAACCGCATGTTATCATTGCTAGTAGACGAGAGGTGAACAGTTAGATAGATTTCTATTTCTGGCAGATTATTTCTTCTCTCACCATTTAGAATTTCATTTAATAATTAATTATTATTCATTAATATTTTAGAGTTTACTCAAAAAAATACTTTACTCTGATCACCTTGTTTTTAGTTTTCAGTCAACAGTATGTTTATTAAAGTCACCCCAAAAGTGGTCAGGTCCTACACTGTGTGCTCTGTGTGTAATGGCTTTACTGTTGAGGTCTGAGAGGTTGGGGATGGGCAGACCAATAATTTTGGGGGCGTGGCGTGTGATGCGTGTGAGTTTGTTTTTAATGGAGGCAGTTAACATGAAAAAGCAGGATGGACAGTGAAGGAGAATGGGTTGTAATATAGTTTTTGGCCAGAGCCACCACACCGTGAGCTTCACATAGGCTCTTCAGAATACGGGTGACATCATGGATACAACCTCCATATTTATATGTCTGTCTATGAGGCTCCCTTATGTGGCATTTACAACCTGAATTCCAAAAAAGTTGGGATGCTGTGTAAAATGTAAATAAAAACAAATATCAGAAACCCATATTTTATTCTCAATAGAACATAAACAACATATCACGCGATGAAACTGAGACATTTTAACATTGCATGGAAAATATTAGCTCATTTTGAAATTGATGGCAGCAACACATCTCAAAAAAGTTGGAACAGGGGCAACAAAAGGCTGGAAAAGTTTATGGCACAAATCAAAAACAACTGGAGGAGCAACTGACAACTAATTAGGTTAATTGGCAACAGGTCAGTAACATGGAGCATTTCAGAGAGGCAGAGCCTGACAGATGTAAACTTTGAACTTTGGAAATCAGATAATACATGACAAACATCTTAGGACAGTCAAGTGTCCTAAGATGGAAAGAAAGAAGTTTATAAATGTTTATTAAAGTCCGTGTAAGGGGCAATTCTGAGATTTCTTGTGATGTTTTATGTGTCATTAAAGTGAAAGTCCTGATGTGTTTAAAAGCTATTAACGGGTTAAAGGGTCAATTCGCCAAAATTACAAAGCCCTGAACATTTAAGTGATCTGATCCTTTAAATAGTCTATAGATGGCACACATTCCTTCACTGTTATGAAGCTTTCACTGATGCTTGTTGTTGATGTGCAGATTATCTGGTGGTGGTGATGGTGATGAGGCCTCATTCTTGCAGTCATTGTACATAAAGAAGATCATCAGCTGCATTTCTCCACTGACACTTTATATCATTCAGATTTTAGCTTCCTGATTTGACCTTTAACTAAATGAATAGCTGCTGAATGATGAGCTAAATTATTTGAAATGTTGTGTGTGTTTCAGTGTGTGTGTGGTTGAAGGAGGGGTCATCCCAGGTCCTGTTACACTACTTTCTGTTATTCTTTTCACCGAAGCGGTTGCCGTTGATTGTTGCCACAGAAACAGGCAGCCAATAACAAAGTCTGAACAGCAGGGTGTGGGGTCAGGCCACCTCGAGCCACAGGAAGAACAATACCTCTGACTCCTCCCACCTCGCTGCCTTTGCGTGTTTTTGGGTGTCTGTGGGTGGGCATGTGTCCGGTCAGCTTTGTAGGTCAGATCTGAAATACTTAGTGGAGCGTTGAGTTTGTGTTTTCATGTGTTTTGTTTTTTTTCCTCCCTCTCCTGACATTCAGCCCCTCCTCTCCTTCATGACACAGGCTGAGGCTCTGAGAGCTCAAGTTGAAGTTGAAGTTGAAGTTTGATTTCCAGCAAAGCTTAGAGCAGATACACGGAGGTTAAAAATATAGCGTTAAAGAGGCAAAAAACTGGATGACAAATGGCTTTAAATTCTCGAGTTAAATGAAACTTCATCATGCAAAACCTGTCTGCTGGTTTATACTGATGTAGAGCTGAAAGAGTTAATTTATTAGTCCATCAGCAACTATTTGATTGTAAATTGATAATTTAATTCATTTTTCAAGCAAAAAGCCAAAATTCCAGCTTCAAACTTGAGGACTTTCTTCCTTTCTTTGTCTTATTTTTCTTATTTTATGTTAAACATCATTTAGTTTTGGAACAAAAACAATCAAGATGAGGAGCACTGCAACCTGCTCTACTAGATTAATAAAGCTGTGGATGGATGTTGCTTTCTATGAAAGAGCATGAGTAACAGGCTGATTTTCTAAGCTGCTTTCATTTTCACAAATCTTTAGACTTAAGAGTAATCTGGTGGTGGAAGTTATCACAAATCCATAACACCTAAATTCCTGAAGGCGTGCTCTGACTTTGCAGGCTTTCTGCTCCAAGTAAAGGTTATCCTCAATATTTATACCAGATAAAAGACAAAAGTAACATACATCATATACATAATATAAGCATAATGTGTTGTGGTAGCTGGTCTAGAACCAGAACAAGCATGACTCAGAGATCAGCAGGATAAAAGTAACATTTACTCAGGAGTTAGAGACAAAAGGGTCAAAAAGCAGGCAAGCAGAGAAGAACAAGCAAACATGCACGGTGTAAAAGGCTCAAGAACAAAGTACAATGAATGAGGCAGTGAATGAATGAAAGTGGGCTGGTATTTATACTGCAGGGCTACTGAGGGAAGCAAGAATAGGTGTGTAGGTGGGCGGAGAATCAGGTGATGAGAACGGCAGGAACAAGAGTGTCTGCAGGGCAGGAGGGAGTGGCAGGATCTGAGTTGATGTATGGCAAGGAAACAAAGCGGGCAGGAGAATGTGAGAACTAGGAGTTGGCTGGTTTTGTTATAATAAGAAAAATGATAATCTGTCATAAAATAATAAGTTTTTGTTCCAGACCTTCTGCTGATATTTGCTTCGTTTCTTGTAAATTACTGGTCTTACCAAGCAATAATCCCACTCTTCTGTTGGAACCGCTGTTTGAAAGGACCACATAAAAAGTTGGTGCTGCAAAATATCTCAGTTAAAACCTTAAGTAGCTGAACTGACAGTCTCCAGCTCTTTGTAAATGAGTGTCTTTGGCGTTCGTGCAACCGTGACATCCAAACATCATCCTGTGTCTTTTTCTTGTCTCTCTTGTTTGTAGGATATCAAGCGGAGCCTTCCACGTCTTAATGTAGCAGCTTTGACATCAAAGCCCTGAATCATAAATGTATACATTAATTAAAAGAGAAACTAAACAAACTTAGTCTAAAGTCAATATAAATGTGTTTTCACCTGTTTCATACATCAGGAAAACACTGAGGAGCAGAAAGAAAGCGTCACATCATGGGGAAGAGGTAGGTTATCGATACGGTTGCAGGTCTAAGCCTTTGTATATCTTATACTCTTAAGTCATATTGATACAGCTGTATTGTGACTAAAACATTAAGTTAGGAATTTATCAAGAGAAAGGTGTAAAATAGTATTTATTTTATTTGTTTTACATCTCTATCAATGCCCTGGTAAACATGTCATCTTACTGACTGAGGTCACTTGATGTACGTGCAAACCTACATTGTGCTTTTACATGAAAGGCCTGAAACCTCAAATGTTTTTTTTTACGCAAAGCTGTTTTAATACTTTGTGTCAAAGGTTGGTGCTTTCACAGGTGTTTGTTTAGCTTGTGACTCTACCCATGAGAAAGGGAAACAAGACGAGACAGGCAGCCGATGTGCCAGAAATGGGAAGGAGGAAAAGGACGCGCATACCTAAATATGACTCAGAGGAGTTGATGATTATTGACAATAATGGGTTTTGCTTCAGGGATTTCCTCACCTCATTAAGATATTACAGATGGTTTGAGAGTATTTGTCTTGAGTGTAGAGGCTTTACACTTCACTGAAACTTGTACAACATGACATTTAGGCGGCATTCCAGCTATTTTACATGTCAAAATCAATTTACTCATCATGGGGAGTACTGTTTGACATGGATAATGTGTTTAAGGTGATGAAGGGGCCTTGAAAAGTAACATAAAATCACTCTTTCTGCTGGCCTTTATCTGAGTGCTCAGACACTCTGTCAGAGCTGCTTATCGGATGCTTGAATACCATCTTTCCAATGTTGCATTTCACAGTGGAGCTGTGTCCGATCGTTCCTGTAACTTTCCCAAACTGACAATCTGACATCCACACCCACTTCATGTGTGACTGGTCAGCTGTGCAGAGGTGAGGAAGTTAGCAGGATTTGATCATCTATCTCTAGATCTCTTTTTTCACTCTCTACACAGGTATTTCAGCATTTTTCAGCTGTACGAATGAATATTTAACACAGAAACAAGCAGTGGAGCTGCTGAGGAGGTTTTCAGGCCCGGAGCTGGGTAAGTGGGCAATGTAACCAGGCTCAGCAGCCTCTATGGACATAATGACAGAGGCGAAAAGACTGTAGAGGCGATTAACGGAAGAAGAGAAAAAGAGAGAGTGACTGAAGCTGTCGGACAAGAATGAATCTGGGACTGACTTTTAGTCGTTGGCGAGAGCTTCGTGAAATAAAAGGCTAAAAGACAGACACTTCAAAGATCATCATTATCCATCTGTGCTAACTGACAAACCATGATTGTGAATATTGACCTTTTCTCAACAAATCCTTATAATCCAAACCCTCACCTACAGAAATGATAAATTAAATGATCTGGAAGTCATGCAAAGAGCAGAATGGAGATTTGTGATTGGTGGGTCAAAATCTTTTTTTCCGCTCTGATCTTTACCTGCCATGAGGCTGTGGTTTTGTGCCTATGACGATTAAACACACACACACACACACACACACACACCCTGTTATCATGAGCAAACATGCTGTAATCCAATATCTGTTCATGAGATCTTTAATCGGACAGACTGATATTTTAATCTTTAAGTGTGTGAAAGAAATGACCTTATTACGGATGGGAAGCCACCTTTAACCACACCCATCATGCTCACTAACCGTGTCCTGGGTGGCATTTTTATATTTATAGATGTTAGAGAAAGAAAATCTGTATTTAAATTGTATTTAAGTTATACTCACTCTGCCTCGTTTCACTCCCTCACATACCACCACAAGTTATCGGTGTATAGGCATTTACTGGCACAACCACACAGTCTTTACATCTTTAGTGCCACTTTAAATACATTTAGGGACTTTCCAGTTGTTGTAGTGGACTCTCTCTTTATTAATCCATTAACTGTTCAGGGTCACAGCTCAGAATAAATAAAAGTGTGTTCACTAGAAAAAATTTACAGGGATACAGGATAGGATCGGAAATAACAGGTGAGTGATGAGGGTGAGCAGGTGATTCACAGTGGTGTATGAAACTGAAGATGAAGAATAAGAAATGAATTAAACTAAAAACTCAAAATCCTGATATTCAGTGGCCAAAGTGTCTTCTTCAAATTGCTTTGAATTAAATGCGAGTCCATTTAGTAGCTGTTCTGGAGCTTTTGATCAATCATGACAGCTGGGCAAACTCCAAGATCAAGTTCTCAGAAGCTCTAAACTAAAATGACCTTGTTTTCTCAGCAGCTGTTTCCAAGTGCTTGTTTTGTCTGACCAACAGTCCAAATCAAATAATATTCAGCTTACTGCGATACAAACAGATAAATGTTAAGTCATTTTGCTTGATAAACAACTTCAAATCATGATTATGTCACCACAAATGTCAGTATCTACACCTAAAAACTACAAAACTCCACCTCGTTCAGAGGAGTGTGGTTTAAAAGCCCACCCTGAATCTGATTTATATCTCTGCAGCTCCTCCACTCTCTGTCTAAACTGATCCTGGAGTACATTATCCTGTTGGTGGATCTCCTTTTGATCAAAGCCCTGAGGAGCCTGACTATAAAAGAAATGAACCCACACGATGACTTCTAGAGGTGGAGAGGAGGCAGCTGATCCTTAAAGCACACACTTCTTGGATGGTATCCTCATTTCCTTCTTCACCCTTGACCTCTAACCTCTAACTACGTCCTCCTTCCTTCCTGGAATGTGTCCTTGAGTTCTGGAGGAGTCAATACGTCTACAAAAATCCCTTTTGTGCCATCAAAGCGAGTGGACTTCCGTTAAAAGGTGGAAATCGCTCTCCAGTTGGCTTTTTTAAAGTGTCTGATTGAAAGGGACAAAGAGCAAGCAGGTCAGAGGTGAGGAAGGTCAAGAGCAGACAGGAAAGCATAAAATCCACATCTGGGGTTGCACTTGTTCAAGGATTACGCACACACGCATACACGGCTGGATCATAGCAGTCCTTACCTCCAATCTTCCTATATATAAATGGCTTGTAATGCAGCTGGCTGCTGTCACTGAGAAAGTAATTAGAGGCCGCTGCAGGAAGCTCAAGGAACAAGCCTCATATTTGGATGTACAATCACTCCACTTGTGTGTATGAAAAAGAAAGAGTCTTTCTTCATGAGCGTGTGTGTGTGGCGCTTTAACCTGAGGGTATGTCAGAATACGATGGGAAGAGTGAGTAGTGTAATTCACACAGACATTAATCTGCCAGATACAAAGTGTTTTGTGACATAAAATGTCAGGGAAGCAGTTAGGATGTTTGGCACGCTGTGGAAATCTTCATTTTATCAAACAAATTTAGTTTATTATTAACCCCTGAAGTCTTGTTTTCTCAAAGCAAGTCAGAACATCTGCCTGTACAAACGACGTAACCATTAAGAAATACGCAAGAAATGGGTGTCAGTGAGGACTTGAAAGGACTTCTGCCTCCCACGGCAGCAACACTGCTGAATGCTTCTGTCAAAACTTGTTTCATTACATTAGAAAAAGTGACAAACAGCCTGTTTGAGTTTGAAACTTTGCGATTTTGAGAGTGTTCCGACAGTGTTTTGAGTCCTGAGGAGATCAACTGGAAGGGTTACCCTAAAGGACACCCGGACAAGAGAGATGTGCATGTTTTTTTACACACTGACTTTTTTGTATCTTTGCACTGATATCTGCACTGAAATGGAGAAAAGTGACTCATGATTACAGAAAATGTTTGAAACAAGTTAACTTGTATTCGTTGGAAAAAGGTAAGAAAACACAACGAGAGGAAGACAGCTGATAAAATGTTCTTTGCAGGACACAAAGTTCTCATCTTGTAGGAGTGTTGATACGTCAGCTTCTGTCACATGTTTCATGATCTTTAAGGCAACAGGACACATTGTATAAATAGAAAATATTTATTTGTGGTGCAGTACAGTGCAGTACAGTGGTTTTTATATGGTTGATTGATAAAGTTGACCAGAGGTAGACGATAAAGTATCACTCTACTATAATAATCAATCTATAGTACCGTGTGATTAACAGTGAGGCAAGAAGCATGTAGGTTGTTGACTTAAACATCACACTGAAAAAATACTCTAATACAAAAATATTTCTACAAACCAAACATTATTGTCAAGATTCAAAACTTTGAAACATTTCAGGGCAACATTCATTTTTCATGCAGTTGGTTGGATGTTTGTGGTCATGTTGTCAGACTTGTCGTACCTGTTGTGTATTATAATCTTATTGATGCTTTTTCTTTACATTAATGTTTGTTCATTAAAAAGCTGAAAACTCAATATTCAAAATCTCATGTAAAATAACAGAAGATTTATCAATACTTCAAGTATCAAAGTAAAAAATACTCACAATGGTCACTTATGATCCTCTATATTAAATTATTTGATGTGTGAGCAGCATTTTAATGGTGCAGTTGGTCAAATTGGAGCATTTTTTTCTACTTTATTGTTGTAATCTGTAACAATAAATCATACAATATTTAATGGTAATAATATCTTCAATTGAGATTATTTGATCACATTTAAAACACCTGATAAACACCTGAAAATATCCACATCTGCACGGGTAATATAAAACATGTCATGTTGGTGTGTGTGGTTACTCAGTTCACGTCTGTAAGAATGCACACTGTAGAGAGAAATATCTGATTATTATCGATTAAAAATGATTAATTTGTTGACAGATGCCGCCGTGTTTAACAAACACAGTGAGTCCTATAATAAATCCAGTCTGATCGTGTCCACGTGAGGCTAACAGTCGTCACTTTGCAGCATGGAGAAAAAGAAAGTGCACAGACTGGCCCACGAGCTGCTGCAGTGCTCCTCGGCCTTTTTCCGGTGGTCCGCGCGCTTCGTGCAGGCGGTCGGAGAGGTGGAGATGGCGGTGGAGGCGGCAGTGGAGCGAGGTGGCTGCGGCAGTTTGGGTGTCTCCGGTTCTCCGGACTGAGCGGAGCTGACGGAGCTCGACAAGTCCAGCTTGAAGTGTACATCCCGGGGCGCGCGCTTACACATGCCAGCCTTCACCAGCGCGCGGTCGTCCCTGCACACTTTGCCTTGCATCCTTTTGAACGCGCGGGACACCTGTTTCCAGAAGTCCTTCGGGTCGGACTGGTACCCCGGGCAGCGCTGAGGTTTGCCGTTATAATGACAACTCATATCGGTGACTCCGCCTTTGACGCGCGCCGCAGGGTTCTCGCATTTCACCGACAGCCTCACCTTGTCTCCGACGTCTCTCGCCGTCCACGTGCACTGCATCTTGTCATTGGTGGAGAACTTTCCCCGGCCAGTCGCTGCAGACTTGTCCCCGCTCCTCTGCGATCGGCCTGAGGCTGGAGTCACCGTCTTGTCCACTCCTTTGTTCTTATTGCGCGCACCGGCGGAGAGAGAGATCTGCTGCCCGAGGAAGGCCAACAGCAACCAGGGAGCAAAAGTCCTCAGCAGCAACATATCTTCAATAAACGGTCAGATTGTTATCTGAAAGGACAAAGGATAGTTAAAAAAGGTTCAGAGATTTAGTTATTGAAATAATCAGGACATCAGATCCAAAGATGGTTTGCAGAAAGATATAAATGTTTATATTGTGAATTTACAGTAAATAATGCGCATATACAGTAAAAAAAAAAAAACTACAAGGCCATACTACAATTTACTACACATACAGTAAAATAAAGTCACATATTCCGAGTGTAACTCACCGAAAATTACAAGTGTTGCCGTGCGTAAAGTTGCGTCTTGTGGCTCTCTGTGGTCTCGCACATGGCTTTCATACATAGATGCTGCGGCTACGCCCACTATTCCCGCCCAACAACACACATACACACACACACACTTACGCACCTCCATGCAAATCCATTAAGAAATCTTTGCAGTAGTTTCCTTGTGAGGGAGGGGAATGTGTGTTTTGTTCTGGTCTGACCTGACGTGCCCAAACTGAACTCCCCGCTTTCAAAAGAGAGTTTAACGAAAGATCAAAACGACCATAAACTGTCACACAATCGGGTGATGAATTTACGTGTCTGCACACACTGGGTTCATTCCAAAGAAGTTAAACCACATTGTAACCCCACCTCACACACCTACAAGCACACACGCTCAGTCTTGGAGGCTCGACCCTGATTTTCCACCAATCCGCTGCTGGATTCAAACAGGAGGAGATCCTCTCTTTAAACTCTTTTCCGGTGTCGTTTATTGGTGGCTTTTCAATAAAGATATGATAACTTTTGCAATGTTCCTCGTGACTCTGCATTGTTTTTTATCTGATCTGGGCCCTACATAGCATTTGCTTCCCATGTTTGGATGTGTTTTGCAATTTTCGATGAGTTTTGACCTGTCAAAAACTGATTGAAGGCATAGTATAGTTACTCAAAGGTGATTTCTGCCTAAATATGACTTGATCTCATTCATGAGCTTCATAATATAAACACTTGGCTCTGTAAGACATTGAACAAGGTCTTAAAAATGCAGATGATTTCATCCCACTACTGGTTAATTTGTAACCTTGCAATTGTTATATGAAGTCATTTGGAGGAAGAAAACCTCTTTCAGTCCAACATTGGGAGCTGGAATCACTTTTTGGCAAGTAAAAAACTGCATTTTATGCGTTGCACTGGCCCTTAACACCATTTACAGAGGTATAGAGTACAGGTTAATCTATAATTAGCTAAATATTGCTCTGTTGAGTAATAGGAAGTTATTTTGAGCAAGAAAACCCTTTTCAGTATCAAATTAATGGCAGGAATCAATTTTTGGCAGGTGAAAAAGCCCATTTTGTGTTGTAATCAGAGATTAAATTGGGCCGGAGCCCTCTGTAGCTCAGCTCCGCCTCCTCACCTCGGCAGTACAGCCAGCAGGAGCTGAGCTCCCTCTGCTTCGGTGTTTATAATAATCATGGGCGTAGCTACCACTATACGATTTTTAAAAATCATTAATATAAAACCTGAATCAATGAAACTCCAGTCCATGTTTTCACTGATACAGGCACTTTCTTGCATACCGCGCATACAAACATGCATCACACACACACACACACACACACACACACACACACACACACACACACACACACACACACGCACACACAGAGTGATGCTGATGCGCCACCGACAGCGGGAAGCTTAAGGTGAGTACTGTCACAACAACAATATGTTCAGGTCATTGTTAACTTACTGAAACTAAATGTCTATTTTTTCACCTTAATGTTTTTGTGACAAAGTCACAGAAACATAAAATGTCAGTTATAAAATCGTTCAGTTAACTAACTGTTAAGAAGCGCTAATACTACGTTTTACAAGTAGTATCAGTTTTACAAATTGCAGTGTAGATTGATGGTGAAATGTAGGCTAAAGAAGTTACCAATATGTGAATTGATGTATAAATAAGTAGGTTATAAATTGATAATATGCATTAAACCAATGGTGCGAGGTAAATACAAATGTTTTGAGAGATATTGACCACTGTGAGTGAAGAAGGGCTCCCCCTCCTTACAAAAGCCAAAGGCAG
Organism: Argyrosomus regius; assembly: GCA_946959425.1. Lineage (NCBI taxonomy): Eukaryota > Metazoa > Chordata > Actinopteri > Sciaenidae > Argyrosomus > Argyrosomus regius. Next base: position 10,803,857 of record OX336883.1, read on the forward strand.
GGCTATGCAAAGCAAGATGGGGGGCGGGGTGGGGCGATACAAAGCAAGACGGGGCGGGGCGATGCAAAGCAAGATGTGGGCGGGGGCGATACGGGGGCGGGGCGATACAAGCAAGACGGGGCGGGGCGACACGGGGGCGGGGCAATACATAGCAAGACGGTGGTAGGGCGATACGGGGGGCGGGGCGATACAAAGTAAGACGAGGGCGGGGCAATAAAAAGCAAGACGGGGGCGGGGCCAGAGATTGATTTGGGCCGGAGCCCATGTGTATAGATGTGTGTATAGATTGATGGTGAAATGTAGGCTAAATAAGTTACCAATATGTGAATTGATGTGAGATATACATAAGTAGGTTATAAATTGATAATATGTATTATACCAATGGTGCAAGGTAAATACAAATGGGGGCGGGGCGATGCAAAGCATGGTGCAAAACAGTTAACTAACTGTTAAGAAGCGCTAATACTACGTTTTACAAGTAGTATCAGTTTTACAAATTGCAGTGTAGATTGATGGTGAAATGTAGGATAAATAAGTTACCAATATGTGAATTGATGTATAAATAAGTAGGTTATAAATTGATAATATGTATTATACCAATGGTGCGAGGTAAATACAAATGTTTTGAGAGATATTGACCACTGTGAGTGAAGCAGGTGAAAATGCCCATTTTGTGTTGTAATGGTCCTTTAAAAGAATTTCAAGCTGTCCTGTGAGCTCTAGTGTTTATATTATGAAGCTCATGAATGAGATCAAGTCATATTTAGGCAGAAATCACCTTTCATTAACTGTATTTGGCCTTCAATCAATTTTTGGCAGGTGAAAAGACCCATTTTGTGTTGTAATGGTCCTTTAAAAGAATTTCAAGCTGTCCTGTGAGCTCTAGTGTTTATATTACGAAGCTCATGAATGAGATCAAGTCATATTTAGGCAGAAATCACCTTTGAGTAACTATACTATGCCTTCAATCAGTTTTTGACAGGTCAAAAGTGATTGAAAATTGCAAAACACACCCAAACATGGGAAGCAAATGCTATGTAGGGCCCAGATCAGATAAAAAACAATGCAGAGTCACGAGAAACATTGCAAAAGTTATCATATCTTTATTGAAAAGCCACCAATAAATCATATTAATTATAGTCTAATTTCCAAAGACAGGGCTAAACAAAGTCATCAGACATACCAAGCACATAGAGACATGTCACGTAATTGCCATGTCTGATTTCGCTACAAAATACACTTCTTTTGGCCACAGTTGTAATAATTATGTACAACAAACGTTAAACTTTCGAAGACACACGCCTTTGCTATAATTGTATTATAATACAGTTGTGTGTATCTGCATATTATGACCGTTTAATCCAGAGAAAAGCAGCAGCAACACCATAAGTGCCCTCTTGGATGCCTATGGTAGATAAAATGCGATAATACTAGGTTACCCTTACGATGGACAAAACGTTAGAAAGTGGACAAAACATTTCATTGAAGGAAATTAAGTAAAGTGACCTCTAAGGTATCACATTCGATTTGTTTTCTCAAGAAAATGATGCTGTTATCTCAAGAAAACAAATTAAATTAACTCGTTATCATGAGAAAACGGAGCAAATAAAATGTATGAATGCATGACTGTTTAGGGCTTCCATATTAGGGTGCCCCTCTAGTGGACATATCATGGATTGCCTGCTAGGGTGCCCTTCCAGTGGACAAAAAGTGTGCGCTAGGGTGCCTTTCCAATGGACAAAACTTGGTAAAGTTTAAATCAGCGGACATTTTGACTTATCATTGTAGGAAAAACAACTGCACCATTCCATTCAAGAGTCTCAGTAAGGTCTCAGGAGTGGGATAGGTGGTACAAACCATGCATACCATTATGTTATCATGGGGAATGTAAGATCTCTCCCTAATAAGATGGAAGAACTAATGGCACTAACCAGGCTACAGAGACAGTATGGAGAGTGTAGCATCACGGAGATGTGACTGAACTCACTTTGAACTTGCTGGTAACAGCAGACAGCTGAAGACACCTTATCTTATCTTTATGGCGTGACAGTAGCTGAAGATGCTAAATGGACCATCATTACCTCTATTATTCCTTCATGTGCTTTTCCTACTGTGACATGTCAAAATGTTTTCCTGAAAACACACACACTCTCTCTCTAGTCTTTTGTGCAAATTTCCAGCTGTTTAGAAGAAAAAGTATCAGCCATGACTGTTTTTCTGACGGGACTACAGCTTTACTTCTTCAAGTGCCTTTGTTCTGTCTTAAGCACTGTTATCTATCCAACAGTAACACATTTACCAGATGTCAGCTCTCTGTCTTCCATAAAGTCTCAGTTGGTCGTCTTTCCTTCTTTGATATCACTTGTTGTCGATGTTGACATCGACCACAATGTCACTTGTAACTGCCTTTGTTCTGTTTTAAGCGCTGTTATCTAACAGGCAGTAACACATTTACCAGATGTGAACTCTCTTTTTCTATAAACTCTCAGTCTGTCGTCCTTCCGTCTTTGATATCCTGACATTAAATGAGCGCCTTTATGTACTCTTCATCTTAGTTGGCAGCCTCAGATTCAACAATCATTACTAGTTTCTCCAGTAGGACCTGATAACTCTGTGCAGTCCAGATTAATTTTGTAGATGATCTATGTATTTATTTTTGTCATTGTTCATTACATTTAAACCTGCATTTCCTTATAGCGTTTCTTTTAACACCCTTTTTAGAAAATGTCAGACCGTTAAATGGGTCCCACTTCTAGTAGAAATCATTGTTTGTCCAAATTATGGGTGAAATAAAGGATCTGTGTTGACAAAATTACAGAAAAGCTCCACTAAAAGCTCATGTTTGGATTTTTATTGGAAGCATCTTGTGAGCTGGGCTGCCCAGAGCGTTAAGTGTTTGTACCACATGTGTTTTGGACCACCAGGAAAAGGAGGTTTTCAGGCCCTGCATGCAGACAAATGCTGACAGGGAGCAGAGCTGGTGTCATGCCAGAACGGGAGCTGGGCACGTGGGCAATGTAACCAGATTTAGCAACACCTATGGACAAAATGACATAGGCAAAAAGACCGAAGGACACGTTGATGGAAGAAAGTCAGAAGAGAAAAGGAGAGAGTGAGCGAGAAGCCATTGGACAAGAGTAAATCTGGGACTGAGTTTTAATCGTTGGTGAGAGCTTGGTGAAATAAAAGGCTGAAAGACAGATGCTGAGCTGGGCTTCTTGCTGTTGGACTAGTAAGTAATATTAGCTGGCCGCTATGTCTTGTCTTGTTGCACTTTACTGATGTTTGGGTGTCTAGTTTTTGATCATAAATATCTACAAAGTGTTGCTTTTTGAGATCTCTGTTGAACACCGCAAAGCCAAAACACAAACCAATAAGTAGACATAAGATCAGTTCTGAGTTGCTGAACACTGAATAGAAGAAACTGTACACTAAATTATACATTCATAACTTTTAAATGTATTTTACTTTGTAAATTTGGTGTTTATGATGCTTTGAAATTGACCTACATATCACACACAACACACGACGTATTAACTTGAGGCTAAGTTAATAAATGCACCTCACCCTGTTGTCACGTTTCACTCCTGTGATGACGCAGCGGCTGCACATAAGAACAAACACATCATGATGACAAGGAAGGAGCCATGTAAGGCTAATATTGGCACGAGTCCAATAAAGAATGAATGAAAATATCGGGAATAGTCGTAGAGGATTTACTGTAAGTAAACAGTAGTGAGGCTGTGTGTGTGAGTCACAGTGTGGTATGAGAGAGAAGTTTGAAGTCTCGCACATGAACTGATCTTCTGCTCTCTGCAGCACCATCTTGTGGTTCACTAAATAATACTGACTAATGAAGCTCTGTGTAAATGACTCCAAGAGAGAACATTTATCGAGGTAGTCCTGTATAGACTATTTCATACATGATATAAACCACTGTTTCTCAATCTGTGGTATGTGTACAACTGGTGGTACACGACCTCCCTGTGGAGGTCAGCCATCAAATGGTGGTCTATCAAATAAAGCTCAAAAATATCTTTAAAAAACACACAATACTAACAAATTACTTTGCTGGAATGGAATGTAACAAGCTAAGCCATGACATAGTGAGTGGAGGTAAAATTAATACTTCAAAAACTCTGCAATCGTGGCTCCCACGGGAAATATTAGGAAGAGAGTACACCTTTTCCTCCACATTAACTCTGGTTCTTGACCCGGTTCTGTTCAGGATTCAACAACAGTCAACAATAAATAATATTATAGAATAATATATATAAGAATAAACCTGCCTCCTTGTGTGAGCTGTCTATAGCTGAACAGGGTCGACTGTATTTTAACGTCTGTCATGATGGTGATACTTATATTTTCTGAGGTGTACATGGTGTAAAAAGTTTGAGAAACACTGATATAAACAACACTGATGTAATGGTTAATTTTCTTTTGTTTTGGTTTATTTCTCATCTCACAATAAAATGTGTGCACATTTAAAAAGGTTTGGTTCATCGACTTTTACTTGAACAATAAGTATTTTGCTTATTTTGCTCTCTTGTGTTGAATAAGGACAGAGATTTTACTTTATTTGTGTAATGTCAAGCATTGTGAGCTCGGTGTGTGTGACTTTATTGAGCTGTCGCAGAAATATGACTTCTTACTTAAGCTTTTGATTTAGTTTAATGTATTTAAACATAATTAGTTTAATGAACAAACATTTTATGTCTTTTTAGTGTACCATTTATGGAGATATTTGAAATTCCTCCACTTAAACACACAGTGTTCCCCTCTTGTTTCTACTAAAACAGCTTTAAGGTTGTTAAAATAATCTTATTCAACTTTGTCTTACATACTGTATACTCAATATCAGCTTATTCCAGCTCTTTATTTAAAGTATAAGACGTTAAAACTGTGTGAAATATTAGTATATAGTATAAAAATTAGACTGTAGCATGACATGAAAAGGAGAAATTCTTGGCGTCTGGCCCCTAAATTCTCACATATTTGGTATCTTTAGAAAATTAAAGATCATTTTTAAAATACTTTGTTTGTGATGAGAAGTGTGTGTTTGTGTGTAGGAAACAACACCGGTGCTGCAGCCACATTGGTTTCCGCTCAAACAGACGCCCCTCTGTTCCTGCACGCGGTAACTCTTAAGACTCAATTCATCAGGTCATACAAAGAAGTGTTTAGCTCGGCTGCTCAGACGCCTTCTGTGACTGAGCTGTATTATCTCTACTGCACTCTGACTGTGTCTGTCCCTTAACAACTTCCTCAGCGGGGCTGCAGACATGTTGTTACAGCCGGCGATGAAAAGACACAAGGAGCCCTGTGAATGAACGAGTGTGAAAACCTCAGACGAAACAGAGCAACACTGGAGAAAGAAGAGAGGTCACCACTCTGACTTTATTCTCTTTACCTCCACATTTTCTTAAATGTTTAAACATTTATGTGACATGAGGAGGGAATTTTACATCATATACAAACAGAATCACATGCCTGCCATATTTGCTGTGTGTTTTACAGATTTAAACAAAGACGTGTACACTACATGACAGCACAAGCAGTCATCCGCTAACCGTACACAGGTGTAGGTTGAGTGATTTTGGCTCAGCCCGTAAGATGGTGCAGTGTGGGGAGTCGGACCTCGCATGGCGATGAAATGACTTCAGAAGCTCCCTGAAGAGGTCAAAGATAGACTGGAAGAGTTCTGACTGGATTCAGCGCTGGTGTCTCCAACCTGAAACAACGAAACTGTTGTAGTTAATTGAAGATAAAGTTGGTTCCTCTTGCAAATCTGCAGCTTGCAATGGGACAAAGAGCTCCAGAAGTTAGACAGACTTCAATTTGGAGCTGATTTCACTGACAGTGTGTCTTAAAATATCTGTGTTTAATCTACAGGTGCTCACTTCTACTACCACTGATGATTTATGGCTCTCAGTTTAACCAGATCAAGCACAAATATTTAACTTGTCTTAACTTCTCTCACCTGTGTCAGCACTATCGTCTCAGTTTTGGAACCAGCTGATGAAGTAGCTGCAGACGCCGTGGAAGCTCTTCCAGCAGTACTCGGAGGCGATGCGGGATGCTTTGGAGTCGGGCTGCTCTGTGGGACGAGTAGTGGTCTTAGGCTTGGGTGTAGTTTTCTTGACCTGGGGGCCCTTGCCTGGCTGGGGCTTAACGGGCTGTGGCTGGGGCTTGACTGGTTTAGGAGTAGTGACTGGCTTGGTCTGAGCTGGGACCACCGGTTTACGTGGCTCCTGGACGGGCTTGGAGGGTTTTGGGGTGGTGGTTTTTGGCCAGGAGGCCAGGAAGGTCATCTGGGCATCGTCGGGGTATTTCTTGCACATGGATGGGCGGTAGATTTTCTGTCCCTGGCAGGCGTGGCTCAGCTTCCTCATGTCCCACATCATCTGGGTGAAGTAGTGGCGAGGGTTGAGGTTGTAGGCACGGCACAGGTTGGGTTTGCCCTGGAAGTCGCAGTAGTAGGAGCGTCCTGGGGTCTGGCCTTGACTCTGACCTTTGCAGGAGACACGCAGGCGAGTATAGTCCCCGGCTCCGGACACCACCATGGTACAGGAATCTTTGGTCTTGGTGCTGAATCGGATGGGCTCATCCCAGACGCTGCGTTGCTGCTGCTGCTGCTGTTGCTGCTGTTGCTTATTGTCGTTGCTGCTGTTGTTGGTCTGAGCGTTTGACACACAAACAGCTGCTGCCAAGAACAACAGCAACATCTTCATCCTGGATCTCATGGCTGTGTTAGGTAGGTTAGTGATGTATGGATGAGGTTGCTGCGTCCGCACAGAGGGTTAAGGTGTGCAAGGGTGGAAAGCATCTGAACATGACTTTATAAGTCCTCAGCTCACAAAGAAGGTATTATTCAGGTGAGCTGGAGCACTCAAACTCCTCCTACAGCCCCTCCACCCAACCACACGTACACATACACAGCGACCACATGAGGCTTTTATGGTATGTTCAAAACTAAAAAAGTGATGGGCGAGATGATGGAAGGAGGGGGAGAACATAAACTGAAGGAGGAGGTCAATGGGTCTGTGGGAGCCAAAGGGGGGGAGGAGGGAGTAAGGAAGGCTGAAGGACGCACATGAAACCAAATATTGTAAAAGAGTTGCGAGACATTATATAATCCCACATAGGAGGTTCTTTGACCATTGATGAGGGGGGAGAGGAGGAGGAGGAATGAGGGTCCAGAGCCAAATGGCAGCGTGAAGTTATTTGCTGAGGATTTAAAGTTGATCTCTGACCCTGTAATAATAAGAACCTCATCATGTTCATCTTAAGATGATCTACCAACAGAGCTGCATACACAGGTTGTTGTATTTTTGTTACATAAAAACACAAAAACATAATGCAGTACTCTATTTTAAGTTCACAAAGAAATAAAACAATCATCCTCTTATAAATCAGAAGTCATAATTATGAGGAACTTTGAATTTCCCAATCAATACACTCAGAAGTTTTTCTGCTTCTGTAGCAATTGGTCTTGTATTATGTGAAGCGAATTATGATTAATGTTACCTAATGACAATGCCTCAGCTTAACCACCATTAGCTAATTTATATATATTTATATTTTTAGAGAGAGATCATGGCAGTCACTTCCAGGCTAGTCTCTCTTTCACTCTGCCTCTTTCTTCTCCCGGCTAAACCAAAAAACGGCACAGACGTGGATCATCGGTGGAGCTGATGTGGGTTAATTGACACCTGGGTGCTATTATGCATAACTTTAAGCCTTTATATAATTTGAATGGGTGAGTTGACAAAAAATTCAGACTCAGTACAGTTGAATGAATGAGGAAATTGGCTATAGAGACCAAAACAGTTTTTTGTACCAGGCTGTAAACATGTTTATGTCTGCAGAGAAGTTGGACATTTTAACATGGGGGCTTTATGACCCGTTCTGGAGCCAGCCTCAAGTGGTCAGTTGAAGAACTGCAGTTTTTGGCACTTCCACATTGGCTTCACTTCACAGACACGGGGGTTCCCGCTTGGTTAACACACCATTAAATTAAGCTACAGCCAGCAGATAGTTAGCCTAGCTTAGCTTAGCATATCCTGGTCTATCGAAACGTAAAAAATCCAGATATTGGCACCTCTGAAGCTCACTAAGTGACAGATAATATCTTGTTTGTGTAATCTGTACAAAAAAAATGTCATTTTATGGGAAGTTATGTGGCACTATGGGCATAAAACTCACCACAAAACCACAACTTCTCATTTTTACACTTCAGCTTTTGTGAGGATTAAACAAACAAGATATGGTGTGCTCCTGCTCCTTCCTGTCTTTATGTTTAGTTATTTTACCGGCTGCTGCGTGTAGTTTAATATTAACTACACAGATATGATCTAACTCTGGGCGATAAAGGTAAATAAGTACTTATATATAATGTCAAACTATTTATTCAAAGGAAACAAAAAGAAAATAAACTGTAATCATCGGGGGCCAAGTCAAGAACATAAAGTGAATTAAAGACACTTCAATTGGTGGTTAAAAATAAAAAGCACTGAAATCTCAGAATAGAGCACAAGCTAAAGAAAGCCTCATACAGTACTTTAAGTACATACTGTACTATGGCAGTGCCTTGTATCATTCCACTGGCCAAATTGGTATGCAGGTTTTGAGTTCAAGCAGGCCTGACCGCACTCTACATTGAGTTTATGAAACTAAACAGAAAAACAGACGCTGCCTTTAGAGAGACCTAAATATTCCATATGAACCGAGCGGACTGAACACAGAGCGGAAGGAGATTGTATATGTAGAGCCTGCTGCTGTGTACAAAGTCACATGTGTGTACAAATGCACGCGTGCCCTCGGCACATTCAGGAAGTTTAGTTTTTATAGCCATCAGTCTGGTAGGGGAAGAGAGAAAGTTCCCCTGTGAGCGACACTGGGAATTCAAAGTAAACGTGAAGGGTGTGTACAGTGTGTTGTCTGGAACAGATGTTTTCCTAAATTAAATTAGTGTAGTCCTCTTCTGATAGGATGCACCAGCGTCACGCCACCTGAACCACCGCCAAACCCCCCTCATCACTGTCAATCCCCCCAACACACAGACCTGAACCTTTTCAGCTGCTGTGTGTGCAAGTATTCAGCTCTGCATATGTTACATGAATGTTCTCTGCGTTCCTGTGTGTTTTGGCAAGACGGCCGTCCAAGCTGCTGCTTCGGGGAGTGGATGTCTGCACATTTGCTTTGCTTATATCACCAAATGTGTTCGTTTTCAGTCCTACCTGTGGCTTTGAGCTTATGTAAAGGAGCATAAAGGCACACTTAAAAGATAATTTATGACCCGTATAACCCTCAGAAATGCTGACAGTTTGCTCAGTTCAGTTGATGTTTATGGAGGAAAAACAAAGCAGACACTTATTGGACTTAAGTTTTTATTCACAGATTTGCAAACCACAAAAAATCATTTTTGTGTGTGTGTGTTCGTTCCTTAACCAGGCCTCTGACCCCACAAAGGCTTCTGGTAGTTTTATTCTCAAACCACAAGATGGCAAAAAAAACCAAAAAAAAAAAACCTCTGACAACACAAGCAACTAGGCCCTCACTAATGGTCTGGCGAGAAATGCCTAAGACACGATATTATGTTTGTTAGCTGTCTTAAATCCTTGTTTATGCTTATGTTTGTGTTGAATAGCTTGTAACACCTCTTGTCGTAGCAATGGACCAGGATAAACCCTGAACTAATCTCTTCATGTCTCAAGGATTTTAATGATTTAGATAAATGTCCTCTTTCAGTGTTTGAAGGAATAATTCACCATTTTGGGAAATACAAACTTTTTGCTTTTTTTTTGCTTAGAGTTAGCTACAGCCAGTTAGCTTAGCTTAGCACAAAGACTGGAAACAGGAAAACAGTTTGCTTGGCTCTGACCAAAGGAAACAAAATACAAGCACCTCTAAAGCTAACTAATTAGCATGTTAAATCTATTCTGTTAAATCCCATTAAAAAAGTGTAAAAAGTTGGCCAAGAAATAGCTCCCTGTAAAACCCATGGACGTGTCTGTGACATCTGAAGAGCCATTTTGAAGCTCAGAGTGTGGTGTGGCTCTGATTGTTACCATGTTGGCAGTCCTGCTTCTTTGGCCTCTCGGTTAATCTAAAAAGTTGGCATAGACCTGAACTTTCGTTGAAGCTGAGGTGGCTAAATGATGCCACCTGTAACAGCATCTACCTGTCAAACTGCACAGCCACGCTTTTAAATATGCATAACTTTAAGCATTAATATAATTTGAAGGGGTGAGTTAAAAAAATTTAGACTCAGAACAGTGTTTATGTTAGTTGCCGTGTTATTCTGTAAATTCATTATCCCCAGAGGATGAATCCTACTGACTTTGGGGATCCCCTGACTTTTTTCTTGGTTATGACCATTTTCTCTCTTGGCTGTAGACTCTTTGTTTTGCTACATATGTTTTGTCTTTGTATTTATGCTAAGCTAATCTTAACAGCTGCTGGTATTTAACAAAAAGACACAAAAGTAGTTTCTCTTCTAACTCTCAGCAAGAAGGAAAATGAGCGTATTCACCGTAATGTTGAACTATTCTTTTATTTCCTGGTCAATGCGACGTGTTGAGCCAAAATGATGCGAGCTACATTACAAATATTAGAAAAGAATAAAGAAAAATAAAACAAAGAAAAGAGCTACTGCTACAAAAATAACTACATACATGTTATAAAACAAACATTAACAAAAATATATAAAACTTTCAAAGGTTTTGAAAGTGTAAAAAATGTACACTTGTGTCACCGTGTTAAAACTGATAATGTAAGTACAAACATGTATTCTCTACGGGTAAAACTAGCTATGCAGGGCTCTGATAGTTGATCGTGTACAGTGTGGGACACTAGAAGGACTGATGTGGTACTGCTGTGGCTGGATGCTGGTGTGCATGAGAGAACACTTGATAAATTACAGTTGGCTGGCATCAGAGGTCCTTGCCAAATGGCTTGAAGGGGTACTGGGGAGAGAAGGGACGCCCTCATCACACACACTGTTCGTCCCTTTGGTTCTTGGAAGTGTTACAAGATCTGAAGAGGAAAGCTGGAAAGTCCAGTGACCCTACAGGACAGAGAGGACACGTCAGGACATCCCTGTAACTGTCACACAAACAAGAAACACTTGCCTAAGTGAGGATGAAGAGCACTCACCACGAGGGAAATATCAGTTCCAGCCATCTTGTGCACTGAAAAAAACACAAAAAATGAAACCAATTAATCACTTTTGCCATGTCCTGGTTTGAGTTCATGGTTTAAGGTTTCCTGTATTTTTTTGTAATTCACCCCTCTCCTCATGAGTTACTTTACTTCCTGCCTTTGTGTTTCCCGCCATATGTCTCTGAAACTGAGACTATCCAGGTGGATTCATGGACTAAACTCTGCCACTCTAGCTGTTGTGTTCTGGTTTTGTTTATTTCATGTACCAGCTTCTTAATCTGAGTCTGACTTATAATTTACGCTGCAAAATAGTGACACGAAGAAGTTTCCTTTGTATTGTGTCTGATGGTTTGAGAGAGAGAAAGAGACATAGACAGCGAATGAGAGTGAGGGAGCACCGGCCTCGAGTGAGCTGGTTAATCAGTGAAATAAAAAGTTATTTCCTGATTGCATCACGGCCCCCCATCACCTCGCCACATCCACACACCCCAGCACCGACCTGCAGCCTCCGAGTGGTTTAAGATATTTGCTCATCACTCCTTAATATCTCTGTGTATACATATCTGCGGGGAGTGATGAGGTTGGAGCCTAGACGGCAAACTCTAACTGTATTCTGCTGCTGCAATAAAACTGACTGATATTTATTGTGGGCATGTTTTTATGTTCATTTATTAATTTTAATACATTTATTTAGAAGCTCAATTTCCTACAGAAATACAGCACACTGCGCAACACATGCTTGTTCTCCCTACAGGACGTCTCCAAATATGCCAAATATTTGGAGAAATATTTGTATATGCCAAATACAAAAATCAGTCAGTCGTATCTACAACGTATCTTGGATGCAGGACACATGACAGTGTCAGAGGTGTAAAAAGTCTTCAGTCTTCAGCTTAAACCAACTCTGAGTTCTGGTATTTGAATGGACATCGTCGGTTAAAAGAGATGATGGTGATGGATGAAGGATGAAGAAGCAAAACAGAAGACAAGATAAAAATCTCCTGCGTGAAGTCAGACTGATGATGATTAAATGGATGGTGGTTCCCAGATGGTTTGTTGACGTTAGATGAGGGTTAGTGGAAAGTTGTGCGTAACAATCAGTACCTCATCGACGAGTTCCTCTGGGTCACCAGTCGGCGTAGCTCGGGGGAGCAGAGGCCCGAGGGAACCGGGTCAGAGTGTCATAGGGAGAGCTACATATACACGCACAGACACACACACATGTACACACACACATGTACACACACACACACACACACACACACATGTACACACACACACACACACACACACACACACACACACACATACATATGGGGAATCCTTTATAAACTTATCTGTAGTAAATGTTTCACTGACTCTCAGTCTAAAATATCCCTCCACCAATTAAGACCACGGCATGCAAGCAAGCAGAGATACTGCTCGTACCTGACCACGGCGAGGTCTCCGTGGATATCACACACCTGTTCACCATGATTACCTGTATTACCCACACTGCAACACAAGAGCGAGGGTGGACAGGTGAGAAAGAGAACGGAAGACTCAGCCGAAAGCAACAAGGATGGAGTGATCCTCGGAGAGCGATGGGAATATTCGAAAGAGAGGAGGAGACGATGAAATGAAGATCCATGCAAAGAAGGAAAGACTGTGCTCGTGATTTTCTTATGGAGAAAGTAAGAAAGATGTGAAGAGATCCCAAACTGTAAAGTGTCCCATACCAAACAGGGAGTGGACACGAGGAAGAGGACAAAAGGAAGTGTTTATAGCAGACAAACATCAAAGTGCGACAAGCCACGGGTAAGAGGAGCTGTAGAGAGAGTGACCATGAAAAAGGAATAATGACGGAGAAAAGGAGAGAAGAGGATTCATTAATTTGATTTTGATCTACAGAAAAGATTTAGAAAAACTAGAAGTAAAACCAACAAAAATGTCTGTGTGTGTTTGCACTCACTCTTCAAATACGTCCTCTGTGTCCATCCTTCTGTAATACTTGGCCAGTTTGATGGAGAAGATGATACTGGGGATCAGAAGGATGCAGCAGCCTCCCAGACCGAACCAGAATGTGTTCTGGAAAACACGTTTACAGGAAATCTGTCACACCTTTATCCGGTTAACCTTTGATACATTCCTGTCAAATTCAACACTAATCACTTAAAAATAGATTAGAAACTCATTGATTTTGTAAAGTAGTGATAGCACAGTATACTTGAAGTGTCGACGTAGTAGAATAACCCCTTCAAGACTAATATATTATTACATATTAAACTATTGGGTTGTGGTATGAACTGTGAACACACACTTTAAGAACTCTTTAATGAGAGACTGGGACTGAGAAAAATATATTTATTTGTGCTTGTATGTATATTTTGTTTTTTTACGGCCAGCTCTTTGTCTTAATGTGTGTTTTTCGGCCAGAGTATGACCTCCTGTCTGTGTTGTGACGATCTTTGTATAGGTGAGAAGCTCCAGCTGATCGACTACAGCTGACTGGTGTGGTCTGTTTAACATCCGTTTCCTGCCAGAGACAGAGGGACTTGGCTGGGAGTGCAGCTTGGTCCTTGTACTCTTTGCTGATTAAGAGTAGCCTGTTTCACCTTTGTGTATATAGTCACCGTAGACTGTCACATCATACTTGTAGTCACTGTTAGTATTAAAGCAGTAGGAGTATATTTATTAATTGTCTATTTGTTACTTTTTTTTGGAATATTTTGTGTATTCATTTGTGTTTCGGTAGCATAAATAAACTGCTTGCTTTTAGACTGTTTAAACTAGTGTGGACTCATGTTACAATCCCAAAACCCTTAACTGGAACGTAACCGTTTCTTTATATCATTATTCTTCATTTGAGAAAAAAAAAACAAATGTGTTAACCTTACCTGTGTCTATGATGGTATTCATGCATGTTGGGCTCCTAACAGAACCTGATAATTCTGGTTTAATCATTCCCACTGGCTACAACTGCATCATAATTTATTAACTCATCATATTTTGCATGTAAAATCAGTGAAGTAACTACAGTTGTCAGATAAATGTGGTGCAGTAAGACAGGTATGGTCTGTAGTAAAGTATAAAGTAGAATAAACGGGTGGTTGTACAGTACAAAATAAAAGTGCAGTACATTTGGATGCTGATGATGAATGATGAAAATAGTCTTTAGTTGCAGCCCTCCAGAAAGGCACATACACACAGATGCACATGAAATGCACACCAGGCATAAATAGGACAGAACATAAAAATACAAACACGTGAGCGCTCACACACATGCAGCACACGTAGAGTGGGTGACATATAAAACCTCTGTTGTTGTTATTGACCCACAGTCTGCGGCTTGTTTGAGCTCACATTAAACGCTCACAAACTAACCTGCGTGATATATAGCTGATATGTAAATATGAAACTTTACAACTCCTCAGGGCCAGGCTGAAAACAGTGAAGAATCTATGTGTGTGTAACTCCCCGCCCTGACTCAAAACAGACTCTGTCTCATCTCAGTGTGGGTGAGCGTGTGTTGGAGAGAACATACTGTTCTCATACGTGTGGCCGAATGACTCCACAGTCTTCATCGCCAAAAAAAAACCCAGAGCTCCCTCAACTGTCAAAGAGACGTTTATATGTACATGTACTGTACATACAGCTGTGAAATGAATCAGCACACACACACACACACACACACACACACGCGCACACACACACACACTTGCTTCCTTACCACTGAATCGATTATGAAGCTGCATCCTACTATCTCCATGCTGTCCACGATGTTACTGATGGGTTTACACTGGGCAACCTCTGCAGTCAACTGTGGGACAAAATATACAAAATATACACACATACTGTATAAACTGATAAACTGTATACCAAAAAACCCAAAGTATTGCAGTATTGCAGTGTACTGTGTGTATGAACTATGTCAAATGTATAACCAGTTTGAAGCAGTTGAACGTTTATTCACTGATAGACATTTCAGTTCCTTGCTGACTGATTATTACAAACACAAACAGACACTGTTAAAATAATCTGATTACAATCAGAAACCTTCTAAAAAAGTGCAGTTTAATTACTAATTAATAATTACTTTTTATCAGTGGCTGATTTGAGGGAGTATGAGGGGGGATGCCATCCCTGTTGTTACCAAAAGTACTAAAATGCAGCACCCTTGTTAACCTGCCATCCCTCCTCTCTATCCCCAAGTGCCAGAGTGCAGAGGTAGATTGTTTGTTTGTAGGGTTGAGTGAGCACTCGGCTTGAAGAGTATCTGGTACAGATAATGTATATTTTACGAGTACAAGTAAAGTGTGTTAATATGTGCGTTCTAATAACAATAAATGTAGCATCTTTTATAATAAAACCTCTGTCAATAGTTCTCTTCAAAAACATTACCATAAGGCTCAACTCTGAAGCTCTTCAGTAATAATAATAAATATAGCAACTTGTGATCAACCCATATTGATTTCAGGCTTAAATTAAGGATGTCCACTTAGTCCAGCCCACATTTGGTTTAAGCCACGGCAATTCCAAAGTACTGATACGGATAAAGATACTTTGGTTGGTTGAACAGATACAGGTAATGTTAGTCTAGTCTGCCTGACTCATTGATCCTTTATATGACTGAGGTTTGTAGGTCTGAAACTGTACTGTGTATTGATAAACCCATGGCGCTGTTTGTGGTGCTGAACTAGTAGCTGTCTGTGGTATTTCTATACTATATAGTTCTGTAATATTTATGAATTTATGTAGTACACTCACCGAGTTTCTAACCCAATCTGTGTACTGTTTGAAGTATCCCACCAAGCTCTGGATGTAGGCTTTTGTTTCCTACACACCAACAAAGAAGAAAACATGTTAGTAAATGTGTGACTGCAGTCTGTTGAGGGTTAGATAGATCAAATTCTGAGTAATCTCAATAGCCCAACAAGTAAATCTTAAGGTTGCCATTGTAGTTCTGTCTCACTCAGAATGTTGTTTAGTGTGGTTACTTAAAATGTCTGTTTTAAATCAGAGAATATGGAACAGACGAACCAATGAAAATGTGTTTTTAGATCAATATGCCGTCTAATATCACCTGACTGACCAGATTGAAGAAACTAAACAAGAAATAAAAAGAAAGATGACGTGTCCACAGGTTCACAGACGTGCACAGGTAGTTATTGCTGTTCTTGCTTGTATATTTCTGTTTGCTGTAATCCCTTTACCTGTTTCACCACATGAGAGGCGTTATGAGTGATGAGGTACTCTGCTGCATCGATGGCACTCAGGATGTTTGTGACCTTGACCTAAAAGAAAAAGAGAGAGAGATTAATTTATACTTCTGAGACAATAGTTGACAGTTTGTTGTTTATTGTGGTTCAGGTAACAATATAGAAGTTACTTGGAAGTTTTCTGCAGAGGTTGGTTGGTAAACCTAAACCATTCTCAGTGTGATAATACACATCACATCAGTAATACAGTTTATTATTATTTCTTTTATTTATTTATTTTCCGTGATGATTGAATCAAGTTGCTCAGAGCACATATAGAAGTCAGCAGTTTTTCATGATGTTATTTAATGTAGAAAGCTGTTCGTTGTGTAACAATATATCAGCACTGTCGTAGTGTTTGTGTTTCTTTCCTCACCGGCAGGTCGGTGGACATCCTCTGCAGTTGCTTGACACTCTGGCTCAGGGTACTCTGTATGAGAAGACAAACTGTTAACCAAGCAAAGCATCATTGTACGTCTAAATACTCATTACATTACATTACAACAACTACCCAATCACGGCAACGCTGTCACAACATTAACGGCACTGCTACGACAAACACAAACACACTGCTGTGTATCAACAGTGGCTTACCCGCGCTCTGACATATTTCTGTCACCGTTTCAGGAAAGAAAACGAGAACAGAAGGAAACTTAAAGGTAGCAGCTAACAAAGACATGTTTATTAAAATTATGTAACTTAAAATGTATGCTTCAGTGCTGTTTAGTCTTAAACTTCATCTTTAAATGTCTTTAAACTGGTGTTTAGCATCTTTAAATTGGACTTTTATGACATATTGTATATTTTGCTGAAATTTTCTGTCTAGTTTGCAAGAAATTAGAAATAATTTACATTATTTTGCTGCATATTTTCTAATATAATAGCTGTTAAATTGAATCTGAATAAATCACAAGACAAAATGCTGTTTGCTCCAAAATGCTGCATCAAATTGTTCCTGTGATTATGTAGTTGCGTCTCTTTAAGTAATACACTGCATGTTGAGAGGTGTTTTTGAACATAGGAGAGCATCTGTGTGTAATTGCTTGTGCATATGTATGAGGTGTAGGTGTTTAATGTATGTGGGAGACGTGATTACCATTGCTTGCTCCATGGGAACCACCTGTTCTCTGTGAATCTGTCTGATACTGCTGGCGTGTCCTTTCAGTGCGTTCTCCAGAGCACCACGTGGCTGTAAACAAAGACACACACACAAAGACCAGCGGTAATAAGGTAATGATTGTTAGCTCAATGATTTATTATTCTTTCCTTCCTTAGGAATACATACATACACTAATCCCACTGTGACATGTCCCATGTGCCTTTAAATGGCACGCTTCCTGTACTATGTGCTATGCATGTGCCATAAATGTGTGTGTGTGTGTGTGAGTGTGTGTGTGTGTGTTCAGGGTGAATGGGCAGCTTGTTCAGACCAACAAGCCCGATCACTGAGCTTAAAGCAAAATCATTTTCCAGAGCAGCTGTCCGACTTTATATTTTGACTTGTTGGTTTAAGAAAAGCAGGAATAAGCAGAGCGTTAGCAGCATAAGCTGAAGTTGCAGGTAAATGGAATATTACTGATGCCTGCAGGCGACAAAAACTCATCATACTTTATTTCAAGTATTGTTAGTGTAACCTGCAGCTAGCTTTCTACAGTACACAGTTGTCCTTAAAACCCTCAATTACAGTAATTCAAAGCTATGTGTATGACATTGTGTGTACCATGTTTCTTTAATCATTGTTGCTGCAATTTGTTGGTATGATAAACATGAAACTCACCAGTTGGTCGGCCTGAGCCTCCAGGTCAGTAGAGAATGACAGGAGATCCACGAGAGTGACTCCCTTATTTACCTGCAACAATAAAACAAAGACTTTCAGTCATGAAGCAATGATGATACAGTTTGAGATTCCCTTAGTTTGCACAGCTTTCAGCTTCATCCTGGTTTTATTGAGGCTTCAGTCTGGATTAAGTTCAGTTGTTTAAGTTTTTTATGTGTAATCTGAATTAACACAAATTACATCTGAAAACATTTTTATATTTGTATCATCCATTATCTGTAACTGCTTATCCTCATCAAGGTCACAGTGGGGCTGACAAACCCCTTTCCCCATTTTTAAAAAAAAAAAAAAAAAAAAAAAAAAAAAAAAAAAATTAAAAAAAAAAAAAAAAAAAAAAAAAAAAAAAAAAAAAAAAAAAAAAAATTTTGTTATGATAACATTGACATCTAGGAGTGACAGTCAGAAAAAGAGAACAACACTGTTGTCATTCTTAAATCCCCACAGTACTGCACACACACACACACACACACACACACACACACACACACACACACACACCTCAGTCAGGTAGGCTTCAAAATTGATCTGTCCGACTCCTGAGTTGGCGAAGTTGATGAGGTTGTCTCTGCCGGCCTGCTCCAGCAGTGTGATGTCCTGGAGGTCGACGTTCACGCTCTCAAGCACTTTGGCCAGATCGTTGTTGTACTGTCATGAAACATGCACATAAACTCACAGGTTAACAGGATGACATTCATAATAACATAGATTTTTAATCAGCAGGAAAACTGACACTCACCACAGTTCTGTTGAGGAAGGAGTTGATGTTGAACATGGTCTCCAGCTGCAGAGCATGGTACAGACCGTTGTTCTCATAGCACTCCCTACAAGACAAATACAGCCTGGTCACACACTGAAACATCTCCAGCGTAAACATGTATTTGTATGACTCTTTATTTTATTTTTCTTGTCTTTAAAGATGGGAATGCAGCTTATTAACATATTTCTGTACATGTACAGTATATACAGTGTGTACAGTATTAGCTGCTGGCATGTTACCTGTACATGCTTCCCAAAGTCAAGTCAATGTTCGGATTCTGAAACAGCATCCCGGGAAGGAAGTTCTTCTTGGCAGGATGAACCAGAAATGGTGTGTCTATGATCTGCACACACACACACAACCACACACACACATGCATATTCATCAGCACAGAGCCACAGTGTTGTCCGTTACGTAAGAAGATCCCAGATAAAACTCTCTCCAAGATAAACACAGAGTGAAGCGAGAAGAGAGGAGAGTGAAAATAAGACGATTCAGGAAGGAAGCGAGTTTGTGTTCGGTACCTTGAACAGCTGTCTGTTAGCCAGCGGTTCACACACCAGCTTCTCCACATTGCCACCGACAAGAAACAAGGCAGTTACGATGCCCATCAGCACCCAGGCAAAGATGAAAGAGAAGCCCACCCCGCTGAAAGAGCAAGAGGGAAAGAGTGGGAAACACAATCACACAGAAAGATCAGTTATCTGCATTGCTGTTATTGCATCTCAGGTGATATTCATTAATGTATGAAATAAAATCTATTGATATTATTCAAGCACATGGTTAGACTGTCTGTAGGGACATGAAACAAATGTTCAACATCTACCTGAAATTAGCTGAGCATCAACTTCCGAGAGTTCAAGTAAAGTTTTACCAAACAATTCACACGTTACGGTCTTTATCATGTAAAGACTTGTCACTGACTGTCTTATATTTCACTCATTATCTTATGTACAGTAAGCTACAGTAATACACCAGTAGACATTTTGACTTGAGCAAGAAAATCACAGGTGTGTTTGACAGCATTGATTATGGCTTAATACCATTCAGGTGTACCAGAGAGAAGTAGTAGTGAGACAGCATGCACAATGACAAGGCCCTAGAACTGACACTCATAAATGGCTTGCAGCTCATTTTATTGTTATAAGTTACACCTGTATTACAAGTCAAAATGTCTGCTATGAGAGAGAGAAACCACTGCCTATTTACTATATAGTTTAGAACTGTTGTGTTAGTAACGTACGCCATTAGCAGGTTGCCTCCGGTGTTTGATAGGCAGCCTCGGGTTGTTGGTGTAGCTTGCTTGTCGTAGCCACAGGTCCCGCACATGAGTCCCAGGATGTTGAAGGCCAGGACCAGGACGACTATGCAGAGCGCTGTGACACAGCCGATCCACCTGCAGCACAGAGACACACACACAAACACACAAAATTACTGTAGCCAATGGGGAGGCAGCAGAAACAAAATGTGAAAACTTGCTAGCAAACAGTTACAAACATCCAGCAATTACAGAGCAAATCTAGCTTTCATTTGGAGTCGTGTATCTGGCCATCTGGTGAATGCAGTCCAATATACACTCTTTTTAAACTCTGTTTTTGCTCTCCACCAACTCCTGAGGGAAAACATCTGGCTCTTAAGCTCCTAAATACTCCACTATATTCACCAGGTAGTCACTGACTGTATCTGTCTGCTGTTTGATGCTAAGCAGGTGGTGAACAGTTGTTTTTTAGAGCCAAAACAGTTGTGGAACAGACGGCTAAACTGTAAGTTGAAATTTGTGATGAAGCTCCATGAAGATTCGGGTGATAATTCTTTTCTTTTCTTTTCTTTCTTTTTGTTCGTCATTACAAGACATGTTTAGCTTTGTCACATTGTTTTCCAAATTCTTGCACCACAGATGGGAAGTAAGTCTCCATAATGTGACAGATTTCTGATAAATACATAAACACACGTACAAAGACACATGCACAAACCTGTAGAAATCCATTTGGTCTATCTGCGGGTAATAAGACTCCATTTTTTTCTGTCCTTGGTTGAGGAAAATGGTGAAATTGGCCAGAGAAGCTTCCACTGGGAACATTTTGGAAAAGCTGTTGATCTCTGTGCCAATCTTATCCAGCATGCCTTTCACTCCTACAAACAAAAAGAAACAAGACAAATCAGAAAGCCACATGCATTAGTACATTTTATTCTATAACCACTAAACGGCCTGTCAATTTGGAGGTGAAATTGAGAAAAGGGGGGGTCGAACAGAAAGCGTGACTTACGAGGTAGAGCTGTAGTTTCATCATTGAAAAGTATGCAGTGAAAGTGAGAGAAGAAAATATGTGAAAGTGAAATACTACAGTCTGACTTTGTAAGGAGAAGGGGAGAACATCTTGATTTGTGAGTGAAACTTAACACACAACATACACACTTTTGTACCTGAGACAATGTTTTTGGTTTGTTCTTTGACCAGTCTTGGTGTGTCGTTAAAGGATGAGTAACCCTAGAGGTGCAAAGTAAGAGAGAACATTAAGATATTGATGTTTGAATCAGGATGTGTTTCGTAAGAATATGATGAGCTGCAGACATTGACTAACCTTTTGTACTATATTGCTGAGGTCTGTTCTCAGGACAGTATTGACATTGTCCAAAGCATGATTGACGTCATGGAGCTGACAGACAGAAAGAGTAAATACAGAGATATTAAAATGCATGTTTCCATTCATTTTCAGGTCTTATTTCATGTGTCAGACAATCTTTAGTTCCTGGTACCTTGGAGAAGTCAGCGTTGACTCCCAGCTGGGATAGGGTGGAGCGGATGGTGTTACATGTGTGAGACACAGCTCCATTAGTGCAGGCGGGGTCTGACAGGGTGTTGGACAGAGAGGCACGCTCCGCCGCTAGATTAGCCTGAAGTTTCCCCGTTCCCTCCTGAAGAACCTCCAAGGAGGAGCTGATGTTCTCTAGGGCTTCTTTGGTCTCCCGCATGGCTACAGGAGAGAGAGAGAGAGAGAGAGAGAGGATGAAACTGAACTGTTTCGTGTTGTCAAACTGGTGAGCCTCTTCGGATATATATTAATATACATTCACAATTCACACAACCACAACAGACCAACCTAAATGATGAACAATAACATGAAATACACTGATCACAGATGAACAAGACTTTACACAAGATACAACAGTGGTTCAGGGTTAGTATCTCTAATATTTGGATCCACTGACACCAGGTCACGAGCACTGAAACACTGAACCCAGATCAGCTGTAATTACCTTTGATTGCATTCTCAACTTTCCCTTTAGATAAAATGAAATGTGGGAATCAGAGAGGAAAAATAAAAGTTAAAAATGGTGATGAAATTCCCTAAAAGACACACGGGGACGCTGCAGTAATAAAACCACAAGAGAGCATGTAAAAAGAAATCATGCAGCATCACCCGATAAGTGTGGCAAATATTCACAAAGATAACAATTAGATATATGTTGCAATTTGATTTTCAGTTCAGGAAAATAAGGAGTGCTTTACAAATGTAGTTTATTGTCACATTCAACATGATAAAAGTATTATTTTGTATTTGAAATGAAACAATGAAGTCTTGTTTGACCACAGAAATGGGAGATATTGTTTCAGCTCAGCTCAGCAGCATCAATGCCATGTTGCCATATGATGTCTTAGCCGTTTTACTTGAACAGGAGGTCACATTAAACGCTATGATAACATGTGTTACCTCCTGCCATACGCAGTGCAGTGTCCAGTGAAGGAACCACCTCTTTCTCCAGCTGACTCTGGATCCGTCCACCGAGCAAAGGTCCAATGTCTGTCAGGAAAGATCACACAGTTTAATGACAATCATCCATTTTATAAGTAAACACAGAGAACCACAGGCAAACAAGGTGAGAGACTTAGACAAATACTTTATGTAAACAGTCTGAGTTCAACCTACTGTCGAGTTCTGACAGGACTTTGTTCTTTGCTGTGGTGTACTGGGCTGTCAGGTATTCAATTTGCTGCAACAGAAAACACACATTTCACATCAGAGCGGTATAAAAAATATGTCTTTTGCATGGCAATTTGTGCATGTGTGTTTTAGGGCTTACCGCAGGAGTGTTATTGGCAAATGTCTTCAAGTCTCTCATATTGGTGTTGATGAACCGCCGCGTGCTCTTAATCTGGGCGCTGACATTATGATTCGCAGCATAGGCAATTAATACTCCCACTCTGAAACATACACACATTTACAGGATCAGTAAAGTAAAGAAATACAGTGACCAGAGCTCACCAGCAGAGGGCACCATGGCTGCATTAAGAGATATTTCTGCTGCATGTGATTCACATTTTTTATTACAGCTCCATCTTAAATCTTAAAATGTGACACAGGAACAATTTAATCTGCCTGTCTGTCTCTAATCCAGATTAATGAATTGATTACAAACACTCACATGTTCGAATCAAATGTTGACAGTTGCATAATGTAAAGAAACCAAAGAAACCTGCATGTTTTGGAAAATCCATCTCACTTCCCTGCAAGCTTAAAATTCTTTTGTACGGCATCTGTCTGTCTAAACCAACTCATCTGTGATTGGTAAAGATTTAACAAGGAAAATATATGGTAATAGATAATGACTTTAACCTGGTTTTACCTCAAGTTTGTCTAAGAAATTCTGTGCATTTAGTGTTATATATGTTATATGTTATATACTGCAAACCTACTGTAGTTACAGTAAAGAAGCAGGATGAATAATGCTGTGACAATTCACTGTTTTGAAAACAAGAAGAGTGATGAAGTCTGCCAAGATCCTGAGTGACATTTTCAGTCTTCAGTGTTACTCCTGAACTAAATGGCAAGAACCATATTACTTTTTAGTTTTTAAGGTATTTAATTAATCTCCCAGATAACTGATCTCTTTCGCTCTGCTGAGTCTGAAGCAAAGATCTGACTGTATGTCACTATGAGGAGAAAAGGAACAAACCTTCTGTGCGAGATATTATAAAAGAATCATGAATCTGTGATGAGATCATTTCTTCACATTTCCAAATGGCCACAAAGTTCTTTATGTACGTATATGTGCATGCGCGTGTGTGTGTGTGTGTGTGTGTGTGTGTGTGAGCAGGTATGTTTGTGATGTGAAAGCGCTCATTCAGACAGAGAGGCCTCTCACAGTCAGCCAAGTGATATCAGTAACACCTAACTGTCCTGCACAGTTCAGATCGTATTTCTCTGACCCAGCACCTGTCTCCTCCACAGCAGGTAAAACTGCACACATGTTCCTGTCTGTGTGTG
Source organism: Argyrosomus regius (assembly GCA_946959425.1). Taxonomy (NCBI): domain Eukaryota; kingdom Metazoa; phylum Chordata; class Actinopteri; family Sciaenidae; genus Argyrosomus; species Argyrosomus regius. Next base: position 10,828,118 of record OX336883.1, read on the forward strand.
AGCAGATGTGGTTAAAAAGGAATCTCACAGATGTTTCACAGTTGTTGTATGTGAAATATTGTATTGTAAATCTTTTGTGGCTCCAGAATGCAAAATTGCATTGCACTTCAGCAAATTGCCTCAAGCAACGTCACGTCAGGTGGAGCTGAAGACTACAAGTTTGAAAATAAAAAAATAAAATAAAAAATTGAGGATATTGGAGTTAGAAAGAGCTTTACAGACTCCTGTAGCTTGCTCCTCATCTTTGCTTGAGGCCAGCAGCTCAAGGTTACATCAGCTGCTACTAACACACCCAAATCTCTAATTAAACATTCAGTGGTCAAGTAGCATTGTGATTGTAATGTAAGCAGCACCAGGTTTTGACAAGGAAGTGTGGCATTAAAAGACAATATTTCTGGTACATCAATTTTGATCTTTTTTTTTTTAAGATTACTTTTAGGGCTTTTTGAACTTTTATTTTGAGCTACCGAGTGAGCTACCTGGTGAGCTACCTGGGCACCCCTTGATCTTTGCTTTAATGTCCACTCTGAGTCTTTTAGGTAATAAAATTAGTGCATTAGTAACAGATTCACACTAATACTGTCACTTTTCATAAACACAAAAAATATTCATCATAATGATGATGAACAAGGTGAAACGAAGATAATGACAACTCACACGATGAAGACAGAGGTGGCGATGAGCGAGGCGGTGTAGAAACCTCTCTGACAGTCTGCGTTCTTTCTCTGTCTCTGGTGCATCTCCCCTCCGCAGTTCTCACAGCATCGACACATACAGAAACACATGCCTATGATGGGTGTGAGGATCACGAACACGATACCGATGGTCGAACATATGAGGAAGCCCGCCTCGTAGTAGATCCACTGCAGGAGGACACGATTCATTCAGTCATACACAGTCATTTTTGAGACATTGTGGTATTATGTGAGATTTCAGCACACTGCTATGAGGAGTTTACCTGCAATAACAGGACCACGTTTTCTGGCTGTAACCCACGCACCCGCGGCACGTGCACACCGACGCATGCGGAAAAAACAAGCACACGTGCACACACAAACAAAGAAACCAAAACAAGGTCAGTGTGACAGCCAAGAGATTAGGAGGCAGCAAAGGTTTCTAAAGAGGAATGTGACAACAACAAGATTTAAGGAAGGAAATGAAAAAAGGTTAAATTAGTGATAAAAAGTTCAATTAAAACCATCCCAAACATCTTGTTAACATCACAGTATCAGTAAGTTTTGAGAAACTAGAGGTTTTACATATTATATTTCATATATCTGTTTTCTTCTTTCCGTTTTTTTTTTTTCAATGACACACATTCTAAGGCCATAAAACATAATAAACAATAAAATTTCTACACTAAGAAGGTGCATATTTTTCAGTTTGTGTTACGTCCCACCTCGTGTGGTAAAAGGAAGTAACATAAACCAGATGTTTTTGGTAAGAATAAAGTTATACAGATTAATTATAACAAAAGGAGGCAAGGTGAACTATAACAGAACAAAGTGCAAGCGGAAATAACAAAAAGGGAACTCTCTAAATCAGAGTCTATGCTGTCTGAATGAAATCAAAACAACAAGAACATGATCTTTCACAGGCGTTAAATCAACAAATATACTTATCACTATTGGATGAAGTATCAAAACATTGCATGGTCACTTTTAAATTAATCTTAATTATCACTTAAATCAAACATACCTTTCTCCATTCTTCTATTTTGATTCCCCCCATGTTCTGTTGAATAACTTTAACAATCAGATCTGAAAAAAAAAAACCAGAACAGATAGGTCAGTCTTTCAATCCACAGAAATATAATCACTTGTACAACAGTGTTTTACAGGCACTGGGGTGTAAAATCCATTTATCTGTTCATGAGCAGACAACACAGATTATGCGGATTCATTTTTTTTAATTTCCGAGCACAGTAGTGTGAAAGTATTTCCTCATGTATCTAACAGCTGTGTGTTTTCCGGAAGCTGTTCGAAAAGCCAGTGAGGACTGCAGTTCAGTCCAGCTGTCTGTCTGTCTGTCTGTCTGTCTGTTTATATAGGTCAACCAACACTAAGCCTACCTGCATGGTGACTCACCCCACGCTGTTAGTCAGCAGGTAAACAACACTGATTGTTTCACACACACACACACACATGCGACATATCTGTATATTTGACAGCATCCATTTCATCTATTATCTGTGACCGCTTATCGTCATCAGGGTCACAGGAGGTCTGGAGCGGATCCCAGCTGACATTGGGCGAGAGGCGGAGTATATCCTGGACAGGCTGCCAGTTCATCGCAGTGCACGTGGAGACAACAACCATTCACGCTCACGTTCACACTGCTGGGCAATTTACCAATTGTCACCACTTAACCTATTACCTAAGTGCATGTCTGTGGACTGTGGGAGGAAGCTGGAGCACCCGAAGAGAACCCACGCAGACATGGGGAGAACATGCAAACTCCACACAGAAAGGCCCCAGCCAGCTGTGGGGTTTAAACTCAGAACCTTCATGCTGTGAGGCGACAGTACTAACCACTGCATCACCATAACAAATAAAACATGTTACATACAAATGAGTGTGTGTGTAAATCTACAGCTGAAAGAAACACATGTGTGTACACAAACAAGTGGTGGACTGTAACTAAGTACTGCACAATTTTGAGGTACTTTATTTGAATGTTTGAATATGGTCATATAGCAAGTCTTCTCAGATTGATACAGGAGGTGCCACTGTGCGCGACAAGCAGATGGAGGCTGGTTTAGCATGTAGATGCTGACACAGCTGACACACACACACACACACACACACACACACACACACCTCTCTCTCTCTCTCTCTCTCTCTGTGTCTGGTCTGCCATCTGCTTGCACACCTGCTAACCCTCAGGTGAGGTGAGAAAACACATGTAACTGAAAGCTTTCTGTCTTCTCATTTTTAAAATTTAAAAGAGATGAATTAAAGTAGTGTTTGCACATGAAACATGCTCTCTCTGCCCACATTTCATTAAGGGCTGCAACTAATGATTATTTTCATTATGCATTAATCTGCCAATCGTTCTCCTGATTAATCAATGAACCTTTTTGTCAATAAAATGTCAGAAGTCCATGGTCTCATCTATAAACTCCTTTACAGTGATTTATGACAGAAAAAAGCAGCAAATACTCACATTCAATTAATCAACTAATTATTTCATTTTTTTCTGTTTATCTACTATCATCAAAACAATTTTCAGTTTGTTTCGTGAACACACTATACCAACCAATGTCTTCTTGGTGTGTGTAGATTTCTTTTGTTGAATGACTGGCTGCCAACCAGTTGCCTCTGAATCAGGTGATGTTTTCAGTTTGCATTTCAATTTTCATTTCATTTTAATTTCAATTTCATTTTTTTTGGTATTTTGTGAAAGTAAAAACATAGAAGAGACTTTGGATATCTTCAGTGACCATATGGATAATCCTCTCAACATCATCTTCCTCTCCTGCTGGGTGGTGGTGGCTGCCATACTTTTCTCTGATGTTTGCTAGCTGTCTCCTAAACCGGTTCACCTGCACAATGCCTCAGACTGTCAGGCAGGTTGAAGACTATCTATAGTATATCTGTTAACTCTGCAGATGCAGCATATGAGCACATCTGAGTCGTGTTGATACCACCTGCTGTTACTCAGCTACTTAGTTAGCATTAGCCACCCAGGACAGTTAAGCTTAGACAGCTTAGCTCAGTGACCCAGTATAAGAGGTAGCTACTCCAAACGAAAGGAAGAGAGGGGGGGATAAACAACCATCAGAATTAGACCGGAAAGGATGAAGAGACCACTGCCCAAGTTGAAGTAATATGTCCGCACATACACACATATGTTTTATAAACATTTTGTGTGTGTGCATCTCTGTTTTTATAATCAAAAGGCCTATAAAGAAACACCAGTTGGACCTTTTCTGTTTTACTTCAATTAATATGGATCAAATATTGGATTCACAGGTCCATAAAAGTTATTATAAGACTAAAAGATCCCATCAAACACTGCTGCTAGTTAGCTGCTGTGATATACAAGTCAATCTACAACCCTCTTCCTGTTATGTGTAAATATAGCCTAGCACAATCCTCTACGCTGACCTGCTCTGAGAGATTACTGGAAGGTGTGGACAAAGCCTTACGCAACCCAATATACTCTACTTTTTACTTTTTTACATTATAAGCCTAATTTAAAGTAACACCCTCAGAACCACTTACACTAACAACAACAAACATTGGTCTGACTGCATCCACTCCTCGAACTCCAGTTAATGGTGGATTAGCCATCTTCTTTGTCTTTATGGTGCAACTACAGAAAAGCTTAAAATACAGCTATAAGTTACATTTAACTGGCAAGATAAGTTTTTTATATAAAGCCACAAAGTTGCTCTTGAAATTATTCAAGCTTTTATGTTTTGTCTAAACAAAAGATAAAGTGAATATTCAGTGAGGGTGATGACAAGGGTTTACACACTATGCGGTCAGTCACTGCTAATGTAAAGAGTCTTTCCAACTCCCTTCACAGTGAAACTAACTATTTGAACTCCCCTTTGGAGGAAGCAAGTTAAATCACAGTTACCCGAATGGTGAAAAGTTTCAGATTACACCTAATGGTTTGAAAAATAAACAGAAGACATGGTCAAACAGGGACCTTGGTGCATTTACTGGTAGAGAAAAGTGCTAGAAAGTCCAGTATTAGCTATATTTTCAAGCACTGCTTCTCTTTGGCTCCTCAGCCAACAGTTTTATTAGTGAAATTTAGAGACCTGAAGAGGTAGAATTAACTATTATGTCACAAGAAAAGAGCATTAAAGAAAAGTAACTAAATACTTGAGAGGGGTCCTGATCCCCAGATTGTGAACCATTACTTTTAAGTTACCATGAAGCATCATACAGACAGATACAGTCTTCTTGACTGAACTGGTTTAACAATGGGGTGACAAAGTGAGTTTGAATTTAAAAGAGACAGGGCGTACTCCTTTATTACAAGCCCCAACGTTAATAGAAAGTGATGTTGTGGCTGCAGTTCAAAAGGTGTTACAACACAAGTCATGCCAGGTTTCCAAGGCACAGTTATGTAGCTCTTTACTTTAAATACTACTAACTGTACGGTATGATTTTCTCAGTATTACACAAGGCTGTAAGTCCAGTATGTATTTTCAAGGTGCCAGAAGCTAAAGAAAGTTACACAGCCCAGTGTGAGCTGCAGCAAACTAAGAGGATTATGTGGAATATCTTTTTCCCCATTTTGCACTAGACACTAGACAGCAACAGTTATTAGTTAGTTTCATTATTGATTGAATGAATTTGCCCATGATTTCCTTGATTCCTTGATGATTGTTTGGTCTATAAAATATCAGAAAATAGTAAAATTATAAGACTAAGAACATCAGCAAATATTTGAAGCTGTTTATTCTTGTCCTTTTTGCTTAAAAATTACTCAATAAACAATATCATTGTTTTTATTATTATAAAATAATACAATTGAAAACAAATCCATCCATTCATTATCTGTAACCGCTTATCCTCATCAGGGCGAAAACAATTCATTGACCTTAAAAAACTGTTGTCTTTCAATTGGCTTATAAATGAATGAACGTGTCTCTTGTTTCAGCTCGGAAAGACACACCCAAAATAAAAGCTGTCCAGTCTAAAGCCTTAAGAAAATAACGTTGAGAGGTCCTTGCTTTCAAATACTTAATTTCTTAATTAATACACATAAGTTAAAAGTGCATTAAAGATGAATGGTAGGTGTAATCAGTGTTACACAAACACTCAGTGCTCTTCCTCTCATCAGATTTAAAGCATCAGTACATGATAAACCAGACTTTTTCCTGAACAGACAACACATTTGAGATCCATTGGGGTGTGATCTGATTTAAGACATTTGGTTCCCGATAAACAGTCTGCCTACCACCAATCACAATAATTAAAGCAAACAGACAAATACCAGGATCATGACCCACTTTCAGTATGTGTGTGCATGTCCGTATGTGCTTGGACATTTGAGTGTGTGTGTGTGTGTGTGTGTGTGTGCGACAATGCCATCTGTAGTAGTGGTAGCTGCAGTGTTAGCATTAGCCCTGTGGATGCTAATCCTCTAATCTATCCTGTGTGTAGCAGAGGGATAAGACACTGCCTCCTCGCACAGGGGAGAGTCCAAAATGTTTCTTCACCGTAAAAACAAACACAGATTTGTAAAAAGGGATGAGTGAGTGAAGCCAGAGACCAAACCAAAGATGACTTCAGTATATCTCTTCAGTCATTCTCACTTCTGTCATTTTTTTTTGAGACTCAGATCCAAGCAGCTCTACTTGAAATCAGAAAAATATAATTTCATTAATAACATATTTGTGGAGATTTTGCCACAGACTGTGTGTCACATTATTAAATAGATAATTGTGAGATTAATAAACTACAATTCAATTGATATGATAAAACCAAGGAACCTTTCCTTGGGCTTCTTAACATCAATTTCAGCTTATCAACTCAACCTGAGCCAACCTTCGTCATCTCTGCAACACGTACAACGTAACCCAAACTTCAGGACATGGACATTATGGCAGCACTATGGGAAACATACAAGACTAGTATGAACATAATATACTGTACCGCCAAGAAAATGTCTGCACTTTCTAAAAGTATACGGATATAAGATGAGATGTATCACACACAAATCTTTATTTGGCAAAAATCTGTCCAGTTTTTTTTCCAAGAGTAAAACCATAGTAGAAGTGATATTTGTTTAATCAGCTAATTGTGTTTATAATGGAATATTCCCACTTTATGCTTGCTCAGCAGCCCTTTTTGTACAGTTTAATGTACGTTGTTAAACATTGTTTGTTTGGTGCTAACTAGGATAAATTTTTAACTATATGCAAGATTTATCTCAGGGAAAAAAATTCTGTTGGGTGCCAGTTTGCAATATTTTAACACAAAGAACACGAAAAACATCAATAGGCACTAATTATTTATTATGGGGTGGAAACTTGCAAGAGAAATAATCTGCACATACACGTACGTACATGCACGTACAAATATTTAAAGAAACTGCCAAAGTGTTATGAAAGTATTATAAGCTTTATAAAATAAACTTCAGAAATACTACACTTATCGTGGCAGCTATAAAAGTGGCTTGTGGAATATGTATGTAGCTGTGGTCATATAAATGGTGTGTCTATGAGTAAAGACCTTCCTGACAGAGCATTATTTTAACTGTTGTAACGGTAATTAATAAATGTGCATTATCTTCTGTGCTAGCCTACAATATGTCCAAGACCTGTTTCCTGTGCTGGTTAATGCTATACGGTGAAGGACTTCTTTATTTTACGATTTACGTTTTTTTCAACCTAACCTTCAGAAAACGTTCATAACTAATATACAGACAGTATACGACACCTAAAATGTGTCACAAACAACTTCTGGATCAACAACTGATCTCACAAAAACACTAAAAATATTAATTTATTCATCGGGATGAATAGATCATCAGTATGACAGCTGAATATTTTTCTAAAAGACTACACTTACCAAGTCATACCAGTGAGTAAACCATTGCAACCAGTCCTGTACTACAGGCAATACATGTATCGTAAGCAGTTCGAAGTTACTTTAGCAAACAGCCTCCACACAATGTGACCCTGAGTTATAGTATTTGTCCAAAGCTATTATGATTAACGTAATGACAAACGTTAAACTAAGAATTTATTAATTTAGTATTTAATATGTGTCAAAGACTGCGCATACTATCAGGCATTGTTCTGCCAGTTTAAACTGTTATCCGTCTTCACAAACATGTTCAGGCTGTTCGATAAACCTTCACAACCCTTTTAGTTTTTAGATTCACAGACAAATCTTTAAAGTTTCCTAAAGATGGTCCTTGAGCTGCCTTTTCATCACTTAATCTAAGCTTTCAAACTGAACTGACGTCTGTACCTCGACTCTGTCGTTGTTGCTAACTTTGATTGGGTGTAGTGTTCGTTTAGGTAGCGTCATGGTCAGCCCAGCCAGCCAAACCTCATCCTCTTCGGTAATGCAGCTATAAACAGCGTAACACCTAACCTTCAGGTATGAACATGTGTTTGATGTGTATAAGCAACATGCATATATATGATATGTCATGTGGGAGTGAGGGACGTGACAACCAGGTGGTCTCTACCTGTTCGTGTGTGTGACAGTGAATCATACTGGAAAGTCCCTGGCAGTAGCAGCATATGGTCCAGTGGATTAAGGTATTATGCAGTGATGCAGGTGACTGAGAAAGCCTCCTCTAATCGCAGATCTGCTAATTGATTACCTAGCCAGCAGCTCTAACCCTGGACACCAAAATGGCAGCATCTTAAAACCTTCAATCCTATTGCAACTCCTCCAACGTGACCACTCATAGTTGTACATATAGCACACACAAACAAACCAATTTAAGTTGGTTGTAGCTCTTTATAGCCATCACTGGGTTACTGTACTACACCAGGAGGGGGGATAAGAAAGTCACATTCACTATGTATGGATTGATGAGGTCTCACACCTGATCACCTTTTAATCACCTCGATAATGATAAAGCATGTCCCCAGAGAGGATCGCTTATGAGTTATTGATCTCCTTAATCTGCTTGTAACGTTGGTTTATGGACTCACACACACACACCACCATCAGTTTTTGTGCAGGTCCTCTGTGCACATCCACTTGAGGGAGTGTTTTTTGGAAGACATGCATAAAGTCAGCCATGATATGGTAGAGATTTACATTCACAGAGAGAATACAGACACAGCAGCAGTGTGCATAATATAATCCCTGCCACAGCCATCTCGTTGAGGTTTTCAATGTGTTTTGGACTTTGTTGTTTGGTTTATGACGTACAATAGGTCAGTCAGAGTTTGTGATGTGACAAAGACAGCTATGCCAGTGGGTTTCCAACCTTTACGACCCCTTAAACCAAAGCAAAGTCTTTTTATGACCCCCTCAACATTGGTTGTGGATGTAAACTCTGAGCAGTTTATATCCAAAGAGTTAGTTTTGTTTCTCAGATTGCTTCATTTGAAGGGAAAAAAAACCAAAACTTTTTCTGATATTTGTGTTCATTTCTGTGTTTATTATGCCTTTAATAACCTTGTTACCCCCTCAGTTTTATCTTGGGTCTTCTTGAGTGGGTCTCCAGCCCCCACCATTTAACTATAGCTTTAGATAAAAGACTGATGGTGTAACCAAATACTGACAGGTGAGGTATTAATGCTTTACAGACAGACTTTTTGCCATCGCAGCTACTACCCAAAACGTATAATGACATCAGTACTGGACAAGGATTATTATTGAGCAGTATTAGAGTATACCACAAAGGTTCAATCCTATTTGTACTTTTTTTTTTTTGTCAGTTTGTAATTTATAACATGCAATTTCATCCATGCTTCACACCATCATTTGTACTTTTTGTCACTTTTCCATATGTATATATGTATACTACAAAAAATAATAATTCTATCCTAATCATCACCCTATTTTAAATTGTTTGAGGTCATAAATTTGTGTTAGCAGGAATCCAAAAACATTACATTGTCACTAATCAGGTCACTGAATCTGATGGGTCACAGAATTTAGTGTAACACCTGTTATGGACATGCGCACACACACACACACACACACTCAATTTTACATTAATTTATTTAATAGGAATTTGATTTATGTGTTTATGCAGGATAAATTGTATCTAGCAGAAAAAATAAAGCCCTGACAGTTTTCCTGTGTCCTTGTGTGTGAGGAAGGAGATTAAAAAAAGGAGAGCATGGATGTGGAGGTGGGGGGTGACATTAATCTCACCTTTGGGAAATGAGTTCGGCTGAACAACGTAGAGAAAAGCATGGACCATGTGGAAGAGGATCCCCACAGCCCCTGGCTCGTAGTAAGCGTGGGTATCATAAACCGCCGCCGGTACAAACCCAAAATCCAGCGGCTCCACCGGTGGAGGAGACCGCTGTCTGCGGGAGTCCGCCCGGACATCAGCCGGGAACCCGTCCCTCTCTCTGTCATCCGCCTGCTGCTCGCCGCTTGTTGCCCCCCAGCAGAGCAGGACCAGCCACTTTGTCCACAACATGGCTCAGAAAAGTCCAGCTTTGAACAAAAAATAACAGAGAACAAGTAGAAAAGTCAACTCCGGAGCCCCCCACCCCCCGCCCGGGGTCGTAGCACAGTGTAGCTGGGGATGGAGAGGCGGCAGCTGACGTGAGAGGACACCTGTCCCTCTCGGTGGTTTTAATCCGCACAGCTCAGAGACAACGACGGAAAACTTTTAAACTTAACATCCAACGGTCGACGTTCTAAGCAGCCGTTAGCTCCTGGTTTCTCGGTCCGGACTCATCATCACCCTCATCATCATAGACATCTTCCCGGAGATTCTTCGACGACTCAACAGGACTAATGGCCGAGGATGTTGCTCGTTATCTCGGTGTCCTCACTCTCACCGGCCGGGCTGCCTAATCTCGCGTGCACGTAAAACCCAAGAAGAACGCTCGTGACCGTTGCAACTCGCTCGGGCGCCTCTGCGGCGCGCGACACCGCTGGGGTCCAATCACCTGTCCAGGTCCTCTACCTGGCTCATGCCCAGAGCCCCAAGGGACTGACTGTTAACATTTCTTGTTGTCACAGAGCTCAGTTTAATTAAGTTTAATTAACACTGTGAATCTTCCACCCAAATACAATCCAATATTTCTTTTTGTTTTCCTTCACATTACAGCAGACAGCACACAGCCTCCTGTGACAATGAACTGGTTACAAAGCAGAGATTTTAACTTGTCACAGCAGGAAAAACACAAGTGGACCTAAAAAAAAGCTTAGTTCCATTACGTGTAACAGTAACAGTGACAGTGAACCAGCTAAGAAGAATGCAGCTATCATTTATACAGCTGTGAGTTTCCTGCTATGACCAAATGCCTGCTGTGCAATCAGTCCACAACATGACTTTAAATGCAATAAAATTAGCTTCATTTCTACTTTCAGTAAAGATAACGTGCACCTCAGGCTTTCTTTGATAGTTGCCTGTATAATGTTTTGTATAGTGTCTTGTAGTATTCTGTAGTGAGCTTTTACATGTATGTATATATACATATGCCCAGGGGCCCATCAAATCCCTTTTTAAAACAAACTGACAGGGAGAAGCTGTTGATATTGGACTTATTTAATTCCTGCTTTTAGGGGTCAAATACTGTATATGACATACAAAGAACACCAAAGTATGTGCGTTACTTCATCATAAACCTTTTTACAATCAAGCAGTTCATTTAAATTCATTATTGCCACATAATACCTGTGGTAATCCTTTTTTCCTGCCTCCTTTAGAATGTGTGGTTCTCCTGTCCAACACTGATGACCAGTGTAAGAACGTTATATATATTTAAGTACTGTACTTTAGGTGCTTTTATTAGGTACTTGTACTTATTCTACTCCACTCTGTTATGGAATTTTCTATCCTTAGGTTACACAGGGTCACGTGTGGGCCTTGAGGTCCTCTGCAGTAGTAGTTGTTTGGCTTTGCTTGAGAACAGCAGGTGCCAGCCTATCTCAACACTGTGGTGGCCAGGGTTAAAGGAACTGAAGATTGCCTCCCTAGACATAATAGATACCTTGCCGTTGATGTTTCTTTAACATAAACAGACAACAGCGTCTCCAGACAAGAATGTGCTGACGGTAACACTAACATGGGTAAATACATTCTCTTTGACTAATTCTGGGCGTATAGCATTTGTGGTGTTATCTGTAGGGGTTTAAAGTCTGACCACCAGCATGAGTTAGGCAGAATGTGAGACCGACTCAGGCACTTCTGATGTACTCTGAGAGTGTCTCTATTTCTCCTCTCTCGTGTCAATAAATATTACAGCATAGGACATCAGAGGCTCCTGAACACTTTCTTCCCTCCTGACCTCACCATTGACCATTGACCATTGACCATGTAACACTAATAATTCAATAATATAATAACACTAACAGGTGTAACTTTTCTGCATAATGATAAAGGTGACACACAGTCAACCTTACTTACTTTTACTCTACTCACCTGAGCAGTAGAGGTCAGATAGTATTATGGTGTCTGATTACGAGTGAGTCTCTGTATGAATGTGAGGAAGGTCATTGACTCTGTGCTGTGGTCACTGAGCGGCTGACCTTTAGCTCTGAGGCTGATCAGATAGGTGGTCAAGGCTAGTGACATTTTGGCAAGCGCGCAAGGTTTGAGTTCAAAAAAAGGGAAAACCCAAAGTTCAGTTCCAGCCTGGTGAAAGTTGTGCAAGAAAATATCTTTGAAGCCTTTGATACATCACTCTCTTTCATCCTCTCTCACAGGGCTCACAGTCACTTTACACGATACGTGACACTGAACCCGTTAAATGTAAACGTGAAGTATGTTGATGTAATTAGGAAAACACAAGTCATGTACCCAGAAGCAGAGATAATTTATCAGAGTTGGACCCTGAAAAAAAAAAAAAAACCTCCCCCCTGTGTGTGGATGTGTGTGATGACAGACTCCCCCTCCAAATGCCCATTCAATGGGAACAGTAGGCTGCAGTGTTTGCCCTGTGAACAGAGCCTGCAGTGACTCCTTTCAATGAAACGCCCGCCACTGTTCCCATGCTTACACTCACTCACACACACACACAAGCTGTTAGACAGTCACATCACACCAGTAAGGGTTACAAAACAAAAATCTTATTTTATTCTCCTTCTACCACGTAGGAGACGTATTACATAGATGGGTTGTACATGAAAAATAAAAACAATGAAATATCTGATTCATATGTCTTTTGGTAGTGAGTACCATGCACTGCAAATTATCTCTTCCTCACACACACACTTGCACACTCACGATGCATCCACACTCTTAATCCTTCATTCACACAACTGCAGTTATTTATCCTACTGTACTGGCGTCCTCCTATAGTAACGTTGGACTTTACCCCTGTTTGTGCCTCTCATGTATTACCATTACATTTCAATCAGAGCTGATTAACATGTTTTTTTCTGAACAATAAATACCTGATAATCATGTGAGGATTGAGTCGCTGTTAATAAAGTTAGTACAGGTGACGGACAGTGTGCACACCTGACACCTGTCACTCAGACTTTTTAACCTGTTTTCCAAGTTGCAACTCTAAAACCTTCCTTGGTAGCTGGAAATGAATTCTCCTTACTTTGTTTGCATGACACGAGAAAAATATAAACATGTTATTCTGTATAAAACCTTAAAATAAACATTAATATAGGCAAATACTCTACATCTAATAACAAAACAAAAAATTCTGCTTCACAAAGTATAAATCTGCGCCAGGAGATATGCTATTTTTGGCTCTGTTTGGATTAAGGTAATAGAGTTTTAACTTGGAAAGCCAGTTAAAATCCCCATTCAGATTGTTAGAAGAGTTAGAAGATTGATGATTCTGCAAATATTTTCAGAAGTGTATTTAAAAGATCACCGGGCATTTCTTTTTCAAAAACGTTAAACACTTAGATATAATCAGATATAATGGAGATGGCATGAGAGGCAAAACCTGGGGCTAGATTGGACCTAGCTTTTGCCCAGGACATGCGACTTCCTGGCACTTCAGACCCGAGTTATATGATCCACTTAGTTTGTCAAACAGTGCCTCCAGCTTTCACAGCATCTAAAGACACACAAGTATTTGGAAAGAGCGAGTGCTATAATCAAAGCCGGCAGCCAACCACGCCAAACTGCGCCATGAGACCGAACAGACCTCTGGCAAATGAAAAGAGCTGCGTTCACTGCTTTCATGTGATCACAGTGCTGATATGATCCTCCTTGGTTCTTGTCGTTTCTCAGCCTTCAGATATCCTAGATCATTTTACTTGCATACATGTAATCTTAACTTTTAATATCTCTGTCAAATTACTGGTAAAGAATTGGAAAGCCAGTGTCACACACCATGAATTTTAAATGAGACCTAGAACAGAGCGGTGTTACACCAAGACACGATTATCTGTAGGCTACATGCTTGAATGATGAAGATACACGTGAAGCATATTGAAAAAAGAAAAATCACTTAAAGATGAAATATCTTCCAAACTTGTCCGACTACTTCAAAATAAATAACTGTGCCTTTAAAAAACTGGCACCATTTTATCTCAGTGCTTCAAAGCAACAATATCAACACAAATGCACAATACCAAAACCTCAAAACTTTTATCTGTGTCTAAAAGGTAAAGTCACCGCTGTGACCAAGCCATGAGAGTGTGGAGTGAAGACATTGCAGGACTCTTAATGTCACTGCTGTCATGTCTAATAGCTATAGACATCTGGGTTCTTCACAGTAACTCACTTTAAAGATTTTTAGATGTGTGTTGGTGTGCGTGTCTACAGAGATTTCAACAATTTGTTCATGTGTTTATGAGTCTTGCAGACTGCGGTTGGATACGGCCGATTTTTTAGAAAAAAGGTCAGAGATTCTTCATAAAAACTTCATTTCAAATCTTAGAATTTTTTAGGCTTTTTGAAATTAAAAAAATGTACAAAAAATTGACAAGTTTTGTTCTTTCTTAAAAACAACTCAGAGCTGTACATACGATTGTGCTTTTGAACACATACTCGCACAGTCCAGCTGTCATGCTCCTATGATCACACGGCGACCGACGTTGTACAATTTCACATATGCAGATTTTGTTTCTCTCTTCGTGCTATGCTCCAGCTGTGCATGCTAGTTTCCCTCCCCCCCATCGCCGTCCTCAGCAAGCATGTCCGCAGGTTGCTGCACAACCAAGACCCATCCTTAAGACTCGACCTGGTTCCCAGGGCACCGACTGGCCTCTGATGCTTGTAGTAACAGCTTTATGCCTTGGCTGGTTTTGTCAGTAATAAATAAATAAATATTCTAGGGGTCAGGTGCACAAAAATATGTCTGGTCTGAGCACGCTCCATGACCCGTGTCTGATCCCTGAACCTTGCTGTTTTGTCAGGACACTGACTGGTTGTTTCGTATGGCATTCAGTCTATTCGGTTGCCACAGATGGTGAAGCGGTCTATTTCCAGCAAATCTTTCTTGGGCGTTCTGTGTTCGAGCCCGTCTCCTTCCAGTCCTGTGTTGGCGTTGATGATTTTGTCATCGTCCTCCTCGTCTGGCGTTGTCAGGAATGTGTCTGAGTCGCTCTTTGGGATCGTAGGGACAAAGGTCTCTGCCATGCTGGCAGGCTGAGAATTGTCTGATGCCAGTGATATTCCTCCTTTGTCAGCTGTCGGTTCTGTTTGAGAGAGAGTAGTAGCGTTTTTTAATAAGCAGCAGAGGAACATACACAACTGACAGTTCACTAAACCCCTCCACCAAACTACAAATGTCCAATGATAGCTCAGCAACTGTAGCTTTGACAGGCTTTGAAATTCTCTGCATGCTCAATCAGTATGTGACCTGACAGTGACACTGGGATGGTAGTACCAGAGAATTACCTCAAAGGCCAAGAGGTACATCGTTAACTAATTTAATTAGTTTGTTGGGCTACAGGTTAAAGAAAGCTTCATAATTAGCACTTCCACTCGCCGCAGGGTTTTACAGCAGTGTGAGAGGAGGATGAGTGGGGCTGCTGTGCTGAATGTAACCACTGTGAAAACAGGAAATAACTCTTTTATTTTGCTGATTAACTGACTTTATCGATGCCGGTGCTCGCTCACTCTCATTTACTGTCTATGTGTCCCTGGGCAAGACTGAATGTCCGATGGTCAGACCAACACCCTGCGTGGTAGTTCGGTCAGTGTGTGTGTGTGACAGGGGGAATTGTAAAGCACTTTGGATAAAAGCACTTTATAAATGTGTCCATTTAGCTTGCAGAGTACAGCAGATATCTGTCAGTAACAGTCACCATTTCAAAAATGCACAGTTGCTGGCAAGAAGTAAGAAGTCTGCTTTTGTCTACTACTGTCTGAAAAGACGGACCCGTTGCAAATAAGGGCAGAGTTTATCCAATGCTCCATTGATCAATTTAGGAACATACAGATATATTAACTGATCATTACCTTGCTGTGGTGCGGTGTGAACATGTTTGGTGCGGTGAGCTCTGGAGTTTGCACGGCTGGAGACAACTGAGGGCGGAGGGTCGAAGAGCTTTTCCTCCATATTGGCCTCTTTGACGAACACACAAGACGTCCCCAGCAGAACGATGCTGTTGAGCACCTTCAGCGTGATCATCCTGCTCACAAACACACACATTAAGAAACATTAAACACTACAGGAAACAGAACTATCAACAAATGTGTGTTGAAAACTTGGGAAAGACAAGTTGACATTTACCCCAGGTAAAACAGCAGCACGCACATAAACGAGAGTGAACCCTGGATCTTCACTGAGCTGGTCACAACTCTGATCAACTGCAAACACAAACGCATCATCATATGTCAAGTCTATACATCGCCAACATTAGAACAAACACAATATCAATAGTAATGGATATTCTTATAAACATGACTGACCAGTAGAGCTAATGGAAGAGGGATGAAGCCCATTCTTCTGGATACTGAGTCACTGTAGTCGGTGTAAGCCTGGAGACATATTCAAGACATTTAATCATCAACAACAAGCATCAACAAGCAACACTGTTCTTCTTCCAAAATCAATGCATTAGTCATTACATAACAATATTCAATCATATCATTACACATCAGAGATTAGAGGACATTTCTTCTGGCTAAATTATTAGTCTGTTTGGTAGTTTTGATTTAAACAAACCCCAAATGTGATAGCATAATAACATCATTGAAAAATGGCTTGTAGAAGGGGTGGGCTGTGTAACCACAGTCACCTTGAGACAATATAAATGTGTCCTACTGTTCCTGTTACCATGGTGATTTTACCTTTAGTACCTCAGCTTCTATTTGGCCATTGTGTGTAATTTCAGCAGGATTTGTTGTATTATGTGAAGAAGTACCTTCATTTTCAGATATTTAAATTACCAGATTAGACAATCCAGACATTTATATCTGAGTATTTCATCTATAAATTATGTTGTCTAACAGAGATCGATGGACTGCAGCTAAAGAAAACAGAAAAAGGACGAGTGTTTTGTCCATTTGTCTTTTCTTAAGTCTGCCTAACACAAAACAAATCATGTCAATTTAAATACGACTTTATGTACTTTTGTATTCTTTTTCAGGAGCAGCATCAGTGTAGGATTACGGAAGAATAACGATGTAAAGTATTTTAAACTTACATTTAAAAAAACATTACTATGACTAAATACAGCAAACATATATAAGTAGGAATACATCACTTTACTGCATTGCTGTGTGCGTATGTTCAAGAAACTCTGGTCGAGTTTATAAAGATTTGTTCAGCAGTTGGGTGGAGATACAGCTGATATTTGCTTTTACTCACGTTTTTCTGTCGACTGCTGACAAGGTCAAATGCAAGGCTGGCTCTGTATTCCCCGTATACCTGGAAAATGACAGAGTAACACAACATTAGTCAGTCAGTATAAACATTGAGCAAATACACTGTTACAGAGCACACCTGACCTGTAATGATGAGAGATGATAAATGTTGACTTTCCAAAACTAAACTAAGCTGCTGTTTGCTGTTGTGTGTAAATGTGAAGTGATAACTGTATACAGTACGAGTAGAGGCAGGAGATGAGCCAAACTGAAATTTGATAAAGCCAGTGTACATTTACAAAAACGTGCACACATGGATTAAATGTGTACGAGCATGGAGACACAAGCTTGAACTCCAGCTATGTGTGAGTTAAGGTTTGTGTGATTAGGTTTGACAGTTTGAAGTTAAAGGGGTTAATCCGCTCCTGTGGAGTAGGTTTACGTTACATAACCAAAGCTACAATTCCTTAAGGAAGTCAAAGAGAACACAAGAGGGAGGGAAAGAGGTGAGAAGCCAAGAAAGTCATGATGAAACAAGAGAAAACGGTTCAGCTCATGACTGACAGTTTCCCTCTGATACTACAGTGTGAGTGTGTGAGGCAACGAGAAACAGAGAAAGAAACCAGCACAAAGTAAGGCAGGACAGAATAGACAGAAACTTTCTAGTTTTTTCCTGAGATTTCAACTAGATCTCATTGTCTATTGTCAGTGGTTTGAGTCTGCTCAGTGTCAAGCAACGCACCCAAAACTAACAGTGTCATTAGAAATCATCAGCCTCTGTCACGGAGTGACACAGTTCGTGTCAAAAATTGCTTCACTCTTTCAGGGAGTCACGACTCAGTCAAATCCAAACACACAGACATGAGACTCATATTTTTGGATCTAGTGTGACGAACACTATTTACACAAATAAACTTGAATTTGATTAGAAATCACAGAAAATAAGATTCTCCTTATAACATCAGAGCTTACCTGAGAAATCATCATTTTTTAAATGTTTTCTTCAAACATAATTTTCTAAAACGACAACAACTCACACGCAAACTGGGGGCATTTCTGTATACTGAAACTTATTCTGAAAATAACAATACATGGTATGCCGGGCTAATACATGTAGTGACTGTGCTAAAAGCCTGTAATTTAAATGTACTCTTTGTGGTGTCTTAAACAACATTTTTCTTTTGGCTGTCACACTTGTCAAGACTGCACAACAACCTAAAGAATAAACTGTGAAGGTACTGTATGCAAAAAGCACTCACATCAGCACTGATGTCATTGAATTTGGTGATGAAAGCGTGCTTGACAACGTCCACGGCAACCTCTGAGGCGATCACCATGACTACGTCAGGAAACAGCACCCACAAGTGGTCTAAAAACAAACACATCAAAGGCTAATTAGTGTCAATATTCAGTGTAATATTAGTTATAAAAGTCTGTGACAGTTCAAAGGGGAGCCACGCTAAGAGGGATGTACCTGTGAGAAGCAGTGTCACATAACTTGTAACTGTCATATAGATAATTCAGCTATGTAAATGTCAGTAATGTTATATACTCTGTACAGCACAGCATTAGTTACCGGGGTTCCATGAGAACTGCTCCATGTTTCTCAGACAGACGATGAGCAGGAGAATGTAGTTGGTGAACCTCTCTTTTATGTCTGTGGGAAACAAACAAATCAATCCTGGATTAACCTACTTTGTAGTCATTGCAGCTGGGCTCGAGTCCATAAAATTTACCTTGTCCTAAACCACCAAGTTCAAAAGCAGAGTTACAAAATGTCCACAGACTGCTGATTCTATGGCACACATTGCGCTGTTTTAGATATCATTCACCACATACCGCTGTTTGACATCTGGAAAAGGTTGTTCTTCTCAAACTTCTTGAACACGCTTCCTTTGATCTCCACAAACTGTAAAATAAAATGTCATGGCTGAACTCATGTTGCATGGACTTTTAACTCATTTAAATACATCTGTGTGTGTTATACTCACATTGTTTGACATCATGATGGTGAGCAGGGACTTGTTGTGGGAGTTGAAGGCTACATTGAGAGTAGTGGCCTGAACCATGATGAGGATGGCATGGAGAACTAGATACGAACATGCTGAGGAAAAAATACACTGAGGACTACAGGAAAGAATATTATGCTGTGATAACTCTCATATCGCCATCTAATATGCATATTCTACGAGTCTGAAGTAAAACTGTGCACGGTCAGTATTTCATTATTGATTAATCTGCAGATTATTTTCAACTGACTCATCATTTGGCCTATAAAATGTCACAAAACTGTGAAAAAATGAAGCTTACATCTTCAAATTGCTTTTAAAATCCAGAATCCAAAGATATTTAGTTTCCAGAAAACCAGTAAAAAAACTCAAAGTCAAGAAGCTGGAACTTCTGGTCTTTGCTTTAAAAATTGCTCGTACCTACCATTCTTAAATAAGAAACATTTTCTACTTTTTCATCTACATGAAAAGATTATCTGCTACTTTTAAGAAAACAATACGCTTAAAAACGAACATTTACTGTCATAACAGGCTGACAAACTCTGATGTCATATTTACTTAAATTTCAATTATTTCTTTTCTTTCCTTTTCCATTGTTCTCTACATGCATCCTGCCAATTGACTTGTTGACTAATAGTTTCAGCTCTAAAGGTGTGTTTCTCTCAAGCACACAGTAGCATCAAAATAAACAGACTGGTGGCAACAACAATGACAGGTCTTTCTCAGTGAGGATACAGACGTAGAGCACAGCCATGAGGAAGTGAGGAATCACGCCTATGTGCGCTCTCTTCTTCTCCTTTGGTTCTGTGGCTGTCCAGTACAGAGCGTCCAGGATGTCCTGACCAAATGATGAAAAGAGGCGGTCCGCCACCTGGAATATAAGGATGAGAGAGTGAATGAGACAGTGACTAACTGTACAATTACAATCGGAGTTATAATCGTTAAGTATCATCTGTGTGTACCTCTAACATGTTGTATATGATGTACAGTTTGATGACAGACTGTCCTCTGATCAGGTGGTACATCATGGAGTAATCAACGTAGCTCATCATAGAGTAACACAGCACCATAATGAAGCCTTTTAGCACATCACACACCTGGGCTGGCTGGAGCAGGCGGGAGCCACTAAAACATGCAAATACACTCAAGTTACACACAGAAGAAAGTAACAAGAAAATCAACAACACAACAGGTTATTATAGTCTGTTTAGTATAAAACTCAAGCAGAGCTCCTCTGCCCTCTAGAGGTTAAGAACAATGTTGCACTGACTTTATGTTTACAAATGTGGCCACGTGAAGGTTTTTACCACAGCTGTATGTATTGTTTGTACCCAGGCTGTAGCTAAGGTTATTTTCTTATACACAGCTTGAGTTTTCAATTTGTTTTTAAAGTTTTAAAGTTAACTGATAAATTGTTCTATAAAATGTGTGAGAATAGTTTTGGTTTATTTCCCAGAGCACCATGTTGCATCTTCAAACCACTTGCTTTATCCAACCGAAGAGTCTCAAAACCCAAAGATCAACTTACAGTGTTGGCAAAATATTGAAATGAGCAAATGTAATAAAACCAGATCATTTTAGACATTTTTGCTTGATAAATGTCCTGAATGACTTGACTCAGCTTAACTAGATTCAATCGATTCTCACTGTTGTCAGTGAATTCTTTACTGATCAGCAAACTTAATCGACAGATCACTTTAGCACCAGTTTTATGAGTGTTCAATCAAATTTGTGTGGCTTATTAAGAAAAACTTGTATTAATGAAAAGCTCAGTTAGTCAAATATGGCCAGTTATTGATTTAGGACACTTCTGTTTTATTTGCATCCCAACTACCTGTGCATATACTCTACCTGAGACCACAGCAAGGCAACGTGAGGAGCCGTAAAAGGGCCAGAATCACCCTGAGGGGCAGCAGGGTGAACACATAGAGAAAGGCATCCAGACAGAGGAAGAAGCCAAATGTCATCAACTAAAGAAAGGGAGAGAAGACACAGAAAGGGAGAGTATTTATTTATTTTTGACTTTTAAAGCATTTCCCACTGTGTTTGTTTGTTTGTGTGTTTACCTTCTCAAGCTCCTTGGGGATGCGGAGGCAGGTGTAGACCCTCTCTCTGCGCTCTGTGTATTTGGCCTCATTGTGTTCCAGGAAGTAGCCTCTGGTGAGCTCAGTAGTTATGAATCTGACCAGAGACAGGTCTAGAGCCAGAGAAGGACAAAGACAGAACACTGAACACACACAAAGCCTCTGGCCAAAACAACCTTCTCTCATTTCCCATGGATAAAATCAGTGCTTTGTTTTGAGCTTGTGACCATCACCTTGCTAAATTCACCTGACAATGATATCGCTATTTCACTTTTTCTGAAATTCACACTCCTTAGTGATAAACATAAATTTGCTTTGATGACGTCATCCACCCCCATGTCTGCATGGGTTCACTCCAGGTAGTCCTGCTTCCTCCCACTATCCAAAGACATGCACTTAACAGGTTAATTGATTAATTAGTGGTGGCCCTTAGGTGTGAATGTGAGCGTGAATTGTTGCTCCCATGTGTCAGCCCTGTGATGAACTGGCGACTTGTCCAGGGTGTACCCTGCCTCTTGCCCAATGTCAGTTGGGATCAGCTACATCCCCTTGTGACCTCGATAAGGATAAGCGGTTACAGAAAATGGATGGATTGTATTCATTCACAAGTTAACAGCAGGTGCCTGTATTTTTCTTTTTGGCCTTTTCAAGCTTTATTTGATAGAGACAGCTGAAGAGTGACAGGAATGTGGGGAGAGAGCGATGGGGAATGACATGCAGCAAAGGGCCGCAGGTCGGATTCGAACCCTGGGCTGCTGCGGCAAGGACTGAGCCTTTGTACATGAGGTGGATGCTCTTCCCACTGAGCTAACCAACATTATGAAAAAGGGTCAAATCCAGCAGGATAGCTCAGCCCCTGCTGCATTAATAGGCACAGGTGTAAATATTAAAGTTAAAAAGGGCTGAATTCCATTTAGCTGCTTCGGTTTCAGGGTACTGGTGTTGTGCACACTGGCTCAGTATCACACTGTCATGGCTTACTGGTATGCTTGATTTAAACAGAGTCATCGTTAATGTTATTAGGAACACCTGTGCTTTTCCCACTATGACAAATCAAAATGTCTGCTGTGAAAATGGCCTGTTTTGATCATCTCCTTCCTCAACTTTAAGGAAGTACAACGCTACATCACTACAGTGCCCTTCAATTGTAACTTAGAAGCCTAATGTGAGCCA
Source organism: Argyrosomus regius (assembly GCA_946959425.1). Classification (NCBI taxonomy): domain Eukaryota; kingdom Metazoa; phylum Chordata; class Actinopteri; family Sciaenidae; genus Argyrosomus; species Argyrosomus regius. Next base: position 10,850,736 of record OX336883.1, read on the forward strand.
TGACAGCACAGACTCAAGAGTGCACTAAACTATGTGGACCTATGTGGCAGCATACAGCATGTACCCTCTCTGTCAGTGCGCCTGTGCAAAAAAGAAACTGCACGTCTACTTTGACAAACTGGCCTAATTAGACGAGTGCATGACACTACATGCAGGACTCATAATACCACTTATAATTTGTATGCATATAACATATGTTATCCAGCCAGCGTCAGTATAATGTAACATACAGTAGCTGTGGCGATAACAGGCTCGTTATATCCTGAGAGTGCAAACAGCGCCCAAAGCTGCACACACCTAACTGACTGTAACTGTAACTGCGTGCTCAAGCTGCGTTACTATTACAGCTAACCACGCATACAATGCAGTCACGCAGTGATCTAACAATAAATAAATAAAGCCAACAATCACTTCAGCGGCGAAGCTAGCTGCTGTCAAACCGGGGCTAGCTCTCACCTGACAGGTTGCGTTTCTTGCCTTTACCGCCGCCATTTTTATCGTTGATCCTCAACGTCTCCGTGACTCCGTCCTTCTCCTTGCTCTTGTCTGTTTGTCTCGTCTGTTCGGCCTTTCCTTCCCTCTCGCTGTCCTCCTCCTTCTCCTTCTCTTTCTCCTCTCCCAGACCTGACGACAGCGAGTCCGCCATCTTCGCCAAACGGTCTCATCTGCTGCTGCCTGGGAGACTGACATCTGCGTCACATGATCTGACGTCATCACGCCCATGTAGTTTCAATTGATCACCAGCAGATGGCGCCAACGAGCCCAGTGAGTACATTTCACACCACGTTATGTTGATTGATCAGATTATTAATTATTAATGACTGATTAGTTGTTTATTGCAGGAGTCTTCAACCTTTTTAATCCAAGGACCCCTTGGACAAGAAACAAACAGAACAGGGACCCCCAGATGTGATTCATTTTTTAAAATATGTCACATTTTAACCCTAGCTTATAACTTTTATATTTACCTTATTAACCTATTTATATACTGGGTTATTAGCCTATATGTGTTTATGACTGATAACAAAGTTCATGCATAATTATTATTGGTTATTAAATGCCAAACGTCTTTGATTTGTCCAACTGAGAGTGCAATAGGCTCCACTGTTTGTTTGTTTCTCAATCATCTGCACCCTGACATTCACCATTATTTTGGTGATTATTGTGACAAAACTTGACGGACCCCCTGCAGGACCTCTGCGGACCCCCTAGGGGTCATGGACCCCTGGTTGAAGACCCCTGGTTTATTGTATTGTATACCAAAATACATCTAATGACTAAAAATATAATAATGTAATAATAATAATAATTAGTCCTGTACATAGATTTATTTTATGTTTTCTATCTTAGACACTATATCTCTTATTTATGAGTAATTTCTTATCTATCTTGTGTATTTGAGCTGCCGTAACAAGTAAATTTCGCAATAAAGTCTATCCCATCGTATTATATTATATTATATTATATTATATTATATTATATTATATTATATTATATTATTTTTACATAATATGGCATCACCATGTCCTGGAGTTACTTGTAGTTTTACTAAATCACCAGCAGACATAACAAAGAATTTAATTTGACCACAGCAAATATATTTGGATACACTGATTGATTAATTCATTTGGAGGCCTGACATTAGGGAGGTAAAGTGGTTCAAGTTGCAGTGACTTGAAGCTGCTGCTTCTCCAAGTATCTCTATGATAAAAGCAACATGAAGAGGAATGACATATTTGAGGTCTAAGTGCAGAGTTGGATTCATCTACTATGACTGCCAACTCTGTAAACTGGGGGAGCCATCAACTGTCACCTGGTTCACTGTGTGGCAGTTGTGGTATTATGCCACAAGAGCCTGTTTTGTGCATGGGCGCTGTGTCTAAGTAAATAACTTTAGTTATTTAATTAAAATGATGCTTACATGGTGTGAACTGTGTAAATGTGTTTAATCAAATTACTACAAGCTGGAGAGTTGTGGTGTTCCAGCAGCAGGTAAATGTGCTGTGTAGTCGTACATGTGCACTGAACCTGATGACACTGTGTATGCATCAAGGTACAGTACAGTACTGTACAGTACAGTACTGTACAGCACTGTACAAAATGTGCAGACGGTGGAATGAGCAGAGGGGCTCACAGCTCATTTTTGCCCTGGGCCTTCTTAGTGCAGCTGGATTAACCTGCTTGGAAGGCCTGGGGAAAAATGCACAACTGGGCCCATGCACAACGGGGACACCAGTCTCAGTAATAATATTCCAAAAATAAGATATATTGTTATTATATATATTTACTTTTTTTAATACTTTTAAGTGAAATCTTGAATGCAAGACTTGTACCATACAGATATAAAATTAGATAAAATAAGATTAAGAAAATCCACATAAATAACAATAACACAGAAAAATCTAAGATATAACAGAAATAGAAATTAAGAGATACATACTCCATATACGCCTTGCATATACAGGCGTAGATGTTAAATGAAACATGAGTATTTCTTGCACCATACAGAGGAGTATGAAGTAAACTATAGCCAGAGATTAAATTGGGCCGGAGCCCTCTGTAGCTCAGCTCCGCCTCCTCACCTCGACAGTACAGCCAGCAGGAGCTGAGCTCCCTCTGCTTCGGTGTTTATAATAATCATGGGCGTAGCTACCAGTATACGATTTTTTAAAATCATTAATATAAAACCTGAATCAATGAAACTCCAGTCCATGTTTTCACTGATACAGGCACTTTCTTGCATACCACGCATACATACAAACATGCATGCACACACGAACGCTGTTCTTGTTTTTGTGACAAAGTCACAGAAACATAAAATGTCAGTTATAAAATCGTTCAGTTAACTAACTGTTAAGAAGCGCTAATACTAAGTAAGTATCAGTTTTACAAATTGCAGTGTAGATTGATGGTGAAAGAAGTTACCAATATGTGAATTGATGTATAAATAAGTAGGTTATAAATTGATAATATGTATTATACCAATTGTGCGAGGTAAATACAAATGTTTTGAGAGATATTGACCACTGTGAGTGAAGAAGGGCTCCCCCTCCTTACAAAAGCCAAAGGCGGGCCTATGCAAAGCAAGATGGGGGGCGGGGCGGGGCGATACAAAGCAAGACGGGGGCGGAGCGATGCAAAGCATGGGGCGGGGCGATGCAAAGCAAGATGGGGGCGGGGCGATACGGGGGCGGGGCGATACAAAGCAAGACGGGGCGGGGCGATATGGGGGCGGGGCAATACATAGCAAGACGGTGGGCGGGGCGATACGAAGTGAAACGAGGGCGGGGCAATAAAAAGCAAGACGGGGGCGGGGGCGATACAAAGTGAAACGAGGGCGGGGCAATAAAAAGCAAGACGGGGGCGGGGCGATACAAAGCAAGACGGGGGTGGGGCGATACAAAGCAAGACGGGGGCGGGGCAATACAAAGCAAGACGGGGGCGGGGCCAGAGATCAAATCGGGCCGGAGCCCTCCGTAGCTCAGCTCCGCCTCCTCACCTCGGTAGTACAGCCAGCAGGAGCTGAGCTCCCTCTGCTTCAGTGTTTATAATAATCATGGGCGTAGCTACCAGTATACGATTTTTAAAAATCATTAATATAAAACCTGAATCAATGAAACTCCAGTCCATGTTTTCACTGATACAGGCACTTTCTTGCATACCGCGCATACAAACATGCATGCACACACGCACGCACGCACACACACACACACACACACACACACACACACACACACACACACACACACACACAGAGTGATGCTGATGCGCCACCGACAGCGGGAAGCTTAAGGTGAGTACTGTCACAACAACAAAATGTTCAGGTCATTGTTAACTTACAGAAACTAAATGTCTATTTTTTCACCTTAATGTATATATATATGTGTATAGATTGATGGTGAAATGTAGGCTAAATAAGTTACCAATATGTGAATTGATGTGAGATATACATAAGTAGGTTATAAATTGATAATATGTATTATACCAATGGTGCGAGGTAAATACAAATGGGGGCGGGGCGATGCAAAGCATGGGGCGGGGCTATGCAAAGCAAGACGGGGGTGGGGCGATACAAAGCAAGACGGGGGTGGGGCGATACGGGGGGCGGGGCAATACAAAGCAAGACGGGGGCGGGGCCAGAGATTAAATTGGGCCGGAGCCCTCCAGCTCCGCCTCCTCACCTCGGCAGTACAGCCAGCAGGAGCTGAGCTCCCTCTGCTTCGGTGTTTATAATAATCATGGCCGTAGCTACCACTATACAATTTTTAAAAATCATTCATATAAAACCTGAATCAATGAAACTCCAGTCCATGTTTTCACTGATACAGGCACCTTCTTGCATACCGCGCATACAAACACGCTTAATGTTTTTGTGACAAAGTCACAGAAACATAAAATGTCAGTTAGAAAATCGTTCAGTTAACTAACTGTTAAGAAGCGCTAATACTACGTTTTACAAGTAGTATCAGTTTTACAAATTGCAGTGTAGATTGATGGTGAAATGTAGGCTAAAGAAGTTACCAATATGTGAATTGATGTGAGATATAAATAAGTAGGTTTTAAATTGATAATATGTATTAAACCAATGGTGCGAGGTAAATACAAATGTTTTGAGAGATATTGACCACTGTGAGTGAAGAAGGGCTCCCCCTCCTTACAAAAGCCAATTTAACCACTGGGCGGGGCGATACAAAGCAAGACGGGGGCGGGGCGATGCAAAGCATGGGGCGGGGCTATGCAAAGCAAGACGGGGCGGGGCAATACATAGCAAGACGGGGGTGGGGCGATACGGAGGGCGGGGTGATGCAAAGCATGGGGCGGGGCGATGCAAAGCATGGGGCGTGGCTATGCAAAGCAAGACGGGGGCGGGGCAGTACATAGCAAGACGGGGGTGGGGAGATACGGAGGGCGGGGCGATACAAAGCAAGACGGGGGCGGGGCCAGAGATCAAATCGGGCCGGAGCCCTCCGTAGCTCAGCTCCGCCTCCTCACCTCGGCAGTACAGCCAGCAGGAGCTGAGCTCCCTCTGCTTCGGTGTTTATTATAATCATGGGCGTAGCTACCAGTATACGATTTTTTAAAATCATTAATATAAAACCTGAATCAATGAAACTCCAGTCCATGTTTTCACTGATACAGGCACTTTCTTGCATACCGCGCATACAAACATGCATGCACACACGCACGCAAACACACACACACACACACACACACACACACACACACACACACACACACACACACAGAGTGATGCTGATGCGCCACCGACAGCGGGAAGCTTAAGGTGAGTACTGTCACAACAACAAAATGTTCAGGTCATTGTTAACTTACTGAAACTAAATGTCTATTTTTTCACCTTAATGTTTTTGTGACAAAGTCACAGAAACATAAAATGTCAGTTATAAAATCGTTCAGTTAACTAACCGTTAAGAAGCGCTAATACTACGTCTTACAAGTAGTATCAGTTTTACAAATTGCAGTGTAGATTGATGGTGAAATGTAGGATAAATAAGTTACCAATATGTGAATTGATGTATAAATAAGTAGGTTATAAATTGATAATATGTATTATACCAATGGTGCGAGGTAAATACAAATGTTTTGAGAGATATTGACCACTGTGAGTGAAGAAGGGCTCCCCCTCCTTACAAAAGCCAATTTAACCACTGGCTATAGCATACATAAAATATAAATTAAATATACTTATGTTATCTTAAACCACTAATATGCAAAACATAGACTTTAATGAATAAGTGGAGCATGCAAAAAGAAAATGAGATGTATGATAATAAATCCTCCATGGTATGATCTCATTGGTCCTGCTGTTGTTGATGTCTCCTCTGACCTTTAGGGTTTGTGTTACAGAGGACCATAGCTGTCACTCTGACACCATTAACCATCCTACATGACTTTATAGCTGCAGTCGCCTCTAAGGTCACCAGTCCTGATAAATTTCCGGCTCAAAAGGCCAAGTCGCAAAGGTTAATTCATCCCCGGAATAAAGAGGAGTGTGCGTGAGGGAGAGGGAGCAGGAACCAGGCGCACGGGGCACGGATAGAGTTTCCCCCGGTAAGAGATCTCTTTGACCGCCATAGATTCGGTTTCTCCTCCTGTGTGACTCACTCACCGACACACGCAACATCAATAAGAGAAATAACTACTTTTTTTTCAGGATTATGATTCATTTTTCTTTTTCAAACTGTAGAATAAACTCATGGTGATCGCCGAGTGTGCTCCGCGGTCGCTGGCCGGCGTCGTGTTACCTTCTTCGGGGCACCATGGGCTCGTAAGATGCCTTCGCTGTGGAAACGGATAACGTTCTCGGTGGCCTCGGTGCTCTGTGTCGGCTCGGTGGTCCTCCTGGTAGTGGCCCTGTCCACGGAGCGGTGGGTCACCGGGCGCATCCTTTGTAAAACCGGGGCGGAGATAGTGAACGCGTCTAACCCGGAGCTGGACAAGTTCACCGGGGATATTTACTACGGTTTGTTCCAGGGAGGAAAGGCCAAGAGGTGTGGGCTCGGCAAGAGGCGCTCCAAAATATACAGTAAGATCACATCTTTGTCAAGTCTTTATCCATCCAACTTAAGGATTCAATACACTTTAAATAAAGAAATCATTATGAAATAAACATTTATTTCTTCTAATATGAAGTAATAAATACACAATTTTGTGTATTGTTTATTTAAATCCCCATTACCTGTTGCATCAGCAGCAACAGCAACTCTTCCTAGGGGCATATAAACTTACCTTATAGTATCATCACCTTTAGTCCTAAAGCAAATTTACACCCTCGATTATTCTATTCTATTCTATTCTATTATATCATATTATATTATATTATATTATTAAAGATTACAGCTTTCAGGAGCAAAACAAGTTTCCAAAAAGTACCACATACTGTATATGAGTCAAAATTTTGAGAACATGTATTACAAAATGATGCACAACATAACTAGAATATCTCTGTCTCTCGTTTGATAAATAGAAAGCCATAAACACAGGCTTGGTTTGAAAGTAAATGTAAACATATATCCTTTGACGTGGGAAGACGAGGTGCTCAGAATCAGAGTCAGGTTGCCAAGTAGGTTTTCACATACAAGTAATTTGTCTTAGTGTTTTTGGTGCATAACAAACATTAAATACAAATATAAGACAAATGTTTTCAAGATGAAAAGAGCTGTACAGTTTAGTGCAGGAATGTGTGCAGTAGGGTTAACAGTATACAGAATATTTTAAATGTGCAAATTATTTAACAAAGCTTAGAGGGTGTTGAATAAAATGTAAAAGGTATGCGTTAATGTAATGTGTAGCGTATGGATGCACACCCTAAATCAGGCATAAGAAAATCTCTCTAACTCTAACTGCTCCTTGAGCATCTATCTTATCTTATCGTATCTTATAAAATAACTTTACATCATTAAATTAAAACTTGAGGTCAGCTTCTACAATTATTATGTAATCATACTATTGCATAAATGAAAAATAACTAGTTATATCAACAGCTTCAGGTATGTGTGCAACATTACTCATCCTTGAGTCTGAAGACATTATTGTTCACGTTTTTCATCATGTGCCACACAAGTACAGGCGTTGTCCATGGGTCTATAGTTTAATAAACAACCTGTGACACATTTTCACATCCACAACCTCCACACATCCAGAAAGCCACTTACACACACACAGCTTGGACACTCATGTTTTCCAGTCTTCATCTTGACTGCTGATAATGCGTGTTTTCTTTCTTCTGCTTCTTTTGTTTCCGTCTTACTGTCCAGTATTCCCGAAGCTTGTGCGGACGTTGAACGGTGGCCTTCACATGATGGTGATCCTCTTCCTGCTGGTGGCCATGGGCTTTGCATTTGTCAGTCTGTCTTTCTGTATTTACAATGCACGCAAGGTTCCCTACCAGAGCATGAAAGGGCACAAAGGACTCTACCTGTGGAACTTCATCGCTGGTATGTGTCTTTGTCTTCACTCTGTCCCTCAAAATCTCTCTTAAAAATTGTTTTTCTGTTGCTTACTTCACATTTGCACCCCCAGTTCTTCCATTTGCACTTCTGACCACTGTGTAACTTACCCAGGTAACACCCCTCTCTCATTTTAATTTCAATGCCCTTTATTTTCTCCCAGTTCTTCTCTTTCTTGTGTATCTGAGCATCACTTTCCCTCTCTAATTTCCCTCGTTGACTTTTCTCCCTCTCTCTTTCCAGCTCTTTTTGGTGCCCTGGCCTTGCTGTGTTTCCTGGCAGCTGTGAGGCATCACCGTCTGACCGAGCGGGTGGCCAATTATCGTGAGAACCTCTTCGTGCTCGTTGTCCTGGATGACAGCCTGGACTTGTCTTTCTGGTTGGGTGTTGGCAGTGTTGCGACTCACTTTGCTGTCTGTGGAGTCGTTGCCATGAGCCGGATCAAACTTCCCAAACCGGAGATTAAGAAACCTGAAGAACCCACCATCTCTTCTCTGGACCTGCTGTACTGAAGGAAGGAGCGTTGTTGGTCACATTTACATCAGTGATGGTTCTCAAGAGCAAACCATAATGACTGACTGTAGAGGGAAACCAACACTGTGCCAGAGCCCCTTTCCTTTCACGTGATGTCATTTTTATGTAGATTCTCACTTGACAAATCATTGTCCAGTGTTAATATGTTTATGTGTTTGTTTAGTTAATTTACTTACTCTAAAAAATGACAGAATTGATTTACTCAGGGGCCCTGGGACCAAAATGAGCTCCTGGTCCTCCATAAACCACTAGTTCCTCTCACTCTCTGTTTAATATGCACAGTTTCTGCACGTTACAGTACAGAAGGGCCCAGATCTGCTGTGTGGTACGTTGATAAAATCATTTTGGAATATTTTACTTATAAGAGTGAATTAAAATAGCGGTTAGCACTGTGGGTTCTCTCCAGGTATTCCAGCTTCAAGACATGCAGGTTAACTGCTGACTCTAGATTGGGATTTTGGCAATTTGGGATTCACTATCTTGCCGAATGACACTTTGACATGCAGACTGGAGGAGCTGGGCATTAGTGCATTATTAGCTACAGAAGCCAATAATATAAATAAATACAAGGGATAAAAAAGTCTAAAAACCAGAGCATGAAAATGACCAAAGCAAAACAGACACTCACTCATAGTTTCACTGATAACAGGATCAGAGAAAAGGCCGAGACACAAACAGCAGATCTTCAGGCAGTTTATTGGACTTCTGTATATATTTGTTGCTCTGGAGGAGTTGAATGAGTGCAAAGATCGTCCAGCATCTCAAACTTGCCTTTTGTGTTCTGACCTCCTGTGCTGTATATAATCTGTCTATAGCTACAATATGTAAATACATCATTATGTTTTTCATTATATGTATATAATATCATTAACAGCCTTCAGTCTTTAGTGTTTCCTTTGTTTTTACAGTAATTATCCTCAATCCCTGATAGAAAGTGTGAAAATATTCATGAATTATGAGTTGTGGGCTTATGTAATAAACATATGATCTTCCTTAAACAGAAAGAGACAAAGTAATCATCATTTGATTTTTATTCACTTTAACTTGGTCATAAAAAGTTCATCGTCTGAAGATGTTTTCTCTCATGAAGGTCAAAATATGAATGATTTTATACATGTTGAAAATAAGTCATCATTAAAAGACTTTTATGACATATTAGATTGGGTATAATCTTTGAGTTGGCTGCATGATTTATATCTTTTCTTGTCCTGTCAGGGAGGGAAACTAAAACACTTTACTTCAAGACTTCAATTAAAAAGTTAATTGGAAAACATGCTTCTTCTTTGTGTGTGTGTGTTTTATTTTTATCTGAAGTTTTGTCTTTACTCTTTTATTTGTTTGCTACAGTAATTTAATATTCTTTACCCTAAACTTATAAATATCAGGTCTCTACAGGTGTGGATTTCCTTGTGTGTCATTGAAAACATTCATACATTAATCAACAGGATTGTGTTCCGGAGTTTAAGCTGGTTGGTTTCAAAAGAATCATTTTCGGTTATCTAAAAAAAAAAAACAATCTTCGATATTCATGCAAGCTTCTAGATGGAACCAGTAAAGGCTCCTTGTGAATTATGTCCAAGAACCTGTATTGGTTTTCTAAAGGAACCAATTTGTTCTTCAGAGAAACACCAGACTGAAGGTTTTTTGTGGATGCCTCATTTTAGGAAACCTAAAAGGGTCTTAAAGAACTTCACTGTAAATGGTTAACTGATGAACTAATTTAATGAATGGTTCCTTGCAGAACTAATCAAGATTCACCTATGGTATCACCACGAAGAACCACTATAACATGAACCTACTTTTGAGGGTGTTGAGTGAAACTTTTGTCTCTCATCAGAACAAGAGCTTGGAGGCATTCATTGTCACATTAATAATTAATTACAATTATTGTTGGTTATTCAGATTTTGAATCTGAATTTTATAGAATGTGTGCAATCACATACACTGATTCTCTTCACTTTCTGTGGCCTCTAACTTGTCGTATAGGAACAACACATGATTGGAGTTTGCTGTTTCAGAATAAACTAACAACTGTGGAAATGGAAACTCACTGATATTGTTAACTGCAGTGGTGGAAGAAGTACTTTTACTTAAATAAAAACACTACAGTATAGAAATACTATGTTACAAGTGAAAGTCCTTCATTGATTGACTTCAATTTGATCCTACGGCATGTACTGCTTTGTTTGGGGTTTTACCTCCTACTTTGCAGCTTCCTAAATATAAAGCTGATTTTGTAGCCTTTGTCTCCTTATTGGCTAGAAGTTTAATCTTATTGAGGTGGAAGTCTCCTGCACCGCCTTCTCACTCCTCTTGGATCAGGGACATGCTTCGGTTTGTGAAGTTGGAGAAAGTTAGGTGCACGATACATGGTTCTCTTGCAAGATTTAATAAAACTTGGGGTCCATTTTTTTGCACATGCTTAGGAATTGATTTTTACGGCTATTCCAGAGTAGATAATTTATAACATGCTGGGAAAGTTTTTTATTTATCTCTGTTAAAGTGAACATAGTGGAGTTTTATTTAGCAGTGGGTGACCAATTTGTGTTTTTGTTTTGTTCTGTGTATTTGATTTGTTTTTGTTTTGTTTTTTTTACTTGTTATATTTGACACTGTATTGACTCTTGAAATGCCACTTGTTGATTTTGTTATGTCACTGAAAAATCAATAAACAAATATAACTGATTTTAAGTATACTTATTTTTTCACTTTATATACTGTTGGGTAACTTTGCGGTAAATTAATTCACACCTTTTGGTAACATCTTTTGTATTGCTAAATCTGCAAAGTAACTAAAGTTGTAGCAGGAAATATAAAAACTTAAAGTAATGTACAAGTACCTCAACTCTACTTAAGCACAGAGCACTTGAGTAAATGTACTTAGTTACTTTCCATCACTGGTTAAGTGACTGTGTATTTCACAGCTGTTCTAAACCCTCGTGCAGCTCCACCTGTCTGCCCTCAGGTGGCGACAAGAGTCCGTCTTTGTCGCTTGTTGTGGCGTGTGAAAAACGCGACGATCTACCTCCTCTCTCACATGTATGCGACCTCTACAGCTCTGATTTAATAGTTATTGTTTCGGGTTTATTTATGCACAACAGATGACAATGCTTCTTCTGAGGAGAGCTGCGCAGACGGCGGTGCGGACAAACCACCACAGGTCGTTTTCTGCTTCACAGACTCACCTGAGGGAGAGAAAAGTAAGACGTTAGCCTGTCGGAAGCTAATGTTAGCCTGTGTTACGGCTTAACGAGCGACCCTGTTAACTGGTGACCGTTAAGCGAATGAGGTTGCCGTAGTTACGACAGCCGTTGAAACAGACATATGAATGCCTTTTTTTGTTTAGTTTTTTTCTTATTAATGTTACAGTGTTAAAAAACAAACATACTTGACTTGTCTTTGGTGTTTGTTTGACAGCTACGTAGTTTTTGTTCGTGTTTCACTGTCGACTGTCGTAACTACGACAACCACGGGCACATTCGGCTAACGGTCACCGGTTAACACGGTTACTCGTTAAACCGAAACACCTTGTCAAACATTAGCTAACGGGGAGTTACATCAGTGACTCCTACTGGATTCATCCGCATTACAGAGATTTAAACCGCTCTAGTTTTGGATGTATTTGTTTAAATAGTGTATTCTTTCATAGGTTGTTAACCCTTACTGTTGTGTGTGTGTGTGTGTGTGTGTGTGTGTGTGTGTGTGTGTGTGTGTGCGTGCAGGGTCTGGTGCTGGGAGTGTTTGAGAAGGAGGGAGAGGAGGGCAGCCCTCATCTCACACAAGCAGCTGCAGGTTTTGACCAAACTTTGTCTGGGAAACTCTCTGAACTGCTTAAAATGTGAGTCGGTAACATGTGAGAGCTTTCAGTATATATGCTGATAACAATATACACTTCTAAAAGTTTTATAATAACACTCCCCTCAAGGTCAACTTACTCACATTTTCTGTAGCTTTTGACCATATCACATGGTCTCCACTAGTAGATTAAGTTTCCTTCTTCTCTTCCTCTGCTTATTTTAGTGTTTTGTTTTTACAGAAGAATCTTAATTACCAGATGTTTGACAAAAAGATTTGACTGCAATGACCAGTAATGATATTGCCGTTATATTTGGTATTCATTAGTACTGCATTATTCAAATACACTAGATCATATCTGTATTGATACTGCTATGATTAAAATGATCAGGTATCAGGCAGAAGTGAAGATCCATGTTAATTATTGTTTTTTAGATGTCTATAAAATTGTAATAACATACTTTAATTAATAAACCTGCTCAAACAGAATTACAAGATTACAGGCCTGTAAACAATGACCACAACTGAATGTTTACGATTTCAGTTACACCCAGTGAGGTACACAGATTAAACCTGACAGAAAAAGTACTTATATAGTACACTTATATTGGCTGAGATAATTTGTGTCAGGTGAGTGTTGCATCCCTGTGATGAAACATCCACTACTTTGGCACTGTGTGTCTGACTTGTTGCATATTTGGTTGATAAACTGGTTTTGTTTTGTATCTTCCAGCTCTGGACCGACTCTTAAGAAAGGCAAAAGCAGAATATTTTATGGAATCCACAAGGTAACAATGTTTAACATCAAATTAAAAAAAACATGTCTCTTTACAACATCAGAGTGATTAAATCTTCCCTTTGTCTGCATCAGGACTTCCCGTGTGTGGCAGTAGTCGGACTGGGTAAGAAGGATGCAGGTGTTTGTGGAGCAGAGAACTGGGACACCAGCAAGGAGAGCATCAGACAGGCAGTGTCAGGTAAGACACGTCACTCTGCTCGTCTTAGCGCTGGTTATATGGAGGAATTTGGAGTTACTAGCTGTATGATATCTGTATATTTCTCTGTGCATGTTCAGCTGGCTGCCGGTTACTTCAGGACCTGGAGGTGAACCATGTGGAGGTGGACGCCTGCGGTGATGCTCAGTCAGCAGCAGAAGGTGCTGCCCTGGGTTTGTTCCATTACGACCAACTAAAATCCAAGAAGAAGACCAAAGTGACCACGCAGCTTCATGGAAGGTAACAGCACGCAGCTGGTGCAAACTGAACTTTACTTACTTGATTTGACTTTTGGGTTAATACAGACGTATGCATCATGCTAATGTGTATCTGTCTGGGTGTGTTTGTTCTTAGTGCTGACTCGGTCAGTTGGGAGAAAGGAGTCACGTATGCAGAAGGCCAAAACCTGGCACGGCTTCTCATGGAAGCTCCAGCCAATCACATCACTCCTACCGCTTTTGCCAACACTATTGAAGAGAAATTAGCGCTGCATGCCGAACGAGTCACAATAAATAAAAGGTTTGTGCTTAATTTATGCATCACTGAGCACGTTTACAAGAACTGCAGTGTGTTTTTATCGTACTACCTTTTATCATTTGTCTGTATGTATTTATCTGTCAGTTGAATTAAGTGCATCAAGGACGTGAAATGCAGTTTTTAATTTGTCATATTTCAGATGTATGTACTTTGTAATTAATGAGTTTTCAAGGCATTGTGGGACACTTATAATTCCAACTGCTTCTTATAATGTTTTGGCTTAAATATATACTCTATTTTATAAACATAAAACATATTTGCAACAACTTCATAGTATTTCACATGTTGTTCAGGTACCAAATGTTTCGTCAGTTTGTGCTGCTGCCTGTCTTGGCCAGGACTCTAAAAAAAGAGATTTTTAATCTTAATGGGACCTTTCCTGGCTAAATAAAGGTTAAATAAATAAATATTTTGAAAGCTTTGAGCAATAAATAGTCAATGTTAAGGTGAAATTGCTGATTTTTGGTTGGATAAAAGAAGCACCTTGGCCTCTATGAGACTCTCATTAATCAATTTAATAAAGAAAAGAATTAATAAAATAAATAATTCAGCCAATCTGGAAGCACTTCTGAATCTACTCTAATGTACTTTATACATTAGAGTATATATTCACAAGGATGCTACATGATGGCAACAACATGACAGAAAGTTGTGAGGCTTAATACAAATTGCCTAATTATATGAACAACTCTTCTTAACAGCTAAATTGAACTTTATTTTGAAGAGCTGATGAAAGAAAAAGAGTTTTTGTCTAATAATCTGTGTCTTTATGTAGATCTCAGTCTTGGATAGAGGAGCAACAGATGGGAGCGTTTCTCAGCGTGTCTAAAGGTTCCGAGGAGCCGCCCGTCTTCCTGGAGCTTCATTACAACGGTTCTCCTGACAGCAAGCAAGCACCGCTGCTCTTAGTGGGCAAGGGCGTCACCTTTGACAGGTAAACTGTTGTAATACACACACCAGCTCGCTACCACTCACTGTTTTATTACATTAAAGCCATTTGTCCCTTCTCTCTCTCTGTTTGTTGGTAGTGGTGGTATTTCTCTGAAGCCGTCTCCTTCTATGGATGCAATGAGAGCTGATATGGGTGGAGCAGCCACAGTGTGTGCATCTATCGTCACAGCAGCAGCTCTCAAACTCCCCGTCAACATTATTGGTGAGCTTTCTGACAATATGAATCCTCCACCATCATTTTATATGTCATAGATTATAAATGAAACTGTCTTTGGATCACTGTGCATGTACTTGATTAACACACAAAACCTGGTGTGATGTTTAAGTGAAAGCAAACCTCTTAGCTTGTCTGTGTCCGCTTATTGTGATAAATCAGGTCTGGCTCCTCTGTGTGAGAACATGCCCAGTGGAAAAGCTACTAAACCAGGTGATGTTGTCACAGCCAAAAATGGGAAAACAATCCAGGTGGGTGGATCCTTGATGAAATGTTTCAACCAGTTATCTGAGTGTGACAGTGTGATGTGTTTGTGCACAAATAAACCGGTTTGTTGTTGTTGTCGCTGTTGTTGTTGTTTACAGGTTGATAATACAGATGCAGAGGGACGTCTGATTCTTGCTGACGCACTGTGTTACGGACACACCTTCAACCCCAGAGCTATTGTCAATGTTGCTACACTAACAGGTGAGTTTTTTCAATTCATGTGTTCACACAGTGACATTGGTAAGCAAAAAAACAACTTTATATATACATTGCAATTTACTTTGCAAAATAGTGACATGAAGACGTTTCCTTCAGAATGATGGAGAGGGAGAGGGCGAGCATTGGTCAAGAGACATAGACAGTGAATGAGAGTGAGCGAGCACCAGCATCGATAAAACTGGTTAATCAGGGAAATAAAATGTTATTTCCTGATTGTTTCACAGCGGTTATGAACGTGGCCTAAGAAAGAAGAAGCAGCTCTCATGATGCTAATCGTTTTCTTAACATGTTCAAGAATACTTAACGTAAAAAAAACAAAACAAAGTTTATTATTTGTTGAAGTACTAATCATGCTGTGCAAAATCGGTGCACAGTCTACATGAAAAAGGTCTGCATCATTCTCTGGTAATGAGTATGAACATAAAAGGATCAGAACTGTGAGACAAGAGTTTTTGTGGACCAACTGAACATGAGGTGTTAAAGCCAGCTTAGGCCGCTAATGCTACATGATTTAAATGAAAGATATGCAAATAAAATCAGTAAATATTACAATGAGTCTTCTTCTGTCTCTAAGGTGCGATGGATGTGGCTCTTGGCTCAGCAGCAACTGGAGTGTTTACAAACTCTGACTGGCTCTGGGAGCAGCTGCACAAGGTACTCTGTCTGTACAATAACTTACAACATCACAGTCCCTCAGCTTCTGTGTTGACCATTAGTGTGTGTGTGTGTAGGCTAGTGTTGTGACAGGTGACAGAGTGTGGCGGATGCCTCTGTTCCAGCACTACACCCAACAGGTGACTGACAGCCAGCTGGCTGACCTTAACAACATCGGCAAGTACAGCCGGTACGTATCTTGCTTCGCTCAGTGAGCGCCTGCAGCTCCTGCTTCCGACATCAGAGTAATACAGAGCGTTACAGGTTTTTAAAATTAATTTGAAACTGTTGCCACAGCAACAAATGCTCAAGCCCAAACCTGCAAACATGCAGCTCATTGACAGTTAGCTGGATCATGACAGTGAACCCCAAAATATGAGCTAATTTCCAGATACAAATGTTTACTCTTCTGTATTGATATAATTATGATTTAAGCGATCATATGACCAACACTGAGCCAATCACATTAATGCACGCAGAGCCAGATCTATCTGTACCCATTATGATTCTGATATAGCTTGTTTGTTCACAATTGTATTAGTATTCATGACTTTATTCACCTGAATCTGATTGTTTTGTTTGTTAATTATCTTTCTAGTTCTGGCGGTGCGTGCACAGCAGCTGCATTCCTGAGAGAGTTTGTCACAGCTCCTCACTGGGCTCATCTGGACATCGCTGGTGTGATGAGTAACAAAGATGAAATCCCCTACCTGAGGAAAGGCATGTCTGGAAGACCGACACGTACACTGGTGGAGTTTGCTGCCGGGCTGGCGCAGAGTGGCTGAGGGGTTGACTCGTAATCAGATCGGACACAAAACTCTCTGACTGTGAGCTTCTTCTCTGGCAGGATTCAACAGATCTCTCAACATAGACAGAAAGAACGTTTAGAAGCCCATGTACTTAAACAGCATTGTTGCTATGGAAGAGTTGTGAAACTGTTGTTTGCATACAGCTAATGCATCAGTGTAAGAGGGTTTTGAAGTTTTTCCATGCCACAGTGTAAAACAGGTTCAGTGTCTCCTCACACTGATGTGATTCCAGCCGAAAAACATAATTTATATGTTGTGTAAATAAACTATACGGTTTTAATTATATGTGTGACACATTTGTTATCTGTATGGCTCTGTCGGCACAACATGGATGTAAAGTACTTGGCCGAAAGTATGTGGACACCCAAATATAAACGCACTCTTATCACTCTCACTACCAGATTTTATAACCTGGCTGCTGGGATTTGCTTGCATCCATCCACTGAAGCATCAGTGAGGTCTGACACTGATGTTGTCTCATTGTAGAGCTCACATGGAAAACCTGGAGCGCTGTCCACAAACTGCTGCCACAAAGCTGAAAGCACACTGATATCCTCAACAAATGTCGACCAGGGAGTGTTTTTTTCCCTTCTTATATTGCTTCAAATTAATGATTTATAAAAGTAAAAATCTGTCATCCCTAAAGGCTCCTGATATCCAGGATGGGATCCACTGGTCATTATTATTAACTGAAACTTGTCAAAACCTCCAAAATAGTCTGTCCACATACTTCTGGCCAGAGAGCCTACACAGGTACCTGTATGTGCGCATGCACGGACCGGGCAGAGACAGAAAGCACTAAACAATGCTGACAGTAATATTCAAA
The DNA here is from genome assembly GCA_946959425.1 of Argyrosomus regius. Lineage (NCBI taxonomy): Eukaryota > Metazoa > Chordata > Actinopteri > Sciaenidae > Argyrosomus > Argyrosomus regius. The sequence goes on from OX336883.1 coordinate 10,868,504, forward strand.
CAGTCTTTTCAATGTAACACTTGTGGAAAGGATTATAAGTATAAGTCAGATCTTCTGAAACACATGAGAATACACACAGGTGAGAAGCCATACCTTTGTATTTTGTATTTTTATATTTGCACAACATGTGAGAGAGCTTTCGCACAGAGTAATACCTTGAATGTCCACATTAGACGCGCCCACACTGGTGAGAGGCCCTACCTTTGCAAGATCTGTGGGAAAAGATTCAGTTGCCTGTCAGCATTGAAAAGCCATCAGAGAATCCACACAGGTGAGAAGCCGTACGCCTGCAACATGTGTGAGAAAAGATTCATTGTTCTGACACAATTAAAAAAACATGCAGCAACACACACAGATGAGAGGCCATACGCTGCAACATGTGTAAGAAAACATACTGTGACAAATCTGACTTGAAAAAACACATGAACATACATACAGGTTAATATCTGTTAACTCACAAATCATGGCACCTTTCACACATAGTGGTTACTTTACAGTCCATGAGAAGAGTCAACACTAGTGAGAGACTTGCAATATTTGGCAAAACCTCTAAGACGCAGGCAAGAAGCTTTGTATTTGTAAAACATGTGGGAGACAATTAATTTCCAGTGGTTTGTGGTCAGAACTGAAGAACTCACTGACTGACTGTTTTGTATGACCATATGAGAAGTCCTATTGTATATAAATGTGTTTTACTGTTGCCTGTTTTATACTGTACGCTACTTCACTGTATCTGATTTATAGCTGAATTAGTAAATTGAATTATCAGAATTTGTGAAATGTTTTTTATACAGAATATGTATGTTTGTAAATAACCATATGTAGTGATTCGGTTTCAGCACTCTTAAGCATTAAAAACAGGACAGGGAAAACACATCAGGAATTAATATATGAAATACTGTTAAAAGCATCAAGATTAAAACAACAGGGGAGGGAAATAGTGTTCATGTGGGTTCCAGCGCATTTAGGAATACAAGGAAACGAAAAAGCAGACAAAACTGCTAAGGAGGCAGTAAAGAAAGAGGAGGTGGAAATGAAAGTAAAATTATCAAAAGCAGAGGGGAAAAGTATAATATGTAAGGAAATAATAAATCAATGGAATCAATATTGGAAGAGCCAGGAAAAAGGGAGACATTTACATAAATTACAAAGTATAGTAGGAGAGGTAGGGTGTTGTGGAGATAATAGAACAGAACAAGTAGTCATGAGCAGAATAAGAATAGGACACAGTAAATTGAATAGCACACTTAATATAATAGGGAAACATCCGACTGGTCAGTGTAGCTGTGGGGAGAGGGAAACAGTGGAGCATGTGATTGTAACTTGTCCTAGATATGAAAGGGAAAGGGAAGAGATGAGTACAGGGTTGCGAAAGGTAGGAATAAGGGAAATTAACTTAAAGAGTCTAGTAGAATGGGGGAAATCTAAGGAAGGGAGGAAAATCATTGTGAGATTTCTTGTCTCAACTGGTTTAATTAAAAGAATATAACAGAGGATGAAATAAGAAAGAAGTAAAGTCCAGCAGATGGTGGTATATGCAACACTAAGAACTGCCATTAAACGCCAAAGAAGAAGAAGAAGAAGAAGAAGAAAAAGAAGAATTAAGTATACATGCGGTGGAGCAAAGTGCAATATTAATGGCAATAGAATGGGTGGAGGACAGGACGGACAGGAAAATAACCATATGTAGTGATTCAGTTTAAGCAATCTTAAGCATTAAAAACAGGACAGGGAAAACACATCAGGAATTAATATATGAAATACTGTTAAAAGCATCAAGATTAAAACAACAGGGGAGGGAAATAGTGTTCATGTGGGTTCCAGCTCATTTAGGAATACAAGGAAACGAAAAAGCAGATAAAACTGCTAAGGAGGCAGTAAAGAAAGAGGAGGTGGAAATGAAAGTAAAATTATCAAAAACAGAGGGGAAAAGTAAAATATGGAAGGAAATAATCAATCAATGGAATCAATATTGGAAGAGCCAGAGAAAAGGGAGACATTTACATAAATTACAAAGTATAGTAGGAGAGGTAGGGTGTTGTGGAGATAATAGAACAGAACAAGTAGTCGTGAGCAGAATAAGAATAGGACACAGTAAATTGAATAGCACACTTAATATAATAGGGAAACATCCGACTGGTCAGTGTAGCTGTGGGGAGAGGGAGACAGTGGAGCATGTGATTGTAACTTATCCTAGGTATGAAAGGGAAAGGGAAGAGCTGAGTACAGGGTTGCGGAAGGCAGGAACAGGGGAGAAAAGCTTCAAGAGTATAGTAGAATGTGGAAAATCTAGGGAAGGGAGGAAAATCATTATGAGATATCTTGTTTTAACTGGGTTAATAAAAAGAATATAACAAAAAGGAAGTAGTAAAGAAGTAAAGTCCAGAAGAGGGCAGTATATGTAACATTAAGGATGCCAACTGTCGTTAAACTTCAAAGAAGAAGAAGAAGAAGAAGAAGAAGAAGAAGAAGAAGAAGCTGTTAGCAGCGTTAGCTCATTGAATGAAGTGGAAGACGGTATTGTAGCGGTGACACAGTTAACTATTTCATTTGTAATTAAGCAACAATGTCTTCAGTTGAGTGTTTGAGAGAGTTTGTCAACGAGCGACTAACTGCTGCTGCTGAAGAAATATTTGGAGTTTTTCAAAAAACTATCGTCGAGTACGAAGAAGAGATCAATCGTCAGCGCAAACTGCTGGATATCGTTTGGAAACCTGAAATAAAGTTACACAGGATAGGTGTGTAAAACTTTTGCTAGTTAATCATTTATAATCATAGTTGTTAGATTCATCAGTAACGGTACTACTACTAATTTACTCGCATGTCTGCATTTCCTCTTCACCATCACAGTAGTGTCACATTCCTTTTGTTCTCTGTCCCTCCAGATCTCCAACAGCAACATGTCTGTGAGGAGGAAGAGGAAGAGGTTCTCACTGACCAGCAGCTCTGTAACCAGGAGAGGAGCTCCATTCTGGACCAAGAGGACCCAGAGCCTGTACAGATTAAAGAGGAACAGGAGGAACTCTGCACCAGTCAGGAGGGAGAGGAGCTTCTGCTGAAGCTGGAGGTTAATACCTTTGTGGTGACTCCTACTGATGAGGAAAGGGACCACAGTAAGCCAGAAGTAGAAAGTGACCACAGTGAACCTGAACTAGATTATGATGACCAACAACACCAATGCAGAGCTCGCAGCAATACTCACAAACATTCTTTCAAATGCGACGAACGCGTCCACATTGTTGAAAAGCCGTACCTTTGCAACACCTGTGGGAAAACATTTAGTAGAAATGACAAATTAAAACAGCATCAAAGAATTCACACAGGTGAGAAGCCGTACCTTTGCAACACCTGTGGGAAAAGATTTTGTAGAAATGACAAATTAAAACAGCATCAAAGAATTCACACAGGTGAGAAGCCGTACCTTTGCAACACCTGTGGGAAGAGATTCGGTGACTTGTCAGCATTCAAAATGCATGAGAGAATTCACACATGTGAGAAGCTGTATACTTGCACAACATGTGGGAGAGCTTTCACACAGAGTAATGCCTTGAATTTCCACATTAGAAGCGCCCACACAGGTGAGAAGCCGTACCTGTGCAACACCTGTGGGAAGAGATTCATTGACATTTCATCATTGAAAGTGCATCAAAGACTCCACACAGGTGAGAAGCCGTATACGTGCACAACATGTGGGAAAGCTTTCAGACAGAAGGGTGCCTTGACAATCCATATTAGACGCATCCACACAGCTGAGAAGCCGTACACCTGCAACATGTGTGAGAAAACATATTCCCGCACATCTGACTTGAAAAGGCACATGAAAATACATACAGGTCAATAGCCGTTAACTTGCAAATCATGGCACCTTTCACACATAGTGGTTACTTTACAGTCCATGAGAAGAGCCAACACTGGTGAGAGACCTTTGCAATGTTTGACAAAACCTCTAAGACGCAGGCAAGAAGCTTTGTATTTGCAAAACATGCTGGAGACAATTCATTTCCAGTGGTTTGTGGTCAGAACTGAAGAACTCACTGACTGACTGTTTTGTATGACCGTATGAGAAGTCCTATTGTATATAAATGTGTCTTATTTTTGCTGTTTTATACTGTACACTACTTCACTGTGTCTGATTTATAGCTGAATTAGCAAATTGAATTATCAGAGATTGTGAAATGTTGTTTTTTATACATAATATGTATGTTTGTATATATACACACACAGACACAGACATGCTGAAATAAATGTTTACAGAGTCTAAATGTTGTTTACTTTTTGGAGCACTGCTAATATACAGCTCTGTGATCAACACTGCTTGCTAAAGTTCTGAAATGTCACGATACAGAAAGAATGGATTAAACAAAATTATATTTAAATTGGGTCAGAGAGTCATATAATAAACAATCATCTTTACTTCATTCACTTGTCTCTTCTGATTGAAATAGATGTATTCATTAAAAGCTTGTTGATCCACTGGAACTGAATAGCTGACTGTAGCTTCAAGAGAAAAAGAAAATAGCTGTCTGCTCGTAATGCTTTGTTGATGTGTGATGAGCAAACATCTTTTGTTACAGTTATTAAATTGTGTTGTTACATTGCGCTGATTATTCCTGAAAGTTTACAACATTTACTGATGATATTAAACGCACCAGTTTTCAATCAAAAACCATAAACTGCAAGCGGAACTTAATAACTTTCGCTCATCCACCGTCGGAACTTAACAGTGTGACATCCAGCGGAAGTAAACAAACACTACAGCTGTTAGCAGCGTTAGCTCTGTGCACGTAACGTCATTGAATGAAGTGGAAGACGGTATTGTAGCGGTGACACAGTTAATTATTTAATTTGTAATTAATCAACAATGTCTTCAGTTGAGTGTTTGAGAGAGTTTGTCAACGAGCGACTAACTGCTGCTGCTGAAGAAATATTTGGAGTTTTTCAAAAAACTATCGTCGAGTACGAAGAAGAGATCAATCGTCAGCGCAAACTGCTGGATATCGTTTGGAAACCTGAAATAAAGTTACACAGGATAGGTGTGTAAAACTTTTACTAGTTAATCATTCATAATCATAGTTGTTAGATTCATCAGTAACGTTACTACTACTAATTTACTCGCATGTCTGCATTTCCTCTTCACCATCACAGTAGTGTCACATTCCTTTTGTTCTCTGTCCCTCCAGATCTCCAACAGCAACATGTCTGTGAGGAGGAAGAGGAGGAGGTTCTCACTGACCAGCAGCTCTGTAACCAGGAGAGGAGCTCCAGTCTGGACCAAGAGGACCCAGAGCCTGTACAGATTAAAGAGGAACAGGAGGAACTCTGCACCAGTCAGGAGGGAGAGGAGCTTCTGCTGAAGGTGGAGGTTAATACCTTTGTGGTGACTCCTACTGATGAGGAAAGGGACCACAGTAAGCCAGAAGTAGAAAGTGACCACAGTGAACCTGAACTAGATTATGATGACCAACAACACCAATGCAGAGCTCGCAGCAATACTCACAAACATTCTTTCAAATGCGACGAACGCGTCCACACTGTTGAAAAGCCGTACCTTTGCAACACCTGCGGGAAAAGATTTTGTAGAAATGACAAATTAAAACGGCATCAAAGAATTCACACAGGTGAGAAGCCGTACCTTTGCCACACCTGTGGGAAGAGATTCAGTCACATTTCATCATTGAAAGTGCATCAAACACTTCACACAGGTGAGAAGCCGTACCTTTGCAACACCTGCGGGAAAAGATTTTGTAGAAATGACAAATTAAAACGGCATCAAAGAATTCACACAGGTGAGAAGCCGTACCTTTGCAACACCTGTGGGAAGAGATTCAGTCACATTTCATCATTGAAAGTGCATCAAACACTTCACACAGGTGAGAAGCCGTACCTTTGCAACACCTGCGGGAAAAGATTTTGTAGAAATGACAAATTAAAACAGCATCAAAGAATTCACACAGGTGAGAAGCCGTACCTTTGCAACACCTGTGGGAAGAGATTCAGTGACATTTCAACATTCAAAAAGCATAAGAGAATTCACACAGGTGAGAAGCTGTATACTTGCACAACATGTGGGCAAGCTTTCAGACGGAGGGATAACTTGACAATCCATATTAGACGCATCCACACAGGTGAGAAGCCGTACACCTGCAACATGTGTGAGAAAACATATTCCCGCACATCTGACTTGAAAAGGCACATGAAAATACATACAGGTCAATAGCCGTTAACTTGCAAATCATGGCACCTTTCACACATAGTGGTTACTTTACAGTCCATGAGAAGAGCCAACACTAGTGAGAGACCTTTGCAACATTTGGCAAAACCTCTAAGACGCAGGCAAGAAGCTTTGTATTTGCAAAACATGCTGGAGACAATTCATTTCCAGTGGTTCGTGGTCAGAGCTAAAGAACTCACTGACTAACTGTTTTGTATGACCGTATGAGAAGTCCTATTGTATATAAATGTTTTATTTTTGCTGTTTTATACTGTACACTACTTCACTGTGTCTGATTTATAGCTGAATTAGCAAATTGAATTATCAGAAATTGTGAAATGTTGTTTTTTATACATAATATGTATGTTTGTATATATACACACACAGACACAGACATACTAAAATAAATGTTTACAAAGTCTACTTGTTGTGTACTTTTTGGAGCACTACTAATATACAGCTCTGTGATCAACACTGCTTGCTAAAGTTCTGAAACTTTGCGATACAGAAAGAATGGATTAAACAAAATGATATATAAATTGGGTCAGAGAGTTATATATTAAACAATCATCTTTACTTCATTCACTTGTCTCTTCTGATTGAAATAGATGTATTCATTAAAAGCTTGTTGGTCCACTGGAACTGAATAGCTGACTGTAGCTTCAACAAGAGAAAAAGAAAATAGCTGTCTGCTCGTAATGCTTTGTTTATGTGTGATGAGTAAACATCTTTTGTTACAGTTATTAAATTGTGTTGTTACATTGTGCTGATTATTCCTGAAAGTTTACAACATTTACTGATGATATTAAACGCACCAGTTTTCAATCAAATACCATCAACTGCAAGCGGAACTTAATAACTTTCGCTCATCCACCGTCGGAACTTAACAGTGTGACATCCAGCGGAAGTAAACAAACACTACAGCTGTTAGCAGCGTTAGCTCTGTGCACGTAACGTTATTGAATGAAGTGGAAGACGGTATTGTAGCGGTGACACAGTTAATTATTTAATTTGTAATTAATCAACAATGTCTTCAGTTGAGTGTTTGAGAGAGTTTGTCAACGAGCGACTAACTGCTGCTGCTGAAGAAATATTTGGAGTTTTCAAAAAACTATCGTCGAGTACGAAGAAGAGATCAATCGTCAGCGCAAACTGCTGGATATCGTTTGGAAACCTGAAATAAAGTTACACAGGATAGGTGTGTAAAACTTTTACTAGTTAATCATTTATAAACATAGTTGTTAGATTCATCAGTAACGGTACTACTACTAATTTACTCGCATGTCTGCATTTCCTCTTCACCATCACAGTAGTGTCACATTCCTTTTGTTCTCTGTCCCTCCAGATCTCCAACAGCAACATGTCTGTGAGGAGGAAGAGGAGGAGGTTCTCACTGACCAGCAGCTCTGTAACCAGGAGAGGAGCTCCAGTCTGGACCAAGAGGACCCAGAGCCTGTACAGATTAAAGAGGAACAGGAGGAACTCTGCACCAGTCAGGAGGGAGAGGAGCTTCTGATGAAGGTGGAGGTTAATACCTTTGTGGTGACTCCTACTGATGAGGAAAGGGACCACAGTAAGCCAGAAGTAGAAAGTGACCACAGTGAACCTGAACTAGATTATGATGACCAACAACACCAATGCAGAGCTCGCAGCAATACTCACAAACGTTCTTTCAAATGCGACGACCGCGTCCACACTGTTGAAAAGCCGTACCTTTGCAACACCTGTGGGAAAAGATTTAGTAGAAATGGCTCATTGAAACTGCATCAAAGAATTCACACAGACGAGAAGCCGTACCTTTGCAAAATCTGCGGGAAAAGATTTTGTAGAATTGATTCATTGAAACAGCATCAAAGAATTCACACAGGTGAGAAGCCGTATATTTGCACAACATGTGGGAGAGCTTTCAGACAGGGATGTAATTTGAAAGTACACAGACGCATCCACACAGGTGAGAGGCCGTACCTTTGCAACACCTGTGGGAAGAGATTCAGTGACATGTCAACATTCAAAATGCATAAGAGAATTCACACATGTGAGAAGCCGTACCTTTGCAAAATCTGTGGGAAAAGATTTTTTAGAAATGACAAATTAAAACAGCATCAAAGAATTCACACAGGTGAGAAGCCGCATACTTGCACAACATGTGGGAAAGCTTTCAGACGGAGGGATACCTTGACAATCCATATCAGACACATCCACGCAGGTGAGAAGCCGTACACCTGCAACATGTGTAAGAAAACATATTACCACACATCTGATTTGAAAAAGCACATGAAAATACATTCAGGTCAATAGTCGTTAACTTGCAAATCATGGCACCTTTCACACATAGTGGTTACTTTACAGTCCATGAGAAGAGCCAACACTAGTGAGAGACCCTTGCAATGTTTGGCAAAACCTCTAAGACGCAGGCAAGAAGCTTTGTATTTGCAAAACGTGTGGGAGACGATTCATTTCCAGTGGTTCGTGGTCAGAACTGAAGAACTCACTGACTGACTGTTTTGTATGACGGTATGAGAAGTCCTATTGTATATAAATGTGTCTTATTTTTGCTGTTTTATACTGTACACTACTTCACTGTGTCTGATTTATAGCTGAATTAGCAAATTGAATTATCAGAAGTTGTGAAATCTTGTTTTTTATAAATACTATGTATGTTTGTATATATACACACAGACACAGACATACTGAAATAAATGTTTACAAAGTCTAAATGTTGTGTACTTTTTGGAGCACTGCTAATATACAGTTCTGTGATCAACACTGCTTGCTAAAGTTCTGAAACTTTGCGATACAGAAAGAATGGATTAAACAAAATGATATTTAAATTGGGTCAGAGAGTATATAATAAACAATCATCTTTACTTCATTCACTTGTCTCTTCTGATTGAAATAGATGTATTCATTAAAAGCTTGTTGGTCCACTGGAACTGAAAAGCTGACTGTAGCTTCAACAAGAGAAAAAAGAAAATAGCTGTCTGCTCGTAATGCTTTGTTTATGTGTGATGAGCAAACATCTTTTGTTACAGTTGTTACATTGTGCTGATTATTCCTGAAAGTTTACAACATTTACTGATGATATTAAACGCACCAGTTTTCAATCAAATACCATCAACTGCAAGCGGAACTTAATAACTTCCGCTCATCCACCGTCGGAACTTAACAGTGTGACATCCAGCGGAAGTAAACAAACACTACAGCTGTTAGCAGCGTTAGCTCTGTGCACGTAACGTTATTGAATGAAGTGGAAGACGGTATTGTAGCGGTGACACAGTTAATTATTTAATTTGTAATTAAGCAACAATGTCTTCAGTTCAGTGTTTGAGACAGTTTGTCAACGAGCGACTAACTGCTGCTGCTGAAGAAATATTTGGAGTTTTTCAAAAAACTATCGTCGAGTACGAAGAAGAGATCAATCGTCAGCGCAAACTGCTGGATATCGTTTGGAAACCTGAAATAAAGTTACACAGGATAGGTGTGTAAACCTTTTACTAGTTAATCATTTATAAGCATAGTTGTTAGATTCATCAGTAACGTTACTACTACTAATTTACTCGCATGTCTGCATTTCCTCTTCACCATCACAGTAGTGTCACATTCCTTTTGTTCTCTGTCCCTCCAGATCTCCAACAGCAACATGTCTGTAAGGAGGAAGAGGAGGAGGTTCTCACTGACCAGCAGCTCTGTAACCAGGAGAGGAGCTCCAGTCTGGACCAAGAGGACCCAGAGCCTGTACAGATTAAAGAGGAACAGGAGGAACTCTGCACCAGTCAGGAGGGAGAAGAGCTTGTGATGAAGGTGGAGGTTAATACCTTTGTGGTGACTCCTACTGATGAGGAAAGGGACCACAGTAAGCCAGAAGTAGAAAGTGACCACAGTGAGCCTGAACTAGATTATGATGACCAACAACACCAATGCAGAGCTCGCAGCAATACTCACAAACATTCTTTCAAATGCGACGAACGCGTCCACACTGTTGAAAAGCCGTACCTTTGCAACACCTGTGGGAAAACATTTAGTAGAAATGACCAATTAAAACAGCATCAAATAATTCACACAGGTGAGAAGCCGTACCTTTGCAACACCTGCGGGAAAAGATTTTGTAGAATTGATTCATTAAAACTGCATCAAAGAATTCACACAGGTGAGAAGCCGTATGTTTGCACAACATGTGAGAGAGCTTTCGCACAGAGTAATGCCTTGAATATCCACATTAGACGCGTCCACACTGGTGAGAGGCCGTACCTTTGCAAGATCTGTGGGAAAAGATTCATTTGCCTGTCAGACTTGAAAAGCCATCAGAGAATCCACACAGGTGAGAAGCCGTATACTTGCATAACATGTGGGAAAGCTTTCAGATGGAGGGATGCCTTGACAATCCATATTAGACGCATCCACACAGCTGAGTAGGCGTACCCCTGCAACATGTGTGAGAAAACATATTGCCACACATCTGACTTGAAAGGGACATGAAAATACATAAAGGTTAATATCTTTCTCGTTTGGCTCTCAGCGGAGGCGGTCGCATTTCTTTCCCTCTCCTCTCCCTTATCTTCCCTGCTTATGCTCCTCTTGTCTTGTTTAGTCTACTGTCTTATTCTTGAGAGACTCTCTCTGCACTGCTCTCCAAACCAAAATTATGGATTTGATCAGCTGGTCTCTGAACGCAATTGACACCATCTTCTCGACGAGAAGCCGAGGTCCGGGGGAACCTAACTGTCCTGATGGAACGTTTGCTGCCGGATACACGATGGACTCGTGGGAGAGGTGGAGGGTCGTGTGCCTGGCGGCTCTTTCTGTGGAGGACGCTGAAGACATCTACATATTCGGAACCATGATTACAGGTCTTTTGCTGATTGGATTAGGCGCTGGTCTGGTTTATCGAGAAATTCAGAAAATCGTGGCAGCTGTCCAAGGCCCCTTCAAGCTGCCCGCAATGATTGAGGCGATGGGCAGAGCTGCCAGCACTCAGACTGTGGCTACAAACTGCATTTTGGATAACATCATGGAGAAGCTTGCGGCTCTGGACAGGAAAATGGATCGTTTCGATGACCAGCATGGACACAGAGAGTAGCCGTGCATATTGGAATGCGGCTACTCGCCCCAAACCTAAACAATCCTAATCTTATCTGTTTCGGCCTCCTCAACCAGCACTGGCCTCGGCCAAGGCCGCTGCTGGAACAACAACTCCCCTGGCAGAACGCTGCAGTGAGACGCTCTTGCACTCCTCCCCCACTCCCACAGACACCTGCTGATTGTTGACTCTGTCTGGGACGCCAGGCGAAGACGACTCTCAAGGCCTACACAGACACAAACATTTACACAGATATGCACCCCCACCCCCCCTACCCATCCAACGCCTTCGCCGCTTTGTACCCCTCAGTGTGGTAAGCGGGTCTGTGACCAGCGCTGACATGGCTGCAGGACCGGATGGCTGCTTATCTATACTGGGTTACCTCTACCCCCCCTTACCTACCTTGTTGCAAGTCATGAGTTTTTTTATGTTGTAAGTTGTACTCATTTACGTGCTCATGTTGCTGAGGTATTTTTTTTTCCTGTTTCCACACTGTGCTCCTTACAGGAGCACAGTCTGGGGGTTGCTTTTTTTTCCTCCCCTCTCCTCCATGTATGCTGTACTTCTCTTCTCCTGCTCTGTCTCCCTGTCCTGTCTACCCCACTGTCATATGTATGTATGTATGTTATGTATATTTATGGACAGGTTGATGGTCATTTCGCTGGTACTTGTGACTAGTGACAATAAAAGCATTCATTCATCATTCATAAAAGCATTCATTCATATCTGTTAACTTGCAAATCATGGCACCTTTCACACATAGTGGTTACTTTACAGTCCATGAGAAGAGCCAACACTAGTGAGAGACCTTTGCAATATTTGGCAAAACCTGTGGGAGACAATTCATTTCCAGTAGTTTGTGGTCAGAACTGAAGAACTGACTGACTAATTGTTTTTTATGACCGTACGAGAAGTCCTATTGTATATAAATGTGTCTTATTTTTGCTGTTTTATACTGTACACTACTTCACTGTGTCTGATTTATAGCTGAATTAGCAAATTGAATTATCAGAAGTCGTGAAATGTTGTTTTTTTTTATACATAATATGTATGTTTGTATATACAGTATACACACACAGACACAGACATACTGAAATAAATGTTTACAAAGTCTAAATGTTGTGTACTTTTTGGAGCACTGCTAATATACAGCTCTGTGATCAACAATCACCTTTACTTCATTCACTTGTCTCTTCTGATTGAAATAGATGTATTCATTAAAAGCTTGTTGGTCCACTGGAACTGAAAAGCTGACTGTAGCTTCAACAAGAGAAAAAGAAAATAGCTGTCTGCTCGTAATGCTTTGTTTATGTGTGATGAGTAAACATCTTTTGTTACAGTTATTACATTGTGTTGTTACATTGCGCTGATTATTCCTGAAAGTTTACAACATTTACTGATGATATTAAACGCACCAGTTTTCAATCAAATACCATCAACTGCAAGCGGAACTTAATAACTTCCGCTCATCCACCGTCGGAACTTAACAGTGTGACATCCAGCGGAAGTAAACAAACACTACAGCTGTTAGCAGCGTTAGCTCTGTGCACGTAACGTCATTGAATGAAGCGGAAGACGGTATTGTAGCGGTGACACAGTTAATTATTTAATTTGTAATTAAGCAACAATGTCTTCAGTTGAGTGTTTGAGAGAGTTTGTCAACGAGCGACTAACTGCTGCTGCTGAAGAAATATTTGGAGTTTTTCAAAAAACTATCGTCGAGTACGAAGAAGAGATCAATCGTCAGCGCAAACTGCTGGATATCGTTTGGAAACCTGAAATAAAGTTACACAGGATAGGTGTGTAAACCTTTTACTAGTTAATCATTCATAATCATAGTTGTTAGATTCATCAGTAACTTTACTACTACTAATTTACTCGCATGTCTGCATTTCCTCTTCATCATCACAGTAGTGTCACATTCCTTTTGTTCTCTGTCCCTCCAGATCTCCAACAGCAACATGTCTGTGAGGAGGAAGAGGAGGAGGTTCTCACTGACCAGCAGCTCTGTAACCAGGAGAGGAGCTCCAGTCTGGACCAAGAGGACCCAGAGCCTGTACAGATTAAAGAGGAACAGGAGGAACTCTGCACCAGTCAGGAGGGAGAGGAGCTTGTGATGAAGGTGGAGGTTGATACCTTTGTGGTGACTCCTACTGATGAGGAAAGGGACCACGGTGAACCAGAACCTGAAAGTGAACACCAGCTGCTGTTGAACAACTTTTATGCAGCTGAGAGCCAAGATCAGAAAGAATACAAGCATGAAGACTCTACTAGAGATGTAGAGTCAGAACAAAACAATCAACAATATGAAAACAAAAGTCACAGTGACATTGTCTACAACCCTAACTTGTCAGGGGCTGACAGTTGTCATGCAACAATGTCTTCAGTTGAGTTTTTGAGAGAGTTTGTCAACGAGCGACCAACTGCTTCTGAAGAAATATTTGGAGTTTTTCAAAAAACTATCGTCGAGTACGAAGAAGAGATCAATCGTCAGCGCAAACTGCTGGATATCGTTTGGAAACCTGAAATAAAGTTACACAGGATAGGTGTGTAAAACTTTTACTCGTTAATCATTTATAATCATAGTTGTTAGATTCATCAGTAACGTTACTACTACTAATTTATTCGCATGTCTGCTTTTCCTCTTCACCATCACAGTAGTGTCACATTCCTTTTGTTCTCTGTCCCTCCAGATCTCCAACAGCAACATGTCTGTGAGGAGGAAGAGGAGGAAGTTCTCACTGACCAGCAGCTCTGTAACCAGGAGAGGAGCTCCAGTCTGGACCAAGAGGACCCAGAGCCTGTACAGATTAAAGAGGAACAGGAGGAACTCTGCACCAGTCAGGAGGGAGAGGAGCTTGTGATGAAGGTGGAGGTTAATACCTTTGTGGTGACTCCTACTGATGAGGAAAGGGTCCACAGTAAGCCAGAAGTAGAAAGTGACCACAGTGAACCTGAACTAGATTATGATGACCAACAACACCAATGCAGAGCTCGCAGCAATACTCACAAACGTTCTTTCAAATGCGACGACCGCGTCCACACTGTTGAAAAGCCGTACCTTTGCAACACCTGTGGGAAAAGATTTTGTAGAATTGATTCATTGAAACAGCATCAAAGAATTCACACAGGTGAGAAGCCGTACCTTTGCAACACCTGCGGGAAAAGATTTTGTAGAAATGGCTCATTGAAAATACATCAAAGAATTCACACTGTTGAAAAGCCGTACCTTTGCAACACCTGTGGGAAAAGATTTAGTAGAAATGACAAATTAAAACAGCATCAAAGAATTCACACAGGTGAGAAGCCGTATATTTGCACAACATGTGGGATAGCTTTCAGACAGGCATGTAATTTGAAAGTACACAGACGTATCCACACAGGTGAGAAGCCGTACCTTTGCAAAACCTGCGGGAAAAGATTTAGTAGAAATGGGTCATTGAAACAGCATCGAAGAATTCACACTGTTGAAAAGCCGTACCTTTGCAACACCTGTGGGAAAAGATTTTGTAGAAATGACAAATTAAAACGGCATCAAAGAATCCACACAGGTGAGAAGCCGTACACCTGCAACATGTGTGAGAAAACATATTGTCACACATCTGACTTGAAAAAGCACATGAAAATACATACAGGTCAATAGCCGTTGACTTGCAAATCATGGCACCTTTCACACATAGTGGTTACTTTACAGTCCATGAGAAGAGCCAACACTAGTGAGAGAACTTTGCAATGTTTGACAAAACGTATAAGTCGCAGGCAAGAAGCTTTGTATTTGCAAAACATGCTGGAGACAATTCATTTCCAGTGGTTCGTGGTCAGAAATGAAGAACTGACTGAGTGTTTTGTATGACCGTATGAGAAGTCCTATTGTATATAAATGTGTCTTATTTTTGCTGTTTTATACTGTACCCTACTTCACTGTGTCTAATTTATACCTGAATTAGCAAATTGAATTATCAGAGGTTGTGAAATATTGTTTTTATACATAATATGTATGTTTGTATATATACACACACAGACACAGACATACTGAAATAAATGTTTACAGAGTCTAAATGTTGTTTACTTTTTGGAGCACTGCTAATATACAGCTCTGTGATCAACACTGCTTGCTAAAGTTCTGAAATGTCACGATACAGAAAGAATGGATTAAACAAAATGATATATAAATTGGGTCAGAGAGTTATATATTAAACAATCATCTTTACTTCATTCACTTGTCTCTTCTGATTGAAATAGATGTATTCATTAAAAGCTTGTTGGTCCACTGGAACTGAATAGCTGACTGTAGCTTCAACAAGAGAAAAAGAAAATAGCTGTCTGCTCGTAATGCTTTGTTGATGTGTGATGAGCAAACATCTTTTGTTACAGTTATTACATTGTGTTGTTACATTGTGCTGATTATTCCTGAAAGTTTACAACATTTACTGATGATATTAAACGCACCAGTTTTCAATCAAATACCATCAACTGCAAGCGGAACTTAATAACTTCCGCTCATCCACCGTCGGAACTTAACAGTGTGACATCCAGCGGAAGTAAACAAACACTACAGCTGTTAGCAGCGTTAGCTCTGTGCACGTAACGTCATTGAATGAAGCGGAAGACGGTATTGTAGCGGTGACACAGTTAATTATTTAATTTGTAATTAAGCAACAATGTCTTCAGTTGAGTGTTTGAGAGAGTTTGTCAACGAGCGACTAACTGCTGCTGCTGAAGAAATATTTGGAGTTTTTCAAAAAACTATCGTCGAGTACGAAGAAGAGATCAATCGTCAGCGCAAACTGCTGGATATCGTTTGGAAACCTGAAATAAAGTTACACAGGATAGGTGTGTAAACCTTTTACTAGTTAATCATTCATAATCATAGTTGTTAGATTCATCAGTAACTTTACTACTACTAATTTACTCGCATGTCTGCATTTCCTCTTCATCATCACAGTAGTGTCACATTCCTTTTGTTCTCTGTCCCTCCAGATCTCCAACAGCAACATGTCTGTGAGGAGGAAGAGGAGGAGGTTCTCACTGACCAGCAGCTCTGTAACCAGGAGAGGAGCTCCAGTCTGGACCAAGAGGACCCAGAGCCTGTACAGATTAAAGAGGAACAGGAGGAACTCTGCACCAGTCAGGAGGGAGAGGAGCTTGTGATGAAGGTGGAGGTTGATACCTTTGTGGTGACTCCTACTGATGAGGAAAGGGACCACGGTGAACCAGAACCTGAAAGTGAACACCAGCTGCTGTTGAACAACTTTTATGCAGCTGAGAGCCAAGATCAGAAAGAATACAAGCATGAAGACTCTACTAGAGATGTAGAGTCAGAACAAAACAATCAACAATATGAAAACAAAAGTCACAGTGACATTGTCTACAACCCTAACTTGTCAGGGGCTGACAGTTGTCATGCAACAATGTCTTCAGTTGAGTTTTTGAGAGAGTTTGTCAACGAGCGACCAACTGCTTCTGAAGAAATATTTGGAGTTTTTCAAAAAACTATCGTCGAGTACGAAGAAGAGATCAATCGTCAGCGCAAACTGCTGGATATCGTTTGGAAACCTGAAATAAAGTTACACAGGATAGGTGTGTAAAACTTTTACTCGTTAATCATTTATAATCATAGTTGTTAGATTCATCAGTAACGTTACTACTACTAATTTATTCGCATGTCTGCTTTTCCTCTTCACCATCACAGTAGTGTCACATTCCTTTTGTTCTCTGTCCCTCCAGATCTCCAACAGCAACATGTCTGTGAGGAGGAAGAGGAGGAAGTTCTCACTGACCAGCAGCTCTGTAACCAGGAGAGGAGCTCCAGTCTGGACCAAGAGGACCCAGAGCCTGTACAGATTAAAGAGGAACAGGAGGAACTCTGCACCAGTCAGGAGGGAGAGGAGCTTGTGATGAAGGTGGAGGTTAATACCTTTGTGGTGACTCCTACTGATGAGGAAAGGGTCCACAGTAAGCCAGAAGTAGAAAGTGACCACAGTGAACCTGAACTAGATTATGATGACCAACAACACCAATGCAGAGCTCGCAGCAATACTCACAAACGTTCTTTCAAATGCGACGACCGCGTCCACACTGTTGAAAAGCCGTACCTTTGCAACACCTGTGGGAAAAGATTTTGTAGAATTGATTCATTGAAACAGCATCAAAGAATTCACACAGGTGAGAAGCCGTACCTTTGCAACACCTGTGGGAAAAGATTTTGTAGAAATGGCTCATTGAAAATACATCAAAGAATTCACACTGTTGAAAAGCCGTACCTTTGCAACACCTGTGGGAAAAGATTTAGTAGAAATGACAAATTAAAACAGCATCAAAGAATTCACACAGGTGAGAAGCCGTATATTTGCACAACATGTGGGATAGCTTTCAGACAGGCATGTAATTTGAAAGTACACAGACGTATCCACACAGGTGAGAAGCCGTACCTTTGCAAAACCTGCGGGAAAAGATTTAGTAGAAATGGGTCATTGAAACAGCATCGAAGAATTCACACTGTTGAAAAGCCGTACCTTTGCAACACCTGTGGGAAAAGATTTTGTAGAAATGACAAATTAAAACGGCATCAAAGAATCCACACAGGTGAGAAGCCGTACACCTGCAACATGTGTGAGAAAACATATTGTCACACATCTGACTTGAAAAAGCACATGAAAATACATACAGGTCAATAGCCGTTGACTTGCAAATCATGGCACCTTTCACACATAGTGGTTACTTTACAGTCCATGAGAAGAGCCAACACTAGTGAGAGAACTTTGCAATGTTTGACAAAACGTATAAGTCGCAGGCAAGAAGCTTTGTATTTGCAAAACATGCTGGAGACAATTCATTTCCAGTGGTTCGTGGTCAGAAATGAAGAACTGACTGAGTGTTTTGTATGACCGTATGAGAAGTCCTATTGTATATAAATGTGTCTTATTTTTGCTGTTTTATACTGTACCCTACTTCACTGTGTCTAATTTATACCTGAATTAGCAAATTGAATTATCAGAGGTTGTGAAATATTGTTTTTATACATAATATGTATGTTTGTATATATACACACACAGACACAGACATACTGAAATAAATGTTTACAGAGTCTAAATGTTGTTTACTTTTTGGAGCACTGCTAATATACAGCTCTGTGATCAACACTGCTTGCTAAAGTTCTGAAATGTCACGATACAGAAAGAATGGATTAAACAAAATGATATATAAATTGGGTCAGAGAGTATATATTAAACAATCATCTTTACTTCATTCACTTGTCTCTTCTGATTGAAATAGATGTATTCATTAAAAGCTTGTTGGTCCACTGGAACTGAATAGCTGACTGTAGCTTCAACAAGAGAAAAAGAAAATAGCTGTCTGCTCGTAATGCTTTGTTGATGTGTGATGAGCAAACATCTTTTGTTACAGTTATTACATTGTGTTGTTACATTGTGCTGATTATTCCTGAAAGTTTACAACATTTACTGATGATATTAAACGCACCAGTTTTCAATCAAATACCATCAACTGCAAGCGGAACTTAATAACTTCCGCTCATCCACCGTCGGAACTTAACAGTGTGACATCCAGCGGAAGTAAACAAACACTACAGCTGTTAGCAGCGTTAGCTCTGTGCACGTAACGTCATTGAATGAAGTGAAAGACGGTATTGTAGCGGTGACACAGTTAATTGTTTCATTTGTAATTAGGCAACAATGTCTTCAGTTCAGTGTTTGAGAGAGTTTGTCAACGAGCGACTAACTGCTGCTGCTGAAGAAATATTTGGAGTTTTTCAAAAAACTATCGTCGAGTACGAAGAAGAGATCAATCGTCAGCGCAAACTGCTGGATATCGTTTGGAAACCTGAAATAAAGTTACACAGGATAGGTGTGTAAAACTTTTACTAGTTAATCATTTATAATCATAGTTGTTAGATTCATCAGTAACGTTACTACTACTAATTTACTCGCATGTCTGCATTTCCTCTTCACCATCACAGTAGTGTCACATTCCTTTTGTTCTCTGTCCCTCCAGATCTCCAACAGCAACATGTCTGTAAGGAGGAAGAGGAGGAGGTTCTCACTGACCAGCAGCTCTGTAACCAGGAGAGGAGCTCCAGTCTGGACCAAGAGGACCCAGAGCCTGTACAGATTAAAGAGGAACAGGAGGAACTCTGCACCAGTCAGGAGGGAGAGGAGCTTCTGCTGAAGGTGGAGGTTAATACCTTTGTGGTGACTCCTACTGATGAGGAAAGGGACCACAGTAAGCCAGAAGTAGAAAGTGACCACAGTGAACCTGAACTAGATTATGATGACCAACAACACCAATGCAGAGCTCGCAGCAATACTCACAAACGTTCTTTCAAATGCGACGAACGCGTCCACATTGTTGAAAAGCCGTACCTTTGCAACACCTGTGGGAAAAGATTTAGTAGAAATGACAAATTAAAACAGCATCAAAGAATTCACACTGTTGAAAAGCCATACCTTTGCAACACCTGTGGGAAAAAATTTAGTAGAAATGTGTCATTGAAACAGCATCAAAGAATTCACACTGTTGAAAAGCCGTACCTTTGCAACACCTCTGGGAGAAGATTTTGTACAAATGACAAATTAAAACAGCATCAAAGAATTCACACAAGTCAGAAGCCGTATATTTGCACAACATGTGGGAAAGCTTTCAGACGGGGATGTAATTTGAAAGTACACAGACGCGTCCACACAGGTGAGAGGCCGTACCTTTGCAACACCTGTGAGAAGCGATTCATTGACATTTCAGCATTCAAAATGCATAAGAGAATTCACACAGGTGAGAAGCCGTATATTTGCACAACATGTGGGAGAGCTTTCAGACAGAAGGGTGCCTTGACAATCCATATTAGACGCATCCACACAGGTGAGAAGCCGTACCTTTGCAAAATCTGCGGGAAAAGATTTTGTAGAATTGATTCATTGAAAATGCATAAGAGAATTCACACAGGTGAGAAGCCGTATATTTGCACAACATGTGGGAGAGCTTTCAGACAGAAGGGTGCCTTGACAATCCATATTAGACGCATCCACACTGGTGAGAAGCTGTACCTTTGCAAAACCTGTGGGAAAAGATTTTGTACAAATGACAAATTAAATCAGCATCAAAGAATTCACATAGCTGAGAAGCCGTACACTTGCACAACATGTGGGAAATCTTTCAGACGGAAGGATACCTTGACAAACCATATTAGACGCATCCACACAGGTGAGAAGCCGTACACCTGCAACATGTGTGAGAAAACATATTGTTACACATCTGATTTGAAAAAGCACATGAAAATACATACAGGTCAATAGCCGTTAACTTGCAAATCATGGCACCTTTCACACATAGTGGTTACTTTACAGTCCATGAGAAGAGCCAACACTGGTGAGAGACCTTTGCAATGTTTGACAAAACCTCTAAGACGCAGGCAAGAAGCTTTGTATTTGCAAAACATGCTGGAGACAATTCATTTCCAGTGGTTTGTGGTCAGAACTGAAGAACTCACTGACTGACTGTTTTGTATGACCGTATGAGAAGTCCTATTGTATATAAATGTGTCTTATTTTTGCTGTTTTATACTGTACACTACTTCACTGTGTCTGATTTATAGCTGAATTAGCAAATTGAATTATCAGAAGTTGTGAAATGTTTTTTATACATAATATGTATGTTTGTATATACACACACACAGACACAGACATACTGAAATAAATGTTTACAAAGTCTAAATGTTGTGTACTTTTTGGAGCACTGCTATTATACAGCTCTGTGATCAACAATCACCTTTACTTCATTCACTTGTCTCTTCTGATTGAAATAGATGTATTTATTAAGAGCTTGTTGGTCCACTGGAACTCAAAAGCTGACTGTAGCTTCAACAAGAGAAAAAGAAAATAGCTGTCTGCTCGTAATGCTTTGTTTATGTGTGATGAGCAAACATCTTTTGTTACAGTTGTTACATTGTGCTGATTATTCCTGAAAGTTTACAACATTTACTGATGATATTAAACGCACCAGTTTTCAATCAAATACCATCAACTGCAAGCGGAACTTAATAACTTTCGCTCATCCACCGTCGGAACTTAACAGTGTGACATCCAGCGGAAGTAAACAAACACTACAGCTGTTAGCAGCGTTAGCCTTGTGCACGTAACGTTATTGAATGAAGCGGAAGACGGTATTGTAGCGGTGACACAGTTAATTATTTAATTTGTAATTAAGCGACAATGTCTGCAGTTGAGTGTTTGAGAGAGTTTGTCAACGAGCGACTAACTGCTGCTGCTGAAGAAATATTTGGAGTTTTTCAAAAAACTATCGTCGAGTACGAAGAAGAGATCAATCGTCAGCGCAAACTGCTGGATATCGTTTGGAAACCTGAAATAAAGTTACACAGGATAGGTGTGTAAAACTTTTACTAGTTAATCATTTATAATCATAGTTGTTAGATTCATCAGTAACGTTACTACTACTAATTTACTCGCATGTCTGCATTTCCTCTTCACCATCACAGTAGTGTCACATTCCTTTTGTTCTCTGTCCCTCCAGATCTCCAACAGCAACATGTCTGTGAGGAGGAAGAGGAGGAGGTTCTCACTGACCAGCAGCTCTGTAACCAGGAGAGGAGCTCCAGTCTGGACCAAGAGGACCCAGAGCCTGTACAGATTAAAGAGGAACAGGAGGAACTCTGCACCAGTCAGGAGGGAGAGGAGGTTCTGCTGAAGGTGGAGGTTGATACCTTTGTGGTGACTCCTACTGATGAGGAAAGGGACCACGGTGAACCAGAACCTGAAAGTGAACACCAGCTGCTGTTGAACAACTTTTATGCAGCTGAGAGCCAAGATCAGAAAGAATACAAGCATGAAGACTCTACTAGAGATGTAGAGTCAGAACAAAACAATCAACAATATGAAAACAAAAGTCACAGTAACATTGTCTACAACCCTAACTTGTCAGGGGCTGACAGTTGTCATGCAACAATGTCTTCAGTTGAGTGTTTGAGAGAGTTTGTCAACGAGCGACCAACTGCTTCTGAAGAAATATTTGGAGTTTCTCAAAAAACTATCGTCGAGTACGAAGAAGAGATCAATCGTCAGCGCAAACTGCTGGATATCGTTTGGAAACCTGAAATAAAGTTACACAGGATAGGTGTGTAAAACTTTTACTAGTTAATCATTTATAATCATAGTTGTTAGATTCATCAGTAACGTCACTACTACTAATTTACTCGCATGTCTGCATTTCCTCTTCACCATCACAGTAGTGTCACATTCCTTTTGTTCTCTGTCCCTCCAGATCTCCAACAGCAACATGTCTGTGAGGAGGAAGAGGAGAAAGTTCTCACTGACCAGCAGCTCTGTAACCAGGAGAGGAGCTCCAGTCTGGACCAAGAGGACCCAGAGCCTGTACAGATTAAAGAGGAACAGGAGGAACTCTGCACCAGTCAGGAGGGAGAGGAGCTTCTGCTGAAGGTGGAGGTTAATACCTTTGTGGTGACTCCTACTGATGAGGAAAGGGACCACGGTGAACCGGAAGTAGAAAGTGACCACAGTGAACCTGAACTAGATTATGATGACCAACAACACCAATGCAGAGCTCGCAGCAATACTCACAAACATTCTTTCAAATGCGACGAACGCGTCCACACTGTTGAAAAGCCGTATATTTGCACAACATGTGGGAGAGCTTTCAGACAGGGATGTAATTTGAAAGTACACAGACGCATCCACACAGGTGAGAGGCCTTACCTTTGCAACACCTGTGGGAAAAGATTTTGTAGAAATGACAAATTAAAACAGCATCAAACAATTCATACAGGTGAGAAGCCGTACCTTTGCAAAATCTGCGGGAAAAGATTTTGTAGAAATGACAAATTAAAACAGCATCAAAGAATTCATACAGGTGAGAAGCCGTATATTTGCACAACATGTGGGAGAGCTTTCAGCCAGAAGGGTGCCTTGACAATCCATATTAGACGCATCCACACTGGTGAGAGGCCGTACCTTTGCAACACCTGTGGGAAAAGATTTTGTAGAAATGACAAATTAAAACAGCATCAAAGAATTCACACAGGTGAGAAGCTGTATATTTGCACAACATCAGAGAGAGCTTTCGCACAGAGTAATGCCTTGAATATCCACATAAAACGCGCCCACACTGGTGAGAGGCCGTACCTTTGCAAAACCTGCGGGAAAAGATTTTGTACAAATGACAAATTAAAACAGCATCAAAGAATCCACACAGGTGAGAAGCCGTATACGTGCACAACATGTGGGAAAGCTTTCAGATGGAGGGATAACTTGACAAACCATATTAGACGCATCCACACAGCTGAGAAGCCGTACGCATGCAACATGTGTGAGAAAACATATTGTCACACATCTGACTTGAAAAAGCACATGAAAATACATACAGGTCAATAGCCGTTAACTTGCAAATCATGGCACCTTTCACACATAGTGGTTACTTTACAGTCCACGAGAAGAGCCAACACTGGTGAGAGACCTTTGCAATATTTGGCAAAACCTCTGAGACGCAGGCAAGAAGCTTTGTATTTGCAAAACGTGTGGGAGACAATTCATTTCCAGTGGTTCGTGGTCAGAACTGAAGAACTCACTGACTGACTGTTTTGTATGACCGTATGAGAAGTCCTATTGTATATAAATGTGTCTTATTTTTGCTATTTTATACTGTACACTACTTCACTGTGTCTGATTTATAGCTGAATTAGCAAATTGAATTATCAGAGATTGTGAAATGTTGTTTTTTATACATAATATGTATGTTTGTATATATACACACACAGACACAGACATACTGAAATAAATGTTTACAAAGTCTAAATGTTGTGTACTTTTTGGAGCACTGCTAATATACAGCTCTGTGATCAACACTGCTTGCTAAAGTTCTGAAATGTCACGATACAGAAAGAATGGATTAAACAAAATTATATTTAAATTGGGTCAGAGAGTTATATATTAAACAATCATCTTTACTTCATTCACTTGTCTCTTCTGATTGAAATAGATGTATTCATTAAAAGGTTGTTGATCCACTGGAAATGAATAGCTGACTGTAGCTTCAACAAGAGAAAAAGAAAATAGCTGTCTGCTCGTAATGCTTTGTTTATGTGTGATGAGCAGACATCTTTTGTTACAGATGTTACATTGTGTTGTTACATTGCGCTGATTATTCCTGAAAGTTTACAACATTTACTGATGATATTAAACGCACCAGTTTTCAATCAAATACCATCAACTGCAAGCGGAACTTAATAACTTCCGCTCATCCACCGTCGGAACTTAACAGTGTGACATCCAGCGGAAGTAAACAAACACTACAGCTGTTAGCAGCGTTAGCTCTGTGCACGTAACGTTATTGAATGAAGTGGAAGACGGTATTGTAGCGGTGACACAATTAATTATTTAATTTGTAATTAAGCAACAATGTCTTCAGTTGAGTGTTTGAGAGAGTTTGTCAACGAGCGACTAACTGCTGCTGCTGAAGAAATATTTGGAGTTTTTCAAAAAACTATCGTCGAGTACGAAGAAGAGATCAATCGTCAGCGCAAACTGCTGGATATCGTTTGGAAACCTGAAATAAAGTTACACAGGATAGGTGTGTAAAACTTTTACTAGTTAATCATTTATAAACATAGTTGTTAGATTCATCAGTAACGTTACTACTACTAATTTACTCGCATGTCTGCATTTCCTCTTCACCATCACAGTAGTGTCACATTCCTTTTGTTCTCTGTCCCTCCAGATCTCCAACAGCAACATGTCTGTGAGGAGGAAGAGGAGGAGGTTCTCACTGACCAGCAGCTCTGTAACCAGGAGAGGAGCTCCAGTCTGGACCAAGAGGACCCAGAGCCTGTACAGATTAAAGAGGAACAGGAGGAACTCTGCACCAGTCAGGAGGGAGAAGAGCTTGTGATGAAGGTGGAGGTTAATACCTTTGTGGTGACTCCTACTGATGAGGAAAGGGACCACAGTAAGCCAGAAGTAGAAAGTGACCACAGTGAACCTGAACTAGATTATGATGACCAACAACACCAATGCAGAGCTCGCAGCAATACTCACAAACATTCTTTCAAATGCGACGAACGCGTCCACACTGTTGAAAAGCCGTACCTTTGCAACACCTGTGGGAAAACATTTAGTAGAAATGACCAATTAAAACAGCATCAAAGAATTCACACAGGTGAGAAGCCATATGTTTGTACAACATGTGGGAGAGCTTTCAGACAGAAGGGTGCCTTGACAATCCATATTAGACGCATCCACACAGGTGAGAAGCCGTACCTTTGCAAAATCTGCGGGAAAAGATTTTGTAGAATTGATTCATTGAAAATGCATCAAGGAGTTCACACAGGTGAGAAGCCGTATACTTGCACAACATGTGGGAGAGCTTTCAGACGGAGGGATAACTTGACAATCCATATTAGACGCATCCACACAGGTAAGAAGCCGTACACCTATAACATGTGTGAGAAAACATATTGCCACACATCTGATTTGAAAAAGCACATGAAAATACATACAGGTCAATAGCCGTTAACTTGCAAATCATGGCACCTTTCACACATAGTGGTTACTTTACAGTCCATGAGAAGAGCCAACATTGGTGAGAGACCTATGCAATGTTTGGCAAAACCTCTAAGACGCAGGCAAGAAGCTTTGTATTTGCAAAACGTGTGGAACTCACTGACTACCTGTTTTGTATGATCGTATGAGAAGTCCTGTTGTATATAAATGTCTCTTATTTTTGCTGTTTTATACTGTACACTGCTTCACTGTGTCTGATTTATAGCTGAATTAGCAAATTGAATTATCAGAAGTTGTGAAATGTTGTTTTTTATACATAATATGTATGTTTGTATATATATACACACACAGACACAGACATACTGAAATAAATGTTTACAAAGTCTAAATGTTGTGTACTTTTTGGAGCACTGCTAATATACAGCTCTGTGATCAACACTGCTTGCTAAAGTTCTGAAATGTCACAAGACAGAAAGGATGAATTAAACAAAATGATATTTAAATTGGGTCAGAGAGTTATATAATAAACAATCATCTTTACTTCGTTCACTTGTCTCTTCTGATTGAAATAGATGTATTCATTAAGAGCTTGTTGATCCACTGGAACTGAAAAGCTGACTGTAGCTTCAACAAGAGAAAAAGAAAATAGCTGTCTGCTCGTAATGCTTTGTTTATGTGTGATGAGTAAACATCTTTTGTTACAGTTATTACATTGTGTTGTTACATTGTGCTGATTATTCCTGAAAGTTTACAACATTTACTGATGATATTAAACGCACCAGTTTTCAATCAAATACCATCAACTGCAAGCGGAACTTAATAACTTCCGCTCATCCACCGTCGGAACTTAACAGTGTGACATCCAGCGGAAGTAAACAAACACTACAGCTGTTAGCAGCGTTAGCTCTGTGCACGTAACGTTATTGAATGAAGTGGAAGACGGTATTGTAGCGGTGACACAGTTAATTATTTCATTTGTAATTAAGCAACAATGTCTTCAGTTCAGTGTTTGAGAGAGTTTGTCAACGAGCGACTAACTGCTGCTGCTGAAGAAATATTTGGAGTTTTTCAAAAAACTATCGTCGAGTACGAAGAAGAGATCAATCGTCAGCGCAAACTGCTGGATATCGTTTGGAAACCTGAAATAAAGTTACACAGGATAGGTGTGTAAAACTTTTACTAATTAACATTATTGTTTTGTTGTTGTTGTTTTTTTACTTTTTATTGCACATATATTACATGACATACATGCATACATATAACTATACTAGGAAAGTACAATAGGTGATGCTTCTGCAGGTACACTTGTTCCAACATATAATCATGTCCACACACTTTTTCATGGAATATTTCTTCCTCCTTGTTAAAAGGAGGAAACGTGAGACACGTGCAGCATTGGATGCATGCATTTATGCATTTAGTATCAGTTGTACTACAGTAAGTGCAAAAAGACAACTAAAAATAGAATAAAGAAAAATTAGGCGAATAGAGTTCTGACATTGCCTTTACCATCTATCTGTTTTTAACTGTAACCTTGCTATGATTTTCTCCATAATGAAGACATTTTTTACCCCATCTCTCCATTCCATTATACTGGGGGGTTGTGGCTTCAACCAGAAAGCTGTAATTGTTTTCTTTGCTTAACAGCAGAATTCTCAGTTAGCGCGGATTCACACAGGATCAGGCGCCGCGCCAAAAACGGAAGTTTCTTCATTCATTTCAGAGTGGGTTGTGCGTTTACGCATCGGCCGTCCGCAACGCAGGAGTTGCCGTAAAAGAGAAGTTGAGCCAGATTAAACTTTGGGAAAAACGGAGCCCGACATCACGCTCCGCAAGCCAATCAGACACTCAGATCGGTGAAACCTCCACAGAAAGACTGAAATGTCTCTGAAGCAGAGACTATCCAGGTGGATTCATGGACTAAACTCTGATAATCTACCTGTAAGTGTGTTCTGACTTTGTTTATTTCATGTACCCAGCTTCTAAATCTGAGTCCAACTCGTAATTTACGCCATAAAATAGTGACACGAAGAAGTTTAATTTAATGTGTGTCCGATGATGAGAGAGAAAGAGAGAGAGAGCGCTTTGGTCGAGAGACATAGAGTAACAATAACAGTGAGCAAGCACTGGCTTCGATAAAGCTATTAATCAGAAGAATAAAAAGTTATTTCCTGATTGTTTCACAGCAGTTACATTCAGCACGTATAGACACGCCCACGGCAACCCACCTCAGCTCCCATCCATTCATACATAATCACAGTTGCTCGATACATCAGTAACGTCACTACTACTAATTTACTCGCATGTCTGCATTTCCTCTTCACCATCACAGTAGTGTCACATTCCTTTTGTTCTCTGTCCCTCCAGATCTCCAACAGCAACATGTCTGTGAGGAGGAAGAGGAGGAGGTTCTCACTGACCAGCAGCTCTGTAACCAGGAGAGGAGCTCCAGTCTGGACCAAGAGGACCCAGAGCCTGTACAGATTAAAGAGGAACAGGAGGAACTCTGCACCAGTCAGGAGGGAGAGGAGCTTCTGCTGAAGGTGGAGGTTAATACCTTTGTGGTGACTCCTACTGATGAGGAAAGGGACCACAGTAAGCCAGAAGTAGAAAGTGACCACAGTGAACCTGAACTAGATTATGATGACCAACAACACCAATGCAGAGCTCGCAGCAATACTCACAAACATTCTTTCAAATGCGACGAACGCGTCCACACTGTTGAAAAGCCGTACCTTTGCAAAATCTGCGGGAAAAGATTTTGTAGAATTGATTCATTGAAAATGCATAAGAGAATTCACACAGGTGAGAAGCCGTACCTTTGCAAAACCTGCGGGAAAAGATTTTTTAGAAATGACAAATTAAAACAGCATCAAAGAATTCACACAGGTGAGAAGCCGCATACTTGCACAACATGTGGGAAAGCTTTCAGCCGGAGGGATAACTTGACAGACCACATTAGACGCATCCACACAGGTGAGAAGCCGTACACCTGCAACATGTGTGAGAAAACATATTGTCACACATCTGACTTGAAAAAGCACATGAAAATACATACAGGTCAATAGCCGTTAACTTGCAAATCATGGCACCTTTCACACATAGTGGTTACTTTACAGTCCATGAGAAGAGCCAACACTGGTGAGAGACCCTTGCGATATTTGGCAAAACCTCTAAGACGCAGGCAAGAAGCTTTGTATTTGCAAAACATGTGGGAGACAATTCATTTCCAGTGGTTCGTGGTCAGAACTGAAGAACTCACTGACTGACTGTTTTGTATGACCGTATGAGAAGTCCTATTGTATATAAATGTGTCTTATTTTTGCTGTTTTATACTGTACACTACTTCACTGTGTCTGATTTATAGCTGAATTAGCAAATTGAATTATCAGAATTTGTGAAATGTTGTTTTTTTATACATAATATGTATGTTTGTATATATACAGACACAGACACAGACGTACTGAAATAAATGTTTACAAAGTATAAATGTGTACTTTTTGGAGCACTGCTAATATACAGCTCTGTGATCAACACTGCTTGCTAAGGTTCTGAAAGTTCACGATACAGAAAGAATGGATTAAACAAAATGATATATAAATTGGGTCAGAGAGTTATACAATAAACAATCATCTTTACTTCTTTCACTTCTCTCTTCTGATTGAAATAGATGTATTCATTAAAAGCTTGTTGGTCCACTGGAACTGAAAAGCTGACTGTAGCTTCAACAAGAGAAGAAGAAAATAGCTGTCTGCTCGTAATGCTTTGTTTATGTGTGATGAGCAAACATCTTTTGTTACAGATATTACATTGTGTTGTTACATTGTGCTGATTATTCCTGAAAGTTTACAACATTTACTAATGACATTAAACGCACCAGTTTTCAATCAAATACCATCAACTGCAAGCGGAACTTAATAACTTCCGCTCATCCACCGTCGGAACTTAACAGTGTGACATCCAGCGGAAGTAAACAAACACTACAGCTGTTAGCAGCGTTAGCTCTGTGCACGTAACGTTATTGAATGAAGTGGAAGACGGTATTGTAGCGGTGACACAGTTAATTGTTTCATTTGTAATTAAGCAACAATGTCTTCAGTTCAGTGTTTGAGCGAGTTTGTCAACGAGCGACTAACTGCTGCTGCTGAAGAAATATTTGGAGTTTTTCAAAAAACTATCGTCGAGTACGAAGAAGAGATCAATCGTCAGCGCAAACTGCTGGATATCGTTTGGAAACCTGAAATAAAGTTACACAGGATAGGTGTGTAAAACTTTTACTAGTTAATCATTTATAATCATAGTTGTTAGATTCATCAGTAACGGTACTACTACTAATTTACTCGCATGTCTGCATTTCCTCTTCATCACAGTAGTGTCACATTCCTTTTGTTCTCTGTCCCTCCAGATCTCCAACAGCAACATGTCTGTGAGGAGGAAGAGGAGGAGGTTCTCACTGACCAGCAGCTCTGTAACCAGGAGAGGAGCTCCAGTCTGGACCAAGAGGACCCAGAGCCTGTACAGATTAAAGAGGAACAGGAGGAACTCTGCACCAGTCAGGAGGGAGAGGAGCTTGTGATGAAGGTGGAGGTTAATACCTTTGTGGTGACTCCTACTGATGAGGAAAGGGACCACAGTAAGCCAGAAGTAGAAAGTGACCACAGTGAACCTGAACTAGATTATGATGACCAACAACACCAATGCAGAGCTTGCAGCAATACTCACAAACGTTCTTTCAAATGCGACGAACGCGTTCACACTGTTGAAAAGCCGTACCTTTGCAACACCTGCGGGAAAAGATTTAGTACAAATGACAAATTAAAACGGCATCAAAGAATTCACACAGGTGAGAAGCCGTACCTTTGCAACACCTGTGGGAAGAGATTCAGTGACATTTCATCATTGAAAGTGCATCAAAGAATTCACACAGGTGAGAAGCCGTATATTTGCACAACATGTGGGAAAGCTTTCACACAGAGTAATGCCTTGAATTTCCACATTAGAAGCGCCCACACAGGTCAGAAGCCGTACATTTGCAACACCTGTGGGAAGAGATTCAATGTCATTTCATCATTGAAAATGCATAAGAGAATTCACACAGGTGAGAAGCCGCATACTTGCACAACATGTGGGAAAGCTTTCAGACGGGAATCTAATTTGAAAGTACACAGACGCATCCACACAGGTGAGAGGCCGTACCTTTGCAACACCTGTGGGAAGAGATTCAGTGACATTTCAACATTCAAAAGGCATAAGAGAATTCACACAGGTGAGAAGCCGCATACTTGCACAACATGTGGGAAAGCTTTCAGACGGAGGGGTACCTTGACAATCCACATTAGACGCATCCACACAGGTGAGAAGCCGTACACCTGCAACATGTGTGAGAAAACATATTGTTACACATCTGACTTGAAAAAACACATGAACATACATACAGGTCAATAGCCGTTAACTCGCAAATCATGGCACCTTTCACACATAGTGGTTACTTTACAGTCCACGAGAAGAGCCAACACTGGTGAGAGACCTTTGCAATATTTGGCAAAACCTCTAAGACGCAGGCAAGAAGCTTTGTATTTGCAAAACGTGTGGGAGACGATTCATTTCCAGTGGTTCGTGGTCAGAACTGAAGAACTCACTGACTGACTGTTTTGTATGACCATATGAGAAGTCCTATTGTATATAAATGTGTCTTATTTTTGCTGTTTTATACTGTACACTACTTCACTGTGTCTGATTTATAGCTGAATTAGTAAATTGAATCATCAGAATTTGTGAAATTTTTTTTATACATAATATGTATGTGTGTATATATATATACACACACACACACACACACACACACATACTGAAATAAATACTTACAAACAAGAGAAAAAGAAAATAGCTGTCTGCTCGTAATGCTTTGTTTATGTGTGATGAGCAAACATCTTTTGTTACAGTTGTTACATTGTGCTGATTATTCCTGAAAGTTTACAACATTTACTAATGACATTAAACGCACCAGTTTTCAATCAAATACCATCAACTGCAAGCGGAACTTAATAACTTCCGCTCATTCACCGTCGGAACTTAACAGTGTGACATCCAGCGGAAGTAAACAAACACTACAGCTGTTAGCAGCGTTAGCTCTGTGCACGTAACGTCATTGAATGAAGTGGAAGACGGTATTGTAGCGGTGACACAGTTAATTATTTCATTTGTAATTAAGCAACAATGTCTTCAGTTCAGTGTTTGAGAGAGTTTGTCAACGAGCGACTAACTGCTGCTGCTGAAGAAATATTTGGAGTTTTTCAAAAAACTATCGTCGAGTACGAAGAAGAGATCAATCGTCAGCGCAAACTGCTGGATATCGTTTGGAAACCTGAAATAAAGTTACACAAGATAGGTGTGTAAAACTTTTACTAGTTAATCATTCATAATCATAGTTGTTAGATTCATCAGTAACGTTACTACTACTAATTTACTCGCATGTCTGCATTTCCTCTTCACCATCACAGTAGTGTCACATTCCTTTTGTTCTCTGTCCCTCCAGATCTCCAACAGCATCATGTCTGTGAGGAGGAAGAGGAGGAGGTTCTCACTGACCAGCAGCTCTGTAACCAGGAGAGGAGCTCCAGTCTGGACCAAGAGGACCCAGAGCCTGTACAGATTAAAGAGGAACAGGAGGAACTCTGCACCAGTCAGGAGGGAGAAGAGCTTGTGATGAAGATGGAGGTTAATACCTTTGTGGTGACTCCTACTGATGAGGAAAGGGACCACAGTAAGCCAGAAGTAGAAAGTGACCACAGTGAGCCTGAACTAGATTATGATGACCAACAACACCAATGCAGAGCTCGCAGCAATACTCACAAACATTCTTTCAAATGCGACGAACACGTCCACACTGTTGAAAAGCCGTACCTTTGCAACACCTGCGGGAAAAGATTTTGTAGAAATGACAAATTAAAACAGCATCAAAGAATTCACACAGGTGAGAAGCCGTATATTTGCACAACATGTGGGAAAGCTTTCAGACAGAAGGGTGCCTTGACAATCCATATTAGATGCATCCACACAGGTGAGAAGCCGTACCTTTGCAACACCTGCGGGAAAAGATTTTGTAGAATTGATTCATTGAAACAGCATCAAAGAATTCACACAGGTGAGAAGCCGTATATTTGTACAACATGTGAAAAAGCTTTCGCACAGAGTAATGCCTTGAATATCCACATTAGACGCGTCCACACTCATGAGAGGCCGTACCTTTGCAAGATCTGTGGGAAGAGATTCATTTGCCTGTCAGAATTGAAAAGCCATCAGAGAATCCACACAGCTGAGAAGCCGTACGCCTGCAACATGTGTGAGAAAACATACTGCCACACATCTGACTTGACAAATCACATGAAAATACATACAGGTTAATATCTGTTATGTCACAAATCATGGCACCTTTCACACATAGTGGTGACCTTGTATTCCACGAGAAGAGGCAATACTAGTGAGAGACCTTTGCAATATTTGGTAAAACGTATAAGTCGCAGGCAAGAATGACCATATGAGAAGTCCTGTTGTATATAAATGTGTCTTATTTTTGCTGTTTTATACTGTACACTACTTCACTGTGTCTGATTTATAGCTGAATTAGCAAATTGAATTATCAGAATTTGTGAAATGTTGTTTTTTTATACATAATATGTATGTTTGTATATATACACACACAGACACAGACATACTGAAATAAATGTTTACAAAGTCTAAATGTTGTGTACTTTTTGGAGCACTACTAATATACAGCTCTGTGATCAACACTGCTTGCTAAAGTTCTGAAATTTCACGATACATAAAGAATGGATTGAACAAAATGATATTTAAATTGGGTCAGAGAGTTATATAATAAACAATCATCTTTACTTCATTCACTTGTCTCTTCTGATTGAAATAGATGTATTCATTAAAAGCTTGTTTGTCCACTGGAACTGAAAAGCTGACTGTAGCTTCAACAAGAGAAAAAGAAAATAGCTGTCTGCTCATAATGCTTTGTTTATGTGTGATGAGCAAACATCTTTTGTTACAGATTGTGCTGATTATACTTGAAACATGATATTAAATGCACCAGTTTTCAGTCAAATACCATCAACTGCAAGCGGAACTTAATAAGCTTCCGCACATCCACCGTCGGAACTTAACAGTGTGACATCCAGCGGAAGTAAACACTACAGCTGTTAGCAGCGTTAGCTCTGTGTAGTCAGATCAAGATGGCCTCGTCTATGAGCGGGATGTTTTCCGGTCAGCAGCCGTCTGGTGCGCATCCCGTCGGGGGTCCCGGTGGACCGGGCCAGCCTGGATTCCCCGGTACCACTACCAGACCCCAAGGGACCAACACGCTGGTCGATGAACTGGAGGCTTCCTTCGAGGCAAGAGGCTAACGTGCTAGCGTCCGTTAGCTGTGCGTGCTAACTGTTATTAGCAACGTTAGAAGTAGAGCTAAAGTTCCTTCATCGGTGTTGCTAAGATACGACAGTCTCACGCCACAAGGCTTTGGAAACCTTTCTATGTTCATCACGTCTTTGTTGAGTGAATCATATAAAGATAAACTCTGGTCTGTAGACGCTAATGTGAATTAGCTAATGCTAAGTTGCTAGCTCATTAGGTTCATTAGGTTCAGCTCTACTCCCTGAAACAGACCTCAAACACAAGCCAAGCTGGCAGAGAAACACGGCCTCCATCTGAGACTGACAGCTGACATGAAAATTATAAATTTAATCATCCCTTCTCTGGTGCTGACCGTATTAAAACCAAAATGTATAACATTTACACAGCATCATTATAACTTGTTAATAACACAGCTATAACTTTGATTTCCTGTAAGGTGCTCTGAATTACCAGCTTAATTTGTCCTACACTATGGACACATGTATACTTTGGTTTATTTTACTAGGGCTGCTTGCTATGATTTGGGCCTGGCCCCTTGCAATTAAGCTGCAATTAATTTGAGTAGACATTAGTGTGCCTCCATTTTCATGGCAACATTTTCAGGAAGGCATCTTAAGTTAATTTATAGGCCTATAAACATTTATTAATAAGATATATTTTAATAGGCAATAAAATAGCACAGGAGACATTTGATATTTCATAGCAGGAAAAGCACACGTGTTATTAATGAAACATTAAGGGTGGCTCAGTTCCATTCAAGTGTCCCAGTAAGTCATGCCAGCAGCAACAAAACCAGGTTCCTCAGATCAAAGCAGCTAAATGGAAAAAACATTTTCAGCTTTTAAACAGTAGTAACAGTCTGTGCAAGTGTACTAGTGTTCAGAGTTAAAATAGACCAGCTGTTCCAACTGATTTTCAGATCACAGCACCATAAAACTGAAAGCTGCCCTTGAATGCAGCATTTTTGGCTGCTGGGATTTCCAGCAGATAGAGATGGCATCTTTGTCCCCTGTGCACAGAGCCCCTGACCCCAATCCTAATCTCACCCAGAGGAGCAAATCCCAGAGGTTTCCAAAATCTTTCCCAGAAGAGTGAAGACTGTTACAGCAACACATTAATGTCAAAAACAGTATTAATGATCAGAGGTCAGCATACTTTGAGCCACGCAGGATTTTGCATCTTAAAATATACATGTATGTTCAGAAATAGTTTGGTTTAATTTGACTGTTTAGACCAGAGCTGGCGTCATTAAAAAATGTTTCCCAGAACAATTAATCGTTTTATCATGATCCAGACTATGAGGCATATGTCAGGGCAACCTGTGTTTATGCTGTCCCTCAGGATTTGTTTCTCTTCCCAATTACTTAGGCTGGACAGGTTCTTGTTTCTCCTTTCTCTCCCTGCTTTCCTGTCTGTCCTCTTCTGTCTGCTCTCACAAGTTGAAAGCTGTCCAGAGTTCGTTCAGCCACGTCTCTGTGATGCTACACTCTCAATACTCCCTGTGTAGCCTGGTTTAGCGCATATCACTGGTTGT
Organism: Argyrosomus regius; assembly: GCA_946959425.1. Taxonomy (NCBI): domain Eukaryota; kingdom Metazoa; phylum Chordata; class Actinopteri; family Sciaenidae; genus Argyrosomus; species Argyrosomus regius. Next base: position 10,904,281 of record OX336883.1, read on the forward strand.
CATTCGTATTCGTATGTCGACTAGAGGGCTACAAAACCACCTGTACTCAAAAACGATCAGGATTTTAAACCTCTCTTTTGTGTTTATTCTTCAGGCATGTTTTGCATCTCTGGTAAGCCAAGACTACGTAAATGGAACTGACCAGGAGGAGATCCGAACAGGTAAGTAAAGCCTTTGATTTCTTTTAGTTGTTGTTCATCTCATATTGTAATCTGTGTATCGAGGTATATCTTTTTATTTATTGATTGCAGGTGTTGACCAGTGCATACAAAAGTTCTTGGACGTGGCTCGACAGACAGAGTGCTTCTTCTTACAGAAGAGGCTTCAGTTATCTGTGCAGAAACCAGAGCAGGTGGTGAAAGAGGTAAATTATTATACCAACTTGTATTCTCTCTTGTTTTGATAGTTTTAAAGTGTCTCTCTCCACCTCCCGTCCAATTTACACTGCTCATGAGTTCCAAATTATCTGTGTAGGCACAAAACAATCTCTTGAAGATCCCAAACTTTGTGACACGCTGTCAGTGTTTACGTATTATTTATCTCTCTCTGTTTGTTAATGTGCCTTCTCTCTTCTCACGTACATTGTTTTTCTCACTTCAGGATGTGTCAGAGTTACGTAATGAGCTGCAGAGGAAAGAATTACTGGTCCAGAAACACTTGTCCAAACTGCACCACTGGCAACAAGTTCTCGAGGATGTGAGCGTTCAACACCGCAAACCCTCAGACCTCCCTCCAACTGGACCACTGGCCTTTCTGGAGCAAGCCTCTGCTAGTCTGCCTCCAGCCCCTTTAAAACCAAACTAACACACCAAACAGTCACAGTCACGTTATAGTGTTGAACTCTGCAAGTTAGCTGCAGCCGGCTTGAGATCGAACCACAACTGGAAACACATGCCTACGTTCATCAAACGTACAGGCAGACAGAAGTGTAATGTGACTGAATAACAGTTTTCTGTGGGGAAAGCATGACATTGATAGTTTTATTTCAACTTTTTTCAGTATTTTGATTTATGTAAATATTTCTGTTGTCAACTTTTTTACTGTAAAAAAATAAAATTTGAGTATTTTGAATCTCTTCTGGAGCCTTAATGCAGTGTTTGTACACTTTGATATGTTTTGTAGACAAGGTCAATCTTTGCTCTTCTCTTTCTGTAGCGTTTAAAGGGGAACTCCACCAATTATACACATGAAGATGAGCTTATCAGTCATGGGGAGCAGCGCTCAGACAGTGAAGACAGTTTAAAATAAAAGGGCTTCACCTCAATGAATAAAAATTAATTCATTTACATAAGGCAGGGCTGGGAAAAAGAAGCAAACAGTAATATCAGAGCAGGTTAAAGTGAGGAAACTTCCACTAACTCCTTGTTTTAGAGCGATTTCTGCTGGAAAAATGCAATACGTTTTATTTATTACCCCCCCAACCAGAAGATATTTATACCATATTTATTACGCTAAAATTCTGGCAACGACAGCTACCCTTTTTACCCTTTTTGTTTTTTACAGTGTAAGAATTACCAATGCTTAGGACTAAAACTAAAGACCATTCTTTATTTTAATCTGTCTCTCACAAATGCCCAAACTTTATATTAAATCACTGGAGTATTAATCCCCCAAACATGTCCCAGTGTGTGTGAGTCACTATGATGCATAACTTGAAATATCTGTATTTACATTAAATATTAAAGTATATTCCTGTCATTATGAGTCAGAAAAATAATCTGCTGACAGCTTTAATTCCCCGTCACGTTTGTATGAAATCAGATCAGCCATGACTGAGCCTCCTGACAGCCTGCTGTCTTTAATGTATTCACTGTCTTCACACCTTAACAGACTTGTTCTCCCCAGTTTCACAGCTATCGCCCGTCCACTGACAGTACAGCCAGACACAAATCTTCACAGATGGGCTCCAGGGACAAAGCTTTTCTGCAAAACATGGGTCTGTGGTCTTGGCACGAGAAAACAGGGGAACCATGGATTTATTATTGCATTTGCAGAACTCCAAAGGGACTCCCCTTTGCTTCTTTTTATACATTTTCTGACTGAGATAATGTAGTTGTTCTGTGTAAACCCTTGTTATGCATCCTCTTGTTGAGTCTTTACCTTACAGAAGCAAATTTATTCCTGAAAAGGGAGAAACAGATGAAATATGCATTATACACAAATTTACGAGTCTAAATTAGAACATCCTGAGTCATGGTTTAAGGATAATGATCAGCAAGAATCATGAGTATCTTCAATTACCAGAAGAATTATGAGATATGAAGCCAAAATTATGATATATGATGTCAAAATCATGAGATACTGGAAAATATTTCTTAGTTTTAAGTTACCAAGAATTATGAGTTATGAGATAAGTCATCAGAATTGTGAGATAGTAAGTCATAATTATTGTTTATTATTATTTGTTATTGCCTTGGCAACAACTACTCCTCTTGGGGTCCTGAGGGTTATAAGATACAAAATTAAAATTGTGTGAAAGTAAGTCGACATTGTAAGATATTAAAGTTTGAGATAACGAATCAAAATTGTGAAATATATCAGAGTTTTGATTTATTAAGTCAAAATTATGAGATAGTAAGTCATAATTATGTTTATTGGCCTCCACATTGGCTATCGCCATGGCAACAACTACATTCCTGGTGTTTTGAGGGTTACACATGAGATATACATACATGTGAGATACAAAATCAAAACTTTTCGGGGAATAAATTAACATTTTGAGATTAAGGTTTGAGATAACGAGTCAAAATTTGAGTTTTTAAGACACTAAGTCACAATTATGAGATAGCTGAGATGAGAGATGAGAAAATTGATTCACTAAGTCAAAACTGTGTCATAATTAAGAGATTATAATTGTCAAAATCACAAAATATCAGTATCTTCAATTAATAATTATGGAATATGGAGTCATGATTATATGTGAAGTAAGAAATATGAGATGCTGAAGAATATGTCATGTATGTTTAGTACATATTAAAGCTAAATATTTTGGTGTTTTGGGCTTTTTATTTTATTTCTGTGTTATTTTACATTATTTGTCTCTTTATTGATATATTTTGTTTTGTGTTTTTGTGAACTGGCTGCTGTAACACTGCCTAAAGTAGTAAAAATATATATATATTTACTGTGAATATTAGTATTATTATCATGTCCAGCTCGTCCCCCGGTCAGTCTTCCACAGCTAGAGGGAGACAGTGCTTTCTTGTGGGACGCCTTGGCTGCTCAGAGGACCGTCTTTGCAGTCATGTCCTTGTTTGTGCGTTTTAATCAGCGATTGGAAAATAACAGGTAGCCTTGTCCGTCCTGCCTCTCGCACCCAGATACACCCAGGAGACAAGAGGAGACGAGAGAACATCCAAACAAACCCGTTTTGACGCTGCGCTTGGCTCCGTTCCTGCGCGTCTTTTTTTTGCTGGGGGTGGGATTGGGGAGGGAGCCGACAGAAGAAGCAGTCCGCAGGGTACAACAGCCGGGTTGAATCGCAACGTGTTTTGCACTGAGTGTCACCGCAGTCGGGGCTGTGTATTTATATGAAACGGGCTGATTTAATGGGGCTGCCGTCAGCCCATCTCCCCGCCTCTGGACAGATGATCGCCGTGATTCACGCTCGGATTTAGACCCTTTAAAGACGACATTGTGGATATGGAATGGTGCATGCCGCTGGGCCAAGTTTTCAGCCTCTGAAAAACACCGGAATCATGGACAGTCATCCGCTGTAAGTGTGTGTGTGTGTGTGTGTGTGTGTTTTGACGTTTCCCAGAGGCTGCTTGACTGATGGTGCCGCATTGACAGAGACAGCGGCCAGCCGGGGTTGGCTGCTCACTGACCGGGGGGACCGGTCACTGATACCCGGGGACTGACACCGAGCCTGCCGGCTGCAGACTTGGAGGTGGAGGTGGTGGAGGGTGGTGGAGGGTGGTGGTGGTGATGATGATGGTGGAGGAATAGGGGGGTTATAATGTTATGATTTATTGAGGTGTTATGTTTATGGTGATATATATGTGTTAAGTGCTATATAAGCATGTGTGTGTGGGTGTGTTTGTGACAGAAAACAAGGACCACGTGATTTTGAGCAGTATATTTATATGTTAAGATGTGACACTTGTGTGGTGGAAACTACTGAGTACATCCACAATGTTGAGGTACTTTAAATTCATTTTTTTAAAACACTTTTTATTGTTTTTAAACACAGAAATACACAATAACAAAACCCCCACTCAGAACAGCCAGACAGCTCACACAACACTAAAAAATACATAGAAAGGGTGAAAAATAATGATATTTACAATATAAGATAGCTCACATACACACAGTGAATAATAAAATACTCATAAATAAGAAAAGGAAAACTAAAATAAAAAGTTATATACGCTATATACACCTTTTCAAGTATACGGTCTGCATGTTGGATCATTTGTATAGTGCACATATATGTCTGTATATAACAGTAAATATAATTAACACAGGAAAAAGTAATTTAACAGTGCTACATTAGGTCATGCTGGTGTTGAAGAGTCTGACAATAATGATAAATAATGAATAATTAAATTAAAAACACAGGCACATATTAGCAACGAAAAGCCACGTCACGTAATCATGTTAAAATAAATAAATGTTGTTCTATGAGGATTTCATTAGGAGCAAACTGTTCAGGTGTGCAGGTATGTTACATTACATTACATTTAGTCATTTAGCAGACACTTTTATCCAAAGCGGTATGTAGTCTAAAGTTCATCTCTACCACAGCTTGTAAACATTCATGTAATATAGGATGTTTAAAATCTTCCTACAAGACTTGGTGGAGAAGTTTTGATAGTTTTGATCCAGGAGTTTTTCAAGAAGTTTATAATGTGATGCAGGGAGATGTAAGTCCCTAGAGAAGGCTGTCAGACTTCTTTTAGGGGCTATATACAACCCAATTTGAGCTCAAATAGGCCGGACCAGTAAAACTATTTTGCATAACAACACCTCCAAAAAGTTTCCCTTTTACCATTAATGAACCATTCATTTACAAAACAACCTGTCAACAATATGTGTCAGTCTGCCATTACATGTGCATTACAACTTACAGACAAAACGTTCAGTCACGTCTTTTCAGAACTGAACAATTCAGTATTTTACTTTTTTACGTTTAGTACTACTTTTATTTTTTTTTTAAATGGAATGAATAACTTCCAGTGGGCCGGATTGGACCCTTTGTTAGGCCTGTTCCGGCCCCCTGGGTCGTGTGTTTGACACCCCTGCCCTAGAGGGGAGGCCTAGAAGGAAAACACCAGGGTCTTTTTATTGTAAATAATAATTTAATGATTTATCATGCAGGCCTCTCAGCTACACTGTGGCCCATGTTGTGATCCTCATCTGATGACTCTAATTTTTAGTTTATGGAGTTCAGTTGGTGCATATTCCTAAATGTTGATTACCTCAAACTATTTACACACATAAAAGTAAGGGCAGAAATAAAAGTGTACATATAAACTCAGAGGATGGAAGTGGAGCATCGATGGTGGCCAATTTATTAGGTACTCCTAGATAAAAGAATATTGCAGACTAGTGGTGCTGTTGAAGTGTATTATATTGAGAGGCGGTTTTTAATATTTGCCATGTCACTTTTTGCACTCACAGCATTGAAAAATGGTATTTACACAACAGACAACACACAACAGCAACGTCTCTCTTCACAATGACCCATTGTCTGGTGTAAAAAGTATTGCATTGTAGTGGAAACAAAGCAAAAGCCTCAGAAGATGAAGACAAAACCACCTGGCTAGAAACCTCTGGAGGTAAATGGAACAATAAATAGGTAGCACTTGATTTGGATAGTCCGCCTACAGACATTTCAACTGTTTCGCTTTGTCTGTAGATGTTTAACAGATGATCTAGAGTGTATGTGACAATTCATGAACATGGCCAAGATGTTTCTTTTGCCTAGACCGATCCAAACCTTCACCACAGTGGTGTGATACCAAAAAATGTTTGTGAACCAGTTGTTGAATCTCAACTAATAAACCGTTCAAATGTTACAAATATTCTATAAACAAAAATATTTTGTAATTTGGTGAATTGATTCTCTGTGTTGCAAACTCAGTTGCAAACTGCTGACAGGTTTCAAGCCAAAACCACATCTGTGATCTTTTTGCTCATGTAGCGTGTCCGTGTTCAGTGTAGTGAGGTGTTTTGTATGCTTCCCTGTTAAAGAAAAAAAAAAATAGTTTGTACTAGAGCACCTGCAGATTGACCTCTTTATACCTGACAGGCTGCTAATCAAACTGAGCCATCCTGTTGTGATACACCATAGTCTTTTTAATTGATAGAAATAAAGCAAACTTTAAGGAAAATATTTGTTTCTGATTGGCTGACAGGTGTTTAGGACACATTGAACAAAGATCCAGTTAACACGTAAGTGTGGGTTCACCCCAAATTACATATTTAATAATTATATAATATATTTTGTTGTTGTGATGCTGTGAGCACTGCAAGAGAAAAAAATCCACTTACCTCAATTTTATTGCCGTGGAGGCCGAAATCTCAAACAAATATCCTAAAAAATGGACAAACAAACCAAAACTACCTGCATGGCTGGATACCAGTAGAGAGAAATCAAAAATATGTTGTCTGTTCACAAAGTATTTTAAACTAAAGGCGCTAATTGCTACAGTTCCTTCTTTAGAGATGGATGACCAACAGCTATATTCATATATCAGGTCACCTTGTTGCGTTTTGTGAAAGCACAGTCCTCTGTCCACCCTTAGTCACGGGCAGCATAACAATCTAAACATTTCTTTCTGTTAATGTGTGTGCATGTTTGTGTGCTTGCCTCATGTATATGTATCGGTACTGTCCCTCTCAGGTGCACAAGACTTTGTCCACACGCTCTGGACAAAGAAGATGGAGTCGAGAGACAAGGTCCTGTCACTCTCAACCCTCGGCACATGAGAAAGGCGTTCAAAGTCATGAACGAGCTGCGCAGGTGATGCAGTTATTTGCTGTTTTATTCATCCCTAAACCTTCTTGCTGCCACCAATTTAAACTTTAACCTTTTGTGTCTCAATCTCTTAAATGCAGCCAGAGCTTGTTGTGTGACGTGACCATAGTGGCGGAGGATGTAGAGATCGCTGCTCACAGGGTGGTTCTGGCTGCTGGGAGCCCATACTTCCACGCCATGTTCACAGGTGAGGAGGACATTACTCCATCCATAGCTGGACATCTGGCAGGATCTTTGCATGCTGTGTTTATGATGTTGTTGTTTAGTAGTAATGGATGTCAAACACGTGTGTACCAACAGGTGAGATGGCAGAGAGCAGGGCGAAACGAGTGAGGATAAAAGAGATGGATGGCTGGACTCTGGGCCTGCTCGTAGACTACATCTACACAGCGGAGATCCAGGTCACCGAGGATAACGTGCAGGTAAACTCACATTATCTAGCTGTATCATCTTATCCGCAGCTACTTAACTTAAATGTTCCACATTTATTAACTAATCGCTTTCACTGGTGTTAATCTATATATCTAATATTTTCAGGAGATTATACACTAATGAAAGCACAGTTATGAATATTATATTAATATAATAGAGCCTCCTTAAATCCAACACACTGGACCTTTTAAGCAATGAAATTAACATATTAATCTGTGTTGCGTTAATCTGATTCATCTGAAACCCCAGTTGACATTGAACTGGTCAGTAAGATCATTCATCTTTAAAAATCCCATGAAATTAGTTCTTAGGTTGAAGTTGAAGTTAATGGAAAATGGTGAATCTTTAGAAATGACTTATCTCTTGCACTAGCATCTAAACAGTGAAGTTATCACAAACAGTCCCTCCTTTCTGAGACTCCTGTCAAATGAAATTCTATGACATTTTATCAAGGTACCATTTCAGGCGACTTTTAAAGCAAGTCTTTAGTAAACAAAAAATGACTGTATATAACAATGTTTTTATTCCCTCTAGTGACATTTCATTCATTCATAACCGTGTATTACTGGATAGGAGACGGTGCAGTACTTTCCAACATGATAGCTGATACTTTTCCCACACAGATCTTTTCCTTGCGCAGGCATATAAACCTTTATGGTCAAAAGATCAGGTTTTTTCAGCAGAAGCATTGCTGAGCAATCAACCTGAAAATGAAATGTGCTGTCGATCACATTGATGTTGCTGGCATCAATTTAGGGAATATGAAAAGTGCAAGTAAGCACTGTGTATTACAATTATCTGTTTATTTCACTTGATCAATGGTGATCACATGGTAAACATATTTAGGTACGTACATGGGGTGCATGCTTTATCAGTTGAGCTAGCAGGGTGTCCCACCTTCCGGCTGAGTTTTAAACTCCTGTCTTGCCTTCAGGGAAATTCACTCTTTTTGGAAAGTTTAAAAGAAAAAAAAAGAACATTTTGGAGATTAATTTGGAAACACAGATGTTGTATTACAATCCAAACATATGCGTTTTATCAAGTCTATAAGTCTTTTTACAGCAGCAGCTTCAAGTGAAGCAGTTTAGTTTCTTCCTGTTGGAAACTGTAGCAGTGACAAACAGGTCATTTTGGGTGATTGAACCTGACGTTAACACAACAAGCCAACCTAGTTTGATTCATGTGCATTACCAAAACTTTCACCACTTTATGCAGGACATTCTGTGTGTGTGTGTTTTCCAGGCGTTGCTGCCTGCAGCAGGCCTGCTCCAGCTGAACGAGGTGAAAAAAGCTTGTTGTGAGTTCCTGAGCTCTCAGCTTCATCCATCCAACTGTCTGGGAATACGAGCCTTCGCTGACCTGCACGCCTGCTCTCAGCTCCTCACGCAGGCGAACAGCTACGCAGGTGTGTGTGCAAAACTCTATTTTTGTGTGTGTATGTGTGTATCTGTGTGTGTGATGCTCTGCCGGGTTTGTGTGTGTGCTGGAGGATGTGGGACAGAGGATGAGACAGAATGGGAGCAGGTTTAATTAATGAAAATGTTGCGAAACACAGTTGTTAAAATTCATCTGCAGTTAGTAAAAGTAGTTTCTTCATGACAGAGCAACATTTCACTGAGGTGGTCGGGAGTGAAGAGTTCCTCAATTTAGGAATGGAGCAAGTGTCCAGCCTGATCGCCAGCGACAAGCTCACCATCCCCACAGAGGAGAAGGTATGAACACCCTCACCAAGCTCAGGTGGGACAAGACGACCAAATCATTGTACCTGTGATTAAAGTGTGTCTGTGTCCTTCATTGTGTAGGTCTTTGAGGCAGTGATAGCTTGGGTCAACCATGATAAAGATGTCCGGCAGGAACACCTGGCTCACCTGATGGAACATGTCCGCCTGCCGCTTCTCTCCAGAGAATACCTGGTGCAGGTACGACTGTCAGCATCTGTACGTTTATGTATGGGACTGTTCCTTTGTCACTTGGTTTAGAACAAGGCTTAGCTCTGGGCCTTGTTGATGACGTCAGCTGGAGTCAGGGGAGCAAAACTGTTCTTGTGGTTTGAAGTTTTTGGTCCTGATGGAAGGGAAGAGTCTCAAAATGTTTTGTCCTGGTGGGAGGCATCAGCCACAATCTTACCTGCACGCCTCAGGGTTCTGGATCAGTCCAGGTCCTGCAGAGATGAAGGATTGCAGCCAATCACCTTCTAAGCAGGCTGAATGATACCCTGCAGTCTGCCCTTGTCCTTGGCAGTCGCACGAGCGTACCAGATGGTGGAGGAGGTGAAGATGGACTTAATGATGGAGATGTAGAAGTGCACCATCGTTGTCTTTGGCAGGTTGAACTTCTTCAGCCACCACAGGGAGTACATCCTCTGTTGTGCTTTCTGTGTACTTCATTGTGTAGACCTTTCGAGGCAGTGATAGCTGAGGTCAACCATGATAAAGATGTCACAACACTTGACTCACCTGATGGAACATGTTCATATTTGTACAATGAATCAATATGAGTGAATGCTATCACACCATTAATGATGTAGAGAGCATGATTATTGAGACTGTCACCTTTGACAGTGGCCGATGACTGCAACATTGATAATGAATTTAGTTTCACCGGTGAATCACATTAAGTCTCCCTGCTAAGCAGTAGAAGTTGTTGCACAGGTGACAGTTGACTATTAAAGGAGCAGTGTGTATGTTTTAGTGCCATCTAGAGGTGGAGCTGCAGATTGCAACCAACTGAATGCCTCTTGCTTTAGTATTTGACTAACCTGGGTATAAAAAAACCAAAACATGGATGGATGGCCACGGAAAATGGAAAACGCTTTATCTAGAACCAGCGTAGTTTGTCTGTTCTGGGCTCCTGTAAAAATATGACAGTTCAACATGGTGGACGTCAAAATACTTCAGTCGCATTTCATCGTACAACCTCTGTACAAATACAAAATTACCTCAGTTCATGTCCCTTATGTGGCAGAACAAAGGGAATGATATGGATATACGGCAGAAATGAAACAGGTGATAGATGATCTGATCAGTCTGTTTGGTGTCACCAGAAGTTAAAGGTGCAGCACAAACAGGGTTAAGTGTGTCTGAAGATTTCTGGTGCAAATACATTTTTATGACCGTGTGTAGCATTTAGTGGCAACTATCGGTTTAAGTGGTCATTGCAACCACCTCGCCTAACCCTTGCGCTCTAAGTGTGTAGTAGAAACCGTGGTGGCTGTGAAAGGCTCTATCTAGAGGCAGTGTTCTGAGCTACTGTAGAAACATGACAGTTCAACATAGCAGACTTTGTGGAAGAGGACCCGCAGCATCTGTGGATATAAAAGACTCATTCTAAGGTTACAAAAACGCAACAATTCTTATTTTCAGGTTACTACACACTAGTGATATTGATAAATATTCTTTAAATAGAGCTCCTATAGCTAATACACTGGACCTCTAAACCTCAGCTAAACAAGACCTGCAGCAGGTCTAAGATAACCCTCAGATATCTATACAGGATGCAGCGATTAGTTCAGACTAAACTACTGGTATAATTTAAACTGCAGCTTCTTAAGGACACAGCAGTGGGATTTAAGTGATTTTGAGACTTTGACCCAGACCACGCAGGTTTAAACCCATCCCAAACCTTAAAAGCACAGCTTAGATAAGAGCGCAACAGCTCCAGTTGTTCTGAGATCATAGGCAGAGAGAAGAGATTTTAGGTTTTAAGCTGCAGAACGCTGAAGGTCATTTGTTGTCAGTAACACTTTGTGCCAGAGGCTCGTGTTGCATACTTTGACCACAGCACAGCCATCACTGTTGTTTAAGAACTGCTCTGTGCTTAAGTATGAGTCCTGTTTCAATACCCAGGAAGGATAAGTTATCTCTTTTTGTGTTTTCAAGCACACAGCCAGGCAACATGCTATGTATCCCGTTTACGGAAGATTTATTCGTTGTCCAGCTAATTTCTTTTTATTCTTGTTAAGACAAGGGTGAGGTGTCGAAAAAACAAACATCCGATCATGTCTTTTCTCACAGCAATGCCAAATGAAGTTGACTGAATTTCTGAGTCAAGTACACTCCAAGGGTAGACTGACAAAAGGACTTCTTTATTATTGTAACTTTCTCTTCTCAGGATAGTGGGCCTTGGCAACAAAGGACAATATTTGCAAGTATAGACTTTCACTGAGGTTCTGATAAAACTGATGACAGGGGACCTACCAACCTGGTTGTCTTTCCCCTACAATTCAAAGATTTATTCATCATAGATATAATGGTACATCATGTGGTTTGGTGTGAAATGCTTGGCTACCATCTCCACAGATTGTGCATCACAATATGTATTTTAAAAATGCACTAGTACTGATTGTGAAAAAGAAAGATCATTTAAGGAGAAAATTGAAGTTAAAGAATAAAGAAATGGATAAAAGGAAAGCAAAGTGTAAATATTGTCATTTTAAAGGATGAACTGAGGAATTCAAACTTTAATCATCCTCCTATCGTTCTTTCTATAGAGCTCAAACACCCAGGTACAAGCAAGCAGAGCAAAGCTCGACTTTTTGTTAATTTGACATCCACGTAGTGAATTTTGCATTTGCAGGATATCATGACAAGAACGTTCTTTCATTGCGAACAAAACAACGTGTGAAAAAAACCAAAGAACACGACAGGATGTTATCAGTTATCGCTGATGTTATCAGCGACGTTGTGAATGTGCAGTGCCTCACTTTTTAGAAAAGGTCATTGTGTTATTTGTGATGGAAATCCAATGCAGTACTACTTCAGAGGATCAGTGTCAAGTTAAACTATTATTGGATGGACATTATTGCATGTGATAATTCTAATTAATTTGTTTCTTTCTCTTTGTTTTGTTGTGTTAGCGGGTGGAGGAGGAGTCTCTGATTAAGAATAGCAGCGCGTGTAAAGACTACCTGATTGAGGCCATGAAGTACCACCTGCTGCCAGCTGACCAGAGAGCTCTGATGAAAACTGCACGCACACGTATGAGGACGCCAGCCTGCTGTCCTAAGGTATTTACATGGCCTCTGCTAAGTCATGACGACTCACTTTTCATTAATAAGAAAAAACAATACTTGATTGCTCTATGGTTTCTCTTCTGTTTAGGTGATGGTTGTGGTTGGAGGTCAGGCTCCAAAGGCCATTCGCAGTGTTGAGTGTTATGACTTTGAGGAGCAGCGATGGTACCAGGTGGCAGAGCTCCCGACCAGGAGGTGCAGAGCAGGTAGGAAACCTTCAATGACGATTAAGTGAATCACAATTTGCAACAGACTTGTAAATATTTAGTTAATAAAAATTAAGTTTATCACCAGAATTTTGCCCTCAAAAAGACAATGAAGTGGTACTGGACAGGTCCCATGATATATTACCAGTGGCAAATAATGTACAATGTTAATATGTAATATACTACATTCATCTGTGATTAAAAGATTTCCATTGGTCTAATTCAAGTGATATATTTCCCAGTGATTGATGAGCATATGAGCACAAACACCTCATACAGCAGATAGATTTTATGAGTTGACGAGGTTCACCTGAACACTGTTTTGCAAAATTAGCAGTAGCACACAATACAGTGAAGGATACTGAGGGCTGCAAAGAATACAGTGGTTATATCCTCAGGCAAAAGAAGGCTGTTTTTTGACAGTGTATGAAAAGGGAAGCGGCCTTGTTGAATTGTTATGATGTATTTAGTTTAGAAGCTACAGATTGTGGTAACATCTGTGTTTTTTATGGGACTGTTAGACGTGTACACTCTCAGGTCAGATCTTGGATATTTCAACATATTCTGATGCATTCCTGTTCGGTTTTGTGCATATTTAAATGTGATCTGGGTTAGGGTCAGCATCAATCTTTTCCTTCACCCCCTGGTGGCATGTTTCTGACTGTTATCTTCCACTATATAAGCCTCACTCTCCGCTTCATCACATTTCCGCTCTTCAGCGTTCACCCTCACTAGTTTCCAGGTTGTTTGTGTGTGAGTTTACTCATACTTACTTCCTGTGCTGTTGCCTTTAGGTGTGGTGTATGTGAGCGGGTGCGTCTATGCGGTCGGCGGTTTCAACGGTTCTTTGCGTGTGCGGACGGTCGACTGTTACGACCCGATGATGGACCGTTGGACGAGCGTGAGCAGCATGCAAGACCGCCGATCAACACTTGGGGCTGCTGTGCTCAACGGACTCCTGTACGCTGTGGGGGGCTTTGACGGCAGCACAGGTACAGCTAAAATGATCAGTGAGGCCAAGAGTCTGAATCCCTACAGGCTTTTGATTTAACAACAGGAAATGGTAAGATATGTGATTGTTTGTGGTGTTTTTGATGCATTCTTCTGTGTGTGTTTGCAGGTTTGTCAACAATCGAGGCGTACAACGCTAAGACAGACGAGTGGTTCCATGTGTTACCCATGAGTACCAGACGAAGCAGTGTAGGAGTGGGTGTTGTCAATGGTGAATACAGTTCCCAGTTCAGTTTTACAGTCTGCATTAGATCAGAGGGACAAAATAACTGAAACCCTTCAACAATAGTCCCCCAATTTCTTATATTTTTAGAGGTGTTGAAGACAGGAGACAGGAACTGGCTTGGAGCTGTTCCATAATGACTCTAAAACACAGGAAATCCAAATTAAAGCAACATTGGCATCTTTGCAATTTAGCACCCCCAGTTTCAGAGTGAAATACCACTGTCGTAAATATGGACAGTTGTACATGTGTATTTGTTTTAATTACATTACTTACTCTTTTAAGCTCTCGCCAACGACACAAAGTCTGGCGACTTCTTGCTCAGTTACTTTCTCCTTTCTCCTGTCAGCGTCCAGGGCCTGAAAACCTCCTCTTCCCAGTGGTCCAAAGCACCTGTAGTAAAAACACTCGCCCGGTGCTCTGAACTCACAGTTCGGGCAGTCCAACTAACAAACTGAGTTAACATTAGCTAACAGCAACTATAGTTTGCAGCGGTTTACTTTCCATCAGGAAACTCTGTAAATCACAGAGTTGATGCGCAGCAGCCGTAGGACATCAGAGGTAAAGCAGAAAACATTTTCTTTGTGTGTGACTTTGTGTGCAAGAACAGACGTACAGGGCGCAGAGTGGTAATGAGAGACACCATTCACCTGATTACACGTCAATGTTGCATCAAAATGATTTAAAAACTGTTATTTTCTGGTATAAAAGTTACACAATGTTGCTTTAACAAAGTGATTAAATGTAGACCCTCAACACAGAATACAGGACACTTAGTCAAACAAGAAAACTTTATTTATATACCTAAAAAGAAGTCCACAAAGGTGCTTTACAGGAAGAGGAAAGGGGGAAAAGAGAGATAGAAGAGAGACAGAACACAATATACAAACAAAAAGCAAAATTTCCTGCACCCGTCTAACATGTTTCTATTCTTTTGTCCACAACCATACCCCCATTTTTTCCAAGTTTTGAACTATGTGCATTTCTTGTGTGTTTTTCAGGTATCCTCTATGCAGTTGGAGGTTATGACGGTGCTACCAGACAATGTCTGAGTACAGTAGAAGCGTACAACCCTAAAAGCAACACGTGGAGCTACATCGCCGAGATGGGCACGAGACGCAGTGGAGCTGGTGAGTGTTGCTAATGTACTGCTTCATGAATAAAATGATGAGAAATGGTGACCAGATCCTGTAAAACGCTTTTCTCTGTCATGTTGTCTTCCTCAGGTGTAGGTGTGTTAAAAGGTTTACTATATGCTGTGGGGGGTCATGATGGTCCATTGGTGAGGAAGAGTTGTGAAGTTTATGATCCGGCCACTAACAGCTGGCGACAAGTAGCTGACATGAACATGTGTCGACGTAACGCAGGTAATGCAGACCAGCATCTCTCCCGCGTCCATCCTCAGGTGTGAGATGTTACGCTGTTAGACGTCCATTAATCCTCTTCCTTCGTGTGTGTCTTCAGGTGTGTGTGCTGTAAACAACGTACTGTATGTGGTGGGAGGAGATGACGGCAGCTGCAATTTGGCTTCTGTGGAGTTTTACAATCCAAATTCAGACAAGTGGACCCTACTGCCGACCTGTATGAGCACAGGACGCAGTTATGCAGGTAGGCAGCATGTGAACATACATGCTAAAAACTTTTTTGCATCCAAAGAAAAAGTGCCATGAAACGTGCATATTCTCGTCTATGGTCAGCATTTATAATCTTATTGACTGATGAAAAGATGTTTTGTTACATAAAATGTCACATGGTAGTATACCAATAAATGATCATGGGAGCACTATTTAGTGTGTATGTTTCTGTGTTTTACATGTATTTAATGTGTGTTTTTGTAACTTTTTGAATAGAGTAATAATAATAATTTTTATTTAACCACAGGCGTGACTGTGATCGACAAGCCCTTATGACTGCTCGACACCTGCCATTGATTCGGAGCAGAATGTATTCTCCTGCTGAATACCGATCTTGGATCTGTCTATGATGCCAATGCTTCGATGTTGCGCAGCATTAGCACAGGCACTGACGAAGATAAGATGAAGAAAATGACAAGATTGTTGTTGTTGAGAATGATGATGAAGATTTTTTGCACTTACCTGAACGGGGGAGCTGTAACAAAACGGAGGGAGATGGAGGGGGTCGAACCTGTGTTTTAATCCCCTCCAGGCAGGACTGCCGCAGCGACTGGACAAACCAGTTTGAGCAGTGTCATTGAAACGCTACTGATATGAAGCTACTATAACTGCAACGTTACTTTAACATTAGTAAAGTGAACATTAACCAGTTTTGAGAGAGACCACTGATCTAATCGATGGGAGTGGGAGGCAGAGAAGGACCATTTGGGACTGAAATCTTTGTTTCTCCTTCGTTTTTATCCTGAAAAGTGTGTGTGTGCGCGAGGTTCTGAGTGTGTGACTGAATGTGTGTGTTCGGTGTGTGTGCGCTTGCATTTAAAGGTGCTCCTTTGCTTGCACATGTGAGCATGTGTGTTTGTGTGCATCTGAGTCTCTGTGTGGTGATGCCTGGTCCGACGCATGAACGCACTCTGTCTGACCTCTGACCTTTTACAGTGTTGCAGTGTGGCTGTTCAAGAGTGCCTGAATGTCAAATTACAACCCCCCCCCCGCCCTGCTCCCCTCTTCTTCTTCTTTGTTACGTCTCGAGTACTGTTACTGGACAGAGCTCAGCTGGACTCTGCACCTCTGTACACATTTGAGAGCTGGCTGTAAAGATCGGTGGAGATGGGTTAGCCAGCTTGAATTCAGAAAAGCCGGGGGGAGAAGAAGCTGCAGAAAATGTACATTTCTTTTAAAAAAAATCTGACTTTTACTGGAATACAACTCTTCTGGTAAAGGAGAAGCCTCATTCATGTTGCCAAAAACAGTGACAGACAGAGGGAGAAGCTGTTTGCGCTGAAAAACAGTTGGATGTATCAGTGCTTTACTGTCACCTGGCAGCCATTTTTTTTGCTGTGGTTGTAACCACTAATGACAACAGCAGCCTGAACTCACTGCATGGTCCCCAACTCTAACCTCCTCTTCTTCTTCTACCCGCCTCCCCCTTTGGTGTAGCAACCCTATTAACTACTGCACACCCTGACGTACTATGAATGTGCCAATTTTAATATGTCTCTTTATTTCTGTCTCTCTTTACTACTTTACTAATCTGTTCTCTCTTTCTGGAAAGTGACCAAACCTACTCTTGATTTTCTTTCTTCTTCCCTCTCCTCCTATATTGAAAATTGCTATAATAGTAACTGGTATCGCTGTTTCTTGTCAGTGTATTGAGGAATGTCATGTAGGCTAATGACTTTGAAAATGTTTCATTACTTGTTTTATATTATCATTAATAAATATGCTTCTTGTATTTAAAGCTGTGAAATGATATAATCTGTTTTTAAAACTTTGCCAAATCAGTAAAACATTGAAATGGAAACATGCTGTCTGTGATATTTTAATAATCGAATGGGGGTTCATTTATTACAGTTTCATATCTGAATCAGAATCACTTTGAATGACCAGGTATGTTTACAGATACAAGGGATATGATTGTAGTTTCACTTTGCTCTCAACATACACAGATATAGACATAAATACAGCTGAAAACAAGGGTCTCGATAGGTAAACATAAACATAGGAGTTTAGTTTCATATAGAGTATGAACAGCATTTGTAGATTGTGGATCAGTCAAAATATTTACATGTTTAAAAATCAAAAATAGAATTTATGTCACCATTAGTGTCAAGCATTGAACATTGATACTTCTTTGACTAGAAATTGTCAAGTAGCAACAGTTTCACACTCTTTACTTTAGTCTTTCCTCCCATTTTGTATTTTATTTAAGTAAAGTCCACACAATTCTACCTGTATTTACATTTCAGAAATATCTGGCTTCTTCTGCACTGGTGGCACATGACTAAATACATTTACTCAAACGTTGTTCATAAGTATAACTTTTAGATACTTAAAATTTAGGATAAGATAGACTTAAATGATCCCACACAGGGGAAATTCACTTGTCACAGCAGCTTGTATACACGAGGCTGATAAGAAATTATTCATAAATAAGAAATATACAGAAACAAGTCAAGCTTAAAAGAGTCATGAAGTCACGCTGGTGTTAAAGAGTCTGACAGCTGTTGGAATGAAGGACCTGTGGTAGAGCTCCTTCATACATGGTGAAGCAGTTCCTTCAGCAGTCTGTTGCTGAAGGAGCTGTTTTAGGCCTCCACAGTCTTATGCAGGAAGTAAGAGGAGTTGTTCATGATGGATGATGGAGACCCCAATTCATCTAAGGAGTCTAGCAGGCAGTGCAGGACATAGCTGTCCCTCTTGACCTAATTTTGTTTGCTTCAGTTCATGTTAGTGAACACCTCTCCTTTGCCAAGACAACAGATCAACAGCATGATTCATTTTTGCACAGTTGGTCACAATAAAAGGTGAAGGTGAACTATAGCGTGTTTCCACTCCTGCCAATATGCAGTAACTTTGCACATCTATTGAAGAGAAGTGGGCCAAGATTCCACAACCTCATCGACTCTGTGTGAAGGAGATGTGCTACACTGCATGAAGCAAATGGTGGTCACACCAGATATTAACCTCGTCCTCCCACGTAATAGAATATGTAGGGCATTGTGCAGATAATACTTATGTACTTCTTACACATGAATCAAGTGCGGTACTGCTAATGTACATTTATTTTAAGGATTTTAACACTTTTTCCATCGCCAGGATTTAAAGGTATCAGAAAAAAAATTGATTTTGGTATATTTTGGCCACAGAAACTCAGGTATATTAGCACAAGTACTAAAAAATTATACTCTATAATCTCAATAATGTATGAAAAGACCTAGAATACAACACAGATATAAAATATACAGGACATTTTATTTCTATTGAACAAAAAACAGAATTTCAGTGGCTCCTAACTGAATATAAAATAATTTAATTAATAAATAATTGATTTTCTTATTAGCATTAATGAATCTCAACCCTGTACAACATTTCCACAGTTGTCCCTGAAGTTTCGATCTATTTTAAAGTAAATTTAAGATGGAAGACAACACGTACGACTCAGAAGATCTCCGACCACCCCATCTCCTCCCACAAACACCGTTCAACACTGTGAACGTTATGAAAGCCGAGCTCGCCTCTGATTGGCTGTTGCTGTAGAAACCTACAGTCTCACTATCATCACTCCATCCCTCGGACCAATCAGCGACGCCACTAGGCACACCAACGTCAGTCTCCTCTCCTCTCGGCCAATCAGATTGCTCGATATGACTGTACTTCACCCGGCCAGCCGCCTGACGTTCAGGTAGACGGGACGTACCGCGGAAAGGTGAGTTTAACGCCGTTTCTGGCTCCAAATGAGTTTTTTAGCTGAATTTTGCTGAAGTTAATCGGTTGTTTATGTATTCAAGCGAAGATTAGAGGCGAATGATTGGTTGTGAAATGTAAAGAAAGAACGTTTAGGTCTGTTTTGTCCTCTGAAACGTACAAGCTGTTAATTAATAATCATGAAATAGTGTCAGAGTCCATGTAAAGGTGATATGTTTCAGCCGTGAAAGTCTTTGGGACTGTAAGTAAAAGTGTTGCAGTTGTGAGTCTTAAAGTCAAATCGAGGCATAGAAGTTGTTGCACTACGTTTGTACATGGTGCAACCTTATGCATGTGGCATTAGATATAGTGTAGCACAGTTATTTTATTATTTAAAGCAATATAAAAACAAACAAACAAAACATTATCACATGTTTAAGGAATCAAAATATGTGCAGCATGATAGTTTTTTATAATAACCCATTAGAGAAGAATAAAATGCATTTATGGTCATTGCACAACTCCTAAAAATGTTAGATATGCCACACACTGTGCAAACACTCCACATACATTCACCCATTCATAGATTAATAATGATAGTAGTAGTGCAAAGATACAAAAGGAGGAGTCAGTCATAAATAATATTAAAAAAAGCATATTCAACGCTGCTATTGCACATTGCTCTTGTGTTAATATTATTGCATCTTATACAGATATATGTAGCAATGTTTAGTTTGTAGTCCATAAGTGCACATTGTAAATTGTGATGTGAGTTTATAGTTAAAGTTCATGTAATTGTAGTGGTATATATTTTTAAATTATGTTGTAGAGTGTTACATTTATTCAAGTATGATTTGATAGTATTCGTACTTTCCTTTATTATTTCCATGTTGATCTGCTTTTTATTTTTATTTCTACTCGTCTACCCTTCAGAGGGGAGTGTTGTACTTTGCACTGCACTATGTTTATCTGATAAAAATTCAGGTCTTACTCAGAACCTCATATGCATTTTTAAAATGCAATATAGATTAAATTATCCAACACTGCTTTGCCCACACTGTATACACTGTTCAATTCCAACTAGTAATGCTGTATAAACCCGTCTAACCGTAATTCTGAATGTGAAAATAGATATTTGTACATCATAGACGTTATAAAGCAGCCCAGCTACAATGTTTAATGTACTGTGCTGTTATCCATGTCAACTAGCTGCAACATTAAAATGTTGCTTACATGTTAATGTACTGATAATAATCCCATAATATAATATATAATGCTGTCAGAATAGGTTAGTAGGTACTTTTACTTATGATACTTTGAAGTATATTTTGCTTATAACACTTATTTACTTTTACTGAAGTTACATTTTGTGTTTTAATATGATGTTATAACTACCTTTACTTAAAAAAAGGATCAGAGAACCTCTTATTCAGTCTAAAAGTGATCATTGATGTGATTTTTAAAAACTGTATAAGGTCAGAGGGAAGTCGAGATGGGGTACAACAGAAAACGGTAATGACATGACTCAAAGCTGAACTTTTGGTGTTGTTTTCATCAGGACACATTTGAAATTGTGATTAAAAGACAAGCTTGCAGTGGACTAACGTGGTGGAAAATAGTAGCTGTCCACCTAGAGGTGTATTGACTTCACGTCAGGTCTGAGAGTTGTACATTTACACTATGTTCCTGTTTTCCAGTCTTCTCTCCACACCATCCATCATGGCGGTTAACGGCACAACAGACATCCTGAGCTCTGCTTACCTGGCGGTGGAGTACGTAGATGCAGTGCTGCCAGAAAATCCCCTCCAGCCCTCCCTGAAACACGCCTGGGGCTACATGCTGGACAACTACACCAAATTCCAGATTGCCACATGGGGGTCGCTCTTTGTCCACGAGTTCATCTACTTCCTATTCTGCCTCCCTGGTTTCCTCTTTCAGTTCATGCCCTTCATGCAGAAATACAAGATCCAGCAGGTTTGTGTTGTTATGATTTTATTTTTAAAAATCTAGGATGACATTCATCATTAATAAACCCTCTGTGCATTGGTGTGTTTGTGTAGGACAAACCAGAGACCTGGGAGAAACAGTGGAGATGTTTCAAGATGCTGCTGTTCAACCATTTCTTCATCCAGCTGCCTTTGATCTGTGGGACTTACTACTTCACCGAGTTCTTCAACATCCCTTACGACTGGGACTCCATGCCACGCTGGTCAGTGGAAGTACAATAAATCTGCAATATTACATGTTAAACAAAGAGAATTGTTTATTTATTTTATCTGAACATCATTGAGCCAACGCTCCCTGTCTTCTCCTCCAGGCCGTACGTCCTGGCTCAGTGCTTTGGCTGTGCTGTTGTTGAAGATACCTGGCACTACTTCCTGCACCGTCTGCTGCATCACCGCAGGATCTACAAATACATCCACAAAGTCCACCACGAGTTCACCGTGAGTAAAACTAGCACATGTAAAAAAAAAAAGTGACCACACATACAGATGGATGTACATGTCTTTATCTGTGTCTCTGCTGCCCATCAGGCTCCATTTGGCATGCAGGCAGAATACGCTCACCCTGCTGAGACGATCATCCTGGGTGCTGGTTTCTTCATTGGCATCATGATCTTCTGTAACCACGTCTTCTTCCTGTGGGCCTGGGTGTCCTTCCGCCTGCTGGAGACTATTGATGTCCACAGGTAGGACGCAATAACAGCTTCCACATGTCCTTTCCTTCCCTCTCTCTGCTATGATAGATTGTTTATCGCCTATGACTCAAAAGAGAGCAGGATATAAACCTTTCATAGTGACATCACTGATTATATTTAAACAGTGAGACGATGGTTACATGAGAAACTGCACGTTGCTCATCATGTCAGTAACTTGTGAGGTCGACCACTAGAGGGCCACAGAGCACCAGAAGTTATCATGAGGTGACTTTAGTCCTTTCTCTTCAGATACTGTAGGCTTATTATTATTATAATACATTTATATTTTGCTATTTTTAAATTATGCCCAGTTATACTGAACAAAACAGATCTAACAATATCACACATTTTAGACTGATCATTTATCTTTGTTTTTCTTAAATCAGTCTATATTTTATGCCTCTGCTTTTGTTACTTAGTTACAGTTACTGAAGCCTTGCTCACAACATGGCATTAATTTTGACAATGAAATTAAATTAAATACCTCATACATTATGTAGTAGATGATCTATCTGAAGATAAAGACATCAACAGACAGTGCCGCAAGCTGTATGCAGAAGATAATATGCTTGACCAACTGACCACCATTGACAAATCCTGAGCTGAGCACACTGTGGAGCCACTGGTGCTCGAGTTTGTACGTGGATACAGTTAGTTGATTTCTGTGTTTTCTGTCTTCTTTTGCATATGTGCTGCTATATATTTACTATTTCACATTTGTTTGTATATTGTCTTTTTTATCTAGTGTACTATTGACCCTTTTATCTTTGAGTATCCCAAATAAAGTTATAAATAGATATTATAAATTATAAAATGTATATTTTATTTTTTATTTCATTCGGATCCATGCAGTTCCTTGTTTTTTAGGACTTGAATTTAAACTTTCACTAAAAACAGTATTTATTTAATTAATTTGTTGATTCTAAATTAGATAATCTTTTTTAGTATATTCTATCATAAATAAAATAATCCTTTAATTACAGATACAATAGAACATGTATAATTCCCAAAAGTTACACTCTGTAGAACGATACATGAAACAACAGAGAGGTGAAATAAATAGATTTAGAAAAAAATATTGATATAAAGAAATACTTTCAGCATTATTTTCCAGCCTTTGCATTCATTTACACAATTTCTGTTATAATTATTCAACTTTTCTTTCCATTTTTTTCTAAAATAAAAGTTATTTTGAGAAAAGTCAGACTTTCTTTCATCCTCACATCAACATCTATAATTTCTTTGGATGAATACCTGACAGACTTGAATTAATTTTCTTCTCTCCCTCCCTCTCAGTGGTTACGACATCCCTCTGAACCCGCTCCACCTGATCCCGTTCTACGCCGGCACCCGTTTCCACGACTTCCACCACATGAACTTCGTCGGGAACTACGCCTCCACCTTCACCTGGTGGGACAAGCTGCTGAAGACGGACAACCAGTACAACAAGTACATGCAGAAAGAGGGAAGCAAGAAGGAGGAGTAAACCACTCATACCTCTGTTCATACGCAGACCTGGTCTGTCAGGAGGACGGAAGAAGAGGCAGTGAGTTGTAGAGACACGGCGAGAACACAAACAATGCTGCTTTTCCTCTTGGTACACTCAATGAAACACACATGGGTGTGCTTTAAATAAATCCAGGGACTACTATGGTTTGTTTCTAAATTGGACTGCATGTTGACTTCAGTCCGTCTTCTGTGCCTTTCTGCAAAAGAAGTATTGTTGTGTGCTTCTATCACCAGCTGCTGGTTGAATAAATACCATCAACATCCTCATTTTTGATTCGTCACTTTGGTCATTGAATGAAAAAAAGTTGTACCATACGACTCTCTTGTGAAATGCTTCTGTATACCTCTGAATGTCTGAGCACTTTAAGCGCTTCCTCTTAAACTTTTAACTAAGTCACTGAGTGACACTGTGTTATAGCTACAGTTCAACTGTAACTGAAACCACAAACCCATGTCAATGTTTGATGGAAAGGGATTGGCTTATATGGCACTTCCAGGTTCTTCAAACCTATTTTAAGACTATTAAGATATAATAAGAATAAATACATTTTAATTTTACACAAAGAAACTTTGAAAATGTTCTTTTTCTGTTGTCATATAATAAAAATGAATGAACACATTTGAACAGGGTCGTGTTGAGCATTTTTTTGAAAGAATTTTGTTACAAAAAGACACTTAATTTTCCTCAGATCATGACCAACGCTGATCAGTTCAGGCTCGAATTTCTGTCACATCACAGGTCTGAATCTTCTGAGTGTTTTTTAATTATTTCTCTGTAGACACTGCTAAGTGTGGGTTGATGAAGGTTTTCTCCATCTCCTCTCTGCTGCACTGTGGACACACCCCTACTGCCCCATCCAGCACATTACAACTGCATCAAGTCAGCCAGCAGCAGCAGAAACCAAACAGGAAGTGAGGCAGTTTTACATTGAAGGACTGAAACACAAAGAAATGGATGGATAACATGATCAAATTAATAACTTCATTATGTTGTTTATTTTCTTGTGCAGTGTGATTTGGTCTCTATGAGCAAACTTGATTTTGATTTTTTGATTTTTTATTGATCTCTGCTGATTAATCTGTATATTGCTTGTTTTGTCAAAAATAATAATAGTAATAATAATTTAGTTTAAAGTTATATTAGATAATTAGTAAACTTAGATTCAGGCTCTAATCCTCTAATCACTTGTCAAGCTATTCATACTTGGCCTACCCTTCCCTTCATCCATTCACTTCATCCCTACCCACATCCTCTCTTTCCTCCTTCCTTCATCTCTTCTTACTCAATCTGGTGCATACCTCTCCCACATCTTATTATAGGTATCATCTGGGGGTCTGTAAATCTTATCTCAGATAATGTTTTTGTAAGTATGGGTTAAGGTTGAGTGAAAAGCTACAAAATGAATTCTGGTGTTCCCCAAGGTTCAAGTTTAGGTCCTCGTCTTTTTTAACCTTTAACATGCTGCCACTTGGAAACATCATCAGGAGACACGGCATAAACTCTCATAGCTATGCTGATGACACACAGCTTAACATTGCAGCATCTCCTGATGACTCAGGGCCAAATAGATGCCCTTTTTAAATGCATTTTAGACATCAAGTTATGGATGGCAGAGAATTCTCTGCAGCTCAACCAGAAAAAAAAACAAAAGTTTGGTTATTGGTACTGAAGCTCAGAGAGAGAAACTAAATATGAAACTACAAAAACTGACATTAAACTCCTGTCTACAAGTATAAAACCTGGGAGTTATCTTAATTGAGATCTCAGTTTTGAACCTCATATTAGAAACATAACTAAGAATACTTTTTATCATCCTAACACTGCCGGAGTGCAACCGCTTCTCTCTCAAACATAGAGACACTAATACATGCCTTTATTACATGAATAAAGGCTATTGTAATGCTGTACTTGCTGGTCTCCCTTCAATATATGGATTTTTATCCTATCTAAATATGAAACAACCACCTTCTCCTGTTGATCTCTGGAAGAAAACTCCTTATTTTGAAAACTAGGACCGGATGTATTGGGCTAATACTGTATCTTTACACTGGAGGCAGTCTGCGCTCAGGTACAGCAGCGCATCTCACTCATAGAGTGCTAGTGAGGGAGAGAGAGAGAGAGAGGGCTGCACAGAAAGAGATATTTATAGCCTAAAGCGAGGCTGCAGCACAGAGATAAGGCTTGGGACCAAGCCGCAGGCAGGCAGACAGACACGGCTTAGGGAAAAAGAGGACACGTCAAAATGAAACACTTCCTTTCGGTAGTTTTATTCGGGGCCGCAGTGGTCGCCCTGGTCAGCGCAGCCGGTACCAAGGGTGAGATCTCCTTCGAGTATCACCGTTATGAGGAGCTACGGAAGGCGCTGGTGTCGGTGTGGCTGCAGTGCCCGACCATCACCCGCATCTACACCATCGGGGAGAGCTTCGAGGGCCGTGAGCTGCTGGTGCTGGAGATGTCCGACAACCCCGGGACGCATGAGCCTGGTCAGTTTTACGCATACGTTAAAAAAAAAAAAAAGCCTTGCTTCATAATGCGGTGATTGCGCACCCTTTGTCCCCGCTTTCCTTCATCACCACACGCTGTGATAACACAAACACATCACGCACTATTGCGCATACAAGTAGCACCCCGCTGATGCTCTAATTTATGTGTGCGTGTGCGGGTTATACAGACACGACCTGTGCGGGTGATGTTGCTCAAATAAGCCGTAGAGAACCGTAGAGGTGGAGCGCAGGTGTGTCGTGCTGTGCGTGAAGGAGGTGAGCGCAGCGGCCTGCCGCATCACTTCAGAGGAATCTCGATGATAGATTTGTGGGATCAGCCACGCAAAGCCGCCATTTTGCTGGTTGATAAGGATCTCTTCGTTGCTTATCTTGAGTCGTGATTCTGGCAAACACACATCCCACAGGCCGTGGATCATGCCTTGGCTCGTTGGGCTGCGTTTTTTTATATATAACAATCCTTTCAAAATCAAAAGCAGATGTATCAGCAGTGTTGGCTGCAGCATATCAAAGAAAAGAGTTCATAGCATTCAGGGGAAAAAACCTTTGACTGAATATTTAATGAACCTCTTAGTCCTGATGTTGCTTTGTTGACCTGGGTTATGTCATGACTTCCCAGCATCCCCTTCCCTCTCCTCCATACTGTCAGGAGAAACCATAGATGAAGCGATGTGACACCTCTTGGTCTGAGGGACAGTTTACACACCATCCACAGGGGCTGCAATGCACCTTCTCCTTTTTTTTTAAAAGTCACCCCTGAACAGAGAGATAAAAGCACATAATGTGTGGTTCTCTGCATCACTTAAAGGTCCATCCATTAAAGTGCAACATCACCTTGAAATGCAACATATCTCAAAGAAGGAAGGAAGCTGGGCTTTAAAAGCTTTTTGGAAATGTAGGATAGGCCTGAATTATTTTAAGCCGTTTGTGTGATGGAGGTGATGAACACAGAGAGCCAAAATCTGTCATCTTCTTTACTTCCTCCCTGTTGTGTTTTATTACAGACTTAAATCAAACTATATATGATTCAAAATTCTAGCTTTTTATATGAATTATCTATTTCTTTGGGCGGCACGGTGAGCACTGTCGCCTCCCAGCAAGAAGGTTCCTGGTTCCAACCTTGACTGTTTCTTTCTGTGTGGAGTTTGCACGTTCTCCCCGTGTCTGGGTGGGTTCTCTCTGAGTACTCCGGCTTCCTCCCACAGTCCAGAGACATGCACCTAATAGGTTAATTGACTCTAAATTGCCTCTAGGTATGAATGGTTGTTTGTCTCTATGTGTGTCCTGTGATGAACTGGCGACGTGTCCAAGGTGTATCCTCCTGTGACCCTGATGGATGGATCTATTTCTTAATGTCATAAAATTAAATGCACGTCTCCATCTTCATAAAGGTTGTTGGACTGACAACAGGGATGTAAATAAGTCCAGGATTTTATTATTCAATTCCTGACTAAGTCAGACATGTGATATAGATTATTTTATTTTAATCCCCTCAATACAAAACAAACTTAAAAATGAGTGCGCCTGCCAGTAAGACTGAGTACTCTAAGTATTTGAAAAGGTTTGTACTCTGAGAGGACACTGTGCATCTATAGAACAATAATGGATTAGCCTTTATTAAACCTTCTGGTAACAGGTCAGTGATTCCTGTCCAACTCTCTAAACAGTACCATACAGCAGGAAGTGATTAATTTCATCCAAGTAATCCTGAAACAGCCCTCAAAAGAAGAAAAAAACACTGCCTGTAATTACTGTATATATAGTTTACGGTCCAGTTTGTGGTGTTTCAACTATACGTCTCGTCTGGCAGTTTTATTGTAAAGGTGTATTTTCTTCTCTGGGTATATTTGTGTGGTCTGAATGGTGCACCGCAGGTTTTGTGTGCGTTTTGCAGCACGCATGGTCACAGAGTCTAATGACCGCATGTACGTACTAAATAAGCCTGTAATAGTCCGGTGGGCGTGCGCAGGCATGAGTCACGGTAGCGTTGTGGAGCCCTTATTACTACCAGATGAGTTTCCAAGCCGCTGCTTCACCAACAGGGGCAGCACCCCCACCTCCCTCTCCTCCTCCTTCCCCTCTCCCCTCCTATCCTTTTCCTCCACCTATGCTGAGCAAAACATCCATAGCAAGAAGGAGGGGGATGAAGCAGGGAGAAGAGTGGAGGAAGAAAAAGATCCAAAATGAGTCAAAAAGAATAAAATCTGCAAAGACAGGAAAACATTTCACAAGCTCACTAATATTTGATCTGACCCTGCAATGTGTTGAAACTCTAAGGTGGAGCCGAAATAGCAGTTGCCGGGGCAACAGATCGGCTTAGTGCACTGAGCTGACTGGCAGTTCGTGGTTGGTTGGCTGGCTGGCTTGCTGGCTCTGAAGGATGACGGTCCTGAGCTCATGCATCTGTTAGTGAGGAGCCATCTGTCATACACTGCGGCACAGGGCCTGTCTATAGCTGAGAATGTAAACACACTGGTTACATATTAATATATACAGTGCATGCAATGTAGGAACACATGCAAAGGTGGAAAGTACAGCAATAAAGTAGATTTACTGAAGTAAGTGGATGCAATCAATTTTATATTAGCAATGTATGGATGAATTAGAATTGGAAATTAGTTTACCTGAGCTGTTTGGCATCTTCAAACGTATTGATTTTGTTTTATGGCCTGTAAATAGCCTACAGTTTTCAGCAAAATATCTCTAGCTATGAGTAAAAGCAGACAGAGTTAGCAACTAGTTAGTGAAGAAGGTTGTACATCTAAGGAATCACGTATTTCACTGAGAAGACACTAAAAGAAGAGAAAATGAATGCTAATGTTGCTTCATGTCTGCTAGATGTGTAAATGGGCAACTGTTTGTTCACCGTGTAAACGTGCAAGACTGGAAATGGGTGGAAACAGCCAGCCTAGCTCTGTCCAGCGTGAACAAAATATGTCTACAAGCACTTCTAAATCTCACAATAAACAAAAGTTAAATGCAAAACTAAGATTTTCCATTTTACAGGGATTATGTGGTGGTGTGTTATTTCTTGACCAAGACAGATGCTGCAGGTCAATGTTTTTGCACATTTTGCAGGTACTTTAGTTACTCTTGTTAAGAACAGACGGGTGAGGCAAGGACAATAGACCATTAAGTGTATTTTGATTATGTACATTAACATTACGTAGGATTTTGAAAACAGGACTTTTAATTTTAATGGAGTAGTTTCATAGCGTGGTATTGCTTTTACTTAAGTAAATGATCTGAATGTTATTTTTTGACTTCTTGCAGCTGGGTCATATTTGAATGTTCAAAAGCTGAAACGCAGGGTCTCTTCAGTGAAATGGGCTCTGGTTAAACTCTTTTGACTCTCATGTCTGGAACTATTTATAAGGTTGCTAGTATGAGGAGAAACCCTATCTTGTAATGGGTTTGCCTTTGTCTGAAGGTGAAAAAAAATCATGTCAGTATGAGGCACTACTTCATCCAATATGCTGTAGACCATCTCATGTGGTGAAGCCTGTTTTATCGTCGAGGAAGTATATAATCCCCAGTGAGCACGCACACAGATGCCCTGTTAAAGTATATAGCAGCCAGGCACGCTGCTGGATATGGTCATATCAAATAACACATGAGATATTGAATATAAAATGAAACATAGGTAGACATGAATTCAATACTACACATTGCAATGGAGGAGAATAAGACGAGGATGAAGTGTAAACTTTTACTAAGTGCATTGTTTGGACATTTTAGCTGCGAGGAGTCTCCTCAAGCAGAGATAGCAAAAACAGCTGAGAGGAAAGAGGAGTCAAAAAAAGGAGATACAAAAGAAAGGAATGATGATTGAGAAAACGGCAAATGTAACACGAGTGCAAGGGTGACGAGGGAGAAGAAGAAGAAGAGAGGTGGGCCAAAGAATGTAGAGGGAATAAGGGAGAGGCAGGAAGGAGGATGAGAGGAAGGCCAAGGAATCAGCCAGAGGTCATTTATTATACATCAGACACTCGCATATATTCTCCTCCTCCTCCTCCTCCGCTCTGCCTTCACTCTGCTCTGACTACTACTTCTGTGTCATGCTGTGTATCAGCCAAATAAACAGACAGCCAAAGTCCCCCCTCCTTTTAACTGTTCTACATACGTCTGTAGGTTTTTGTCTGCAGGGCTGAAAAAGATTATTTTAGTTTTCCGTACATTTTTCCAGGAGCTAAACATGTAGCTGTTAGCTCACTGAATACGATTTAAAAACAAAGCTAAGAAAGGCTAAGAATCATGGGATATGTTGTTAAGTACTAACATTGTTCTTTTATTGTGGTTAAAAGCTGAAAAAATTAGTTGATTCATAGAAAATTAATCAGCAACTGTTTTGATAAGCTGCTTATCTTTGGGTTTGGCCTGTATGTTGGACAAAACAAGACATTTAAAGACTTAACCATGGTAATTTATGGTTATAACTTGGGGAACAAAAGTTTAAGAAGTGGTGGACCAATTTGGCGAGACCTAAAAACTGTAACAATAAAAAATCCATTAAGTGAATAAACACAGAGGATTAGAAGTATGAGAGATGATAATCAAGCTAGACAAAAACAAAGAACCCAAATGCACAACCCAGGAGGCAAAAGAGTCTTTACTAGTGAAATATTTAAGTATGCAAAATCCAGTCAGGCAAGGGGCTAGCTTACTATGGAGTAAAGAGGGGAATGACAAACAAGTGATGAGGGTGAGCAGGTTAATCAAGACTGGCTGGGTCTGTTTCAGATAGACCTATAGACCTATAGACCTTTTTCACAGCAGCCATTTTGACATGAAATAGTAGGGTCACAGCAGGTGTTTCCAGTAGGCCAACATTCACCACTGCAGCACGCAGAGCCTGTTTGACCTGAATGGAACGGGACCTTAATTAGTATCATTTGGTAACACGTGTGTATACACCTGTTATTTCATGTCAAAATGGCTGCTGTGGAGGTCTATTACAAGGCAGAATGAAAGATACCTAAATCCTGACATAGGCAGTGAATGGTGAGGCATCTTAAATAAAAGCCGGGCTAAAAAGATAAGTTTGATGTCTTGTCTTTAGGAAATATAAAAACAACATTTAAAGGTTAGGTTAAAGGTTATAAAGATATTTAAGGTTCATCATAAAATCTAAAAAAAAAAAAGAAGCGCAAGGAGAAGATTTTGGTCTCTCCGTGCACATATCAGCTATTATATAATCCAGCATTTTCACACATTTCTATCTCTTATCTGACCTGTGTATGTGCTCTATCTCTTCTGTGACTGTCTCTATGATATCTGATGACACAGTGACAAGCTGGCAGTCACCCAGACCGAGCACAGACGGACACAAAGTGTGTTTACCCAATCTCCCAGAGTTGATTTGTCTCCCTAAGCACCTGCCCGTGCCAGGGTTGCCACGACGACTGAGAGCACTCTAATGTGGTGCTTCCCTAATGACGTTGCAGCGGCAGTCATTATTACATGGTCACCTAGGCGACCGCATTGATCACCTGCCAGACACTTTTGATAACTCCTGACAAAGCATTGGATGATGCAGTGGGTTTTTGTTAGCCTCAGATGTGTTTTATCGACCCGTGTGGAGAGGAGAGGGAGGAGGAACTGTTCACATCCAGGACACATTCAGATAATCTCCACCCCCTTGGGGACATTTAAGATTAGTTTTTTACACGTGTTAAAATGTATAAAAACAAGGAAAAGGACAGGATGTCCACACAGAATGTAGCAAAGATGCAAACCTTCAACTTCTTTTTGAAGCAAACATAAATGTGAACAAAAAGCAGCCTGTTTTGATAGTTGATTGAAAAACCAATGCGTAGATTTAGTGACATCTAACGGTGTAGTTGTGGATTGCAACCCCCTCGATTCCCTTTCCTAGCATGAAGGAGAAACTATGTTGGCCACAAACTGTGTGAAAAATGCAAAAGGCCCTATGAAAAGCCAATGTTTAGTTTGGCCGCTCAGGGCTACCGTAGAAACTTGACGGTTCAACATGGCGGACCCTGCAGAAGAGAATCTGACCCTCGGCATCTGTAGATACAAAAGGATCATTGTAAGGTAACAAAAACATAATAATTCTCATTTACTGGTGATTATACATTAATGAAAACATGGTTATGAATATTACATTTCATTTCTGCCATGTTCTTTAAATAGAGCCCCCTAAATCTTACACACTGGAGCACTTTATTATTCTCTGATTTCGGCTTCTGTTATGTGAAGCTTTTCCAATTCATTGTTAGTTGCAGCCAGGAAATGACAGCTCCACCTACAATTTCACTTTCAAGAGAACCTTGAATGTTGAAACATTGCATCATTCAAATTTTGTGAGCTTGCAATAATAAGTGTGCAGACTAATCCTCCTTTTCCTTTGTGTGCTACTATTGTCCTGTACCTGTTCCCAATTTGGGTTGGATGCGCAGTTTGTGCACAATATCCACCTTCTTTTCTAAAAGTATGAACACTAAAACTTTCGTGCATTTACCACACATGAAATATATTTTTTTTACATACAATGAATTAATCTGTGAACTTTGTTTCTATTTCAAAAACACAAATGGGAAAATGTTATCACATGTGTTTTTACATTTGAAGAGTGTACTATCCAAAAACCACATGTGCCCATATGTGAATTGGTGTTTCACATGTGAGTAATTCACATGTGCGACGTGTGTGGTTATGAGCTCAGAGGTACAAACAGTTTGACAGAGAAGAGTAGTAAATAAAGGAGAAGACACAGTTGACACTTGAGTGGAAAGGACATTTTGATTTGTTCCACTCATGCAGTGATGCGTCACGCTCGCCTTTGTGTAAAAATGCATCCTGTAAAAGGAGTAAACAGAGCTGTTACATAAATATGATCATTAACCCTGCCCTGTGTCTGCACCTTACCCAAACTCACCCAAATGCATCTTAAATTCATCAATACCTACATGTGTAGGAGAAAGGAACAGTCTCCAGGTACTGAGCATCTGTGTAATAGCTTGAATCATAGTAACTCATTTAGACAGAGTTCAACTTCAAAGTGTGTGTGTGTGTATGAACATGTGAGTGCATGTGTTTGACAGCACTCTCAGGCCTCTGAAGGCTGTAAAAACCATTCAACCAACATCAGGACAGAAAGAGTTAATTGTAGTCTTGAAATCATTAGTAACAGATTTGAGAGTTTAAAAATAACCTGACTACCAGATGTGTGTGCCGGGCGGTTTGTGTGTGAGTGTGTGTGTGTGTCTCACTCATGTAGCCACTGGGAATACTTCACAGATGCATCAAACACTCAGAGAAATCCACTAAATTGATTAAAAAGAAGCAAATATTGGTGTACATGTTCACTTACATGTTAAAATCTTTGATTTTATACATTATATTTGACAAAATATAAAGTGCAAATAGTTGAAAAAAAGAATCAGAGTGGGGTAAAACACAACAACAAAACAATAAAACACACACTAAAACACCCCGTATAAAAACAGGACCCCTGCTGTGTGATTTGGCTTCAAACACACACAGACACACACACCGCTCACCATCTGCTGATGTTGGGCTATATTTCATAACCCGTAATCTGAATAAAGTACTTTTTGTCCCTCTGTGTCAAGAAGAGAAGCAGAAAACCATTAATCTTTTTTTTTTTTTTTAGTAAATCAAAACACTGTGTACAGAAGATTGTAGCTCATACTTGGTCATCCTATTTGTTATTTTGTTAGTCAGGTCTTTATATAGCTCTCTGTCAGCACTTGTCTTTTTTGCTCTCTTGCTGTTTGTATATTGTATACACGAAGGGAAGGAGCGGCTAATTAGTGTATTAAACAGATGGTTTGAGCCCTGCTCATTAAAACACAACTTTACTGAGCGTACTGATGGCACTCAAATAACACTCAAATATAAAACCAACATCTCCTATGACAAAGAAAAGCAAATCACACAGAGGTAAAGAAGTCTAGCCATCTTTTAATGCACATACACATGGCAAATAAATCAATTAATCAGTAGACCACAACAGTTTTGATAATCAGTGAACTGTTTAAGTCATTTATCAAGAAAAAAAAGACAAACATTGTGTGGTTCCAGCTTCCCAAATGTCCCTGGTTTATATCTCAGCTGCCCTCATTATGCATGTAGGTGCACACACTTCCAATAAAAGTTGGGGATTAGACTCAGCCTTTGAGCTTTTTACTGGAAGCAAATTCACAAAAGCAGAGACTAGCTGTCAAATTTGTTGCATTTCCCCTAATACCAGGAGAAAACAGAATTTCACCAGTTGAAGATCAGATTCAGAATCAGCTTTATTGGCTTTGTTTAGTTATGTGTACACAAGGAATTTGACTCCAGCTTTAAGTCAATGTAAAGAACAGTTTACAAGAAAATGGAAATACACATACAGCTAATAACAAAGACAACAAAGCTGAACAAAGCTGGGTAAAAATAAACATACAACTATTATGTACATACAAATCCTCAAAGTAGCTACAACTGAAGATTATACCTACAGACGTTACTCAATACGAGAGCTTGTGAGGTTTAGATAAAAGATAACTGTCAATATTTGTCCAGTCACAGACAACATGGCGGATGTAATAATGTCATGCTATGGAACTCTGACAGAAATGGTTGCTAGTAGCAACAAAAACGTCAACTGAAACTAACTGCTGGTGACAGAACACAGTCATTGTAAACTGGTGTTGTAGTCAAGACCAGAAAAGAGTTTTTACTCTCTTCAGCAGTGCTTCAACTTCGGTTCGACATAAAGTAAAGGTGAAACTTGCGTTCTATCTAAAGTATTTTCTGTTAATTATGAAACTGTGGTGGGAAAAGTTAGACATTATTAGGTGAATAATGGGAAACGCTGGTGATATCCATGCATTTGTGGTCTTCAACCGGTCTTGACATAAAATCCTGAGTTCTCTTTGTCCGAGACCGAGGCCTTCAAAAAGTGGTCTTGAGACCAAGACCAATCTTGTGTACTACAACACAGTTGTAAACCAAGCGGCAACTTCCATGTCTGTGAAGTGAAGCCCATGCGCAAGTGCCAAAAACTGCAGTTCATCGAATGACCACTCGAGGCTGGCTGCATAACAAGTCAATATCCATAAGACCCCACATTAAAATGTGAATTGTAAATGCCATTTTTCAGTGCTGAAATGTTACAATATTATATCAAACTTTCAAATGTGAAAACATGAATTTCCTATGTGCTCTTTGTAAGGTCATAAACAGCATGAAGGGTGACTCACTGATTCCTGTAATAGCTATAGTACAAACAGCATGTGGTTTATGAGTTGCAAATATCTGGAGTCAGACTCCCCTGTGATGTAGTCTAATCTGATCCCAGACCTGTCACTCCAGCAGGCTGCTCTCCGCCAAGATTTAGGCAATCTGTGACAGTGTCACTCAATAGTCTTGGTCATTATTGCCCAAATGGAGTTCTGGACTGCGATGTTCAATTCTATTTAACCTTTCAGCTGATGAGTCAGTGTGTTTGTTACCGCCTGACCAGTGTGAATGGTCCAGAAGAGATAAGGGAAATGTTTGTTTCCATGACGACTCACTAAAATGGTTTCATCTTACAAAGCCTGTGACGTTATTGTGATATTTCTCTTGTGATTACGTGGCCAGCTGTGTTTAGTGATCAGCCTTTTGCTCTGAGCCATAAACACTCTGTACAGATGAAGGTTGAATGCGTAATGCGGAATTACAGCTCTGTCTGTGACGCAGTAATTTAGCAAGTGTCTTGTTGTCCTCTGCAGGTGAGCCTGAGTTTAAGTACATCGCCAACATGCACGGCAATGAGGCCGTGGGCAGAGAGCTCCTCATCTACCTGGCTCAGTACCTGTGCAACCAGTACCAGCAAGGCAATGAGACCATCATTGACCTCATCCACAACACCCGCATCCACCTCATGCCCTCCATGAACCCAGACGGCTTCGAGAAGGCCGCTTCTCAGGTGATTACACAGCACAACAAAAACACACATCCACAAACCTGATCCAAGGATTTACCACCAGACAGATTAAGCCTAGAAGACTACAAACATTGGCTTTAAACATTGGCTTCACAGCACACATACACAACAAAATCAGTAATTATTAAAGCTCCAGACACTGTGTCGGTTCTGTACACTACTATGAATGTCTAACCATCATTTCCTGTTTCCTGCTCAGCCCGGGGAGATCAAGGACTGGTTTGTTGGTCGCAGTAACGCACAGGGCGTAGACCTGAACCGTAACTTCCCCGATCTGGACCGTATCATCTACATCAACGAGCGGGAGGGTGGAGCCAACAACCACCTGCTGCAGAACATGAAGAAGGCTGTGGATGAAAACACCAAGGTACGACACACAGATTCAGACAGTATCGGTGATTAAAGGATAAGGCTGGTGTATTGTCAACAAATCCTAGGAAAACACCAGAACAACAATGCGTCTAAATAATTTCCGGTATCTTCTGTGGCCTCAAACCCATTTCATTCTTACTGAGCAATAAAGTATAATTTAACAACTAAAACGTCTGGTCTGTAGTTTGAGCAAACGTTACTCAAACTCAAGGAATAAATAGTGCATTTACTAGGGACGATTTTTAGGTGCAGTTAAAAAAACATTTGGTTCTCTGGTGAGTACTTACAGCAGCAGGATGATGTATGTGGGATTAACTCAAAGTGGTTAATTAATTAATATTTAATTACCCAAATATGAAATGACAATTTGAAAACAGTGTGACAGTGTAAAAGGGGTCGCTCGTAGTGTAGATGAAAGCAACTTATGAACATACCCTAACCAAGATGTTTTATATGTCTAAATCAAACCAAACCTTAACCACAGTGGTGTAAAATCAGGACATGGTGTTATTTGCTATTCAAATACCCAAATAAAGTGTTACTGAATCATCATCTGAATCTGTAGATTCCCTCAGCTTTACAAAGACTTATAGCCAGTTTAAGCTTATTGTTTGGCTGGCAACGTTACTGTTTTTGGCCACAGCATACAGATGTTTTCGGTGACAAAGCTCTAAAAACTCACTGCACACCTCCCCCCCGGGGATAAACCAAATCTTTACAAAGAGAGTGACTAGCTGGTGAATACAATAGAATAAAGAGCAGCTAAAGAGACAGCGGTTTTCCTCAGGAGTTGGTTGGAGAATTTGCCAGGTAAACACAAAACACAACTCAAAATGATTGATGATAATGTTGCTCCTTAACTGCAGGATGTCTATATATCAACTTAAAAGGTGACAGGACAATAAGAAAAATATAGAACATCACCAGACTTCCTTGAATGCTTTATAAGATGCCTGATATGTGTAGGTTAAAAGACGTAATGTTTCCTATACAGAAATGCCTCTTTGACTTGTTTACAGGTGCAGTATGTATTTTAAATATTAGTAATTTGCGAGTTTTTTTGCCTTTGCAGCTGGCTCCAGAAACCAAGGCAGTGATCCACTGGATCATGGATATCCCCTTCGTCCTCTCAGCTAACCTGCATGGAGGAGATGTGGTGGCCAACTACCCATATGATGAAACCCGCACTGGTACATAAACACATATGCAGACACACGCTCTCGAACACACTTCCTGTTTTGGTTGTGAAATTGTATATAAACTGTTCCCGTGCTCTATACAAAAATGTTTCCACTCATTTAATGAGCCGAATATTTGACCTGTAAACAATAAACATTTTATTCATTTTTCTTCAGAATGTTGTAACTCTAATTTAAATCACATGGAAAATGTTTCCTTCCCTAGCTTCCTGTGCTTTGTTACTCAAAGTAAACAAAATGTGTTTGTGCAAGCACACATTTAATGCGCCGCAGATCCAGGTGTTCAATTATTACTTTATCACAGCTGCTGTCTAAACATAGTGTACTCGCTTGTTCCCGTCCCTCTCTTTCTTCCTCTAAGGCTCCACCCATGAGTACAGTGCCAGTCCAGATGATGTGATGTTCAAGTCTCTGGCTAAGGCCTACTCCATTTACAACCCAGTCATGTCCGACCCTCAACGACCCCCCTGCCGTAAGAACGATGATGACTCCAGCTTTAAAGATGGCATCACTAACGGAGGAGCCTGGTACAGCGTGCCAGGAGGTAAAAGCAAAATCCCAATATGTGTTGTTTTAATGGGTTGCAGGTAAAGAGAGCTTGACCTGAGCTTTTAGGTTAAAACAGGGCTAGATTTGGTTGAAGCTGATACTAATGTTAATATTTGAGAAGTTTAAGACCCTGACAATGCAATCGCAACATCCTCTGCTTGAATCTGTGCGGAGACCCTTGTTGCATGTCACCCTTCATCTTTTTATCTTTTCCTTCATTTCCTGTTAACTCTGTCTCCAAAATATTTTTGATAAGGATGTCTTATGTTTGGTTATTAAAGGACTGTGACTAAGATGAGCATTGAAGGGGATATTTTACAAGTTTTCAGTGCTCTCTGGTGTACAAGTTAAGCAACAGCAACACTTTGAAAATTGCCCCAATTGTATCTTTGGCATTTCTGTGCCGCATACTCTTGTTACTTATCATCCAGCATTTAAAACAATCAGATGTATTTGTGTATACAAGCTAAAATCGAGTGTTGATGTAGGCCATGCTGATATATTACTCTGTTTAAAATGTTATTGAAACAACGGTATATGTAAAATCTTGCCCAACCCCAAAGAAACTCTGACAATCACCAAAATATCTCCATTTCCAGCCACTTGCCCTGATTAATATCAGCATCGCTCTCTTCCTCCCTGTTTTCTTTTTAACTCATCCATTACAGGAATGCAGGATTTCAACTACCTCAGCAGCAACTGCTTTGAGATCACTCTGGAGCTCAGTTGTGACAAGTTCCCCAATGAGGACACACTCAAGACCTACTGGGAGCAGAACCGCAACTCGCTGGTTAACTACATCGAGCAGGTAGGCCGCACCATCAGGACTATAATTATTATATTGCAGACTGTAACTGCTGCACATGCTGTATATACATATATATCTTAGCTTAATGCATTCAAATATATGTCTCCACTGTTATTTATATACCCATATACGCTAGTACATGCTCTGCACTTAACTGGTTTTCACACTTCTGGTTGCACTTCTGCATTTCGTTGTCTCAGGAATTGTTGCAATAACAAAAAAGTTAAATCTGATCTAATTACACATGCATGATGGTGTATAGCGAGGAGTCCAACATGACATTGGTTGTCAGTGGATGCGAGATTACTAGAACCAAACCTTGATTATGCCTCTCTCTCTCTCTCTCTCTGTTTTTGTAGGTCCACCGTGGCGTCAAGGGCTTCGTACGTGACCTGCAGGGCAACCATATTTCCAATGCCACCATCTCTGTGGATGGAATTGAGCATGACATAACCACAGGTATCATCATATCCAGTACAAAGTCACACAATCCTGATAACCATCACAACACATAGCCTGGGACATGAGGTGTGATGTGAGAAGTGTTATATTAAGGTGTTGCTATGTCATCTGCTGGGCAATATTGGTACTGCATCACTCTTTCAGCAGCTGCTCATTTTATTACAGTGATAGTAACAAGTACTAGAAATAATCTACATTGTGAGGATCTGTTCCTCTTTTTGTTGCTTCCTTGCATATATTAATGAGAAAATGTGCATTTTGTAGCCAAAGATGGAGACTACTGGCGCCTTCTGGCTCCAGGAAACTACAAAGTGGCAGCCTCTGCTCCAGGATACCTGACTGTCATCAAGAAGGTGGCTGTTCCCTACAGCCCTGCAACCAGGGTAAGACTCAGACAAATGAACCAACCAAAATCTGCCTCACATTCACTGTGTGGTCCATTCATATTTACAAAAGGGTAGCTGCAGATCTGACAGGACTGAACAATTGTTTTTTAGAGTCATCCTTTTTGGTTGTGACTCATGACTGTTTAGAACAAAGTGACGCCAACTTAAAAATGATTTATTTTATAACTGTATTTTGTCAACAAATCCTGCTTAAAGACCAAACCAACAATGAATACATCCCACTAACAAGTATTGCTTGTGAAGCCAAAGAGTTATGTAGCTTATTCCTAGACCTCATTGTTGTCCAAAAACTATTAAAACCAAATTAGTTTTTCCATCCTGCTGCCGGAAAATACTCACTAGAGCAACAAATGTGTTATTCCATGGCTGAAAATAGTCCCCCAGCAAAACCACAATTTACTCCTGATTGAGTCATGTTTACTGAAGACTACAGTGCCAAGTTGTTTTAAGAAATGACTTTTTAGTTTTTGGAAAAATAAAACTATAAAAACTCTAAAAATAATTGAATGGGCTCAGGGGTTGAGAGCCACACAATCTTTCTCAACTCAAGTAGAAGTAAAATAAAGACTCTGGTAAAAGTAGAAGTACTGATTCTGATTCCTCTTTACTCACGTAAAAGTGAAGTACAGGCTCTGAAATGTATTAAAAGTATAAAAGGAAAAAGACTCTCTCTCTCTCTTTCTACTTCATTTCTACCGACTGCTTCTGTTCAAAGTAAACTGAAACTCTGTATTTCTTTACTCTTTCTCTCAATCCTCCATCCTCATTTCCTATTTATATCTATGTCTCAGGTGGACTTTGAGCTGGAGTCTCTGATGGAGAGGAAGGAGGAGGAGCGGGAGGAGCTGATGGACTGGTGGAAGATGATGTCAGAGACACTGAACTTCTAAAGCGTTTGTCTGGCTGATGATGATCGGAGCGTCCGCACATCGATGTAATATATTCAACATTCTGTGTGCCCGTCCACTCTAAAAAAAAGAATATATTGTCTCTTATTTGTTTCGTTCTCTTTCGATCATTATTTTAATTGATTATATTGTTTATTAAAGTAATGATTTGCCTCATACTCCTGTAGGTTGTTTGAATATCCTGCATATATACTGACAGACATAGGAGGAATTTGCAGGTAGTTTGGTGGCAGCGAGATCGATGTTGATTTCTGTGGTATTGTGTTTTTTATTGTACACGTGATTGGTAACCATGGCACCCATCTATATAACCAATGAGTGACTGAGTAATTATGTATGTAAAAGAGCTGTTTACATCATTACCACATGGCTCTGTCCATAATAATTCGTCTTTTTTCCTGTTTTAAATGTCTCTGTTTCTCCAGGCTTTAGTACAAATACACAAATACTAACACACAATATAAATCACAAAAAACACAACTGTAACTTGCACACGCACACACACACTCTGCTTCTCTGTTTCTTTTCTGTAATATAAAAAAATACAACGCTATGGTTTTGAGATAATCAGGGACATTAAAAACACTGTAAAATCACTGTAAACATTATATTGTAAACAATCTATACAGGCGAGCTCATTTCCCTGTACGTTATTGATGTTGAGATTTCTTTTTTTTTTAACTGACTGCAGCACAGCTTTGATTTTAGCACAAGATGAATGGTTATAATATATACTGTATTTATGAACTAGGTATAGCAAGAAATATGTGGTTTTTGTAACTAAAAAAAATCAAAGAAAACAAGGCCATGACACCTATAAATTTGTCCACCTCTGTCTATCCAAAGCCATTCCTTTGTATGTGCACTACACAGGGAATACTATAGTCAATAAGGGACTGTGGTACATGTAGAAGTTGTTTTTCAAGGATAAATTAACACAAATCTCCTGAGTGGACTGTACGGATGAAGTTTACCTGATTTCAAATCACAGAAAGAATTTATTGAATGTATAGCTATAGAGAGTAAACAGTTACAAATGTAAAGAATGAAATGATCAATAAAATTCCCCTCTTTATGTTGTCAAACTAATGTCTTGTCGCCTTTGTTTTAGCTCATTCAGGTGTAGAGTCCTGCATGTGTCAACCAATGTATTGCACTTCTTAATGAGGCTGAACGGTGCACGAGTGAGGATTTTTTTTTTTTTTTTTTTTACAGAGGAACATTATGTTACACCTAAATAAACTTGAATTTGGGAAACATTTATTGCTTGTCAAGATATGTACATAACATAAATGACTTCACTTGGTGCCCCCTACAGTTAAAACGGCATGTGATACAATGAAATGTTTGGGTATGGGTAAAATAAAGTTTAATCAAATTTTAGGAATTATGTACACAAGAGATTAAAGGTACCTTGCTTGTGTTTATTAATCTCCCATCCATCAATTTTCCATAACTGCTTATCCTTATCATGGTTGCAGGGGGCTGGTGCTGATCCCAGCTGCCATTGGGCGAGACCCTGGACAAAACACGCTCACATTCACACCTATGGGCAATTTAGAGTCACCAATTAACTTATTAACCTGCATGTCTTTAGACTGTATGCAGACAGAGGGAGAACATGCAAACTCCACACAGAGAGATCCCTGCAGTGCTTCTAACCAGGAGTTTTCTTGTTGTGAGGTGACAAAAGAAGAAAGAAGAAGAAATAAAAATAGAAACTATACAATTGCAATTAAAATAATACAGGCAAGCAGTATACATACAGTACCCACAGTGTTACACTTAAACTGCAATATTGTCTCAAATGAAGTAACATACAGTAGTTTTGATTAGTAGCTGCAAAGTATATAAGAGTAAGATAATAACATGAAATCATCTACTAGAACTGCATATACCAGAATAATATAGAATGTACTTTAAGTATATGTATAAGCAGTGATACTATTAACATAAAATATGATTATAGTACATAATATGATCACACACAATCAGCTTCATTTTTGCTAAGAGACAAATGTTTGTTCTGGTTCTGGACGCTAGGGGGCAGAACAACTTCCAAACAAGCTGACAGGTGTATTGGTTTAATGAGTGACCCTGTTAACTGGCGACCTTCAGCCGAATGCGTCTGTAGTTGTCGTAGTTACGACAGTTGTTGAAAACAGGGAGATACGTAGCTGTCCTGTTGAATGTCTCTTTGTTTAATTTGATTTTATTAACGTCACAGTGTTCCTGGTTCGTCTTTGGTGTCTTGTTTGACAGCTATGTATTCTCTTTGTCGTTCAACGGCTGTCGTAACTACGGCAACCACAGCCTCATTCGGTTGAATTCGGTCGCCAGTTAACAGGGTCGCTCTTTAAACCGGGACACCGGTACCATAGCTAATGGTGTCTTCAAAACATGAAGTTGTTATGGCTAACGTTAACGTGGTGGCAAACAGTTGCCTACTTACACATCCATCAGATGAAGAGCAACTTTATCGGCCTCCCTGAAGTGTGTCCACCTGTTAATGTAAGTCCAATATTGCCTCTACTTTTAGCTAGAGGTAACTTTAGATGTTAACTTTGTTGATGTTTGGTGCATGGCAGATGATATTATATACTCTGCAACACATTTTAAGGAATTGTTTAACATGACTGAGTCAAGTCTGTTGAATTGCAACACACATTTACACCTTTTTACACAGAAAAAGTTGCATTAAGATGGCATTTTTAGATTTGTACACTCCTTTAGTGTCACTGTCAGTGAGAAATATTTCAACCAAATATTATTTACTGAAATATTGAATGCTGGTTCTTATAGTAGCTGCAGGTTTTGGACAAAGTTATTAGTTGGAGTGAGAAAAGGTAATGTAATGCAATGTATCATGAAATTGATTATGACTCTATCAAGCAGTGAAGGCATTTAAAGTACGTACAAATCAGGCCAAACTAGGTGAAATAAAATCTTAATTCTAACAATGCTATGTCCTTGATTGTGTACCACAACATTGTGCACGTTTCTCTGACTTGATGATGTTTAATCCTGGCGTTTTAAACAAATAAAACATTTTTGGAATGAAATAGTTCTCCATCTTAAGGAAAAATTTAAGTTACATGACAACATGTGAAAGAAAGTGAACATTTCAATGACACTATTGTCAACACAACTTACAAAGCTACACTATTTCAAATGCTGAAAAGCCCTGTGTACCCATGATACCCCCACACCCCCCCACACACAAGTGATTTCATTTACTTTGGCTGTATGCTGTTTGGCTGCATCTTTTAGCATTCAAAGCGTGCGTCATAGCACCAGTCTAATCAGCTATCGTAACTGAAAACACCTGTGCTGGTGTGCACGGCCTTTAAATAGACTTGCAGATAAAAGGCAGTGACCAATCAGGAAAAAGGTGGTAAGAGGGGAAAAAGGTGTTTTCCATTAACTTGTTAACTCAGTATGGACAGGATGAATATATGTGGACAGTATACTGTATGTCCTCTTTAAGCTTGGGACTGCCTTGCTACGTGCACCTTTATATACTATGGCTTGAGAAATCTAAATTCAAGAGCACAAACCTTTTTACATAGCTTATTTTGCTCAGAATGAATCCACATCTTCTATTATATATCACATTATACATCTCTAATTAATTATTGTTTCTCTTCCAAGTGTATCCTAGATTTATTAATGTGATTACTGCACACAATTCTAGTTGCAACTAAAGTTACTTTTGAGTTATGAATCACAAAAAAGATCTGAACGTGTCTTGTGTGTTACAGAAACAAATGGACGAATCTTAGTGAGTTTATATGTGAATGCAAGTTTGACTTTAGCTGTGAATCCAAGTGTATAGGTGTATATATCACTGTGTCCTTCTGCGTGATCGATGCATATATTTGTATCCTTCAGCCCAAAGCAGCAATGCATTGTTACAGGAATGTATTGTTAAGTATTCAACTCCTGGCACACACACACACTCGCACAGACAGAGCAAGGGTGGCACTTTTAGTCCAACTATGCAGTTGAATCAGCTGTTTTAGCATTAGATGCTAACTCTGCAGATCAATGGCC
Organism: Argyrosomus regius; assembly: GCA_946959425.1. NCBI lineage: Eukaryota > Metazoa > Chordata > Actinopteri > Sciaenidae > Argyrosomus > Argyrosomus regius. The sequence goes on from OX336883.1 coordinate 10,948,889, forward strand.
CCCTCGGTCTATTAGTCATACTGGTCCTATTAGCATCTGCTATTAGCATCTCCTCATCAATACCATTGATCAAGCTGCTCTGGTTTCAGGACTGTGCGGGACAAAGAGGAGACCTGGTGAGAGAGAGAGAGGGAGAGAGAGAGAAAGAAAGAGAGAGAATAGGATATTAATCTGACAGTCAAATGTGATGTTAAACAACAACAGATGATGTTTTTCAGAATAACATGTCTGTCTGGAGTCGATCAGTTGATCATTTGAGTAATTTTTCAAAACATAAATGTCAACAACATTTGCTAGTTCCAACCACTGACATTATAAAGAAGAGACAGCATCCCGGCGAGGATCATCGGCAGACCTGTGGCGGGCTGAATGCCTTGGTGCTCAAATAAGCCATATGTGATGGCACCAGTCTGTCAATCAAAGTTAATTATGTATAACTTTAAGCCTTAATATCATTTGAACAGGTGAGTTGTATAGGACTCAGTACAGTTGTCATCAAATGGAGGAATTAGCTAGACTAAAGCTGTTTTTTGTACCAGGCTGTAAACATGTTTATTTCTGCTGTGAAGTTGGACATTATTTAATATGGGGGCTTATGGAGATTGACTCGTTCTGTAGCCAGCCTCAAGTGGCCTTTTAAGGGACTGCAGTTTTTGGCACTTTTGCATAAGCTTCACTTCACAGACATGGAGATTGTTGTTTGGTTCCAGCTTCTCAAAAGTAAGGTTTTACTGCTTTGCTCTGTTTCATATTACTGTAAACTGAATATCTTCGACTGTTGGACAGACAAGACATCTGAATAAGTTTCATACATTTTGATTGTCATCAGTATTTTTCACCATTTCCTCACATTTTATAAATAAAATGATTAACTGAATAATTGAGAAAATCTGGAGATTTATTTTTAGTTGCTGCCCTGGTTGACATCGTCACTTTTCTTTAGCATTAATGAAACACAGCAGACTCTGCAATATGAACTCTGTTTATTGCTGTTTTCCTTGCACTTGCACTTCACTGCATTTTCTGAGATGACACTTGAATGAGATATAACTGTTCAGCATCAGTGCAGGCAACAGTGCAGCAGCAGATGATCTTAAACCAGAAAGACTTTTTGAAAGTATACATCATCTGTAATTTAGTTTTTAATACATCAAACATAGAAGTGTTTTGTGTATTTTTGTGTATTTCTTGGTCATCATTTGTAATTTTACACTCTGGCCTGTGTGACAGCCGTCCATCCTCCTTTGTCATTACTCCTTTGATCCTGCAGATGACAGTAGTGTGCTGATGACCTGACAATCACTGAGAGGCGTTTGTCCCTGAATGAATATGATTATGGTCTGTTCAAAGAGCCAAATCTGTCTCTGCAGCCCTTCTGTAAGGATCCACGGCCTGGTCACGGATCATTATTTGTATGTGGATTTCAGCTCTTGCATCATAGGAAGTGGTTGTTGTTAGATGTGGAGTTTGTGAACTCTGCGAATGTTCCTCATTAGAGAGTGGTTTCCCCTTCAGAGGCCACCAACCCCAGGAAGATCAAAGTGGATACAGGCTCATCTTTCCAGAAACCTCAATTCACTGGTAATCTTTTTCATCTGATAGAAAAGGTGTACAAAGTGGAATTGGTGGCCTTGAGAACATTAAAGATCCACTGAGAACACAAACCAGTACATCCTCTCCTAATCTTTGCTGTTTGTGTGCCTCTGAGTTTGTGCTCGGTTGTTTTACTTTCAGTTAGGACTTAAGTAAGGCCAACTGCCAACAAACAGTGAGACAATGCACCACTGAAAAACACACAGTCATCAAAGCAAAAGGTCAAAAGTTAAAAGTAATAAATCTGATCTACTGCATAATTTAAGTTTATTTTCCTACACTCAAAGCATGTCTATTTATATTTATATAAATACTTTATGTTTATTTATATGAATTATGTGAATCAACTTAATTATTGAGTTGACTGTTGGAAAGAAAATGTTGGACCATGAGGCATGATTTGTTTTTATACATACATTTCATACATCTCTCTACCCATATGCTCATTATTTTATGTCATGAGTCTACAAATAATGCCTCCAAGAAGATAACTGATCCTGCAGATGAAACAAATGGACACCAAACTCGTGATTACTTACAGGAGGAGGAGGTCAGAAGGCAAAAGAAAACAATAAAAGAAAATAATCACAGTAGCTTGAATACCTTCTTTTTTTGCGCTGATTATTTGAACTGTTAAAATGTAACTAGGACAACTAGGTAACTAGCGTTACAGCGGTATACCAATACCATGGTGGTAAGTAATTTGACGATTATTATAACTGATAAAATCACGGTATTTTGTGAAATTATAAAAAAAGCATTCATTCATATAACATTCAGTCCTTTAAGGGTCATTATAACGATAACAATAATAATAATAGAGTTATACTGTAAAAACGTCCCTTTTTTTGAGCTGGTTATTGTACCCTGAAAATCTCATACTGTTGTAATCCTAGTGCCTACATTACTTACAGTGCAACTTGACTACCAATGTTCGGTAAGAGGCTTGTGTGTGTTATTTATATAATGTATAGTGCCTGTAGCTGAGGAGCAGACTACAGAGGTCTGGTAACTCCACTGATGTAAGTGCTACAATCGTGATACTGATTTCAGTATCCTACCACTTCTAGTACTATTATCATAGTGCTGGGCCATATAACTACTGGAGCCTGTAAATTATAACTACTGAAGTTTGAATAGAAAAAATAATCCATGGAAACACATGATAAAATACTTTGTTGTGCACCCTGTGGCCACTTGAGAGCTTGTAAATCCTGCGTTCAAACATGCCCACAAGCTTCAGGCTTTAGAGCGCCTGCTTCCTTGTATCTGTAAATGTGAACTCACTGTAAGTGTCTGAACTGTTGCTGATGATATCTTCTTTTCCTGTAGGTGGTGCAGGTTGACAGGTGTAGAACAACCCCTCCCATCCTGTGCAGAATCTGCTAAACATGACTGAGTGAGTCTGTGAGTGCTTTACAAGAGGTGCTTCACGTTAAATGATTTCACATTAAATGTTTTCACAAGCTGGAGAAAGACATCAATTTTTACAGTGTACCAAAGTTGCTTGTTGGGGCTGAAAAGTCTTTCTAAAGAAATGTCACACACACACACACACACACACACACACACACACACACACACACACACACACCCAGAGTCTAAGGTCCTCGCTGCTTATTTCTACAGTCTCTCTGAAAGGAAGCATATCTGCAGGGAGCAGAGGCCAGGGCACACACACACACACACAATCCCAAGTTCCTGAATAAGTGCTATGTCAGCAAGGCACCACTGTTTACATTTACACACACATACGCAGACACACACGTATACAGCATCTTCGTCTTTCAGAGCAGCGAGATGGCGTGAACAGGAGACTGTTATGGAGTTATTGCTCACTCAGTACTCTTCTTCTTTCTCTGTCTCTTCTTTCTTTTCTCCGTTCAATTCACCAAAATCTATAACTCAGCATCATCTGCCCTTTTATCCAACTGTCTGAAAAAAAAATGTCCAGATCAACAAATAATTTTGGTATTTAGTCTTCAAGTGTTTTTTTTGTGTCCAGCTAGAAAACCTGCAACTGGGGTGAGATTAGTTCAGCTGTGTCCAAAGTCAAATTTCACCAGGTAATAATTAAAGTAAGAAGAAGTTCAAGGAAACACCACAAGAGATTTTCACTGGAAATGCATATGCACCTACACTATATATGTCCACTTTTTACATTACAGCACAGTAGTTTCATCAAAGGTTTGATAAGATTATCGTTTTTGCAATTAATTTAGCAACATCTCATTTTAGTACTGCTTTAAATGAATGGAGCCCATCAAATTCAGTTCTTCAACCTGATCATTACAAATCCACGTTACATGTACTCGTACTGTTAAGATGAGATGTTGTTCAACATTTTGAGAAATATGCATATTCACTATTTTCCTTCCTGATAGTGGTTACACTAGCTTAGCATAAAGACTAAAAGCAGTATCTAGCCTGGCTCTGTCCAGAGTGAAAAACACCAATAAGTCTAAGATAAGATAAGACAGACTTTATTGATCCCACACCGGGGAAATTCACTTGTGACAGCAGCTCGCAATATACAAGGTGGATAGAAAAGAACTCCGTGGCCTGGTGGCTCAACTGGTAGAGTAGATGTATGGGGAAGCAGGACTCAGCTTCCCCATACATGCTGCACCTACTCCTACTACTACTACTACTACCACTACACCTACTACTACTCCTACTCCTACAGTGACCCGGCGACTCCAACCTGTGGTCCTTTGCTGTTCACTAATAAATAGAAATGTAAAAACAAGTTGTGGTTCTAGGTGAAATTATAGTCGAACTATTTCTCGTGTGCAGCTTTCTGGAGTTGTGTTTTAGCAGTGAAGTTGAGGTATGGTACCAAAATCTATGCTCAACAACCACATGTGGCGACCCACATTATAGCCACAGGCACAAAAGTGATGGGTGGATTGATACACTATGTAACTGCCCCTAAAATCACATATTTGTTTGTGTACAGATTAAACAAATCAGATAAATTATATTAATTATTAAGCTTTAGAGATATTAAAAGGGTATTTTTGAATCACCTCCCAGCACCACCTCCTTACAAACAGACATGAGAGTGGTATCAATCTTCTTATTGAAATGATAGCAAATAGTAAATGTTGAATTAAGTCTTTAAATAGTTTTAAAAATATGTTTCATCTATCTTTAAAGGTGATTTAAGGGAAATAAATTATCTTGGACAACTGCTTTCTCTGTCTTCTTTTCCAGTATTAATTTCTCTGTTTTCCTTTTCGTCCTTACAGCTGCAGACATTTTTTTTTTTTACTCCAACATGCATCCTGCGTTCATTCTTCCTCTTCCCTGTCGGTTCATTCTGGTGGCACGGAGACAAAAGCGGTTCGTGTCATCTTTCCAAAACGCACGACTGGGATCATGAATGTGAGCCACAGGCTGGCACGTGCACACCCACACAGTCACGCCCACATTCATGAACACACTAGAGGCAGTGGAGGAGAGATGAAGGTGGAGAATCTGAGCCCTGAGAGGTGCAGAAAAGAGGAAATAAGAGCAGGAGAGAGAGAATGGCACGCACAGCTTGGCATTTAAACAGAGGATTTCCTCTCTGTACCTCGTCTTCCCTCCGCTCTTTCTGTTTACATAAGACTATTTCACATAGCTCGTATGAGTCCAAGAGTGTGTTTGTGTATGCATGTGTGTATGTGCGCTCTCTCCACAAACGCAGGATAGTAACAGCCATCATTTATATTAAAAGTGTCATAATAAGTTTCACGCTGGGGCTTCACATGTTTTGGAGGTGTGAATCAATGAGTCCCTTAAACAACTTCAAAGTGAACACCTACTTACAGTTTATTTTGTTTATTTAGTACCAATCAAATTTAGGAAATAAAGTGATAAACTGCTTGGACATTTTTTGGAGCTACGAAACAATACCTAAGCATTATCATCCTGTTGTACTCTGCTGTGGTGTCAGCAAACTGTCTTCCTGTGACATTTTAGCCAAAAGGTGATGGATGTCTCTGGCCACCCCTTTGCTCTCCCAGGGGGAATTTCATAAAACACTTAAGACACTATCAGAGTCAGCAGGCCTGAGAGAAAACATAATATTTTCTTTTTTTTTTTTCTTACCTCAGGTATTCTTATCATTTCTGCTCTTCCTCTTTCTCCACCTTTTATCAGCTGACTTATGTTGGAGACATCATAACTTGTAGGAAAAGCTGCTAGTTTGAAGAATTGTCTTTGGCTTCATCACAAAGGCAACTAATGAAGATGGACAGCAAGAACATACTGTAGCGCCAACAAAAAACATGGTTGTAAGAGACTTGGATATAGTTGGTTTAAGAAAATAGGGGCTGGATGCATAAGATTGTGACAGTGGTATAAAGTGGCCGTGCAATCAGTATTGTAATTGCATTTAGTAGGAATGACTTTGCACAATTTTGTGGCTCTTTCTTTGGAAGGATCAGCAGGTGCAACCATGTGCAGGTGAGTACGTTTGCTGTCGTCAGTCAAAATCCTGCCTCTGTTAAGATAGAGAGTTGTCTATAGCGTGTATTTTTAATAGCCCATCTAATGTTGCATACTCTAGGTCCTCATCTTACTCTTACTAGTCCATGTACTGTCCTGTCTCTTTGTGTTTCAGTTCTCCTTGCAAGATGGAGTTTTGGTGCTTTGAGTGATTACATTAGCAGTAACAGTGGAAGTGCACAAATCTCCTGACTTGCTCAGTCGACCTCCCGCTCATCACTGTTAGTGTAACTAATCCAGAGCTAATGGGTAGCTTGCTTGCAGATATTGTGCACATAACTTTACCCAATAACTTTTATAAATTTGCGCCAAGCAGGACTTTCTTTTTGCAGTGTACAGTGTTCTTTCATCATAAGACAACTACATAAATTGTATAAGTAAAGATCATTATCAGACACAACACGCAACACAGAAGTTGAGTATTTAGCAGAGCTGTGAAGTTGAGCCTTCATAAATAAATTACAAGTAATTCAGCTGTCTGAATGCAGACTGTTAAAATTTAACTGCATTTTCTTCACAAAACTGTTTATAGTTAAGATGAACTCCAGGCTGAAAAGCTGTTTCACTGCCCACTCTGGTAAAAAGTTTTTATTCTGTTGCACCACACCCATCGATGACGCTTGGTGTGGTTGGGTAACCACACCCAACAGTGATGCCACAGTGTACTCACACACCTCGGAGTACAGCTCTTCATCATTGCAGCATGGTGAGAGTTTAATAGATGTTTTGGCTTGGCACTTGGGGTCACCAGAACAAGCTGTAAACACAACAGTGACATATCACCTTATAAAATAGATCTTACTGTACAAGTTCATGCTGTTTGCAAGTCCTGCAGACATAGATTCATTTGGATTCGTGATTCTGGCCATCTGGCAATTCTGGCAAGTCCGATATCCACTCACTTTTGGTCTACGTCAACTAATTGAGACAAATATCTGGCTCTTCAGCAGCTAAATGCTGCACCATGTTCACCTGCTAGTCATTAACTTTGCCGTTTGGTGCTGTGTAAGTAGTAGTGCTGTGGGTTTTTAGAACTTTATGACTGAAAACAGCTGCCTGCTTCTAGAGACACATGCAGATGAGAAAAACTAAAAAAGTTGCAGGTCACAAAACAAAACAATGAGCTGAAAGATGCTAAAACACTGCAGGAGGAACTGCAGTCTTTGGTGATAATGCTGTGTGGGTTTGTCACTACGAGCGACCTCTTTTGTTGATGTAAAAACAAGGATTAGTGAGTTGAGTCAAGTCTAAAGTCAACGTCTCCAGTATTTAGGAAAACTATGAGTGCTTTGAACGTTGACGCTCCAAAGCTCTGTCTGCCTCTCTATTGTGATTAGAGATATATTGACAAAGTGATGCTTGTTTAATACATAATAAGCCTTTGGGTGGAGAACATAGAGAAGCGTTTATGCCGTGGGTGTGGATTGAGAAGTTTCTATGATACTGTTTCTCTGCAGTGAAAATTAGTTACCAAAACAAATATAAACAATGTTCAACTAACTTTTAATTAAAATATTAGATATTCAAAAGATGGATTTTGGGCAGAGTGTGTACCTAAAGTTTAAAGTTAAACAAGTACAGTGCAAAGCTTGTGGATTTTAGCTACTGCATATAGAATTGATGGGAAAGTGTGTTTGAGGAAAACAAAGCTAATAATAGAGCTCCAATACCTGCAGACCACAGCACTTGGGGGAGTCTCAAGGGGCTGCTGCTCAGATTGAGGGTTCCTCCTGATGTGTGTGTGAGTGTGTGTGTGTGGTTTCAGGGAGGGGTGGTGGAGGTGGAGGTGGTGGTGGTCAGTGTGCTGGGTCAGAATGCTGGCGAGGTACTTTCACAGAGTTTCAGAGACGCACTGATCGATAAGTGCTTTAAATAGGGACACAAATACCTGCACACAGCATTAATCTCAATAGCTGGATCCTATTTAAGAAGGAAGCATTTTGCTGAATAGATTGGCTGGATGGCAACCACACAAAGCTACAGTAAGTGGTTGGAGAGGCCCAAACGCCACTCAGTGCCTTCCACAGTGTTAATTAGCAATTGCTCAGGAGGGAAATCCAGACCACAAACACACATAGAGACACATAGAAACACACAAATTATGTTGTATTGAGCTATTTCAATACAATCCACTAAGATTTTAACTATATATATATATATATATATATATATATATATATATATATATATATATATACATATATACATATATACACACACTGCTCAAAAAAATTAAAGGGAACACATCAGATCTCAATGGGAAAAAAATCATGCTGGATATCTTTACTGATATGGACTGTGTAATGTGTTAGGAATGAAAGGATGCCACATCATTAATGGAAATGAAAATTATCAACCTACAGAGGGCTGAATTCAAAGACATCCCCAAAATCAAAGCAAAAAAATTATACGGCAGACTAGTCCATTTGGACAAAATTTCTTTGTAGCAACTCATAATCATACTCAGTAGTTTGTATGGCCTCCACATGCTTGTGTGCATGCCTGACAACGTCTAATGAGATGACGGATGGTGTCCTGGGGGATCTCCTCCCAGATCTGGACCAGGGCATCACTGAGCTCCATGACAGTCTGATGTGCAACCTGGTGGCGTTGGATGGACCGAAACATAATGTCCAAGAGGTGTTCTATTGGATTTAGGTCAGTCGAGCATAGGGGCCAGTCAATGGTATCAATTCCTTCATCCTCCAGGAAATGCCTGAATACTCTCGCCACATGAGGCTGGGCATTGTCGTTCACCAGGAGGAACCCAGGACCCACTGCACCAGTGTAGGGTCTGAAAATGGGTCCAAGGATTTCATTCTGATACCTAATAGCAGTCAGGGTGCCGTTGTCTAACCTGTAGAGGTCTGTGCGTCCTTCCAGGGATATGCCTCCCCAGACCATCACTGACCCACCACCAAACCGGTTATGCTGAATGATGTTGCCGGCAGCATAACGTTCTAAACGGCATCTCCAGACCCCTTCACGTCTATCACATGTGCTCAGGTTGAACATGCTCTCATCTGTGAAATCACAGGGTGCCTGTGGTGGACCTGCCACTTTAGTGTTCTGTGGCAAATGCCAGTCGAGCTCCACGGTGCCTGGCAGTGAGCACAGGGTCCACTACAGGACGTCGGGCCCTCGGTGCAACCTCTGTAGGGTCCAGGTACCACACCATGCTACCAGTAGTGATACTGACCCTAGCCAAATGCAAAACTAATGAGAAATTGGTCAGAAAAGATGAGGAGGGAAAAAATGTCAGTGGCCTCCACCTGTAAAACCATTCCTGTTTTGGGGGTCGTCTCATTGTTGCCCCTCTAGTGTACCTGTTGTTAATTTCATTAACACCAAAACAGATGATTTACAACCCCCCAGCTACTCACCTGACCAGATCAATATCCCAGAAGTTGATTTGACTTGATGCTATACTCTGATTAAAAAGTGTTCCTTTAATTTTTTTGAGCAGTGTATATATATATATATATATTATATATATATATATATATATATATATATATATATATCCACAACAGTAGTAACACTTATTCAATGATGATATTAATATAGCTCAGGGGTTTTGAATACAGTTGATCAGTTACTCAACAAAAACTGACTAAAGGTGATGCATTTGATAACAGAGACAATAAAATAAACAATAAATATGAAATCAAGACTTAATGATGTTAACACATGATAAACACAACCCATCTCAAGAATCAGAAAAAGATCAAACATTGTTCACAAGGTTCAATGTTGTGGGTACAAAAGACCTTTTACAGCTTTCTGTTGAACACCTCGGCATCTGTAAATGGTCACTCAACACTAAAAACATAAACCAAGGGATGTAACTGATTTAAACATTCCTTCAAAACCTTTTCTAATGAATCAAGCTTTGCTCTAGAGGGCATGGACAAATGTCTTTTGTCGTTTAATTTGGAGAAGTTGAGGTTGGTAGCAAAAGGCCGCAGGCTGAAACTGAATCCGGGCCACTGTGGGCACCTCAGTTTCAGAGTGCTATATATTATATCTCCCCAAGCTCTCGCCAATGACTAAAAGTCAGTCCAAGATTTACTCTTATCTATCGACTTCTTGCTCAGTTACTCTTTCCTCTTCTCTTCTTAATGTCCTCTTCGGTCTTTTCGCCTCTGTTATTATGTCCAAAGAGGCTGCTGAGTCCGGTTATATTACCCTCTTGTCCAGCTCCAGTTCTGGCATGACACAGGCTTCACTCCCTGTCATCATTCGGCCAGGCCTGTAAACCTCCTCCTATTCCCGATGGTCCAAAACTCCTGTGGTACAAACACTAACACTAACAAACAATGGTGCTCGGAGCAATCCGGGCAGCCCGGCTAACACACTGAACTAACAGCAGCTACAGTTCACAGCAAACACCTGATTACACATGATTATTTTAAATGTTCTTTTATGGTAGAAAAGTTGCATAATGTTGCTTTAAGATGGTGAACATGATATAAACATTACATCTGCCAAACATCGGCATGTCAGCATTGTGATATGTTATATGTTGCTGATTTTTGCTCCCATCCTTCAAGAATAACCAGCTCCTTCATCTTATACAAGGTATATATAGTGTGAAGGTTCAAGTTATATTTGCTGTGACAAAAATCAAGAATGTGTTGACCTACACTAAATAAACTGTGTGTGTGTGTGTGTGTGTGTGTGTGTGTGTGTGTGTGTGTGTGTGCGCGCTGCCTCCAGGGGATTTGTGTCCATGCACCGGCCGTAGTGGACAGCTTGCGGCTGGATTGATAGAGTGACGTCAGCGCGCCGCTACCTCTCCCCGAGGGCAGGATTAGTCGGGAGCAGCAGAGACAGCGCTCCGGTAATCTCCCCGGTAATAAATGGGGGGGAGACGGGCACGTTCGGAACTGCCGGTACCGAGTGACACCCCATGAGGCCCCCTGAGACTCCCGAGAAGATCCCTGCGTTTGAAGCATGATGGGTCGCTTCGTGACGCCGCAGCAAACCAACCGGGCAGGTAAACGCAGCAGGTAAGCTGTGGAGACGCAGGGTGAACTCGTCTCAGGAGGATTTACCTTGGCAAGGTGTTCACAGGCTGCACCGCTTGTCTGTCAACAACTGCTGTTTTATTTTTACTTCTTGTGTCTGCGCGTGCAGGTTGCACTTCGGGGGGAGATTATGGGTTGTTGTTGACAACTTTACATTCCGGGCAAATTTTAGGGGAAAGAAAAAAAGACTCTAGAATAAGAAGTTTGAACTGGTGGTTTCTCAGATTTAAACAGTAGAGTAGAGAGTCCTTCAGTGTATTTGTGGGTACCAGTGATGCAGTGGAAGATCATGAACCCACATGAACTCAGTGCACTCATCTGTTGTTGGCCGGCCTACTGCTGGCAAGGTTAGTGTTTATGACAGATTAAAGAAGACATCATATCTGAATGACAGACTGATGTAGCTCTAGATGTAAGCACATCTATGTATCGATCTATCTGTCTGTGCCTGATTGTTTGGTACAGTTGGACAGAAAGCGGTTCAATTCACCAACTTTGCTGAACATTAACAAAAGAAATGATTAGAAAAGAACCTCAAAATCGTCCCTGGGTGCTCATTTTAGGATATTTCCGGACTGAAAACACTGATCACCCTCTGAATGTCAGTGTATTTAGGCTATATATACACTAGTGTGTCATTTAACTGCACAGAAAACCCAGTAGGCTTCACCCGCCTATACCTCGATCTACACTGCCGGATAGATGGTATCCAACGTCCTGAGGCCTGAGGCGCGCCTCTTTTTACGCACAAGCCCTAATTAGGCTTAATTATTTTGAATTACAATTAAACTAGATCTCTTTCAAGTTCCCCCTTTCTAGTACAGAAAACTGCAAGACGAGGAAGTATAAGGACAGACTTGTCACGATCGTAAAGGCAACCTCTGGGCGTTTATGGTGCAGCTGTCACCTACTTGGCACCTGCCTCTAAATAACAAGATAACAGCCATTAATGCAGCGGGTCTAAGGGCTGATGGATACTAAAAAACCACAGGCCCAAATTGTAGGAGTCGTGTTACTTTTACCACTGCCGGTTTGTACTGTAAGTCCTCTGTTTTTTACGGATGAGTGTGAATAACCTGCGCGCTTCCTCCACTGAAGAAATGTATGCGCTCTCTGGTAGTCTTTCTTTGTGTGCGTGTGTGTGCGTGAGAGAGAGAGAGAGAGAGAGAGTAGTAATTGCACATGAAATCAGCAGCAAAAGCTCAGAGACAGAATAAAGTTTTGTTTCTGCACAGTGCAGGTATTTGGCGGTGTGTGTGTGTGAATCTGTGTGTGTGTGTGTGTTTGTAGGCGGTGCGCTGATTCGGGTTGAGAGAGACAGCACCACTACCGGACAGAGAGAGAGAGAGAGAGGAGGGGGGGAGAGAGAGCGAGAGAGAGAGAGAGAGAGAGAGAGAGAGGGGTTACATACGCGAGAGAGTGTGAGACAACAGCACTGGTTGGAAATATGCGAGGCGGATGTTTCTTGTGTGAGCAGCAGACACACCGCCGTGCGTCTTTGCGCTCAGAGATCATCCAGTCCTGATCCCCCCCTCCACCACCACCTTCACCGCTTCCCTCTCTTGTTTATCCCACAGCAGCCTCACCTGCGAAGCCACAGCGGAGGACAGCGGAGCTCCTCAGCGGACACTTTGCTGACTGACGGACACCGGGACAGATAACCCTCAGCGTAATTTTACCATGGAGGAGAGCCGGGCAGAGTAACTTAACAGCAGACTACAGTGTCCACAGCCAGACTGTCAGAGAGGAGAGCGATCTTCACAATGACCCGTTAAATTCCTGCCGCCGATGCTTTCTTTGGAGAGTGGATTGACCATCTCCTAACAGCAGAGGAGACGAGCAGAGAGGCCTTTTATTCGTTTATTTCAGTCTTCAGATGGACCGAGTGCCCTCGGCACTGGCCGCTAAGATGCGCTGGATCACGCTGGTGCTTGCCGGCTTGACTTTCTGGGGCAAAGTGACTATTTGTAACTGTTTCGACTACGAGGAGCCAGACTATGATTATTATGAAGAGGAGAGAGCGGAGACCATTGACTACAAAGACCCGTGCAAAGCTGGTGAGTCCTGCATTCACTCTGTTTTAGTTTTTAATCGTTAAATAAGGTTAAAAATCAGGATTTTTGCGCGTGTGACCAGACTACCCTCGAGCGCGCTTGGCTCTGAGGGTGGCACGTGTATGTGTGTATAAAAGATGACAGCGGGTGTGTGTGTGTGTGTGCGCGCACACACTGTTCCAGATGCCCACTCTCTCCCCCCACCCTTCATAACCGATAAGTCAGTCTCGGTTGTGGGTCCGCGGGTGGATGCCACGTGCAGCCCGGTGACGGTCCTGCTGCACGCGCGCACTCATTCACCTGTAGGCTGGATTTAATTGGACCCGATTGTGGCCAAAATGTTGGTGCATATATGGACAAGGTTTGTGCACGCGGATGTAAGTTTGTGTGTGTGTGTGTGTGTGTGTGTTTGCGCGTGCGTCCAGATGTTAAATCAACCATCAAGGTAGATGAGAAACAGCTGGACTCAACTCCACCAAAACAAGAGCTGATGCACGCTCTCTCTCTCTCTCTCTCTCTCTCTCACTCACTCACTCACTCACACACTCACACTCACACTCACACACACACACACACACACACACATTCACACACTCTCACACACGCACGCATACACACACACACTGTGATAAAACTGTGGACCATGGAACCATGTTTGCTCTCATAAGACATACATTAGATGAGTGTGTGTAACAAAAGAAGAAACATTAACACAAACTGATCATACAATAAATTAATATTGTCAATGATCGAAATTTGCAGTTTAAACATTAAAAATATAATCCCCCCCCCCCCTCGGTATATTATAGGTGTTATATGAGTGTCATGGTTGGTGTCTTGTGGTGTGTGCTCCACCCAAATGAACTCATGTTTTTCGACACAAAGGCTGGAAATTCACTTAAGATTTTATGTAGCGTCTGTATTAAAATTTGATTTCTGTCTGTCTTACTCTAACTCATATGTGGCATGTCCTGTATGTGCAATATTTGCTCGTGTCCAATCCATCTACTTATAATTTCATAAACATTTTCAATTACGGTACCAATACAGTACCTGTGTTTCATTATCTTAAATCAGCATCTTAGTGTGAAAAAAAACACACATTTCTTCATTTAACTTTGACTAAATAAGGTTTTCTTAAACCCTCCTTCAGTACCAGCATCATTCCTACAGAGCAGGTGGAGAAATCTGAGCCTCTCTTCTCCTGTTTGCCTTCTGTTTGTGCAAAGTTGCCAGACAGCTGTTGCAAGACCGCTAAGCATCTTCTATATCTTGGTTCTTGTTTTGGTTACACCCATCTGACTGCGTGTTTTCGCACACACGTACATGTTCATATGTGTTTTAATGGCACTTTGCAACCTTAATGTTGTCTGCGATGACACGTTGGACTGATAAGAACTCCACCCAGAGCGCTGAGTGTCCACACGCTGACCGACACACATTCCTCACATACCAAATACACAAACCTGACAGCCCTGGACACTGGCCAGTGTGTGTGTATGTCTGTGTGTGTGTTTTTTTTCTTGTGCATGCTACACTGATCTCTATGTGGGTGATTTTATGTTGATACTGCAATCCCATGACTGTGTGGTTTTTAGTTATGCTAAGACCCTTACCGGGAGTGTGTGTGTGTGTGTGTTTGGATGGCAGCCCGTCAGGTAACAGGGAGACAGTCAGTCTGCATATGTTTGAGGAACTGAGCGACTCTTGTAGGTTAAAATAACTGAGTGAGAAAACATAGGCAATGTTTTTATTTGCTGGAAATATCAGTGTACATAAAGAATGCATTCATACTCGCACGTGGAGATTTCTCACAGCAACTGCCCACGCGACTATCCCGTTTTCCAGGGCTCTGTAATTTATACCTGTTTCTGTTTACTAAAATTATGTTTGCGTATTTTAGCGAATCTTTAAATTTTTACTGTAAAGGTATAGTTTTGTCTTAAGTAGATAGTTGACAGTAGAAAGCAACCAAGGGGAAAGAGAGAGAGGGTATGGGCTGAAATATGTGCCACCAGAAACTGAATTTGAATCATTTATATTTGAATTGCTTAACTTGAATAATTGCATTAAAAAACTGAATTTGAATCACATAATTTGAATTTGTATTGTTCAATTTGAATCATTGCATTGGAAAACTGAATCTGAATTGTAATTTGAAATTGAATTTATTAGTTTGGAACTGAACATTCAGTTCTCACAATTTAAATTCAGTTCTCACAATTCAAATTCAATTTTCTGTGACAAACATCCGGGTAGTTGAGGCAGAGCAATCGAGCGCAGAGCTGCCACAGCCTTAGCAGTGTCTGGGGCAGTTGCAACTGCTGCTGTTATGGGCATCTGTTTTTAATTTTTATTTTATAAAACAGTTGTCAGTGTTGTATTAGACTCGCTGGAAGTAGCATTTCTATTACGTGATTTCTGCATTAATTTGCAACGTTTTCTTAATTATTCTCCCAACCGCTGCCGCTGTGTGGGCCAGCTGCCATTGAAATGCCGCTGTGCATGTGTGTGTGTGTATGTATGTATGTGTATGTGTGAGGTAGGCAACTAAATAAAGTGTGAAACACGTTAATTTAAAGAATAAATATTTGAATGGTTGCTAGATTTGTGTTTCTGCTGTCACTTTGGAGAATGGAATGCTTAACCCTGATTAAAAAGTTCATTCAAAAGCGCAATGTTTTGTGTTGCTTGTGGGGTCATTTGTTTTCACTTAATTCATCTATAAAAACTTGGCCGAACATGACCATCAAAAGTGTGCAGAAACAGCACTTATGATAGGATATGACACTGTATGACATAAGTGGTGTGAATTGAATGCTTCAACTGTAATAACATTACCTGTTATGCTGGAACATTTTAGGTTGATTAAGATGGGATATTTAAATAAGCTTCCATAGCTGACAACCCATTGGGGTGTCAGCTCAGACACCGAAAGGGGGTGACTGCCTACCTCAGTCTCCCCCAGTCGACTGTTTTATAAAATAAAAGATAAAAACAAATGCCCATAACAGCAGCCGTTGCCGTGGCAGGGCAGTGGTAACTGCCCCAGACACTGGCAACTGTCCTGGCACACACACACACACACACACACACACACACGCACAGCGGCATTTCAGAGGCAGCTGGCCCACACAGCGGCAGCGGTTGAGAGATTAATTAAGAAAACGTTGCAAATTAATGCAGAAATCATGTAATAGAAATGCTACTTCCAGCGAGTCTAATAATCTAATAACACTGACGACTGTTTTATAAAATAAAAATTAAAAACAGATGCCCATAACAGCAGCAGTTGCTGTGACAACTGCCCCAGACACCGCTAAGGCAGTGGCAGCTCTGCGCTCGATTGCTCTCCCTCAGCTACCCGGATGTTTGTCACAGAAAATTGAATTTGAATTGTGAGAACTGAATTTGAATTGTGAGAACTGAATGTTCAGTTCCAAACTAATAAATTCAATTTCAAATTTCAAATTGCAATTCAGATTCAGTTTTTCAATGCAATGATTCAAATTGAACAATACAAGTTCAAATATAAATGATTCAAATTCAGTTTCTGGTGGCACATATTCAGCATGCGGCAAAGCTTCCGTGTCTGCACAGGAACTGTGAACATCGCATTTACATAGCATGCATGTTGTGTTGAGACAATATGCACATGCATTTTCACACACATTTCACACAAATGACATATGATGCCTTCATGGCAATTAACATCACCTAGACCTACAAGTGTTATCTCTAATTTTTGTCAATTTCTACAGCGTACGTCTGTAATAACATAATAACGTCATTCTATAAAGTCATGACAAGCTTCTGAATAAGGTATTTGCATATAACGTGCATTTGCACAGTGCGAGGACAAGTGCTGAAATGGTTCGTAGATTATTTGATCAGTTTACTGACAGAAAATTCATGGACAAAATACAGCTACTAAAACAGCTATATTTGCATTAGCTGAACCTGTTATAGAGCTTTTCAACCGCAGGGTCCTCATCTGAGTTTTCTTAATTTCCATGCAATGGAAGATGTTCAAACTTTCCATCTTCTCATTCTTGATGAAAGTTGTGGTTCAAAGTTAATTCTTCATCTTGGAAACAGCAAATTAATCAACAATAATTTTGATAAGAAATTAATCTTCATTCAAGTATTCAACTATATTGAGCAAAAATGACTGTACTCTGTACACTGAAAGTGATTCTGGCTCTCATATTTTATATTATTGTAAAAGATTTTTATGTTGCTGGTGGGACAAAACAAGCAATTATACGTGTTACGAGTTCTGTAATGAACTTGTAATGAGCATTTTTTATGTACTCACGTGTTTCTTATAGATGCACAGAAGTTCACTAGATAAATACATTGAAAAACTTTTTACATGATAATATAAATACAAACCAAGTCATTGTCTTACAACATCTAACAGTCATCTTCTAGTTGCACTGCCACATCGGCAAATATGTCAACCATCAATGTGCATCTTCTAACGTGTACACATCAACTGGCAACCTCCGTGTCTGTGAAGTGAAGCCAATGCGGAAGTGCCAAAAACTGCAGTTCCTCAAACGGCCTCTTGAGGCTGGCTACAGAATGAGTCAATCTCCATAAGCCCCCATGTTAAAATGTCCAACTTCACAGCAGAAATAAACATATTTATAGCCTGGTATAAAAAAAGATTTGGTCTCTATAGCTAATTTCCCGTTCATGACAACTGTACTGAGTCTGAACTACCTGTTCAGATTATTATTATTGTGGTTAAAACTATGCATAATTTACAGCGTGGCTACTTTGATTGACAGGTAGGTGTCATTACAGGTGGCTTATTTGAGCACCCATGCATCCTTCAGTCCGCCTCAGGTCCATGATACATATACATACTCTCACATAAACCTCTAACATCTAAATACATATGATGATATATGCACCAGCATAATCCACCATAGGCACATGTACACGTATGCAAAGAAATGTACAAGTTTATAGTGTCAAGATGACATTTTTTGCATCTGCAGATCTGTAACTTGAAAACAAATTTTAAAGACTAATTGATAACGTAAATAGTTTCACCCCTGATATGAACCTATTTTGTTGTCAGCGCGTGTTTCTGTGTGTTTGTGTGGGTGCAGCATGTAAGAAGTGGAAGCGCGGCTCATTCCAGGCCTGACCCTGTGGCATCGGTCTGAGTGGTTGGTATTCCGCCTCCTGTTTTCGCTGGGAAAACACAAGGGGAATATTTGGCTGTCTGCTTATCTCCTCCGAGTCCCGCGCTGGTAGACAGGAGAACACACACTTCCAGGCCTTTGTGAAGTGATTTCCCTACGCGAACACACACATGCACACAGGCGCACACACTCGACACACACAAACGCTAGAGCTCCCTCCATTCACCCGCGCTTATCTCTTCCTGGTTGTCTGCATCCTGCCACTCAGCTGGAGATGACACACACACGCGCACGCACACACACACACTCGTAGGGACGTGCACGAGCTCCCTACACTTACTCAAGAGTCATTCATGCTTCCTTCCAAATCACTGTTCTCATAAAATGCTCACACAAACGGAGTGAAAGCTAAACAAACCACGATGTCCGAATGAAGCTGTGGGTCATTTTTTTAGGAGTGACCCAAGAGACCAACTCCTGTTCTCTTCTTCAAATACAATAGTGAGTTATCATAGGAGTGTGCAACAGTATAGTACAACACATAATGTACATTTCCTCATGGGCGTACAGCTATGAACTCGGATGTTAAAGTGCAGGAGTTCAGGCTGCAGTAAAATTGAGAGTGAGGAATAATTCTTTTCTGTCATAGTCAGGTTAATGGTGAGTTTATTGTAATTTAGTGTCGACTTCATGAGCACTTAACATGGACAGTTACATCACAGTTTCCATCTAAACCTCAAACCAGGACCTTCAACTTGAAGGATGATCTCCAGCCTACATGAAGTGGTTTCATGTTTGGCTTTCATGTGTGTTTTTTTGACAGGTACAGAGAAGAAAAGCATATGTTGGCAATTTAGTTGTTTCCAGTAACTCACAGCGTTTGACGTAATTTGTATCCAAACACTTTCAGTCTAGTCACTGAGACTACTCAGTCTCAGAGCGATAGCACCACCAGACCTTTTGTTAGGGTCTGGTGGTGCTACCACTGTGAGCACTTTTTAAAGGCTGTGTTTATTCACCACAAACAGCCATTACAACGACTGTAAGGACGTTAACTGTAGCTGATAACTAGTTAGCAACATGCACCGACTTTGTGTTTTCTTGTTGTGGGACTTGTGACTGAAATCAGACCGAAGGAAAACGTCAAAACTTAACTAATACATATGAATTTGGGATAAAAAGAGACCTGATCTAAAAAGGACCCGAGGACAGTTAGCACTGGTCTGAAACACAGTCAGCTTGAACAGATTCAAATGGGGAGAGATCACCAGCACAGGTAACAGCAGTACATTTGATTTTTCCTGCACTTCACAGCTTACAATCTCTGTCTCGCCTCAAAAGACACAATTTTCCCCTGTAATGATTGTGGTGCACTGTGTGATCAGAGCTGATGGTGATTCCACTTGGAGACACTCAGGTATTAGACATACTGACATGCAGACCTGAGACTCAAGAGGACTAAGGAACTGGTTCCACCAACGACGAACAACAGACGAGAAAAGTTTGGATTGCCCAGAGCGTACAGGTGGCAGAGCCAGGAACTGTTCATTGGAGGAGCGCAACAGTCAGGAGGTAGCATATGCCTGTATAAGGGCTTTAAAGTGGATAGGTGCAGAACCGGAGACTACTTTTTAGGCAAGCATTAGTGATTTTCAACTTACATTAACACGTTTGCCTCAGTTCAAGTAGCTAAGAGCAATCTGTGTCTGTTTGCATCAACTTATATCTGTCAAGGGGCACTGCCTCAAAGATTTGCTTTGAATTTCATCTGGACACAACCTAATAAGTCCAAAAAGGAAACTTGAAGTCCATTTAGATTCTACACTATATGATTTATAAATGAGAGATGTTAGGTTAAATTGTAATTTACACTTTGTAGACTGTATTCCATATAGTTTTTATTCATTTTATTTATTTATTCATGAGGACATCACACATTAATCATGTCTGTAAGTGTCCTTTGGCGAGATATTTTGAAACATATAGAGTGATAAAATTTACAACAAAACGCCAGAGACTGCAACAAAACAAGAAATTGAAAGAAAGCTTCATAACATAACCAGTGCTCCTGGATACAGATGGCATTTTAGAGACTGAGGGGGTTCAGACAGTTCAGACACTGTTTTGATAGAAGTTTAACTTACTCTTTCGTATTCTGTCAGTGCACCAGGTGTATCTTTACCAGCTGAATGTGTGTGTGCTTGTGCCCATCTATACTGTATGTGCTTTTGAGAGTGAAGCCCACCATGTCGTGACAGGGAGCTGCTGCTACTGTTCACCCCTTCCCCCAATCCTCAGTAGGAAGGAAACTAGAGCAATGTGTGTATGCGTGTGTTTAACATTGTGGCTGCGTTGTGTGTGTGTGTGTGTGTGTGTGTGTGTGTGTGTGAGCAAGAGGACGAGCGGTCTCACTCATATTATATTAAACAGGATTTTCCCGAGCAGAGTGCTCCTGCCACTGAGCTTCCGAAGTCTTCCTCAGGATTCCCGCCTCAGCACAAACTCTGCGGCCGTGCTGAGAGCCCACTGTTTGTTTTGGAGCATCATTGTTCCGGCGCTGCAGAAGCCATGAGTCAGCACCGCCGTCACTCCACCCACCTGCCACGCATTGCTCAATTATTAAATGTCTGGCTGCTTTTATGTCACCTAGCCTTTCCTGATGGTATTTATAGCAGCAAAAATCATTCGCGTACACCCATTATTGGCTGAGAAAAAGCCACCTTCTCTTTGTAGTCAAACTATTTTTTTTGTTCACAGTATTGTAGGAACCCAGCTGTGATCACAGACGCAGCCTCCTTGCACAGTATGACGCACAGTTGTACACTTTTACCCACATCTGTGATTGCTCCTTACTGTGTTTGGCGTACATATGTGCAGAGATGGTAGTGCATGAATCCAGAAGTCCTAAATCAAGAGCAACTTTAGGTTCTTATAGATGTTTTACCTCTTATCCAAAAGTCTTCTTCAGTTCATACTGACAGGTGGAGAGTCCCAGATCTTTATTCTCTGTAGGAATGTTTACACCTCATGAGTCTTTGAGGTCACATTTGGAGACATTTGCAAGTCCAGTTGCCCTTTACGTAGCACTTCTAGATACACCATGACCTGGACGACAGATGCATGCACAGTTGATGCACAACAACCAAACAATGACACCTTTAAAGCAAACATCCCCACATTTTTTTATACTAACGTCAGCCACATTACACTGCTGGCCATAATATTGCAAGTCATTAGAGTTTACAGAAATGCTTACAAAGTAACTGGTAAACTGCCCAGTTTTTCCCCTTTGACATTGATTTATCTATTTCCATAATTTAACAAAAAAAAAACCGACTCCAATTTTGCTGGAATCAGACAAACGCACGGATTCTCAACAGCACTATCCATCGGTGCTTGAAAGTTAAATGTGAGAACTGTGAAGAACTTTTCACAAGGTAGAGCATTACTGTATGTCACCATACAAAGCAGCTAGCTAGAATGCTACAGAACACGCATGGATGTAAACTATAACTTTATAGCTTTTCCTTTCTGATGTTTTCGCTGTGTTATCAGGCCAGCTACGTTCAAACTTAAAGAAACCAGCTCCCAAAACAAGACAAAGACAGAGTTGTCAAACTTCTTAACAAATAGTTGCTTTTTTACACATCCAGCTGTTATGAAGCAACATTTGGGATCCTATTTCTGACTAACTGGTGAATGTACATCCAATATTTATTCTTTAGTTTCTGTTTTTGGTCAGTACCAACTCCTGACAGGAACGGTGAGACTGAACCAGAACAGTAAGGTTGCAGGCAGGACACCTAAACAATGAGCTGACACTCAGTGTATAGCTCTATGAAGCCGAAGGGAGCTGCAGATTGAGGTGCTAATTCTCTTCATCACTCCGAGCAACCCATTTCACATTGTCACATTGTTTTCTCATTATTATTATAGATAAAAAGATTATAGCCGCTTTAATAAAGTTTGCAACACTTTTCAACTTTTAGCCAGATTTGTCAGATTTAACGTAACCTGATTTATTTGCTATAATTTGTCTGCTATTCTTAGTAAGTACACTGTGACATCAAGCCTCAAAGAAATTAGCGCTTTAGTGAGCCGTGCGCTCTGATCTGATGTGGAAAACATCCAGAGCACGACTAAAACTAACATTATAAATCTTTTACTTGATCTTTGCTCATTGCCGGTCCCCCGGGTGCACACCCAGGACACCCTGATGGTTAAATCGAGCCATGATCATATCCCGTCACAATGTCTGGCCAAACCCATGACCTGCTGGAGAGGAATCTCAGTGTCACAGTAATGTGATTAGGAGGTTACACGAGCTCTCTTTGTGTGTGTCATATGATATCATGTTATTTTTGTCTCATACTGAACATTTCTTTGCCTGTTATCCCCTTCAGTTGATGTGGTGGAGTGCTCTTTTGAAGTCACAGATGTTCCTTTGCCTTTGCCTTGAATATTATAATCATCTACATTTTGAAATCAGCTGTAGTGTAACAAACACAGGGACTGACTGAAGAAATCCCTGAGCCTTTTTACTTTTACTTTGTAATTTTACTGTGGCTTCACGGTGATATTTTGGTGCGCTCTCCACCGCTGGCACTTGTTTTTGGTCCGATGTGCTCTTGTCAGGTCATCGAGATTGCACAACAACACTCACAGTTGGATTTACTGTGATTTGTGTTTAAAAAACAAAAAGATAAATGGTTCTCCTTGGGAACTGATGGCAGCTTGACAGTATACCCCTATTAATTGGAGTTGTTTATGATCAGTCTGGACTTTTCTGGGTCGTCCAGTTGTTTGCCTTGCTGCTCTGCCATCTGTTTTTAGCTGTGTTCATGCATGAAAAAACTTTGCCTATCCTTATCTGTAGACAAACATAAACCCACACACACACACAGTGCTGGAGGAAAACACAGTGATGGTCAGAGGTGTGTAATTGGGTCTTTGTCAGCATCTGGGACTGTGTTTAAGCCAGCAAAAAGGTATGATTACTGTGTGTGTGTTTGTGTTTCAGAGTGTTTTTGAACTATGACATCATAGATACACTGTTCTTAACTCTGCCGATGCACGTTAAACATGAAAAACTGCGGTAAAAGTCGCAGCTTAGCTTGTGTGTATACTGGCAAACTGTAATTATCATGGTTTCAATTTAATTTTCTTCTTCATTTCTTCATGATCACACACACACACACATAAACACTGCGCTCTTTTGTTCAGGATTATTTAATCTTATGTCACAGAAATTGAGATGATCCCATCCTCTCTGTCTGTCTGTCTGCCTCTCCCTCTCTTACAGACATATTTGCAGGAGGGTGGAGGTGCAAACTTTATGATCTTGGACTGAGCTTCTACATTTTTCTTTTTTTTTTTCTCTAAAAGCACATTTCTGACTGATGACATTACCGACTTCAGCATCTCTTCACATTGCAACACCTTACATTAGCCAAGTGGCACATATTTATTCCATCTTAAATACTCACAAAGAAAACTGTAAGCAGTAATCTTACTTAAAGTGATTGCAGTTTGTCCTACAGTGGACATTGGAGGCTGTGGTTAGCCTGGCTTTAAAGTAGGAATGGGTTCCAATAGAGACAAGTATCAAAACATTCATCCATGAAGCATAATCCAGCTCAATATGCATAGAAATAATGTCGATATTGGATGATTCCACACTTTACAATCTACACCTAATGCCAACATTTAATGCAGATGCAGGATGTAATGTGTCCTACATGTAGTGAGGCAGAAAATAAGGGTGTAGAGCGTCTTGGTAGTAACCACAGTTTATTTTCCGTAACCGTGATTTTGCCTGAACCTTAAATATAATGTAGTCCACGCACAGATTGACGTTGTTGTCTGGTGGGATGGGAAGTCTTTCTGCATGCTCAGTATGTTTCAAACAGTCATAATTTTGCCAAAACATGGAAATATACTGACCAATAGAGATGCAGCGATTAATCAGTGTCACTATTAAACATCACGGTTTTGTAACTGTAAAGACTGATTTAGTGTTTCTGTCACAATTTCCAGTCCAAGTTTGAAGTTTGCAGATGTCTTGTTTAGTCCAACCAATGGTCGAAAACCCAACAAAATTTAGTTTACTAGAATAGAAGAAATCTAATGAATGTTCATAATTTAGATTGTGGGCACTTTTGTTTAATCAAAGTAATTGCCAGGCGATCTGCAAATCTATTGATCGACTCATTGTTTCAGCTCTACTCGTCAGGGTCGTGCATGGATTGAGACAGTAGCAGTGAACTATATTTGAACTTATTCTGACAAAATTATGACTGCTGGGATTATAATGCCCATACATACATGCTACAGGAGAGGTTGGACGACTTTATTTCCAAAGTTATCACTGTCATCCTGAGCTTGAACTCAGCACCTGTTGTTGCTCACAAAGGGTTCATTTGGATCAAGCAGCTTGCACAGTGATTACATTTGGAGAAAATCCTCAGACGGGGCAGAGATAATCTCTTTTTAATATTATAGTATATTTGCAGTCACAGTTACAAACAGTATAATAATATCAGTTCATACACACACACACACACCGCGCGACTTACGAGCCCACCTACAGTTTGACCTTTTATTTGCTTAATGAGGAGCTTAGTGAGTGTGTGTGTGTTTGTGTGTATGTGTGTGTATGTGTGTGTGTGTTTGTGTGTGTTTGTGTTAGATACACCCTAGTGAGTTCAGCATGAGTGCATAACTCAGCAGTGAATAATTCTCTATTGTCTTTTACTGTGGTGTCTGTAAAATGTCAAAGACAAACAGACAAATATCTTATAGTATTTAATGACTTTGGAATTAAATGTTGGAAATGTATATATTTTTTTAACATTACTGAATGTGGATGTATATATAGCATAAATCTGTATCACTGAGAGTATAAAGAATATACAGTGCACTCGTGACGTCACCCGTAGATTTCTGAAGAGCCGCTTGGAAGCTCAAAATATGCAGCGCTGGCTGCTACCATGTTGATAGTCCTGACTCTTGATGATGCCTGGGTGCTCAAACAAGCCATCTTTAACAACACCTACCTCAATCAAAGTGCCCACACTGTTAATTCTGCATAACTTTAATATAATTTGAACATTTGAGTTATATGAAAATTTTAAGTTTAAAGTTATTATTAGTTTATTTTGATATAGTGTCTGTAACAAAGACGGCGAGGTTGAGGTTGACACTATCCCACGGGCTATGATCCCGGAAATATTACCTATTGAAATATACCTTTCAAAGGGTTTGAGAAGGAGGACGACTACGAAACTGTGCTAGCCAAATTTGATATATGTTTCATATCAAAGAAAAACGCTGTACACGAGAGAGTGTGCTTTTACCAGCGACTCTTGTAACAGAGCGCTCTATGAACTGAGTGAGAACTGTGGAGAAAAGAAAAGTGAACATATCAGAGCGTTGAGTTCTGTTAAAGTTTGATTAGGAGATTTGGAGATAGAGTAGCATCTGTCATTGAAGAGAGCAGTACTCAGTGCTCCTACCAGTTGAACTCACCAAAGGGGAGAGAGGTGAGAAGGAACAGGTGACATCTACAACTTGTGCCATCAGGGACAGCAGCGAATACTGAGACCATGAAAGCGAACTCAGAGCCAATAGGAATGGAAACACAGCATCAGGACTCTTGTTATGGACGGCGTCAAAGTAATGGGCTTAATAAACACGCATGAAGGTCAGAAAGAGTTTGTAGTAAGATTGGATGTGTAAGCGGCATGGGAGATCATGCTAATATAGAGTGGAAACTCTGATATATACATTGTCCTTAATAGCAGGAAAAGTTATGAAAAAGTAGAAATGTTATTGTTTACCCTGAAAAATTGGGTTAGGCCCTTGATTACTGAACTGTTTAATCAGTTTAAGGTAGCAAATGTTACCTTAATGACACCGTATATGATACCTCATCTGTCGGTGCCAAGGTAACACATTGATGTTCAGTTGTTGTAAATGTAGAGTAAAGAGTTATTGTTTGTGTATAGGTCTGTGGTCAAGACGGACGATAATTTTGGGGGAGATGTCAAAGATACTACATGTCATGCACATATTGTGTAACCAGTCACAGAGCTAGGAGAAGCAGCTATGCTTTGATGAAATGTGGTCGAGCGAGGAGTTAAATTGAACAGCCACCGTGGGGGGAGATGCTGAATACGCGTGAGGGAAGTCTGCCTCTCAGTTTGTGTTTGCTGCATTACTCTTGTGTGTTTGCTGCAGTGCCCCTGCTGAAGGGCGAACAGTAAGGCCCTGGTCAGCATGATGTAGGTCTCCTGGGACGTCCTGGGGTTTTTGGATCAATAATTTTCATCCTGCATCTCCCTGCCTCACTGTCCTCACCCTTCCTCACCCACTGGCTTGACTTTGGGCTATTTATGGTATCTCTATGGATTAACAAGACCCCAACAATCAATGGGCCAAACTTACTATCACTGTACTCTTCTCGCTTTGTATCTCTGCTTGTGTCAGCTGCTTTTTTCTGGAAAACTTTTAGTCCTTGTAGTTCCTCTTGTTGTCCTGAAACATCTGAAACTACATGGTGTGTAATCACACAAACACACTGCCCTGCAAGGGGAGTATCATTTCTAATGCAGGTGCAATGTGATATGTTCTGTGTTTATATGAGAAATCACACAGGTAATGCTTGTGCTGGTGAAATGTGAGTTTCTTTTAGGTGTATGCACCCATTTGGTAAGTTGTATGGCTCGTTATGACACCACTTTGGCAGAATTTGAAGTACAAGGGAGTGTCAGTAGAAAGTGTGTCGCCAACAGTGCAATTTGAAGTAAAAAAATATATATATATTTGTACGAATGCCTGTTCAGACCACATCTTAGTACAAGTGCTGGTGTAATTATGTTATTTTGTGGCTTTATATGGCAAAGCCACATGGGCATCAGCCTCTTCAGAGTCAAATAAACCTCTTTTATATACGTCTGTTGTACTTTTTAACCAAGGACTCCAGCCTTTTTCCAATCTCTTCAATAAAAAAAAACAGGGGAACATTTTATTGTGCTACAAAATTTTTCTATTTGCTCATGTTGTAAATAATTGTTTTCCAGCTCCAGATAGACGTCACCGAAACTGTTGTGTCTTTACACACCAAACAATAAATGACAAGAACTGATGTGATTGGTTGTGATTTATGCCTACCGTAACATCACAAGGTGATAACTGGTTTGTCCTGATCAATCTTCTTTCACAACTGAACCTGTACCAGCTGTGTGATGGTATACTTGTTTATGAAATGTCCAAGTATGTCAGCAGCATGAAGTCGTACAAGCATCTATGTGTACTTACACTTTGATTCAGACAAGCAGGGCACTGAAGATGCAGTATAATTAATTAAAAATGCTCTGTTGGCATCAGCTGAAGTACACCTATTGTCGCAACTGATTCATTGTTTGCAGTCTTGTGTTACCCGATCACTTTTTAAAGGCCTTGGTCTTGTCTTGGAATTGAATGCATTTTTACTTGTTCTCGTCTCGGTCTCAGACAAAGAGAACTCTGGATTTTAGCTCAAGACTGGTCAAGATCACAACTGCTGGTATGTCACTTAATTGTCTGTGTGCATTGTCTGATTTATTTGTTAACTGTCAAGGGGGAGACATCAGAAAAATCTTCTGGTAATCTGGTCTAATCTGCAAAACAGCATAAAAACAAAACAAGTTTGAAAATATTTCAAGGTCACACTTGAATGAGTCGATTCAATGTAGCAACCACGCTTTACCCAAAGAGTTTTGTTGAAGCGTGGTAGGCTCCTGCTGCCTGGTCTTGGTCTTGACTCAGTCTTGCAATACCTTGTCCTGACTTGGTCTCAAACCCTCACAGTCTTGGTCTTGTCTCTGTTTCCATACACTCTGAACTTGGTAATGACTTGGTCTCAGTTTAGTTGGTCTTGACCACAACACTGAAAACTGTTCAAATTTCCAGCTTCCCAAATTTGAGGAGTTGGTGTTACTAATACTAAACTAATAAACTTTGGTTGCATTGGACTGAGTCACTTTGGGTTCTCTCCATATTTGAAAAAAAGAATTCATTCATTCAAATCAGAAAAAGTCTTAAAGAAAACAAATTAAGAATAAAAGTAATAATTAGCTGCAGCCCTACATATGTTAACGATTAATATGATTAGTTTAAAAAAAAAAAAAAGTTGATAAATGAACTGTACTTCATAGATGTCCAGGCTGCATGGGTTTAAAAAAACACAATTTTACTTCAAAATATATTTCACACAGCTTAAGCAATGTTTACACATAAATATGGTTTGTTTAAAGAAAAACTATGTCTTATACTAAGTATGCTAGCGTAAACCATTCTTACTTAGTATTGTCTACATAATAGATACATGACATAAAATAATAAATAGATAGGATACAGATAATAATTAATGCATTACATCATCTCTACCTTTTATATCGGAACATTATCCTCATATCTAACCAACATATCATATACCACCATTCAGCAGCACACACTTTGAGTCTGTATCTGATATCATGATTTGTAAACCATCTGTGGTCATTGTGGTTTGCTCCTCACTGCAACAATAGCTCGGACTCGAGCACAATGGCACCCTGACCCCTCATTTCCTTTAGTGGCAATCCTGATTAGCTAAGTGACAAGCTTCTCCCATGCCATTGTTAATGTATTAGTGTCTTGAATCCCTGTGGAGGCCAGTAACTCCGCTCAGCTAATCATTTAGCGATGGTTATCATTCAGTTGTTCATTGTTAGTGGCTGGGAGATATACTGTAGATATGGAAGGAGAAGGAGACAATAAAGAAAGAAAGAGGCTGAACAAGGAGTCCAATATGTGCTTTGTGTGATGCTGAGGGGTGTGTGATAGAAACGCAGCCACATACGCACCAAAAGCTTTAGTGTTGTAGCACATGAGAGTTACAAAAATGGTTGAGAATCAGGACTGAAGAAAGAGCGATGGGGTAGGAAGGTTTTTCAGTAAGATGATGGAAAGAGACAGGCAGTTAATTTTAATTTAGTTTTTCAACCTTTATTGTATAGTAGCAGCTGAAGAGTGACAGGAAAGTGGAGAGAGAGATGGAGAATGATATGTAGCAGGTGGCCACAGGTCAGATTTGAACCCTGGAAGCTGCAGCAAGGACTGAGCCTCTCTACATGGGGCGCCCACTCTACCTACCGAGTTAACCAGCGCCCCAACACTCGAAATTTTAAACTTTCTGCACACATTTTTTCTGTATCTGAAACAAAACCTAAACTAAAAAGTTTGAGGAACCAGAAGTAAACCAAACTAAGTATGACAAGTCTATTGTGTGCATTACTGTTTTAGTAAATTAAATCGATGATTGATGAAAAATCGTTTGAAATTAAGTTTTCACACACAAATAAATAACACAATCATCCTGGTGGTTACAGAGAACTTTTTCTCTGTCCAGCTGACATGGGAATAGAGATCATGATATGGATTTAACTGCTTCTTAACAGAAGGTTCAGAGGTCCAGTAAAAGAAAACAAACAGACAGCAAAGACATGATATGCAGTTTAATCTCTGATAATACCAAACCTTTTAGGATGTACTGTAGTTTGTTTATTTACAAGGGAAAGATGGGTTTAACAGTCCATAGTGCAAACTACAGATTGGTTATTGGTCACTTAATATGGGGCTCCAGCAGTCTGAGTTAGTCAGATCAAATGTGTATCTTCCAAAGTTGCAAATGTTTGGAGTACAAAATTCTTTCTGTGTCTTTCCACAGATAACATTGCCATGCTGAGCTGAAGTGGAGGGATAATAACAAAAAATACCCAATCTGAGACTGCTAATGCTTCATATTAGCTTTGGCTGAACTTAAAAATGCATTTTTGCACAGAGTGAGGACTGTGGATACTGTCTCCTTGCACTTACATTTGAATCATGTTAGTCAGGGAGGAATTATTACAGCGACTGATAACAGTTTCAGTGTTTTGTACACATTGGCATGTGAGTAGTATTTTAAGATAGTGTTGTTCATCATAAACGCGTCAGATCGTATGGAAAAGAGGGAGGAAACGAGGATGTGAAGATGAGTGGGAGAGGCTCGAGTAGATAGGGAGGAAGGAAGGAGTGGAGTGGACAGTGGTGGGAGTGTCACTTGTCAAAAGTCTTAGACACAGTGCGATATCAGATGACTGTGAGACCACCGAGGCTGGGTGACTGTGTGGATGTGTGAGGGCTGGCGGGGAGGGAGGGAGGGAAAGCTGCACTAAGCTCTCCAGGCTCTCTGATATCAAACACAAGTTTCCTGGTATTTGAGTGAAGTATCGGGTGTGTGATGGGAGTGAGTGAAACTATGATGACTCTGTGCTGTGGTATGACAGTGTCGCTATAACTCAGATAATTAATAACCAGAGGATTTAATTTATGGGATGAGTTCACCTCAGGAAAACACCTGAGCAACTTTCTGGTATGTGAATTGTACCAGGAATGTGTGACAGCTGCTGCACCTTACTGCTCAGTGTATAAGTACACATTGTATTGTTGACCTAATCAGACCTCTGCACTGGAGGTCTTAACGGGTCAGACAGTTTGTACTTGAACTGGACTTATGTGCAAATACATCCAAGCCTGAACAGCCTTAAAAAAAACAATATATCATTTAGAAAAAGACTTGTTTTGGATCTGATTTTGTTCAGGTCCACTGGTTCTAATCCCCACATGTTGAAGAAAATGAACATTACTCGTGTAACTGCTTAATGCCTACAAATAAGCTCCTGTAAAGTTTTTCTTATCATCTCCATTTCTGACTCAAACCACGGTTGGAATGACCTCTGATTAATGACGAAATAATTCTTAGATGTAATCATGGTAGTTTCACTGAGAGCCCTGTCCACATTTGTTGGCGACTGAGCTTCACTGGATCATTTGGGATTTTAAGGCCATGCTTGAGCGCACCTTAGCTGTGGTAAAGAAGGAGGAGCAAGTGTTGCTCTTTCACTCAGATTTATCTTGAGTCACTTTCTCTTTGTCAAACATCTGACTCCTGGTCCACTTCATCTTCTTTTTCAGGGGCAAATCGCTCTTATGTTGCAGCACAAGACATGCAAATAATATGTGTAAAAGAAAATATAAGTTGTGAACTTAACTGTGGAAAAATAGCACACACTTACATGGACATCTGTCTTCTCATTTCTCACTTTGTCTGTCGTTTCCTTTCCTCACCTCCTCACCTCACATCTTACGCCCTCCCACCTGGAATGCTAGTAGAGGAGACAAGGAAGAGATGCGAAGAGAGAGGAGTTATTTTAAACGTGACATCATTTAAATATGACATGTGGCACATCTGTATCATCTGTCCAGTGTCACGCCTTTTTCTTAAGTCACAGGAGGCAAAAAGACTTCTGCATTGGATACACCTGTACATGGTTGCTCATAGCTCCTCGGCAAGCTTCCTCCTTTAGCTGCATTTAAGGAATTGAGACCTCTGATGGTGTACTGAGATCGATTTCCGGGTCATAGTCGAGAGGTAGGCAGATGAGGTGGCACTTGAGAAATGAGAATAGCCCCAAAACAACACCAGCCAACATGGCCTCCTCCCAAACAGAGTGCAACACTCTTTAATTAACAGACATGCCATCAGACGTTTCCTCCCATCGGACATGGTGAAAACTTACTTTTGAGATAACACAGACCTGAGACAGGGAAAAAGACTTGAGATCTGATGCAAGTTGGGTCCAGAACTTGAGTTTGAATCATAAACAGTACACACTTTGTTCCGGTGACGAATGAAGAAAAATATTAAATTTAGCTTTTCCTAAAACAAACGTATCATTTCCAGGGACGATGTTGGTGATGTTAGTGATTCTGCTGCTGCTGTGTGATTATAACAGATGTTTTTTTTCTCTTGACTTGCAGCTGTTTTCTGGGGCGACATTGCTTTAGACGAGGAGGACCTGCGCATGTTCCAGATTGACAGGACGATAGACCTGACACAGCACACACACATGCACACACACTCCCGGCAGGGGCACACATCTGGTAAGTGGACGAGTCGGCATCTCACTCTCACTCAGTGATCATCATGTAATGCTCTCTCTCACGTTTCCTCTGAAACTCTCTCATTATCCATCGGCTGCAGAGTAAAGCAGCTTGAACAGGAAGGAAGCAGACAGGGGCCACTGAGGATATCAGCATTTATTGTGCATTGTTTGTATTTTGATTCTTGGCTCTTGTCTGTGTCAGGTGGCCTGGAGGAACATGAAATTGCTAAGAAGAGAGGATCTTTATATCTACTGCTGGAGAGAATACGTAGGTTTGGCTTTGGTAAGGACCCAAAACTTTACTACGCACTCTAATTTCTCTTAGCAAGTACCATATCCTAGATCTTATGGGATGTCACTGGTTCCTATTTATTTCCATACAATATTAAAAACAACTCTTCTGCAAAGACTTGAAGCTTTTATAACACTTGCCTGAGCAACTTTGAATGCTCTACCAGGGAGGTTTTTGGTTGTGTAACCATGCAAAATTTGCCAAAAAAGGTGATGAAATGATCACTGTCACAAGTTCAAGACTCTGCAAGCTGATTCATTGTGAAATAAATGGAAGTCAATGGTTTTTGCTGATGTATAAAGTGCCCTGCAGTACTGAACAGAAAGTTGCTTCCTTTTCTGCCTGTTAGCTGCATTTTAAAGATGAGTTCAGATTGATAATTTTGAACGGACCAATATATTGAAAAAACTGGGTACCAATCAAAAATTACATTTGCTGGGCAAAATATCAACTTTTCATTTTAGCTACCAGGTTTGTTGCACAGGCTGTTTGAGACTCTAGTGATCTAATATTGCAATATAGCCAGTCTTTAAATTTTGGTTTCATTTTGGCTCATTATCAAACTTCCACGTGACCAGAAACAAATGCTAAGTATTTGTAAATCAACATTTGCTAGCTACAAACCCTCCCAGACTCAACCATCCCCGTGCATGCAGAGCAAAGGAGTCTT
Source organism: Argyrosomus regius (assembly GCA_946959425.1). Classification (NCBI taxonomy): domain Eukaryota; kingdom Metazoa; phylum Chordata; class Actinopteri; family Sciaenidae; genus Argyrosomus; species Argyrosomus regius. The sequence goes on from OX336883.1 coordinate 10,982,190, forward strand.
GTTTTTCTATTATAATGTGAATATGGCTTAAATCATACAAACTACAATCTAGTCCTTCCATTCCGGGTTTATAATAAAGTTGTTTCAATACTCCAAGTGTTGCTTGACCTTTGACAGCTTTCTTTCTTTACGCCCTTAGAAAAGCACAATCAGATCCAGAACTACAGAATGTATGAGTTACACTCAACTAATTCAATATAAACTTCTTTAAATCAAATGTTTATTGAAACAGTATATTGCAGAGCTATATCTGTCTGAGTTTTATTAGAAATGTCATGATCCAATAATGTCAGAGCACATTTATGAACTGATATTCATAATAATAGACCAGTAATTTATTCAGTTTGAACTCTTATAACATGAACAATAAACTTGCTGACTGCTGTTTTTCTCTTAGAATATCTCCCCAAGAACTCCAGCAAGGGAGCTGCCACTTCCAAGAGCCAAACTGGAAAAGGTGGAAAAACTGGGAACGTTGTGAAAAGCCGTATTCCCCGAGCTGCCACATCCCGAGCTGAGAGGATATGGCCTGGAGGAGTCATTCCCTACGTCATAGGAGGAAATTTTACTGGTAAGCAACTCTACTGGACTGCTGCCCGTACTGCTAAAAAGTAAAACACACACCAACGTGTGATTGTGTAAACGTAGGATGTGAAATGTGTGTGTTTTAGGTAGTCAGAGGGCCATGTTCAAACAGGCCATGCGTCACTGGGAGAAACAGACGTGCGTAACTTTCATTGAGAAGACGGACGAGGAAAGCTACATCGTGTTCACCTACAGACCCTGCGGGTGAGTTTGGTGAATCTCTTTGCGTATGTGTGATGAGTGTGTGTGTGTACCTAGAGTTCAGAAGTGACCTTGTCACAGCGAGAGACGATACGGTCACTCAACAATGGCTCCACTTTCCTTCCTGTCCTGCTCCTGTTTCCCCATCCCACCAATCACACTGCACAGTCTAAGTTTTTGTATGTTTGTGCAGTTTTTTTGTTCATACTCTGCAGAAGTGCATTGTTCTGTTGAGTGGCAGCACGGTACGGGTCATAGTGTGTTTGTACAGTGGTGGCACTTCACTGGTTCTAAGTTGTAAGGTTTAAGAGTGGCTGAAATCAGGATGCTTGAGTTTATCTATCCAAGGTGTTGTTGTGCAGATGGTTGAAAGGAGTAGGATGTGTAGGATATTTGATATTACAGTAGTGCTGAAATGAAAGTTGGTAAGTCGATTAGTTGATCAGCAGAAAATGAACCAACAGCAAATGTGAAAATCGATAATTACTCATTAAAATAAAAATTGGATGTCGTATGCGTGACATCACCCGTAGATTTCTGAAGTGCCGTTTTGAAGCTCAAAATATGTGGCTCTGGCCGCTGCCATGTTGGCAGTTCTGTCCCTTCCGCCTTCCACTTAATCTAAAAATAGGGAAAGACGTGGATCATCGGCGGACCTAAGGAAGGCTAAATGACGCCTGGGTGCTCAAACAAGCCATCTGTAATGGCACCTACCTGTCAATCAAAGCTGTCAATTAACGAATGCTGTTAATTATTCATTAGTTTAAGCCTTAAAATAATTTGAATGGGTGAGTTATATAAAAAGTCAGCCTCAGTACAGTCTTTGACAGTCATGAATGTTGAAATTAGCCATAGAGACCAAAACTGTTTTTTGTACCTGTAACATTTCTGATGTGAAGTTAGACATTTTAACATGGGGGCTTATAGACATTGACTTGTACTGTAGCCAGCCTCAAGTGGTCGATTGAAGAACTGCAGTTTTTGGCTTCACTGCACAGACACGGAGGTTGCCGCTTGTTTAAATTACTGTTAATTAAAACACCTTTGAGTATTTGAATATTGGTTGAATGAAGACATCACCATGGACTATTTCCTCACATATTATTAACTGTTCATCAACCGTTGTTCTGATGCTGACGCTTTGTAGTGTGATCCCTGCAGACTGCCAGTATTATGAAAAGTTGGATGAATGTGAGCATCTAATATTTATACGCACATCAGAAATAGTCCACAGTAAGGCAAAGAATAGTCTGTAATAATCTGCATGCTCTGCCCTCAATTTGATGCCTGATGACGATTTATGAGGATCAAAATGTTGCAGTGCTGCAGTGATTAATAACTGATCAAACAAAGGATTGTGCAGATACTAGCATTTATCCTTAATATGTCCTGTTTGGTCCAGCAGCTGTTGAATACTTTCTCTCTTTTAAATGAACAATAGATAGTTACACAAGTCAAGTTCACATCTGAAATACAACTGATTTTTTAAATATGAACATTTGGATGAGTGTGTTTAACTGATGATGCCAGTTGTCTCATATCCTGTGATAGGCTGGCTTCATCAGAGATTAGACAGTTTAATCTGATGTATAAATACCCTGCAGCCTGTCTGTGCAGAGACAGAAAGGCAGGTACATAACTGATGGTTTATGATAGAGCCACAATACATTTTGCGGCACCTGTTGTGGGTGAAGTAGTTGTACTGATACTAGAGCTGCAAATGCTGTAAGAAAAAAAAGGCTCTATCTACTCCAGTGATTCCTGATCCTTCCTGCAATCAGCTCGCTGGATAACTTTAATCAGATTTGTTAGCCTGGCACGGATGTCTCGGCCAACCAGGAAAAAAGAATGAGTGTGTGTGTGTGTGTGTGTGTTTGTGCTCTGTGAGCAGCGATATGTGAATTCTCACAGCTTATTCACATTGGGTTATGAAACTGCAGCATTATCAGAGCGTTATATGTAAATAAATCCTGCTGCTTTTCCTCTGGTGGACGTAGTACGGGACAGGAAATCCTGAAAACTCTGTGAGTGTGTGTGAGTGTGTGTGTGAGAGTGTGTGAGTGTGTGTTCATACAGCAATGCTGATGCCTTTTCCTCTGCCAAATGTGTCGTAAAAATTATCCGCCTATCTCCCTGCTATCAACTTCCTACTAATCCTTATTAGGTGTTGTTCCTATGTGGGTCGTCGTGGCAACGGGCCCCAGGCTATCTCCATAGGCAAGAACTGTGACAAGTTTGGCATCGTCGTGCACGAACTGGGTCATGTCATTGGCTTCTGGCATGAACACACCCGGCCTGACCGTGACGATCATGTGACCATCATCCGGGATAACATCCAACCAGGTGAGACTCTGTACCCAAGATGCACCTGGGTCTCCGTTAGAATCATTCAGGGTTGTTTCTGGGAGGAGACAAGCAAGGACAACGTGTCTGTGTGTGTACGTTTTTTCAAATTCACACTTGAGTCCAGCCCTGTGTGAGCGTGAATGAGGCTTTTAATGACTGTGAAGTCACCTCAAGTCTGTTTTTCCCCCTCACACTCCTCTGCACACACAACGCAGTCTGACAGGTGTTAAATCAACCTGACCCAAGTTTTTATTTAGAAACATATCAGAGCTACGCTGCCCTTAAAATGCCATATCTACTCAGACATCACTTCGAGTGTACAGTGTGTAAAGAATATATCTGTGTGCGTGTTTATGGCAGCGCACTGAATGGTTACACACTGTTTGTCGAGACCATCTAATGCTGCTGTCCTTGCATGTGTGCACGTGTGTGTGTGTATTTCAATGTGCATATGTGTGGTTCTCAGGCCAGGAGTATAACTTTCTCAAGATGGAGCCAGGGGAGGTCAACTCTCTTGGGGAGCCATATGATTTTGATAGCATCATGCACTACGCCAGGAACACATTCTCACGGTAACCAACGGCATGATCTCTTGATTTGTTTTAAACCTTTTTGAGTGTTTCTCTCTGTGGATGCTATTGACCAACTTTTTATCACCCAGGGCAAATAAAGGCTCAGTGCAACATGTTGAAAGTGAATATAGAGAGAAAGTAACTGTTACTTTTTCTGAGCACGTAATGATGACAACCTACAAATGTTTTCAACATTAACTGTATTTATCATCATTATTGTTGAGCTGCACTTAACAACAGTCTACCCTGCCAATGCCTGGTAAACTAAAAATAAAATTCTGGCCAAAATATTTTCCAACAGGCCATAAAACAGCAAGATACAATGTCATTAAAAACACAAACCATAAGTGAGCTGGTCCTATTCATCGAATACCTGTGACAAACGCTGCAGATCATCGTATTGGCATCTCTACTCACCGCTTTATTTGTGAAGCATCAGTTCTCGCTCTTCGTTCTTTTAACGGTACTTCCACTCTGCTCTTCATTCCTCATTTTAGGTTAATCTACTCCGGCAAAATGCCACCACATACTTAGCTAACAATGAAGGTTAATCAAATAACGTGATACAGTCATTGGCAGTCATACGTTGTATGCCGCCACCAGTGTGCGGAGTCAGTGCAAAACAAAAGGTGTTCAATCAAATTATGTGTTGTAGTGATGAGAGTTTACTATGGCTGACCTTTTTTTTTCACCAATGTAGATTTTTGGCATTTGGTGGGTGCTATTTTGGACCTTGATGTTAGTATTTGTACTGTAAATGGAATATAGGAAATACTACAGATCCTTTAGTTATGTGCCAATCAGATAACTAGCAGAGTTTCCTAAATTTTTTGGCTTGTGATCCATTCAAACAATATCTTCTTGTCACTAGTCACTAATCACTATGTCACTGTGTTCTATTTCTGACCAGTTCAAATAAATAGATATTTTTTCTGTTTTTCTCCTATATTTAAAGTAAATATTTTCATAATAGTATAGCATAGCATAGTATCAATGTGAAAACACTATGACAACGTGAAAGGGGACACTTGTAGTGATAAACCTACAGAGAAGGATTACCTGAATCTGCAGCTTCCTTTGTCAGGCTGCTACAGGAGCCAGATACTTCCCAGAGGAAGATAGATAGTGCTAAAAGAGAGTGAATATACATTTACAATTTACATTCATAAAGTGACCAGAAACACAACTCCAAATGAATGATACTGTTGCGCCATAACTGCTGGATGTGTAAGAAAGCAGCTGTTTGCTCTCAAGTTTGGCATATCATCTCAAAATGTCAATGTTGTGTTCTAAACTTGTTAGCAGTCTAAAGTTGAAATAAACACAATTTTGTGCAGCAAAAAGATGTTTTTTTTCTGCTTTCTTATCATTTTGATAATCTCACAACCAACTACACTCAACCTGCAACCCCTCGCCTCGTGGGGCGTCTCGACTCTTCAGGTTAGAAAACACTCGTGCAGAGTGTCTGAGTTCTAATCAGACTTGTGCTTTCGTGTATATTCACAGATATAGCACTTTGGGAGAAATTGGAAATAATCGCACACCAGTGCAATAAAAATAATGGAAACTTTTCAGCATCATGAAATCCCTTCCCTTGTTTTCAACTTCTCCACCATCTGAAATCAGCCAGTTATTTGGCAGCGAGAGTGTTCACGGGTTCACTTTCCATGCTTTCCATATGAGGATACATTTTAATCTTTGCCATACCTACTCCCATAACCTCTCCTATTCCCCACTCAGCTCCAACTCACACAAACACAATACTGGTGGGGTGATTTGCATGGAGATCATATTGCCCTTAGAACATAAGTTATACAATACTGTTCTGAATCGAAATGTGTTGAAATCTTTGATTTCCTTGAAATCAGAGCATGATGTGTGTTAAATCTCTCTTTTCCTTGCTGAAGGGGGATGTTCCTCGACACCATCCTTCCATCCAGAGATGAAAACGGGGTCCGGCCTGCTATTGGTCAGCGAACCAGGCTCAGTAAAGGAGACATTGCACAGGCAAGGAAGCTGTATAGATGTCCAGGTACTGATATATTTACTATGAGACCACAGAGTGTGTGGGTGTGTGTGTGTGTATGTGTGTGTGTGATGACCTCTGTTTATCTGCTTGCATCTTTGGTGTAACATTTTCACGCCCGTCCACTCTCCAAGGCACAGAGGTGAAGTTGAGTAATTTGTTTTTCCATGTGTTTCTCTGTTTTTCATGTCTCACACACATCACACACAAAACGCGTTCTTCCCATAAGTTCTTGCGCACATCCGTGCTGTTCTGGCGTCCCTGCGGTCCCTGTTGTCTGGTTCTGACGTGATCTGGATCTGCTCTTAAGCCGAGCTGTGCAGTAATGATGCAAAAGTTTACGATCGCAAATACTGCCATCCCCTTTGGACCACACACACACACACACACACACACACACACACACACACACACACACACACACACACACACACACACACACACACACACACACACACAACACACAAACACACACTCACATCCTCAAGAAAAGTTCACACTTTAGGTCTTCATGTACAAACGATGTGGTATATATGAGACAACCTCACCTAACCCGTATATCTGTTACCATGTATTTGTATGTGTATTTATTCATTTTGACTGATTTTGTTCTGTTATAATACAATTTATCTGAAAATATGCAAGTGTGGCCTTCATTTTATTTGTTAATATTAATATCTCTATATATATATTTTATTTATCTGAATCTATTTTGATACTAGAGACAGAACACAACTGTGTTTGTGTGTCCCAGCTGGAAATAGATACAACTTCAACCTTATAAGGTCATATTTGAGTGATACCATATTCACTGACAGATGAACAGAGCCCCAGGGCATTGTGGGGGAAGACAGCATGCATGATGGGATAGGAGGGGCACATTTGGCTAACCTCCTTTTGAAAGGGAGCGACGCCGTTAAACTCAGAATGAAGAATAAAGAGAGCAATATTGTGTGATAATTTCCCATGAACTGTCATCCGGCTATGACTTCACTGTCTTCATTGTGATGAGTGTGCCACTGGGGGGATTTGTAATTCTGCTGAATGGTGACGAGGCTTAATGACTGTGGTCAGACCTCATATGTATACTAATACACACAGGAATGCAAACATGCAGCCTCCAACAATGACAATCACAAGTTTGTTTGGGAGGGTAATTTTAATTCCTTTACTGGTTTCCGAATCAGAAATAAACGTCTAAGAGTTTCCATATGAACTGAGCAGATATTATAGACATAAACTTTGGCAGAGAGTGTATGAGGCTCTTGTTTATACAAGATAGACTGTAGTATATTTATTTTGGTAAATTGGCAGTAAAAGATTGAGAATAATAATAGATATGAGAGCCTTGTGTTCTTTAGTAATGTACCGATCATAAGTATCAGTACACAGCTGAAAGGATTATGCACAACAGCGGGACTCACCACAAAAATGTAACTCCATCTGTGTGTGCGTGTGTGTGTGTGTGTGTGTGTGTGTGTGTGTGTGTGTTGCAGCATGTGGAGAGACACTCCAAGAGTCAACAGGCAACTTCTCGTCTCCTGGTTACCCCAATGGATACCCGTCATACACACACTGTGTCTGGAGAATATCCGTTACACCCGGAGAAAAGGTGCATCACACACACACACACACACACACACACACACACACACACACACACACACAGTAGCACCCTGCAGTGCAGTGAATGTGCATACAATAACAATACGAGACTGATGATGGATTGACTGTATATTGATTATATCCTAAGACTACAGGTACCACCCTCTTCTTCTTTTCTGCCTCTCCACCTGTGTAAACATCTGTATTAAATATATTAAACATTTACTTTTGCTCCTCCAGATCGTTCTTAACTTCACCACTATGGATCTGTATAAAAGCAGCCTGTGTTGGTACGACTACATTGAGGTTCGGGATGGATACTGGAGGAAAGCTCCACTGCTCGGTAAGATCAACAGAGTCAGCCAAGGGTGAGCTGAAGGAGGGCCAGATTACCCTTTAATGAACTGGCATGACATTTGTATGCCTTTCCTTATTTTCTTATTCCTTCATTAACTTTTTAATTCTGCTGAACTGAAATCACCCTAGCTGATTAAAACTGCTGTGACTGTAAAGCACGGTGACCTTGTGAGCACCGCAACTTTCCAATTTAGCAACATATGTGCAGCATTTAGAAGAAATGTTGCAAACACAGAAAATGAAATCAAATAAATGTGCTGCAAGTAGCACAGATGACAGCAATGTTTCCAGGGGACGCTTAAAAGTGATGAACATGACAGGGACAGGCTTGTTGCCATCTTTTTTGACTCAAGAAGTCTGCTTTCCATAAGTGCTGTTGGAAAATTAGCTTTTTTTGGTGGGACAACAAATGCTGCAGGTGTCAAATTGGTGAAAATGTTTTCAGCGTTTTCTTGTATTTTATCTATTTGCACGTGTTTTATTAAATTGCAGTGTGTTGAGCTCTCAGGGTTAAGGTCATGTTCAGACTGACAGTAGCACTGCATCGATCCTATATCACATAATGTCCGAAAGGCCAGTTGACATTGTTTTGCATTGCAGCAAAACTTGAACCATATGATTCAGAGTTCTCTGGCAGCACCTGAATTGTACAAACATGTACTGAAATGATTGAAGAGGCTGTGTTTTTAAATGTACGGCTATTGTCTGTCTGAACACAGACTCTTAACAGGAAGAAGTTTTCTCAGATATTTCACCTCACATTTCATAAGCTATATTTCATCTCTGTATTTCATCTGAGTTATGATTCTTACTTTTTGTGTGTGTGTGTTTTACAGGCAGGTTTTGTGGAGATAAAGTTCCTGACGTCTTGATCTCCACTGACAGCAGGATGTGGATTGAGTTCCGCAGCAGCAGCAACTGGGTGGGAAAAGGCTTTGCCGCAATTTACGAAGGTAACTCCTCCACCCACATACACGTGTTTCAGGTGTTACTGGTCAGTGCAGTTGATGCTGATCTATCCTGTCTGTCTGTCTGTCTGTCTGTCTGTCTGTCTGTCTGTCTGTCTCCCATGCAGCAATCTGTGGAGGGGAAATCACGAAGGACTCAGGACAGATTCAGTCTCCTAACTATCCCGATGACTACAGACCCTCCAAAGAGTGTGTGTGGAGGATCACCGTGTCTGAGGGATACAACGTCGGCCTCAGCTTCCAGGCCTTTGAGGTGACTCAATCCTTATGTGTGTGTGTGTGTGTGTGTGTGTGTGTGTGTGTTTTTTGTGGTCATGTTTGTGTGTTTCACCCCCTCCACCCTCTGTGTGTATATATGAGTGTGTGTGTGCTCAGGAATGTCTGGGTCAAATTTCACGCTCGTATAGCTGCTTGGGAGTTAATAACAGTGATGGTGTATGTGTGTGTGTGTGTGAGTGTACAAAGACACACAGCAGGCAGCTGAGGATTAGTTTTGTAGTTTGAACGCTGTAAAAATGTCAGTGTGCTAAATGACTCAATCTGTCTCCAACCTGACTTCACACATGTAGGGTCAGGGGTCAAAGTTCACCTTCACACAGAAGCTGAGATCAACCTCTTTTCAAATCGCACCCGTCTCAGACACCTTTCTATTCTATTCTATTCTATTTTTAATCTGTCCTGTTCTATTCTGTCCTATTACGCTCTTTTCCACTCTGTCTATTGTGTTCTACACTATTCTATTCTTTACTATCCTATTAGATTTTATACTGCTCTAGTCTATTCTGTCCTACCATATTCTATTCAGTTCTGTTTTATCAGCTCTGTTCCTCTTCTGCTGTTTGTCGGCTGATTCTTGGACAGACTGTGAAATTCAATGTTTTGGGGAGAACTTTAGGACTTTATTTCTGATTTTAGATTTTGGTTTTTAAACAGGAGAATCTGTTCATCTGTAGCGGTTCTGTTACTTGTGTTGGTTTCAGCTGGTGCAGGTCCACCGATGATGTTAAAATAAAGTCGGATGTTGGAATGAATGCAGCCAAAAAAAATCTTCCACTGGGACTGGAGATCACCACCCACCCCTCTCTGCTTTCAGAAATGTCTGAATGAAATGATTGTAATAATACAGATGGAAAGAAACGCGCATTCATACGTCTGAATCAGCCAATAAATTTACTAAAATATGGGTTTCATTCAAAGACTGTTGAAAAGATAGAAGAAAATACAACTACAAACATTTAATATGTGCATAATGATTTAATTTGTGTCTGGCTGATGATGTGTTTTTGGTTTTAATTTGTTTTTTGGTTGTTTGTTGGGAAGTCTTTTTTTCTGTTTTGGTTTTATAGAAATATTGGATAATGACTGTAATGGGTGGAGTGTGTGTGTCTCACTGTGTGTTTGTGTTACCCTACATTAATATTTTTGTAGATCGAGAGGCACGACAGCTGCGCTTATGACTACCTGGAGGTCCGAGATGGCCCTCTGGAGACGAGCCCTCTGATTGGTAGATTCTGTGGCTATGACAAACCGGAAGATGTGCGCTCCACCTCTCATACACTGTGGATGAAGTTTGTCTCAGATGGGACGGTTAACAAGGCCGGCTTTGCTGCTAACTTCTTTAAAGGTGTGTGTGTGTGTGTGTGTGTTGATTGTGTTTTCCTTTTTAACTAAAGCATTCTTTGTGTGTGTGTAAAATGTGCTCTGACGTGTGTGTTTTTCAGAGGAGGATGAGTGTGCCAAGCCAGACAATGGTGGATGTGAACAGAGGTGTGTAAACACTCTCGGCAGCTTCAAGTGTGCCTGTGACCCGGGCTATGAACTAGCTCCTGACAAGAAGAGCTGTGAAGGTAACTGTGTGTGTGGGGGGGGGGGGGATGCACATACAAAGGAATGTATGTGCATTCCTTTGTATACCACTGTGTGTTTCTGTAGGATATGAGTCTAAGCCATCAGAAAAAAAAACATCCGAACAGCCTCCATCAACAGGAAAAAACATCTCTCCAACACAAAGCCACATGCCTCACTGTTCCAATGCCACAAATGCCGTGAAGGTCCTCTAATCCCACGAAATAAATCAACTACCCGTAATGACCCACATGCTGAAACAACTTAACAAAACACTTCTGAGGAAGAGAGAGAGAAAATGCTTTGCAAGAGTAATATCCAAAATGTGGTTTTGCTGTATACTGTATCTTTGAAGCGCAGTCATTTGTTTGGCATCGAAGTGAATTAATGTGTGGGAAAATAATGTCGAAAGTGGATTTTCAAAGTCTGTGTGTGATATTTGGGCACATTTTTGTAAGGCGTTTCGCCTATCCCACCTCAGAAGAGGAGAAATACAAGTTACATGAGAGACAGGGGCTGAACAAGGTCAACAATACAGTACAACAATAATGAATACGATCAGGGGAAATAACGGGACATGGCGAGAAATTGAGTTGTTGTTTGAGGAAAACCTTTGGTGAACTCTACAGGTGTTTTGTGAGCGACTTGCATTAAGTCACGTTACCAACTTCCCCTCGAAATGAATCAGTAGTACTGACTTTCCACACACGTTTCACTTTTCCTTTGAGCTTAATCTGGTTCCTCTACGACAAATATTCCCAGTGGCATCATCAAGTAGACGCAGAGTATGCAGCTGACAACAAACCTATTTGTCCTCCACATTCCATCCTTCACTACATCATATCCGAACTATAAACAAATCAGACATATTCTCAGTGCACATTCAAATAAAAATTACAGCTCTGTTTATTAACATGTTGGGAAAATTTGACTGGTTACAGTTTTTGTACCCTGGAACAAAATAAGTAACTATAAAAACTGTAAAAAGCAGTTTGCGTTTAAAAGCTAAATTGTGAAAACAACTGACTAAGAGTTGACCAGATTCATCTCCACCCGCTAATGTGCAATGTGGTTTGGCAGGGTCAAGGGGAACCCCACTCTGACCACAATGTAAAATAAATCATCCCTACTTTTTCGATGTAGTTCTGTCCTTGTGGCTTGTACAAACATATGCTGTGTGTTTCTGTGTCTAATTTATGTTTCCAGCGGCATGCGGTGGTCTCCTCTCTAAGCTGAACGGGACAATCAGCACTCCTGGTTGGCCTAAAGAGTATCCACCCAACAAGAACTGTGTGTGGCAGGTGGTCGCCCCCACTCAGTATCGTATCTCCATGCAGTTTGAGGCCTTCGAGCTGGAGGGAAATGAGGTGAGTTTGTCTTTGCTGGTGGGCTGTCTGTTAATTAAAGAATAAAATGGAGGTGGATGTGTGTCACATGAGACTTATTTGTGTGTTAAGGTTTGTAAATACGACTACGTGGAGGTGCGGAGCGGCCTCTCGTCCGACTCTAAGCTACACGGTAAATACTGCGGCACCGAGGTCCCTGATGTCATCACGTCTCAGTACAACAACATGAGGATTGAGTTCAAGTCTGACAATACTGTTTCCAAGAAAGGCTTCAAGGCTCACTTCTTCTCAGGTAAGACTTGTGTCTTACATCTGTGCGTGAGTGTGTATGTGTGTGTTTATGTGTTTGTCAGGGGTGGGCAGAGCAGTGTATGTAGTTTGGCACAAACTGAGCATACAGACAGACAATGAATGAAGTGAAATGAATGAATGCTCAGATGCAGGAAATAGCATAGCAGCAAAACACAGTCACATAATTAATTCTCATCAAGCAAAGCTAAAAACTGTTCCAACATTTTCTGCAAGTAGTTTTGTGAATTCCCCCATGTTAAAACAAATGTGTTCCATTTTAGCAATAGACATTGAGACACCTCTTAAAACATGGGGACAGGGGAGACTAACTTAGTTTAGTTTTTTATGCCTCCTTTAAGAATCTGCTTCTCATGGGAAGGGGCGGCCCTTGTACTGTCAGAGCAGCCAAAATTTGCCAAGGATAAATCTGAGCTCCTGACTGTAAACTTCAGTGGAGATTTTTGTAATAGCTGTTTAACATTCACCCACAGTATGTTTTCATTAGGACAATCAGTTTGCAGGAGCCCTGTATCATCATGGACGTGGATAAACCTGCAACACCCCCAAAGAATGTTTTATATGTAAATTACTAATGTTTTTTAAATTAATTTAATTTATTCTATTGTGTTAATTAATTATTCCTACAACATCCATCCTTAGTGACAACTACAGAGACAACTAAAATGCTTCAGATTAGGGAAAGATTATTCGTGGTTAAATATCAACTGCTGGTTTTGTGTCTCCTGCCCACCTCCGCGGTGTGTTAATTTGTGTGCCTGTCTGCTTGCACGGTTATTAAGTATTTGTGGAAATAGCCATATGTGTGTGCATACCCCTGTGTTTTTCTGCCTGTGTACATGTGTTGTGTCCGTCTGTCATGCTGTGTCTCCTGAGCCTCCACCGGCTCTCAGGCCTCCTGCACCCACCCTGCGCTCTGCCCTCTCTCCCTCAGACAGGCTGGGTCTGTGTCAAGAGCGTATGTTTGTGTTTGAGTCATGCCAGGACATAAAGCGTGGCCGCTCTCCCGCTCGTGGCCATGTCAACAACAAGCTGGCAACCTCGTCAAAGGTCAGAGGTAACATGACCTCGTAGTCACCATCTCTGATTGGCTCCGGTCTGCCGTGTGATGAGGGAATGGATGGATCCTGTTTTAATGACGTGGATCATTGTTGAATCTATTCTCCTCCAGAGGGAAACATGTGCTTTGTCCCGATTTCTTTTTAATTAGTAATTCCATACAAGTCATGCAGTCATTATAAACTAAACAAAATGTTACTGAAGCTTTGTTTTCTGAAGAGTTTAGTCTCCTGTAACAGTCTCATATGAACAGAAAAGTGTTTATTAAATATCAATTTAATTATTTTATATTACTTATTTAGTATACATTTTGCTATAATTTCCCTATTAATTACAGTGAGTACACACGAAATGAATGTAGTGTACTGTTTTGTAGTAAAAGGAAAGCTTGCTTTTTTTTTTTATCATCTAATATGTTCCAGAAATGTCACAACTACCCACTATTTATTCAACAAATCAAATTAGATTAAATTAAATTAGTATGTTGTATGGAATTGGGACACCACAATGATTCTCCAGTAAAAACACAACAAATATCCCCTTGTCGCCGTTGCAGGGATGAATTTGTTGGATGTTAACGTAATAACAATTTTTAGGAAGTTGTCCTAAAGGAAAGATCCAAATTTCTCTTTACTTACTCTAACAACCTAAAAGGGAAATGCTGAAACTGATCCAAAAGGCAACTTCAATGTAACATTTTGGCCTCTTCGTCCTCTTTCAGAGGAAGTAAAGCTGTCAGCTGATCTCTTAAAAAATCAACTACCTGCAGAACACCTGGGATACGTAGTTAAACGCTCAGTGGGGCGTGATTTCACTTGGATATAGACAATATGTGTGTGTGTGTGTGTGTGTGTGTGTGTGTTAAAAGTTGCTGTTTGAGTGCTCTGCTGTTGTCAGAAGCTTCCAAGGATAGCTTTTGGTTGGCAAAGATCCAGCAGCTTTAGGGAGGTCCCTTCGGCCTCCCACACACTACTAATCCATGTGAGGGTGTGTGTGCACGCATGTGTGTGTGCATGTGGACATTGTGTGCTTGACCTGAAGAAAGCTACAATGAACACTGTGTAGCATCAACTGCAAAGCTTCTTAGCCTGTGATAGGGTGAGACTGAGCCCACAATAGCACCGTAATACCACATCAGACACAGACAAACACACACACACACACACACACACACACACACACACAGCAGAGAGAGAGAGAGAGAGAGAGAGAGAGAGAGGAGGATTTAGTGGTTTCATTAAAAGCAGATCTAGTTTGATTCACAAGCTCTTGAGTTGAGGTGAGACTCGGCGTCTGTGTCTAATCTCACATCTCTGTATAGAAATCGGTCTCTCACTCATGATCACAAATGTCTCCCACACTCTCCCGGTACATGCTCCGTCTTCCTGTGCGGTCATTTGTAAATCCTCACCTCTCTGTTTCTGTCTCCGACACCATCACTGTTGTCAATGTGGCAGCCCCCTAACACACACACAGACACACAGAGCGGGCCTTCACTGCTCTTTTCCACCTCCACCCTGTGAGCCGCTCTGTTCCTCCAGTGTTCAGCTTCACTAAAGGGCCTTTGTCATCACCCAGTGATACTGAAGAGAAGCTGTGTGGTTAGAAGAAGCCACAAATTAAAGGATGAGGGGGGGGGAAATGAGCAAAATGCGAGAAAACAATGAATTTGTGCCGGTCCTTTCAGTTTTTGTTCTACAGATATTTTAACCTCTTAACAAGCAGCAGCCTGCCAGTGAGTCAGTCATTATAAACTCATACTGTGTAGTCAACACTGAGGAAGTTTACAGAGAACTTTATTTCAGTTCTTGTGATGATCTGTAATTTTTCAAACACACGCCAGGCTGAATTTGGAAATATTCATAAAACATTTGGGAATACATCTGTAAGTCTTTGAATATTTCATTCACTGTAAACATCAAATATATTAAATGATGGCATGACTAGCTTGTCAACACAAGCTAATCCAGAATATATATGATACTATCAGACAGAGCGGAATAAGATTTTTACAAGCGTAAAGCTACTTGTGGCAAAGCAAAGGAGGAAACAGTAAATACACATATCTGTTTTCTTTCTCAGAGTTAGCTGAGAAGATCAACACCACACATCTCTGTGGTAAATCTGAAGTTAAGCTTCGTTTATCTTAGCACAAAGACTGGAAACAGGGGAAAACAGCTACCCTGACTGTCCAAACGTAACAAAATCTGCATGTGAACACATCTAAAGCTCATTAATTAAAACTTGTCCTCCTGCTCTCTCAGTTAGTATAGGCTCCAGCCCCCTGCGTCCCTGATAAGGAGCAGGAGGAGGAGGCAGTTACAGAAAATGGAGGGTGTTTGGTTGGTTTAGTTTATACAAAAAAAAGCAATAAATAGTTGTTTTTATATTGTATTTCTTGGCCAGGCATAGTGCTTTCCTGTTGTCTTGTGATCACGTTTATCAGACGTGCTGATAGGGGGATTTCTTTTTCCTTTGGAAAGCCAGGCTTATGCTAAGCTACACTCACTGGATGCTGGATATAACTTCATATTTACAGACTTCAGAGTGACGTTGATCTTCTCATTTAACTTTTTGTAAGAAAAATTCAAAAGTTTCTTGAACTGTATCTGTAAAAAGTTTTTCAGCTGCAGCTAAACTGACTGAATCATTTCGTTTTTATGTTTTTAATGCTATATTTTACACTTTTTTTTGACTAATTTAACCCTAAAACAGTGCAATCTATAAGCACTTATGTTAATGAGGTAATTATTTTAGCCTAATTAGGTTTTAATTAGCCAAAACAATCAAATATATACAGCAGCGAGGCATTCAAGAAAATCAGTTCTCCTTGTTTGTATGCAAATTTATGGAGCAAAAATCTAATCAAATTATTTATTAGGGGGGGATTTGTGGTCTAGATTTAGGCGTCACCATGACAACATAATGGCCCACATACCCTACCATGTACCGGGTGGACATAAAACTCACAGAGAAGTAGGTCTCCAGTATCTCTCCGAACGCTTACAAGATCCAAACGTGATGACAGAAGCTCTCATCACATTTTACAGTTTCTCCTCAGTTGGCTGGGTGAGCGATTCAGGCTGACATAGCTGCAGTGGTCTGGCCCTGAGGAGAGCACAGCTGATCTTAAAACAGCTGTTACGGTCAGTGACATTTCAGAGCCAAGATCAGAGGTTGACCACAGAGAGCAGTGATAACCAAAGAGCAGCACAAAGACAGTTTTACAGGCCAACAGAACCACACACTAACTAACTAACTTACTAACTAATTTAACCCTTTGTAGTCCTCTGTTGTCGCCCTAATGCTAACTTTCTCAATGGTTTCTTTTCATTATACTTTCCTTCCCTCTGAACTTTCTTTTGGAAATCTTTATTTCAAGCAATATTTAAAGCCGTGATGACTCAACTTAATTCACCCTTCGCTAAGCCCCATCCCCCTTTAGTTACTGTTGCTGCACCTGTCAAGCTTTCTATCGTAGCACACCACATATATTCAGAATACAGTGCAAACAATAGCATATTCACCACAAAAAATCATAGTGATCCTTTCAATAATGGGTCCCTAATTTTACACAGAGGTTAACAAAAGCTCTTTCATTTCTAGCCAGCAACTGTTCATTTTTTAATTAGCTCAATGAGAACCCTGTAAAGGATCTTAAATGCGTATTTGATGACTACATACATGATTTAATGCTAACGGATTGGAGCTAAAGCTACATGTCCTCTGCAAAAATAATTAGCATCCTCAAACACTATGTAGAAGACACAGCATTGTTGTTATATTGCAGATCTATTTATGTGTTTAATTGTTCCTTGTAAAAGAAAATACTTCAGGGATGTGGATTAACCAAAGAGTTCGGGAAAAGCATCTCACCATCTCTAATGATCCAATAAAGTGCACAGCTGCTAACACTGATATAAAGCAGTATACAGGACCAGTTTCCACACTGTGGGTTATATCGAACAGTGGATGTGTCAGTCCTGAACCGGGCTTTGTTTCATGTAATCCCACAAGTAGCACTCAGTTACTACTTTTTGTAGTGAGCTAGTTACTGATAAACATTTTTACCTATTCATTACTTTTTTGCTCTTGTGTTTTTGGTTTAGGAAATGCTAAAATCCAAAGCTCGACAGGCCTCATGTGCTCAGAAACAGCTGCAAAGCTGTGACTGGGGTTAAGCACACTGTCGACCATCTCTCTTTGCTTTAAATCTCAACCCTGTAATAAAAACTTTAACTTGACAGGTGAATAATGAACAGTATCATGCAGATGTTCTGGGTGTCCATGTTCGCCTAGCATGACTGCTAGATATTTATGTCCGTGTTTGTCTTGATTTGTCGTTTGTGACCTTGTTTGCACTGTACCTTTTTTTTGTGAACCTCACCTTCCTAGTTTGATTTGATTTCCGTCTGGTCCTCTCCTTTTATCACTGTTCTCTTGTTGTCTTATCATTTCTTTTCTTTTTCTAAACTCTCCTCCCCTTCCTTAAGGTCTCATCCTTCCACTCCTTTCCCCTGCTTGACCTCTTGCTTCCCTCCACCCCCGTCTTTTTTGCTGTCTCCACATGAGTGATGTGTTGCATGTGTATCTCTCACAGACAAAGATGAGTGCAGCAAGGACAACGGCGGCTGCCAGCACGAGTGCATCAACACAGTGGGCTCTTACGTTTGTCAGTGTCGCCATGGCTTTGTACTGCATGAGAACAAACATGACTGTAAGGAAGGTGGGTTTCACGTACATTCACATCAGCACACACACTGGCATAAAAACATTGGACCACACATGCACGTGTTGCCACATTCACACAAGCATGTGCTCATTCACAAGAACAGTCACCGTCCATCATACTACTCTGTTTATCCACATCAGAGTCCACCTGACAACAGACTGGCTCTTTCCATTTGAGGAGTGTTTTCTTAGCATACATAAATTTCCACACTTGGAGCCTGCAAGCAGAGCTGTAGAGTTGAGGCTTAAGATGTTGACATGTGTTACATGAAGTGACAAAAATGAAGGCTAGAGACATGACTTTGACTTTGAGGGACTGACTTGAAACTTTAAAACATTCAAGTCTCAAGCTTCTAAGCGGGAGCAACAAAAATTTTTAAAACATTGCACAAAATGACTCACAACCAACTCTTGACACAGTATTGAAGAAAAATGTTCAAATGCTGTGTGACGGTAATGTTTGATCTAAACCTAGACCTGAGATTTGACTTTGACTTGTCCTTAAGGACGTGAAACTTACTTTGTTGAACTTGAGACTTGACTTGAACTTAAAGGACCTGAGATTTACTTTGAAAGATTTGACACTTGACTTGGTCCTAAAAGACTTGAATGGGATTGGACCTGAAAAATCTAAAACCAATGCTGGTTGTTACTCACCATAGCTCTGTTTATGAAGACTTGAACTTGTCTTAAATAACTTGCATTTGAGTAGCCCCAGGTTGCAGGTCATTATAGCTCTTTTCACCGAAACTTGACTTGGACCTGTTGTTTAGGAAGTGAGACTTGACTTGAACATAGCTCTGGTTGCAGATACTTAAAAGACTTGAGACCTACTCTGAAAGACTTGAGGCCTGACATCGACTTGTCTCAGATGATATATTTGACATGGTCTTACACTAAAGAACTTGAGATTTACTTTGAAAGAGTTGTTTGACTTGGGCTTGCCCTAAAGGAATCGAGACTTTCTCAGAAAGACTCAAGATGTTATCCGAAAGACCTGAGACTTGACTTGGACTTATCTTAAATAACTTGCTTGACTTGGTTCATAGTAACTACAGCAGATATATCCTATAAAATTGTTATTATATTATTATTATTATAAATCATACAGTGTGTTATGAACCTATAATGCAGCTTTTATTTGTGACATGTTAGCAGTCCGTGGTCCGGGGTCGGCCTGTGTTGACACTTACTATGAACGACTTGAGACTTAACTTGAACTTTACTTAAAAACAGCTCTGCCTGCAAGTGACTGAGGGTGTGTTCACTGTGATGTGTGTTTGTGTTTGTGTATCAGGTTTCAAATTTCACTTTGACAAAAAAAACATTATTTCCTTAAAAGCTATGAGCACATTCCCATGTACACACACACACACACACACACACAACTGTTGAATTGACATATTATACTCAGCTCTTTGAAGTTGAACTTTTGAACGTGTGCACACACACCACATCAATACACACATACACACCTCACTAAAGGCTCCCTGTGCTGCTCATAAAAACACTCATGTGTCAAACATCTGGGAGCCTGAAAGTTTCACATGTAGCGCCGTCTTCCTGTGTGTATATGTGTGTGTGTTGGTGTGTACATTAGACGAGCTTGACCCAGTAACCTGGTAGAGTCATGTAAACCCATAGTCCCATCACACAGACACAATCTTTGTGTGGACACTGTCTAAGTGTGAAAGTATCAGCATGTGATGGACATTTGGATAGCCTGACATGTTGTTTAATATAAAAATCATCTTTTAGTGGTGACAGCAGTCACCTGCCGGCTGTGTGTTACACTATGAGCCATCAGCAGTGGAAAGCTGTACTCTTCTGTTATTTATTCAATTACTGGTGATGCTGTACAATATTTCCTGTTAACGACTTAATAATGTGAAACATTTTTACTGCTATGTCAGATGACACAGTTATCAGAGCTTAAATCTGTATCATGTCAGTAGCTAGACGTTTTGTTTTGTGACAACAGAGTGTGTAGAATAATATGACGCCTGTATTTAATACTTACTTTACATTTTTACACTGTTCTTGTAAACTCATCCATCTCATTCTGTACATGGGTTCAGTTTGTCTGACTCTATAAATAAAAACTGTCACTCTGGAATACATCTTGTTGTCTTGTGCATGCCTCCTACCTCCTACCATCACCTTCATTAATCCATGACATTCATGTAACTCACACCATAGACACACACACACAAATGCCATGTGTGGCTGTGAGGCCTGCAGGTTCTGGTCCAGTTTTTAAGAGGTGCAAACTCTCCAGGAGGAAAACAGTTGGCAACTTTAACCAGAAAGAGTTGCTTCACAGTTGTTAGCATGCTACATTAATAATAGCTCTCAGCTGATGTGTTGCGTGTCATGAAGTGCAGTATTAGAGTTAGTCAGTTGCCCATCAGTGACAGCTGAAGCTGCTATGCTGCATTTCAAAGTGAATTCTTTGAATTATGTTGCTATTGCTCAACAATACTAAGCAATAACAGAGACAACAGATGGAAAATAACCTTTTTGTGCATTTACAGCAATATTCATCAACGCCCCCTTAATCTTTTCTCATGAAAAGAAGACATGAAAACTGTTATTTACTAAATTCCTTGTAATATTACAATGCTGTAAACTATTTCCTGATGATTTGATATTGTGAAACTTCTTTGCTGCTACGTCAGACAACAATTATGGTGTTAACTGCTATCAGAGCTTAAATCTGTATCATGTCAGTAGGTAGACTTTTTTTTTTTCTCACGGTGTGACGTTCTGATGTGACAATTAGACGTCAGTGAACAACTGAGGCTGCATTTCAAAGTGGATTCTTCTTTTAGTGGAATTATGTTGCTATTGCTCGGCAGTGCAAAGTCTGGAAGTAACTAACAAAGCAATAATGGAGCAGCTGGCAACAGACAGTCTTTTCGCCAACTTTTTGTGCATTTACAGCAATATTTATTAATCCCTGTTTCTGTAACATAATGCAGGTCCCAGATTTTTTTGTTTTTTAATGAAAACTAATTTTTGTTGCTTTGGAGAAGATCCCAGCCAGAGGTGAAAATCAGCCTTCAATTGGGTTGAGATCTGATGATGAAAAAGATGAAAAAGACAATCTCATCAAATCAATGATTGAAACATTGTTTCTCCATTAATTTATTCTGGGTTTCTCTTTAATTGTTCACTTGGCAAACACTTCCAGAATGGATCCTGAATCCTAAATGTGAATTGATTCAAATTGCCGTACGCATTAACAGTGTATGATCTTTAACTGTGGCCTACTAGGAACATATTTTTAAGCTCAGTGCTTAGATCCAATCCTACACATGCTGTCTTTTTAGGATCCATTTGGTAAATATCCAATTAACCAGAACCCTGATTTTAGAAAGCTGTGTTTATAATGTGTACTGTGTGTCTGAATGTAACTAGGTAGGTAACTGTAGGTAATGAATGACTTGTTCTACATGTTCTTTGTGTACTATATTCCATCAATGCAAAGTGCAGAAGTCTTACTGTAGCAGTGTTTGTTTAACCATGTGTGCATGCGTTCCTGTGAAATTCACACTGAACTTGTCATCAGGATGTGTTTCTTTGAAATCGTTTCTCTCTCTTTTGGTTCTCTGGTTTCTCTCCTTCCTGTTCCCTTTCCATTTCCTCTGACCTTTTCCTGTGCAGCCATGATTTTAACTTCCTCTCTATGTGTGTGCTTATGTGTGTTTGTGTGTGTGTTTGTGTGTGTGTGTGTGTGTGTGTGTCCAGCTGAGTGTGAGCATAAGATCCACAGCCCTAGTGGGACCCTGAGCAGCCCCAACTGGCCGGACAAGTATCCCAGCCGTAAGGAGTGCACCTGGGACATCACAGCCACGCCGGGACACCGAGTCAAGATAGTAAGTGTGCAGAAATCATGCAGATTTTGGAGCTTGTGAAGGATTTTTCATCCATTCTTTAAACCCTTTAGCATTATTGGCCTTCTTCCCGTCCTTATAACAATACATTATTCTTCAACGTATGTAAAAGCCTCAGGCTGCCCTCCCCCCTTCTTGCTCGATCTCTCTTCCCCATGTTCCACTTATGAAACCCAAATGTGAATGGGGGGAGAAAGTGCACGTTTGTATATTCGGGCTAACTGCAAGCGTGTGCTCATGCGTTAGAAAGAGGCTTTGGGCAGTAGCCATCTGTGTCCTTGTGTCTTTCTGTGTGTGTGTGTGTTCAGTGCGTTTAGCCAGCATGTGCATCCACATGCATGCATTTGTGCATGTAAGCATTTCTGTGTCACCACAGATAGTCGTCTTCAGATTATTTTCAGATCCATTATGACTGCAGATGTATGCATTTAGGAATAAACTGACATATTGTGCTCTGCTGTGTTCATTCTCTGAAGAGAGAGAGAGAGAGAGAGAGAGAGAAAGGAGAGGAGATAATCTCAACTTCTGTGACAGCACGTTAGCTCAGACAGATGGTGTTTGGCTAACAGTGTTAGATTTGATGCAAAGAGTTTATCCTGACTCAGGTGCATTCACAGGAGATGCTCAGCGTCATTTGCATGCTCAACTTGCTGAGGGGAAACACACAAGCCAAACCATAACCATAACTTAGAGAAGTGATGTTAGCGATGATGTTGACCTTGATGTTGGCGTTAACCATCAAACAGCCCTTTGAAAAAGTGAGGAACAGACAAGATGTCATCACTCTTGAGCTGTAAATATTATGATACGTCTGCTTTTTACCAGCACGGAAACCAGCTGAAATACAAACTGCATTATTCGGCTACTCGCATGTATATTTTATATGCAGGCAGAGGATTATAATGTACATGTACCAGTGGACAGAGGACAATCTGTGGTCGACATCTATTTTCGAGAACTACAACAACATAAACAATCCATCCATTTTCTCTAACCACTTATCGTCATCAGAGTCACCTACGGGCAATTTAGAGTCCCCAGTTAACCTGCATGTCTTTGGACTGTGGGAGTACCCGGAGAGAACCCACACAGACATGGGAAAACATGCACAAACACCACACAGAAAGGCCCCAGCCGAGATTCTGCACCATCGTGCCGTGCAACATAAACAATACATAACACAATATCTAAACATGGCATCTCTTGAGAAGGTTACGTTGTTAATGTTTAGATCAGGACAGAAAAAGCAGCAGTTGCAGCAAAGTTCTGTTACTTTCTCTTCAAAACTTTCTGCCACTATTATTTGTTTTTCGAGTCAGCGGCTGCTCCCGCTGTTCGTGTGCTTTATTGCATCTTGCCGATGTGTAACATTAATTTCTGAGGATGCATGTAAGCAACGCTCTGCAGGAACACAAATTGGCCAAACTCATTGGCTTTGGAGGGAAAGATTACTTCCACTAGTGATAAATCTTCATGATGATCAAAATATTAATAACAATAGGGAAGAATGGTAATCATGATCGCCTAAAGCTCGAGGTGACGCCTCGTTTTGTTTGACAAACAGTCCAAAACCCTAAAAATGTTTATTTCTTTGTCACATAACACAAAGAAAAGCGGCAAATCCTCCCATTTGAGAAACTGGAACTGAGTGATGTTGATATTTAAGCTTGAAAAATGACATCAGTTTTTTCTGTCAGTCAACTAATCAATTAACCAACATAAAACATGTGTATATCTCAACCCTGGAACTCAAATTGGTCCTCACAAAAATACAAATACAGGCGCACACATGCTCACATTCACACAGCTTGCTTCAGATAATCCTCCTCCACTCATGCTCCCAAATATGACACATACACACAAACACAGTGCACAATCTTTACAATATGTACACACATTCCCGGTCTAGGCACACAGTCAAACGCTCTCATACACACACGCGCGCACACGCACACACACACACTGGATTTGGCTCTTCACCTCACTTCCACTCTGCAGCCACATGCTGAGCTTGCTGCATGTTATCAAAATTGTCATCAACTGTCATTTAGTTTTGATAATCTCTTATTACCGCTTACGTAACCGAAAACACAAATAACATCATCAGCTATTGTGACACATTTGGCGGGTTTTGCACCTGTTTTGAGTGTCTGACTACATGTGACTTATACACAAATACACACAAATTGGGAAATTTGTCCTCGTGTGTGTTGAGATTAACAGAGGTGCTCTTTATATCCACTGTAATGACATCAGAGTGGGATAAATTTAATACCAGACATCTGAGCGTAGACATGAAGGTCATTCTGTTATTGCTTCTTCACTCACAAATACACTTTCGCACACTTTACACACTCTCTCGGGAGTAGTAAACATATCCACAAACCAACAAATGCGTGTCTCTCAGCCGAGCTACAGTTTGAAACATCTGGAAGCCATCACGACCTCAAGAATCTCTCAGTAACGGCGTCCTCACATAGGCCCACCTTCGCTCTCTCTTTCCGTCTGGTTTGTTAAAAATCAGTTCAGTGTGGTGTTTGTGGTGGCGTGATGGAGCACAGTTCAGGACACAATCAAAGAGGTGTGTGACTGTGTGTGGGAGAGAGGCCTGCAAGGTGTTATGACTCAGCTCACGGTGACTTGATTAGATTATGAATCGTGACAGTGTGTACATGCATGTCGGTGTGTAAGCAACGTGTAGGCAAAGAAGAAGGAAGCAGAGAGCTCTGCTCTGTAGTGTTTTAGAATATGCAAATATATTATAATGTACAGTTTGAAACAGTTTTAAAAGTGTGCAACACTGACGAAAATAATTATTATACCAAAATTTTAGCATCCATTTACATATTAGTGACAGAAAGTTGTGTTATTTTGGTTAAAGTGGCTATAATATTTATAGTATTTATATTACTAAACTCAATTATTAGCTCAGGCTTTTATTTTGCCTTTATTTGGAGCTGACTTTTAATTGCTTTTGCACAAAACTCTTGCTCAACAAAGATAGGAAATACTATCAAACTGTTTATTTAAACTAGTATGAATATTTCTTGTATAAAAGTTAGGCTATCGAGGCTAATAATAAATTATGAATCATTCATTTCATCAAGCTCAGAAAGACATTTGTCAAAACGTGTAGCGAGTAAAAGGGGCTCTGCTTTTAATTTAAGGTTTACGGTATCAATGAAACACATGATTATTTGTACCTTTATAGCATCCTTGTAACTCCGGTTCAAGCTCACCGCTCTCATTTTCGTCCTTTTGGTCACACCAGGATGTAAAGCTCTAAAAACTCACTGTACGACTGACAGACAAACTAAGTGACTAGGTGACTTCTCCATCCAGCTTCATTCACTCCGAACTCAGAGACACGCTGAAGGAAATGACTCATACATCACAACAAAGGCTCTAACAAAGGATACACTCTTTGTCATTAATTTCTTTCTAATGTCCTCTTCTCCTCTTTCCTTTTCACTCTGGCTTGCCTTCTGACTGCCTTTCATTTTTCTCTTTCTTTGTTGCTTTGTTGTAATTCCTGTGTGAGGAAACATCACCCAAAAACGAGTTTGACAGTCTCTCAATTCTGCTTCATTGCTTGACCTGCAAAACTAAAATGCTTTAATGCACAAAGTGGGGAGAAAGCCACAGATCATCCAGTACAGACAGAGCTAAGTTCAGAGTTTACTGCAGCAGAAGCAGAGTTGGGATTTCTGGCAGAATTTCACCTACTTCTTCCATTTTACCTCTTACTTTATAGCGACATATGAACGCTACACGTATGGACACTCGTAGTTTCAAAGAGTCAGTTCACCCAAATTTAAAAAACGAACAAAAAAAACAAGCATTTCTAACGACACAGATAGTTTTAAGGTTTTGAGTTCTCTGCCGCTGAGATTTCTGCCATCTTCTTGATACAATGGAGGTCAACGCAGATTCATTTGTGGTGCTCAGAGCATTAAAAAATGCAACAATGTCCCAGTTATTCTGGATAATCGAGGGATCCCAGCTTCAAAAGTTTTCACTTGAACTACTTTCTAACAAAGAAATAGTCCCAATAAAAACTGTGGACAGCAAAGTCAACGATTAATGTTTCAGCAGCCGCTCATATGTCACTCAGTAACCGTTCACCCTCTCTGCTTTTACCTTTCCAGACCTTCAACGAGTTCGAGATTGAGCAGCACCAGGAATGTGCGTATGACCATCTGGAGGCCTTTGATGGTGACAGTGACACGGCAGCCATCTTGGGTCGATTGTGTGGCAGTAAGATCCCGGAGCAGTTGGTCTCCACCGGCAACAAGATGTACCTCCGCTTCATTTCTGACGCCTCAGTACAAAGAAAGGGCTTTCAAGCTACGCACTCTACAGGTGTGTGTCTGTGTGAAAGTGTTTATGTGTGTTAGCAAGTGTTTTTGTGTGACACTGTGAGTTTTTGTGTCTGCAAAGAGCATCATTCACCAGCTTTTCAAGTTTGAGTAGTTTTTATAAGAGCAACATCTCCCTCTAGTGGTTCACAGCAGCACATGCATGATGAAAATCATTCATGAAATCACACTCAGTTGTGGACTACACAAAATATACAAGAAACCTAATCTTACTGATTAAAATGTCTGTGTCTCTGCAGAGTGTGGAGGTCGTCTGAAGGCCGAAGTTCGTCAGAAGAACCTCTACTCTCACTCCCAGTTTGGAGACAATAATTACCCGGGTCACACTGACTGTGAATGGCTGCTGACGGCTGAACAGGGCTACGGCATCGAGCTGAGCTTCATTACTTTTGAGGTGGAGGAGGAGGCTGACTGTGGTTATGACTACATCGAGCTGTACAACGGGTACGACGCCAACTCACATCGACTCGGGCGCTTCTGCGGTTCAGGGGTAAGATTTGAAGCTCTTATCAAAGACTCATTTTTCATCTTTGATGCCATTGTTAAAGGACTACACCAATGGTTTGACTCTTAACTACAATTTTATGTATGCTCTACATTTTTCTGACTGTATTTAGCCATTAGTTTGTACTCATTTACATTTGGCATGAAGGTCTGGACACTGGATGACATGTTACACTGCTGTAGCTGATGTAAACTCACTAGATCACCAAATGTGTATTACTCAAATGCATTATTTAGTCCTGTTTAGGTAGTGTTTACCAAAAACTACAGTGCCCAGCTGTTTTACGAAATTACTTTCTTAAAAATGAAACTATATGCAAACCAATGGGCTTGTGGCTGAGAGCCACAGACAGTGGAGGGAAGGCAGAAAGTATTGAGGACTAACACAGTGTTGGTTCTAGTCCTTACAGTTGGTTGAAAATCTGTAAACTATAGAATAATGTTGCTCTTTTCTTTAACTACAAATGTATTCAATGTATTTATTGATAATTTTTGAATGTGCACATTCATTTCCATTTGGAATCAGCTGAACTTCCTTTGCTTAAGTTGTCAACTTTTTTTTTGTATTTTATTTTTTGTATTATGTTCTTGTCTTTGTAAAGATGCTTTGTTTTGCTACATTTTTAAAATATTTATATTTCTCAAACTATGGCTTGCCTTCATATTCTGAACTCACAGTGACTTAACAGCGACTTTTTTTCCTTTATTTGAAATCACATTTTGACTTACACAGCCATCCATCTTTTTAAATTTTTTATACAACAAACAAACGTGGAGTATTTTGTTTTAACAGTTAAAAGTTGATAGGAGAAAGAAACTGCAAAAAGTTGAACAGAAGAAGGGAGTTTAGGGACGATTTCCTCAAATATAGTTTTCTGTACTCTCAAGTGATTCTTTCAATTTCAAAGATTTCATAAATAATATTATACCATTCCTCTATAGATGGGCTGTCCAGCTTAAGCCATTTCGTTGTAGCTACTTTTCTAACAGCTACACTCGGTACATTAAACAGGTTTCTAAATGGTGACTTTTTAAGCTGCGGTGAAATCAATTCATCACTGCATCCCTAAAGCAGTTTAAATTATTAACAAATTATTGATGCGTAACCTCGTAACAATAAAACTTTGACAAAAGATAATGCAGACCAGATGTTCATTGTGAATGAACGATCAGATCCTTCACATAAAAGTAGCAACACCACACTGTAACATAAATTATTACAAGTAAAATGACAAGAGTCTCAATAAACTACAAGTATTTATACAGTTTCACAAAAAAAGTATATATATAAAAGAATATTTGATTTGTATTTAATGGACAGAATGAGTGATATGGACCTCTAAATGTCTGAAAACTGTCTCACATGTCTCACGGTTCTCTGTCTGTCTTCTCGTCCTCAGCCCAGGGAGGGAATTTACTCTCCCGGAGGTGCTATGCTCATCCGTTTCCATAGCGACGACACAATCAGCAAGAAGGGCTTCCACATCCGCTACACGAGCACCAAGTTCCAGGAGAGCCTTCACACCAGGAAATGACCTCACACGCAGCCCCGTGACCTCTGACCTCTTGCGCAGCCCCACCACTGTTACCCTGACCTTCACCATGGCAACGAGAAAAGTACAGCCTGTCCCCTCTTCTCGGACCCACAGACAGAACGTGGACGTTTGCCAAAAAAGCCACGGGAGGAAGACGATACTTTATGTGAACATTGGTCCCCCTCCGTGGCTCCGCGCAGGTCATTGCACTTCGAGATGAGACCGGTAAAACAACGATATCAAAAAAAAACGCGGGGGAAACACGCTGACGATTGAGTGAGCCATTTTCTGTGGAGGAGATGGTTTTCATCACTGGACATCAAGCTAACCCTCAGTGTGGACAGAGGGTTGCTGAGGATCCGAATCAGTTTACTGAGATACACATAAACACGCTAGATTCATATTCAGAATTATAAACTAACGGATGCTTCGACCTAAAAGAAACTGCATCCAACACGGGGAGTCTTTTAGACTCCTTGAACTGTGCGACTTACTGTGATCCGACGGCTGCTCATATCCACAGTAACTGAGAGGAAACAGACATTTTTATTGCCTTTGATGCCTGGGAACCGGTCTCTTCAACCCAGCTCAGAACGGCTGCAGATGATTTTATTTCATGTCTTATTGTAAAACCCATGTGTGTTTACTGTGTGTGTGTCTGTGTGTACAGAGAAAAGAACAAAAACTAAAGGCTCGAGTCCGACATTTGCCCTTTTTTGCTTATGCAGACGACCATCGTGAGATGGACAAAAATATATATATTAAAAAAAAAATGGAGAATTTTCCAAATGATCTGTGATGTTAATGTTAAGCCTTGCATTATGTTGTGTATGTGTCCACGCTTGTTTTTGAGTTTTGCACCATCTTGTAACAAACCGAACAACTTCCATGGATGTTTCCAGTTTCCACCTCACCCTAAAAAAAAACAAAAACAAAAACTTTTTTCAGTTGGAAGGGAATATTTTCACAGCTGTCTCTCGGAGTGACACGATTCTGATTGAAGGAGAGATTCCCATGGTGCTAAAAATAAAAATACACTGAATGACAGATGACTGCGGATGGAAGTAAAGGTTTTCAATAGGAGACACAGTCAGCGTGCAAACAAGCACACTGCAGCAACAGCACTAGTCCTGTGGAACTACAATAATGCCTTAGAACCAAAATGTATGCTATCGGAGGTCACTCCTATGCTCTTGCACACGTGTCTTGTGTCAGCGGAGTGTTTTTAAAGGTTTTTTGGCAGCGTATTTCATTTGTTTGGAGATCTTGAATGGTTATATTGTAAAAAAAAAAAAAAAAAAAAACATGGGAAATGTAGTCTGTATGTGAGATAGAGAGTGTCAATGGTGCATGTGTGTTTGTGTGTCACTTTTGTAGCTGCTCTCAGAGATACATACACACACACACACACACACACACACACACACACACACACTTACACATCCAGAAATACACACCTCATTTGTGTACATTTTCCCGGACACATCTGAACACTTCCCTTTCTGTATATTTGGAGCGTAGCAGCTCAAAGTGCTGCAAAGTTGAAATTGGTGCACACGGGTTGTTTGCATCATTTCTGTGTTTAAATGCAAACGTGTAAGTGTGTGTTATAGGAGATTATAGAGAAATAATGTGTGTGTATGTCTGTAAACTGTATGTTTTTAAGTTGAATCATTCATTGCTGTACGTGCCAAGCTCCAGGTGACCCTGATCCACTGTAGTTTTTTGTTTTATCATTCCAACAATGTGTCTGTAGCTCAGAGACACCGACATGACGTCCTCTGCATCAGTCATTAAAATACACACAGGTAAAAACTACACGCATCTGTGTGTCATGGATTATTGTGAGTGAATTTATGTTTTTATATCTGTTTAGACGAGACGACAAGTACTGTGCCGAGTGCCAAATATTGATCCGTCAATCAAATCCTGGCATTTTTCCCTTTGTGATAATTCAAGTGTTTTCTTTCACGTGATTATTATATTCTGAAAGAACATTTGATGGTATTTAATGGTCTGTTGTAATTTATTACTCAGTTACCCAGTCATAGTCACATGGCAAAGGTGTAGTAAAAAGAAGCCACCTTAAAACGAAACATTTGAGTGTTTTTGTTACACTAACTTTTCTTTCCTGTCTCTGCAGTTATTTTATCTCTACAGTCATGTTGTGTGTTTTTCTATGGAGTCTGGAGTGTGCAACTAGACTAAATATATACATTTTTAGTGATCATTTATAAATTTATATGTATATTTGCCTTGTTGCTGAGAGTTAGATGACACCACTCTTATGTCTGTAAACATATGGAGCTAGAACTTGCAGCATAAAGGCTGTAAACAGCTAGCCTCTCTCTGTTTAGAGCCTCAGAGGTGCTGGTAGATTATTTTGTGACTTCTCTATAGTCATCCTGTCATATTCCATCTCACAGTGAATTTGCTTCATCATTTAAATGGTGTCCAACGCAAAGAGCAACAACAGGAGGTAGCTCAGGTAGCTCAGCCGATGACCTCTGACCCCACACCACTCCTGCCAACACAGAACAGCTGATCAATCAGCTCACTGTTCCTGTTCTAATCACTCTAATTCATACACTTGTAATCACCTTTTTAAACGTATTAATGTATAAACTGATCACATTTAAACACTGATACGTTTAAATTTATCTAGAGGCGTCTTCCAGGCTCCGTATAAAACTTTGTACTGTGCTGTAGTTTCTGCTTTACATAAACAAAAATCTACGTTTGACCCATTTTAAACACAACAGCTTGACGGTATCTTGAGGATAAACCACTTACCTTTATAGGATCAGTCAGACGAGCTTCAGTTGTCACACATTTGGTGCAGCACACCTCCAGCTTTTTGCCACCATTGTTATACAACCAGTTTAACACTAGAGGGCGCTCAGTTTCAGCTTTTCAAAGGTCAGTGCTCAGAAATGGTTTTCAACTGTTTCCCCTCAGTTAACATATTTTAAAATTAAATGGTTGCAGGTTTTTCATCATAGCACAGCCTTCTCTGAGATGACTGTAGAACATTGACTGAACATGTGTGAAGCTCATAAATACCTGTACTTTTAATGTAACTGATACTTTTAATGTAACTTTTATTATGGAGGCATGGCTCTGTTTATTTATGGTGAATTAACATGGTATATTTCAGGACTGGATCAGGTTGACTCGGTCAACCTTTGGCTGGTTTGGTTAGTTTGTTTGTCTGGCTCTTTATAGCTGCAGCAGTGTGTCAGATTCACTCTCTCTCTTTTGACCTCAGGGGTTGGAAATTTTTTTTAATTCTTTATATTTTCTTTTCATATCCCTCCACAAAACAGTGTTTTCAACTTTGGCTCCATCTACAGTTCATCCAGACAACTGCAGTCAGACTGCTGTAGCCATCACTATGTGTTGAGGCTAAGTTTAACGACCAATTCACCCAAATTAGAAGAAATCTTTTTGCACTTACCTCTAGTATATAGTTTGAGTTTTATCTCTACTATCCCAGTACAATTCAGATGAATGGAATTTAGTTTTGTGGTTTGTTACAGTGTTGACATGAACAAAAAGCAAACTTCAGGTACTCATGGATGTAGGAGCAGGGACCATGTTGAATTCATGATAAAATATCTTTTTATTTAAACCCTCTAAACCCTGAAGAAGACTTTTCTTTATTTCATTAACATGAAGTCATGAACAAGCCATGTAACTGATAAAGGCTTATAAATTTCACATTGGTCCTGCTCCTAAGAAAAAGTACCTAAAGTTAAGTGCAGCAACATTTAAAGAAAAAGTGCAGACCACTATTATTCTGGACTTACTCAAAATTACAAATTATTTCCAACTGCAACTAACACATTTTCATTATTAATTAATCGTCTGGTGTTCCACGTTTTGACCTTAAATTGCTGTAGGGGAGCAAAATGACAATTTGAACAAGAGCCCAAGGTGACAAAAACAAAGATGATGCAGTTCACGTACATATGAGACAAAGAAAAGCAGCAAATCATCACATTTCAGAAGCCTGAACCGGGAAATTTGTGCAATTTTTCCTTTGACTCAAAACTGTTAAGTGATTATCAAAATAATTGCTGATTATTTTTCTGTCAATCATCTAATTACTTCAGCTCTAAAATGATTACTTTATAGAAAAAATATCCTGGTTACTCTGGATAATGCACAAACCCCAGCGTCAAATGTTCATTAGGAACAATTTCTCAAATGAAAATAGAAAATGAAATCAGGTTAAACTTATTGAACCTTTAAATGCACATCTACAACGGCTGAGTCTACTGCAGCTGTACAAACTGTGCACCATGTTAGGACTGCAACTAATGTTCATGATTGATTAAACTACTGACTGTTGTCGTATGGTCTGTATTCCCATCATAAGTTCCCAAAGCATGATGCCTTAAAATGTCGTTTTGGAGAAGCCAAAACAGGCTAATTTTTCCCATTTGTGCTTAAAAATTACTTAAAATAATAAATTACAGAACTTGTTGCAGATGTCGATCAACTAATCAGTTAGTCGACTCTGGATAATCTGAGCTTTCATTAGGAACTATTACCCACTGAAAATATAAACTTCTGAGTCATTCTGCCTACATATCCCACAATGCACCACGTCTACACTGTTTCAAAGAGCAGAGAAGTGAAAACCAGAAATAAAAGAATTCCCAATAAAAAATAAAAAACAACAACATTTTTATATTAATGCCATGCTTGAGACTCTGAAACGTTAATTCTTGACCTTTGAAACAGGAGCTGACAAAACAATTTAATGACAACTGGATGTACTCCATCTGCTGAGGAAGTTCATTTCCTGTGACTGAAACTTTGTGCTCCAGGTACGACCATCTGCAAGAAGTATGTACCACTTCACGGCACTACGTCACACGTCACCATCACTATTTCACTTATTTTGCTGAAACTGGATCAAATTTTATGGAGAAAATGCTTTCTGGTTTTCACTCTGATGTCTTCCAGCTGCTCTGCCTGAGTTTCCTGATGGACAGTAAAATAAACTGCTGCAAACTACAGCTGCTGTTTGCTAATATTAGCTCAGTTTGTTAGCTGGACTGACCGGACCGTGAGCTGAGAGCATTTTGGACCACTGGAAAGCAGAGGTTTTCAGGCCTGGGGCATGGGAGAATGCTGACAGGGGGCAGAGGCAAACTGGGCAAACTTCACGTTGCTGAAGAAGATCATGTCATATGACTAAAAGCTCCAGATTGGATTGTTTGATGAAATATCTGTGACGTACATGTGAGGGTGTGAGGTGCAGCTCATTTTGTCCAAACATGGAATTTTGGTCACATAGCATCTTTAATACCACCATTATAATAATTAGGATATCAAAAGTATCGAGTATACATACATCATTTGCATTGCGGTACACAAATCTGAGCTGATTTATGTTTTTATATCTTTCATTCGTTGTTCTCAGGATCAACTTTTATTGTCTCGACATTGTGCTGATACATTGAATCGTCCTGAAGAACTTGACGCTATTTCAGGAAGGAGAACATTTAATTGGACATGTATTGTTAAGTAATATAAAAAGTTTTCGATATTTCCAAATGTAACTTGAATCCTATAGTCTACTACTTTCCAATACCAATAGTCAAGAATCTTGATATAAGCCAAACTAGAGTCCATGTCACCAAAATCAAAGTACTTCAGGTAGGTTTCTTCACCTACAGTGGTCTTGATATTCTGTAGTTTTTCTTCTCTTTTTTGCAGTAAAGTTCTTGAAGCTGTGGGAACAGTCTCTTGAAGCCATGCCTGTTTTTGTAACAGTCCCAGTAAATGGATTCTCAGGAGTCTGAAGATGTGTGTGTGTTTATGTGTATGTGTGTGTATTGGTTGAGGAAACGCGAGGGTCAAAATGGTGAAACACCTCACTTCCTCTCTCCTCCACCACCTTCACGGTCTCAGTCTGTGCTGCCTGTCAGACGCTGGTGATGGAGGCCAGGCAGTTCGATGACTTCTGGAGTTTCTCAGGCTGTGTGGTGGGGGGTTCTGGGATGGCGCGAAAGCTGAATGGCAGTCCGATACTACTGGTGCCAATGTGGCCGGGGCTCAGCGCTGGATTCTGCCGTCTATTGCTTTCCACTATGCTGGATGTGTTGGATGCAAGGCTTTCACGCGTCCTGCACAAGAGACAACATAAAGTCAAGTGTCTGGTTTCAAAATAGCCAATAAAAAAAAATACATAAATTCAATAGAAAAAGTCAAAGTACAAACCTTTACCATTTTAAAAGATGACAAATAATTAAATCATATGAATATAATACACTATAAATATGTGGCACATTGTGCGTTATGTAATTGATAATGCTACATTATGTATCTCTCATATATTTAAGCCCTAGTCTAAAGAGTACAAAGCTACACATGTAGCATTTGTTATAATATGTATTCCATCAATTTCACACACCAAGATGAGCCTGTGAAAACAGCTGTGTTTTCTAAAAGCTGAAAAAATTTGCCAGATGATGACATCGGATTGAAACTTCACACATTTGGCGAAACCTTGTGTTTGGTTGCAGAGTTGAACGACAAGGGTTTCTTTCAGGTAGGAGGGTCATGTGACAGATGCTACTGAGGCGCATTATGGGAAGTGTTTCTGGAGCCTGGAACCTCCGCGGCTGTGAAGTGAAGCCAATGCAGAAGTGCCAAAAACTGCAGTTCCTCAAACGGCCACTTGAGGCTGGCTACAGAACAAGTCAGTCTCCATAAGTCCCCATGTTAAAATGTCCAACTTCACAGCAGAAATAAACATGTTTACAGCCTGGTACAAAAAACAGTTTTGGTCTCTATAGCTAACTTCCCCATTCATGACAACTGTACTGAGTCTGTTTTTTTTAACTCACCTGTTCAAATTACATTAAGACTTAAAATCATGCAAATTAGGCAGCTTTGATTGACAGGTTGGTGCTGCCACAGGTGTCTTGTTTGAGCAACCAGGCATCATTCAGCCCACTTCAGCTCCACCACACTGAGCTTCACAACGGCGCTTAAGAAACCTCTGGGTGACGTCATGGATACAACGTCCATGTTTTTATATAGTGTATGACTTAATCCCATACTTGACATATTAAACTACTCCATTAATGTTTCACTTAAGAAGTAGAATTAACTCACTAATACATTTGATTGTCTGATAAACAGTTGTTTATATAGAGTTTAAACTATCCTATGTTAATACTTTTTATCCATTTTGTATTTGCTTCACACACATAACATGTATTTATAAATCAGTTACTTGTTACAACCATTACTGTCTGTTCCATCTAAAGTCATGTACTGTAACACAGTCTGTTATAATCTGTTTCTATTACAGTCGCTTTGAAAGGTTAGTAAGCCATTTGTTGCCATCAAGATGAAAGAAATACAACAATGACACTGCACTGTCACACAGCTGTGTGATCTCAGCCTGTGAATCACCAAGTTACCTAAAATACCATTCCAGTTATTCATTATTCAGTTTATTCACTGACATGATACATTATTGGAATACTATGAAGGTATCGATTGTTTAGTATTTTACAGACTTTCATGTTTGTAACGAGAGAAGTCGGAATCTGTTAATAAACCTGAAATTGAATAATTAAGAGCGTGCATTGCACTAACCCTATAGTCCAGACTCGAAACGAAGCAGAGTGTAACCATAACACCAGGACACACATTTTGTAACAAAAACCATGATTTGTTGAGTCTTGGGTGCGTTCTGCTCCCAGAAATGATACTAGACTGTTCTTAAAGCTGGAAACTCGTCCTTCTCACTGTTTAACCAACATTTTATGTGATTAAATGTCACTGCTGGGACCAAAGTTAACCAAAGCTGCTCCTAAAATAGCAAAAAAATATATTCAGTACAAATATCGAACATAGATATACGTCAGCATTTCCACTTTATTCAGTACACTATTGCTGACAATGTCACCAAAACTGAACATTATGAGTTCATTATGAGAGATAGATATTATGTCACAGCTGTTGTATTGGATTGAATTATATTGTACAGGTGTACCTAATAAAGTGGCCACTGAATGGAGATAGAAAGTCAAGACCTGAATTTGATTGGAAATGCATTAAACTGGGCGCCTCTCTATCGTCCTCTGTGGTAGTTAAGTGAATTATCTCAGTTTGGAAGCATAACCTCATACAGTTTACATTCATGAGAGTGCACAGTAACAAAAAAGATAATTTAACTGATATATCACATGATCTAACGTCCATACTAGATCATGTGACAACTGAGCAAACTGCACCCACTGAGGAAAATTGTGAGATTCAGCTTAAGTCTCCAAAAATGAGCTAGTAAGTGACTTCAGTTGTTTGGCTTCACCAAACTGTAACCTTTCATTCAGGTTTTCTTTTAATTTTGAGTGACTTTTAGTTATTATGTTACATAAAGAGCACATATGTTGGGAGATATTTTAGGTCTCACTGTGTTGTACTTCAGTTTACCTCCCACACATTACCAATAAAGCTGATTTAAGACTGTGTTAGATGACAATACTCTTTAATACTTGTTGCACATACCTGGGGGAGTTGAATCCACTGTCCACCGTGACACTGCTGCTGTCCATGCTGTCCAAACGGGCAGAGTGGGCCGACTTCTGGCTGCTGCTGTTCTCCGTCTCCTTGGGGCTGAGTAAGGTCAGATTGGTCTCCAGTTTCCGCTGCAGATCATGGTCCTTCTCCCGCTCCAGTAGCCACTGCATGGTTCCCTCCCCACCACCACCACTGCCTCCACCGTTACCACCCCCTTCCCCATGGTCTTTGTTGTCCTCTGCCTTCGCCAACTCTTTGTGCGAGTCCTCCTCTGCCTCTTCCTCTTCCTCATCGTCTGATACATTATAATAGTCAAAGGAGGCGGAGGGGACTGTTGGCTCTAAGCAGCCCGGTAAAACTGCAGGTGACGCTGAGGAAGTGGCTGAATTGGAAGGCTGCTGGGGCTCAGGATTGTCTAGGGCCTCTGTTGATTTGGCATGTGAGGCTTTCCGCAATGTGCCGGACTTGGTGTAGCTGCTGTCCACGTAGCCTGTGGACAAGGCATTGTGTGGAGGTTTGAACAAAGTGTCCTTGCTGAAGATCTCTTTCCTCTTGATCACCATACCGCCTCCTCCCCCTCCGGGATCTACATTGTGTTGGTGTGGCGTCAAACGGGCATTTTGCACCGGCTCCGGCGTCTGGCTTGGCGTCAGTCGCACTGAGCCGTTCTGTCCCTTTGCTGCCGACAAGTCCTCTTTGTACTCCATCGTATGAGGAGAGGTGAGGTGAGGCGTTTGGCGGTCAGCCGGAGAGCCCTTTCGGAGTCCCCCTGTTGAGGTTAATGTGTCATATTCTGATTTTGCCTGAGGCGAAGGGGCAGTTAGGATTGTTTCATTTGACGTATTGCACTGGAAGTACTCATCTGTTGAGGGCTTAGGAGAAAGTCCCATTAGCTCATTGTACGTTGGCAAGCTGTCTCTGCTTTTGTTCCTCTCCATCGTACTCCGGATCCTTGACTCGTCCAAACTCCCTTTCCCTAAATCAGGCACATTAAAATCAGAGTGGAACTTAGCAGCAGAGAACATGATCCTTGAGTAGTGGGAGGACTTCTGCGTGGCGCGTAAGGTGCCGTCATCGGTGTAGTAATGACTACGCTCCTCCAGACTGTGTTCAAAGTCTTCTGGCGGCCCCAGCGACGGGCCCTTGAGGGAGTTGTCCATAGACCGAGAGCGTTCCTTAGCTTGATCTGACCTCTCGTGACGCGACTTCCTGTCCTGATTGTGACTGTGACTTCTTTGCACTCTGGACTGGCATGTCCCGCGCGACGGCTCAGGGAAGGGCATCTCCGTCCGTCTCTTGGCTAGCTCCCCAGACACGTCCCACTCAGGGGTAACTGGGCAGTACGATTCAGTAATGTTGGGGTTGCTATGGACCAGGTATGTTGCGCCTCCACTTCGCCTGCGTTCCAAGGTGTACATGGCCTCCCGAGGTGAGCGAACTAACGAGTGGCTAAAGAAGCGGTAATCCCTTTCCATGAACAAAAGGTCCCAGTTTGAACCCTCAGACGGGTCTCCCCTGGAGGTTCGGGGCTTGCTGTGTGAGCGAGACTTACCATGTGGGGCCCTCCTGTGTCCCCTCCCTCTCCTGCTGCGAGCACTGTGCTGGGCTGAAGACCCCGCCTTGTTCTTCTGCGTGCGCTCTTCCTCCAGCCTCTTCATCACAGCCGTGTGCCTTGCCACATTCTCCACTGTTAGGTCGGGGTTGATTCGGCGGATTATCTCCATCTCCACCTCACGGGGAATGGGCGTGGTTGGCACGTCCTCGTCACGAAGAGGCCACTCCTCTGGGGGGAACTGGGCTGAGAAGGTGGCCAGCTGCCTCATTTTGTCCTTCTTGAAACTCAGCCTGAAGAGCCTGAGACCAAACCTTTTGGATTGCTTCTCGCCACTTCCGCCGCTACCACTTCCTTCTTTCTTTTTGGTCAGAGTGTCAGTTTTATAAGGGAAAGAAGTGATGCTTTTGCTCTTATCGGCGGAATCTTGAGGCGGCGGTTGCTGGACAGGAGGGGAAGTGGCAAGAGGGGGATAAGGATATGACGGCGGTTCTCCTCGGTGCTCCTTGGCTGACGTGCTTGGTGGAGGTTCTCCGCTGTTGTGATCCTTGGGCGGCTTACTTTGATAAGAATCTCCCCTGTGCTCCTTTGGTGACTTACTTTGGAGCGCAGAGGTGTGAAGTCTGGACGATTCTTCGCGATAGGAGTTGTATGAGTCACTGTGATTCTTTCGAGGAGGCCTCTCTCTCAGGCAGCCAGGTGTGGATGGTGTGACGTTGCCAGACTGAGGCGAAGTGCATTGCTGAGGTTGCTGCTGCTGCTGCTGCTGCTGCTGCTGTTGCTGCTGCTGCTGCTGCTGCTGCTGCTGCTGCTGTTGCTGCTGCTGTTGCTGTGACTGTTGCGGTTGGCGCTCTTGCAGCCGATCATCCAGGTGATACCACTTGTTGTTAGTTCTGATGAGGGAGGGAGTGATAAAGTAGGTCTGGGGGGTGACAATGAAGTAGCCCTCTGGAGTTGGGTAGATCTTCCTCTCTCGCACCAGCATGTTCAGGGTATGTCGCAGAACCTCTGAGCTGGGTGTAGGCACGCCTGCAGGAAACAGATTGAACAGTTGAAGCACTGTTTTATGAAGTTCAGTTAGAAATGTTAGTTATATTAAAACTGTTGCAACTCAGGATATTTTTAACATCTAATGCGGACACCTAAAGATGGTAAAATAATCAGAATGAACACATTGTAGTTCAAGAAAACAAGGGTTTCTTACACAATGTGAGAACTGCTATTATAAAATCATGCTGACGTCTCAAAAAAAAAAATCAGCTTGTCAAAGAGAGATGACATAAAACTAGCTTGAGGGTTATTTTAATATAAATAGAAATGTGGTACTTGCATGATATTTCAGTCACCCAATGTAAGTTTACACATCAATTAAAATGTAAATCAGATATATCACATCAGCATCACATTGAATATGAGTAAAATTAAGGAAGGAGGAAAGATGGACTGGATGAGGATGATGTGAGGTATTTGATGATTGAACCCAAAACTGGTGAAAATGCAGACAAATAACGACTTATTAAGACATTTTTTCGATATTCTGATGACAGAAGTATTGTATAAACTTCATTCAAACTCATACCGAACATATTCTCATCTTCTTATTCCAGCATTTCCTTCAAGCTGTATAATACTTATGTTGAGTGAAGGTTTCACACAAAAGTTTTTCATAAATGCACCATTACGATAAAGATATTATAGATATATTGTGCAACGTTTTAATCATAATTCTCTAAAGCTCAACATATTCAGTATCTTGGGAAACATTATGATCTCACTGTTGGTTAGAATTTCTTAACAGGATCTTGAGACTGATCCACTGGGTACATCAGATCAATTAAAACGATCAGATCTGTTTATTTGAATGTTCGCTTCTTAAAAATTCTCAGAAATTCAAAGTGTGCAAATATGCAAAGTCAAAAAAAAAAATCAAAATACTGTTAGCGTCATGTTAGCCTACTCAAACCACTAACATTTGACACTGATTGCATGTTTGGCAAGAAAGAACTAGAAGAGACTACAGTGGACTTTAGATCAGACAATCTTAGAAATGACATGACAAAAGCTGCAGAACATGGCTAACTTTACACAAGTGAGCGATGAAGTCAAAAC
This sequence comes from Argyrosomus regius, assembly GCA_946959425.1. Classification (NCBI taxonomy): domain Eukaryota; kingdom Metazoa; phylum Chordata; class Actinopteri; family Sciaenidae; genus Argyrosomus; species Argyrosomus regius. Next base: position 11,022,665 of record OX336883.1, read on the forward strand.
AGTCGATTCAATCTCCATGAACTGTTCTTTTTCATCAACAGTGATTCTTTTTGAATGTGTCTCCATTGCCTCGCCTGATCTTATGAAGTTTGAAAAAGGATTTCAAATCAAATTTGAAATTATAAGTAGAAACCTTTTGATTTTCATGCAAATGCACCCTCATTTTCTAGTTTTATGAAAATAAATTAAAAACAAAAAAATGTAATAAGGTATTACATTTTTGCAACAAATGGTAATACAACATCAGGATATTTTATTACATTATTGGTCAAGTTATTACATTATTAGGTTTTATTAAATCTTCGATCAAGTTAAGTGCATTTTCAAGAAATTATTACATTATTGCTACAGGACATTTAAAAAAAACTGTTGACGAACCTAATTTTTCTTAAATCAACTCAGCTCACACAAATCCACATACATTTCAAAGGATGTCCATGACTTGCATATCTATATTATTAACAAGATTAAATCTGTATGTAAAAACAAATGGTAGCAAACACTGAGGAAACTGAGGATATTAAATCAGGATGCAAAGCAACATCAGTCACCTCAACAGTTCAGCTTATATAAATGACTAAATCAACATTAAAAGCGGTCCATTTTGAACAGCATCATTCATAACCTTTGTCTAGCAAAGGCCCTGTGTTGCCTGACATTACATCACCCCTGTGTTAGCTTTTACACAGAAATGATGCAACATATAAGTTCAACTCCTTTCCACACAAATCGTATAGAAGTAAAGAAGAATTTGAAAGACGTGCTTCCTGTTATATTTGACTGACTGAAAAATTTGGTTACACACTGGTTAAACCTTTTAAAAGGTAATACATTTTTGGCTTATTTCATCAACATTAAGAGAAATCCTGTTTCATATATTTTAAAATGACTATGCTGGTAAAACATTAGGTACATATGAACTGTTAATATGAAAGACAGTAAAAAAACAAAACAGATCATAGTATTAAAAATAACAACGGAAATCTTTGTTTTTCAGAATATATATCTATCTATCTATCTATCTATCTATCTATCTATCTATCTATCTACATATATATATATATAATATCTTAATAATAAGATTTTTGACAAATTTGTAACAACATAAAATATGCTACTTGCATGATGTCACCGAATTCAAGTTAAACAATTAACACTTGGACTGGTTGTTTTTGAAGTAAATAACACCTGATTGAGGTTTTTCAAATCACTTTAACAACAGAATATCCAAATAAAGAATCATTAATAATAATTGTTATTGACACTGTCACATAAATCGATATGTATAAACAATATGTCGCCTGTGAAGAAAACCGAAAACAGTACATGAGGAAACAAAAAAAAAAAAGGGGGGGATAACGAGGCAGGGAGCTGAAGATGTCCACTGCCCCATTTTGTGGCTTGTTTTGAGGGTGATTGTAGATTTAATGTCATAAAATAATTAAAGATGTCCACCATCATTTCCCACAGCCTGATATGACGTCTTCAGATGGCTTATTTTATCCAAAAAACAGGATTCTGTTTATTATCGTATGTGAAAGAAAAAGGAGGAAATCCTCACATCTGAGAAGCTGAATATGAATGTGTGGAAGGTTTGATTGAAAAAAGACAATTAAAACGATAAAACTATTAAAATAGCTGCCGATTAATTTAATCGTTTCGACTAATAGTTTCAGATCTATTCCTGTTGAAACATTATGATGCTATTTGCAAGATTTTACAGAATGAAATATCTCAACTCTCAATCAATTAATGAAACGTGCCCTGAGGTGAGATCAATAGATGTTTGAAGCCTATATAGATCATTACTTTGCTTTTTGAACCTGGCGTTTATGTTAGACATGTTTAAAATGAAACTTAAAAGTGTGTAAATCTTTTTGCTTGGAGGCAATAAACCAGCATATGACACCCACAGATGTATATAATCACCATTTCTGCTGTTCGTATTTTCTGGCAACGCATATCACATAATGTACTCTAAGAATCAGTTTCTGCATGCTTTGGTGCGGTCCTATTTTAAGAAGGAGAGGTCAGAGGAACGTACCTGGGAAGCTGGCAGTGAGGTGCTCCACCAGAGCCTCCTGGTTGACAGGCTTGTGGGCAGAGTTCATAGCAGAGATGGCCAGGCACAAGATCTCCCCCAGCGGGATGAACTGTGACTGGCTGATAGGTGACATACTGATCGGAGACACGTCACCTGCAGAAGGAGGAGGAGGAGTAAGAGGAGGAGGAGGAGGAGGAGGAGGAGGAGGCACAAGCACAACTGTGAGATCATGAATGAACAGCAGGCGCAGCGTGTGAAGCTATGATGTAATGGTCAAACAGCAGCAGTTTGCATGCTGCCTGGAACAGCTCCACCCCTCCTCTCTGTGCTTCCTTTAGCTTCTCATTCCTCCTGTTTCTCATACGTTAGCAAAGCGAGGCAGCTGCTGCAGCAACCGTAACCGTAGTGTGAGATCACCTGAGCAACCTCGTTATTTAATTCATCTCGCAGACAGAAAGGGAAGCTTACACAATCCCCCTGAATGTCAAACCCAGCGTATTTGAAATGTAACAAAAAAATATAACTGACTTTAGCACCACGTTGAGAGCTTACACACAAAAATTCTCTGTTGCCTTTGTTGAATTAAGCTGGCTTTGCTGTCAGCAGTAGTGAGTAGTGAGATCATCCTACAACCAGACGGCCCGGCTTCAAGCCCCTCTGAGAGCAAACATCTGCCCTGCTGAAAGGTTGTAAAGCAACACAGTGAATCCATCGCTGCAGCATCTGTGCTGGAGCTGACCCTGTCCTCTGACCTAAATCTGGTGATCGACAGAAAATCGCACGATGCGATGCAGAAAACGCATCATAAATCACCTCTATATTCACTCCTAACATAACATCATGTCCCCACAGATAACCAACAGAATTAACGTTGCCTTATTGATCGCTGTTTTAAAGTTTTGCCACCATTTGCTGTTCACGCTTCTTTCAGCTGAGCTGAAATCTGTGCAGGGCCCTGCCTCCTCAACACACTCAGCTGAATGGTCAGTTAAGCAACACGATGACGTTATCTCTGCTTAGTATCACAGCCCCTTAAGCTTTATGTGGCTTTACGAGGCTTTACTCTGTTTTTTTTAGTAAACATGAGAAAAGCTGGATCTGTCACCCCCCCCATCTCCCAAAAAAACCCCCATCCTGTCCTGTGCTTTTATACTATTTTTTGAGTAAATCTGTGAGGGGTGTGGGAATGAGGTTGTAGTATTTATGTTACACATCTTACAATTGCAGGAAAATTATGCATATATTTACATTAAAAGGGGCTGAAAGGGGCTGATTTTCTCGGTAAGGACATTAGTGCGTGATACAAGATGTCCCAGATGTCCTTTTGCAATCAAAATATGAATCTGTCACACAATTTAACGCAAAGGTGACGCAACTGACGTATCTTACAACAACTGAACTTTTGGGTATTCAGGAAAATATTATACATCATTTAAAAAAATGCTACAAAATTGATGTATGCACATTTTTTTCCAGAGTGTTCCATTTATGTTTAAATATGGGTCAGTGAATATGATGTGAAAATATGTCAGGAAGCAAGACAGTCACAGAGATTTGGACCCAATGAGGTGCAGTTAAATGGATTTTAAAACATGCCCAGAGATTAAATAATTAGAAATATTTATCCTTCTTCTCTATTTCTACGTGACCTCATTAGACAGGTAGCAAAAAGGGTCAGTTATCAACGTTTCCTACTTGGTAACGTGAAAATATTGTGAACTCTGCCTCTCTTTTTCTAACTCCTAGCAGCTCTGCGTAGAGAGAGGGTGGAGCATCTGTTGGTGGGAGTGTCAAACTCACCTGGCGCACGATAACTTGGCGGGGACGGAGAGAAATGAGGAGGAGGAGGGGGAGGAAGATGCTGCTTCTGCACACGGATGTCTTTCTCACTACGGGAGAGATTGTGCTCCAGCGGGCGTTCGGTAAGCTCTGAGCTGGGCCAGGCCCGCCGCAGATTGCTGCTGCGGTTCTTCTTCATCGTGACCCCTTTACCAGGTGGCCTTCACCCCCCGGGGGCTTCTGGGATAAGGTGGGGGGTGGGGGGGTGGAATGGGGAGAATGGGGAAGGAAGGAGGGAGGTGGGGAAGGAGGGGGTGTGCAGGGGGAGGTCGACCAACCTCAGGCTCAGTGCCTCCCCCGCATCAGTAAGAACGTCCCGCTAGAGCGATCACACACCAGACATGGCAGGAACCAGTGTGTACCTTCACACACATACACACGTCTCATTTACATCCACGAGCAAGCTACAAACGACTGTGTTCGCACTGTGGGTGGTTGTCATCGGCTGCTGGGCTCTCCCAGGCTGATCTGGAGCGATGGCAGCGGTGGCGGAGGTGCAGGTGATTGCGCGAGGCATCACCCTTTCATCGGCATCAGTCCCAGCCACCATTTGTAGCATCCCCATTTGCATGCGTAGGGAGGCACATTACGTAGCCGCTCTGATGTGGGAGGAGGGAGCAGGAGAGAGGTGGGGGGGCAGGGGTAGAGATGAGGGAAATGGGGCATTGGAAGCAAGGAGAACGGTGAGGAGAGATTTCAGTGGAGGTTTTGGGATCCGCTTGTTCCTTTTGAGTAGAAGGTAACAGGGGAAGGAAGGGAGGGGATGGATGGATAGTCAAAGATTCAAAGCTTAAGAGGCCCAGTCTTCGACAATAGCTCAATTCACCACAGGAGTGCTCGGCCGATCCCCGGAAAACAAAAGAGCCCACTTAAAAAAAAAACAGAAATAAAAGCTCCATTCACCCTAATGGGCAGTGAAACCTCAATAGTATGCCAAGCACCGGAGACGCCACGTTCACCTCCATCTTTATCCGATCAAGCACAAGACCCCATCGTCCTTTCGACAACAGCACACCAGGAGAGGGTGGGGAGAAAAAAATGGAGAGCATAGAAATAAATAAATAAATTCAAGAATAGATATCCACCGTTTCCCGCAATCCAACGGAAGAAGCTCCCGAGCCTATCGCCGTAGCATCCATTCATTAACGGGGGGGATGCAAACTCCAGTCAACGGCAAATCTCTTTCAACGCTAATGCTGCAGCTGCTCCCAGCACCTCCAGGAAGGGTGTGTGAGTATGTGTGTGTATGTGTGTGTGTGTGTGTGTGTGTGTGAGTACGTGTATGTGTGTATGTGTGTGTGTGTGTGTGTGTGAGAGAAAGTGTGTATGCGCGCATCTGCCTGCTGCGCGCGATTCTGCGTGAGCATGCATGCGTCTGTGTCTGGGTGATTGAGGCTGAGGGGAGGGGAGGAGAGGATGCAAGAGAGAGAGAGAGAGAGAGAGAGGGAGAGAGAGAGAGAGATCGAGGACATACATAAGGCAGAGAGGAGAGCAAATATCAACAGCTCGAAACACACACACACACACACACAAGAAAAAAATAAAAATATTCAGCCCTCAGATGATGTCCGGGGAATATCTCAAGCTCTGAATCTTTGGCTGAATTTCTCCTCACCCTCTCTTGTTCCCTCACCCTCTCTGTCTTACTAGCTCTGTATCTTGAAGGATGAGGGGCCCCCTTAAACCACCATCCTTCCCCTTTTTGTGTCTCACCTGACTGTAACACCAAAGCTACACACTTGACAGGGCCACAACCCAAAAAGGGAATCATTTTTGTGTCTTCCTCATCAGTGCTTTCCACCGGTTGATTCAGTAACTACACTGCGTGGAGCTGTCAGTGAAAGAGAAAAAAACCCAAAGCATCACCTTAATCATGTCCAGAGTGGCAGCTCCTGCTAGCTGCAGACTCCTGCTGACTCACATGTGTGGAGTGTGAATGGACGGTTGGAGGGACAGAATAAGGAGCAAAGTGAGAGGGCAGGACGGGGCACGGGTGGAGGCGAGGAGTAGGAGGAGGAGGGGGGGTGGGGGGACGGTGTCACAACCAATCTGCTCCAGTTCACTGATACCAAAGAGAAAGAGGAGAGGAAGCGAAGGGAAGGAGGGGTGAGGAGGAGGTGGAGGAGGGAGAGCGACACCACGCCAGCCATTTTATTTCTCAGTAGTGCTGCAACAGCCTTTGTTGCCATGACGACGCAAGCCGATGATCTCATAGCTGTTACCTTTGAGTGCTGTTCCCTTAAAGAGCCAGTTACTCAAGATAGCAGCAGACAGACAAGGACTGGCTGTCTGTCTGTTATACGGACAGAAAATACTCCCGCATCGCCGCTGAGATACTGAGATCCTTCAACACTTTGTGCACTATACAAGGCACAATTACACTAACAGGGAGAAAAAAAATAGCAAGATGTCCTGATAGTGAAAGGAAATTTTCAGAAAAATACACGTATCCACAGCGACTACAATGAATTCTTGCTAGATATCTCCTGGAAAAAGCCTGATGACTCCAAACCTGAGGCGATTATTGTTTGATAGTCAATTCTGGATAATTGTTTCAGTCATTTTTCAACATTCACTGGTTTCATCTACTCATATATGAGAATTTAATAGTTTTCAGGGGGCATATATAACAATATTTGGTTGGAACACAATACATTTGAAACAATTTGAATTTGAAGACCTCAGAAGAGAGGATTTTTTCACATCTTGTAAATTTAAAAGATGAATGGATTTATTGAGAAAATAATCAGAAAATAAAATCGATAATGAAAACAATGTTTAGTTGCAATCCTAAAGGTAATCTCTATGAACGAATATCTCCGTATGAATGCAGAATCTGCAGGCGAACGACCAAAATTTTGGCACAGGTTTTCCATTTGTAGTCTGAGTAGTTTTGACCAACGTTTGAGTGAGCTTTGGTTGCAACCAAGTGGCAACCTCTGTGGAGCGCGGAGGTGCCAAAAATTGCAGTTCTTCAAACGTCCGCTTGAAGCTGGCTACAGAACGAGTCAGTCACCATAAGCCCCCATGGTAAAATGTCCAACTTCACAGGAGGAATAAGCATGGTTTACAGCCTGGTACAAAAAAACTGTTTTGGTCTCTATAGCTAATTTCCCTGTTCATGACAACTGTACTGAAGGTGAATTTTTATATAACCAACCTGGGCTCAAAATTATCACAACCTTTGGGTAACGCCATGGAAACTACATCGACGTTTTATACTGTCTTTGGTTGTAACAGTCTGTGTGGAGAGCAAAGGAGGCAGAACTCGTTGGCCAAAATGCAATCTTGAAACTCATTGGCTATCGTCTGACGAAGATTTAGTTTTTTATAAAGTTATCTGCATTCATATGGTGTTTATAGAGATAAGCAGAAATGGGTCTTTCTTGTCATTCTCGCATATTAAGTTGTTAATCAGACTACAGAGGAAGTCTTAACCTGCAGGTCAGCTGGTTACACTGACAGCCCAAAATGCCTTTTCACTGAGGCTAAATCATCCTGGAAGTTCTGAAATTGCCCTAAAGGTGACTTATTGTTTATTCACTGAAGCAGGTATTGGTTTACCAAGCGTTGTGGTCTGTGGTCTGGCCCATGAAAATTTGTGAAAATCTGATCATTGAAATCTGTTAATGTGACAAAAGGATGTTTTTCTACAGAGTCTAGAGCCACGCTAGCTGCTCTGTGCTAACCAGACATGCATTGAGCCAGTGTAGCAGGTACGATGTTTATCATGTTCACCATCTTAGCTAGTGTGCTAGCATGTTTTGTAACATCTGCTAATCAGCACTAAACACAAAGTGCAGCTGAGTTAGGCAGTTTTGAAGATATGTGGTGAAAACCAAAGTGCTAAACGAATTACAAACCCGACCTGATGGTGGAGTTAGATGAGAAGTCAGTTATTACAATCCATCCTGAGGAGAACATGAATATCTGTACCACATTTTAAACAATCCATCCAATAATTTAAGACATTTAACTCCGAACCACTAACGTCTACACTGATGAAGCATTGTGTTTAGATGGACGTATCAGTGGTGGGATAGTAATATATCCTGCTGCTCCTGAGCTGTCATACAGTAAAGGATTTGTGGCCTGCTACAACTTCATCCAACATCCTTGCAAACAGGACCATTTTTGCCGGTGGTCTGCCCTCCAGTGGAACATTTATGACAACACACATCTTTCCAAAATAAGCTCTCTAGGTCAGACACTGCATAAAGAGACAAAAGAACTTTTGCCACAACAGCCTACATAACACATCCTGATCTGACATTAAGATATACGGTAACAAATCTGTCTGCGTTAAACATTTCCCCCAATTCTCTAATGGGACCCTCCCTTTCCTGCCAATGGAGACCCGGGATATAGCAGGGAACGCAGTGCAATGGTGTTTTCCTGAACAAATGCTCCACTTTTCCTTCCTTAAGAGCACACACTCCTCCCAGTCCATTGTTTATAGCCTGCTGCTAACGGATACAAAGTCCCTCAGTTAATCAGATTGAATTGTCAGTTTTAAAAAACACACTTTGTTTCCACACAGCTGAAAATCCACAACTTTTGTCTAAATGTAATAATCCAGCTACTTTTTGGCTCTCAGCCCGAATTAAACATTCTCAGGCAGTTTGGGGGGATAATCTGCATTATGTAAACATGTGGCACTCATGAGTAAAAACACTATATGTTTAAAAATCTCACAAAAATATGATTTCAGTCTTAATAATCTAGTGTTATCTGTTCATTATTTTTTAAATAATGAAGATTTTAATTCATCCCTGTCTCCCTGCAGCTTTAATAATGTCTGAGTGAACATGTGATATTTCGTCCTACAGTTTGTTGTGTCAAACATGTCCTTAAAGACACTTTTTCAGATGCATTTATTTGTCCAAATGCTTGTTAATAAAAGATCGCCCTATATTTTTGCAAAGATAAATTACACCAAATGCTGAACTTCTACACATGGTTAATGTGTAAACACACAGCGTAATTTGTCTGAACTTTGTTTGAACTTCGTCACACAAACTAAACTCTTGACAGCTAAGAAAATGAGTCACACAGACTAAACTGGAAAATCAATGCTGCAGTGGTTTACAACTGTTTACTGTTATTATTACACAAGGACATTCTGCATAAGAATAAACAACAACAACCCAACAAGTCTGTGTACTAAAATTATTGATATCATTATAAGATTGTAAGATTTTTAGAAACGTTTTGCATGCCAGAGATGTTTCAGGTGATCTCAAAGAGGTAAAATGGTTAAAATTTAACTCTGGGTTGAATTCTGGGTTGAGTTTTTCTATTAAACTAAACACTGATTGTGGTGAGTATGAAAACAAACCCCTGCAGTGTTACAGGATTTATCTGTTTCTGAGTTGATTTTTAAGTTAATACTGTATATATCCTAGATTCATGGGTTTGATAGTGATAAACATATATATTGCACGCAAAACTGTATCAGCATCTAATCTGCATTTTTTGGCATTACAGAGTCTGGTGAGTTATTAGCTATAAGACAAACATTCCACAGCTTATCTGTGTTTGCTTCAGTAGTGTGTGTGCAGCTTTGTCACTTCATGTCTGACAGACACACACACACACACACACACACACACACACACACACACACACACAATCTCTCTTAAAATATACCTTTGGACTATAAAAGACCGGAACGTATTGAAGCTTTTCAAATTCAGTCAATGTCTAGCAGCTCAATGTAGAAATCTGATAACATGAAAGGAGCTACAGAAGTGTTTCAACATTCAGTAAACACTAAAAATTTGAAAAGAACTCGTGGTCAGCGTTGTTCTTTAGGAGTACGTGCCACAGATTGGTTGTCTGCTTTGAGCTGAAAGTATATCTGTAAAATTTGCGGATACTGTAACACCCAGTGCACACTACGAGGTTTTCCCTGGGAGTCTATTACAAAACAGTTGCCATTTTACACAGAGCTGCTGCTGGAAAAGACGCTGATGTGAGCGGAAAGTGCGAACAAAATCAATAAAGTCGAACCAAAACAAAGAGCTAAAAGACACTAAAGTAGAGCTGGGGGGGACTGGCAATAAGGCAATAATTAGTGTTACGAGTGACACCTGTCACATCACGAATTGTAATTAAATCCATTATTTTTATAAAAGCGCTTTAAATTATTTGCAGATACTGTTACACCAATATGCAGTACAGACAACTGGGTTTCCACTGGGAAATTGTTTAGCAGAGGTGGTTCGCCACCCAGATCCTGACACCACCGTCTTGCAAATTCAGAGCAACATCAGCATTAAAGAAGCAGTGTACGATTTAGTGGTTGCTAATTGTAACCCCCTTGCTTCACAAACACAAACATAACAGCTGATAAAAAACATTCTTATGAATACAATCTTCAATTTCTGCCATATTCTCTGAGTCAAATTTTTGGCCACCTGATGAATTTAAATCCAATAGTTGTGCAACTTAAAGTTTTTTGGTCACCACCAACAACTGAGGCAAATATCTGGCTGCTAACTTTGTATATTTACCGTTTGATTCTGGGTAGGTAGTGTACAGAGGGTTTATTAGAGCTTTTTTGTGGAAACAGTAAAGCTGTGAGCCGTAAGACCAAAACAAAAAGCTGAAAGATGCTTAAACACTAGAGCTGAAGGAAACTGCACAATTGGACAATGATAGCTTTTATTACAACATGGAACACCTTTCACATTACATAAACTCATCTGACCCATTGATGCTTATGAAAATATTGATTAGTGCAGCATTACATAATTTACTGTGTGAGATGACACCGCTGCGCTTTTGTCCAGAATAATTTCACACAAGTGTATTTGTATTATTCTCGCCTATAAAACACTGCTGCAAACACTGATAATTTCACTTCTGTCCCCTCAAATGTGTTAAATAAACTTTTATAATATTATGCATGCGGTGCAAGGTGTCTGCCAGCTTTAAAACAAGATCAGTAAACCGAACAAACAAGCTTCCTTTCTTGACTTTTTCCTGTTTTATCTGCTACACTTTGATGGTGCTCACAGATTTAACTGATGATATAAAGACATTCTTGTGAAACAGACATCTGCACACACACACACACACACACACACCACAGATAGGGGAAGGTTGTAAGGGCAGTATATGACGAGTAAAGCGGTTAGACTTGCTGACAATACCTCAAATTGTACCAACCTGTCCCAGCACATACATGAGTTATAGACTTGTCAGATGAAGATGAGTATGAGTGAGGGAATGCTGAACATGGAGTAAATCTGAGCCTAAGTCATGGCTCTTTTATCTGAGTAAGTCTACATAATATGAAGCAGCTGAGGTTATAAGGTGAGATGCAGCCTGAACTCCCCTCAGCGAACTAGCTTCGACTAGTTTCACGCAACCTGCCAGGTGAGCTTGACTCATAGAGGGCGTAGACAATATCTTATAAAAACCTCAGGGAAAACTATTTTAAACCCAGCTACAAAAACGGAGGGTCATATTAGGTTGAACATCAATCAGCTAATAAAAAAGGGGGTGGAAATCAGCATGAAACAACCAGCAGAGCCACAAACTGCAGGTAAATCTGTCAGACAGGTATTTAGATGATCAAAGGAAACGGTCTTCACACTGAGAAACTGCACGGACAAAGAGAAACTGACCAGCAGGGGAGTGACAGACACAAAAAACATGAAGCATCGGGAGTCAAGTTTCAAGTGAGTGAAGTCTGAGAGAAGTGATTTTTGTGACTTAAGTCAGACTTGAGTCCACGTCACAGACATGCACAGTATAAAAGGGGAAATCCAGCTAAGTGGCGTGCATGTAAATATGGCCCACAGGAGTTCAAAGTTTAAATTATTTCATTCATGTCGTCTAGTCAAATCATTTTGACACACTCTTGGTTGGAGGCTAAGATTTGCCAGATTTAATTACATGTTATTGCCACTGCATGCTATACTTACTGTTAACACTCTTGTGTTTACTGCTATGTGTGCTACTTTTTCCTGTAACTGGTGGATTGGAGTCCATGCTGCAAACTAAGAAAATATAGTTTCCAAATATATGAGTGACAAGAACTTAACTTTTTTGTAAAGTACAGCCTGTGCATGGTTAATGCATGTATCCTGACACAACAAACCCACCTATGCACTTGATGTTAAAGCCCTGTGGTGGTTTCAGGGTCCGCCTGGTCCATCCGTTCCTCAGGACTTGGAGATGAACTTCTTTGCCCTGGATCAGCAGCACACACTCGTCTATCCAGCCGAGGAAGAAGATCTCGGACAAAGCGTGTGTGAGCGCTTTGTTCCAGAAGTGCTGCATGTTTACGGCTTTGAAATTAGCGAATACCCCGTAGCCGGTGCGATGCTGTAACTTTACAGAGAGCACGGCCGGTGTTGATGGGGAATCCTCTTTATCTTCTGTGCCAACCTGCGACAGCACCAGAGCCAGAGAGTGCGGAGCCACCTGGAGGAACTTCTCCATTCCTGCTTCAGGCAAAGTTAACTTTGTTGCACATGGAAATCAAATTTTCTCTATTAACTTTGAGGTATTGTCTAGACCACGCAGTGTTGCGTTTGTATCCAGAAACTGCCCGATAATCCAGACTGGTTTAGACATGGTAAAGAAAAAAAAACAAAAACGCACAGCGCTGATCCAGAGTCTGCAGCACGACGTTACAAATGCAGGTGCTCCATGTAAAAATCAGACAAATCAGCAACCTGACGCGGAGCTCACTGCGGACAACTAACCTCAACTGTCAGAGAGCATTAGGGCCTATTTTCAGCGACAAAAGAGGCGAGGACTTGTGCTGCGTTCAGGTGCTACTCGTAAACTCCTACTTTACACTTGCTGCAGACCACCAAAGTCAGCCAACAAACAACAACACAGCCGCCACAAAAGCAAATCTCCAACTCAGATAGATATACTTACACCTACATAAATATATTGTGGAAGCATAAATAGGAAGATATGGCATCTATGTATATGTACACACACACACACACACACACACACACACACACACACACACACACACACACACACACACACACGTATTAAAAGTAATTAAAAAGAACATAACTAATATTAATTTTGAAAGAAAGTGTTATGTTTTAAAATAATAAATTAATATCCATCCTTATAGCCCAATTATCATCTATAATTCCTGTTAATCCAATATTTATTTTAATTTAATATTTTTTTAAAGAATATTTATATTTAAATATGTATGTTAGATATTCTATTTGGTAATAGAAAATCAGTCTTTTTGATTTTTTTGCTAGAAATTGTTTACCAGTCATATATTGATCTAATTGCTACTCATAACAACAGTCAATTTAACATAATTTATAAATCAAAACACAGAATGGAGTTTAACCTTTGACTCGACAAGAAAAGTGCTCAGAAAAAGAAAAAAAAAAAAAAGCAACTTTAACTTTCACCAAAGGGGAAGTTGTGTTGTTTTAGGGTAACACATAGGAGACACAGACTTGCACACAAAGCATCATAAAATACATTAACATACAATATAAGCTCACATAAAACAATCCACACCGATGACATAAACCCTGCTCCAACCATCATCATCCTATGTGTGATGGAGAATTATACTTGTGTACTAGTAGAAATGTGTTAGGATACTTACTTCTTACATGAACTTGCTGTTGTAGTCATCATATTCTCATGTTTTTCTACCTTGTGGTATCCTTAGATGAGCAGGATGTTTCAGACGACTATTGGTGACCTTGCACTATCATAACTGTTTCTGAAAAATACTTTGCTCATGTGTAACTTGTTGTCTTTCACTCTGCAGACTGCTGTGTGCTCTGTATGCCTGCTGACCTTCATTGCAAAGAATAAAACTATTCAAAGACAGCTTGATTCTCAAGTCTTTATTTCACTCTCACACTAGGTAATAAGAATTTCCAACACAAACTCAATCATCAATGGTCAAAACAAGACAAGCAGCACCACCCACCAACATATGGAAGGCTGGTCAAGGTATTTAGCCGCCTCATCCTGAGACAATTGGACGTGTGTATGTCTTATGTTAGAATTATATTTTGTCCACCTCGATATGGTGGAGCAAAGATATTATCACCTTCAATCCAATACAATGCCACAAGAGTTGAATCAACACCATCGAAAAGGAAATCAAAGGACATAAAGATGTTTAAATACAGATAATTCTGTGTGGGATTATTAGCACCTCCAAGTGGAACAACTCATAATTAAAATGCAGATCAACACCATATTAATGGACTTGAGTGTAGAGCTGCAACGATTTGTCGATTAGTTGACTTACAGAAAACTAATTGGCAACTATTTTGGTAATGAAGTAATCACTTATCAAATCAAATTTTTAAAAAAAAGTATTTTTTCTTTAATTGTTTTGCAAAAAAAAAAGTCTTGCTTTTGTTTTATTATTTTAGATTATTATTATTATTATTATTATTATTAGTATTAGTATTCCTTAGTGTTATTATTGTATTATCTGCTTCCCTTTTCTAAGTATATTTTGTTTATACGGTCATATGTTAAGGTCAGGCCTTTGTTTACATTGTGATCACCATGTTTTGTTGCCAAAAACCTTAATAACAGTTATACCAGTTATTAGTAATAAATACATAAATAAATGAAATATATTTTGGGTTTTAGGCTGTTGGTCAGACAAAACAAGGCTAATTTAGAGACATATACTGTTGCTGTGTGTAGGTGTTACGTGTCAGCTGTGAGCTTTCGTATTAAGTACAACCAACAGGTTGTATGTGGCCTGTTGTTTGTGAAAGATAGTTTAAGTAAAGTGCATCTGTGCTGGCAGCAGTGAAAGAAGAGGCCCAGTTTTATTTGGCGCAGGTCCTCGGGATCTGGTGGCCCAGTTCTTCTCACCTCCAGGCATGCCAAATCTGGAGTAATCCTGCAAGTGTACACAAGAAGACTCTTTCCTGTGTTTAGTAGAGGTTAACTCGTATGCGTGAGAATATATATCTGTGGATGATCTTCATTACTGTTACAGTGTAAGGGCCAAAAAATAAAATCATTAACAGCTTAACAACACAGAAAAATTAAAAGTGGTCTTTATTTTTCAGGCATAACATTACAACCTCACAGGATAGCTTGCTTACAAAAACACAGTGACACCACAAAAAAAAGCCCAAAAAGGATGTAAAATGCTGTATATTGATTGATATGACTTAAAAACTGGATTGTCAAACATTAGTGACATTCAACAGCTAATGTGATCTCAGCCTATATGCTGTAAATGTTGCATATGCTCACAAATGACCAGGACCTGGATCAGTACACAAATTGTGCTTTTCACTCAATGCTGGTGGTTACATATAAACGTTTGATTCCGTTACAAAACAATCCATTGGAAAAGATTAATGGCTGTAAGTATTAAAGAGAAAAAAGATATTTTGTTTTTAAAACCCACAAGAAATACATGACATTACCAAATATGAGACGTGAAGTTGTGTTCAAGTATGACTAATAAATGAAAACATGACTCAAACAGCATCGTGCAAGTGGGCTGTCGTACTCATGCACGCTGTGAAGCCTGACATGCACACATTGACAGAGAACAGTTAATTCAAAGAAATCCTAATTGATGAAAAACATGAAAAATTAAATTCTGACCTTTAAAACCAACAACAAAACAAACAAGATAGCTTACTGGATGCTCCTGAATTTGCTACATAACATTATCCTATAATGTATCAACGGAGTGCATGTGATGCATTTATTTAGGTTTGTGCAAACCTCACGTCAGATTTCACTAAACTGACTGATGAAAACATGATCCCATCATCCTGTGTAAACACTAAAGAGCTGGTTTCATGATCAAATAAACATAGGTCACTGCTATTAAACTGTGTCCCGATATTTTTTCCCCTGAAATGTATATGATGTAAAAAGCAAAGAGGCATGTACCGACTGCAAATTGTGAGCATTGTATTACAAAGTCAATTTTATCTTTTTAAGTCATGATTCTTTTGTTTACAAAACAGTTTAGCTTCAGAGATAAAAAAAAAAAAATGTAATGCCTTTGATGCTATTTCAGAACTGTACTCCACAAAAAAGAAGCTTAAAATGCCAAGCATGTGAAAAAAAAAGACATCTACTCTCCCAAAAATATGTAAGCTGACGTTTCAAGACATATTCAGTCAGAAAGTGTTAACTAAAATAATTCATAAACACCTCCTCCTACACATCCTCAAGCCTTTCTTCTGCACATGAAGGCTTGGCGAGGCTGAAGTCTTCCGCAGTAGAGACGACATCAAGGAGAAAAATACATCTCTTTGGTCAGCATTGACACAATGCATGGGATTTGTTTCTTTGCATGAAAGCCTGGTGAGTGGGAGACAGACTCAAACTCTACTGCCACCTTGTGGTTCACTCGTGTCATGATGTGCTGGAGCTCCACTTCTTTTCCATACTTGCTCATCATATCACACAGTGACTGCATGAACCAGGATCCGGTCATAGTATTCCTCCATGAGTAGTAACCTGTAGACAGATGAGTGATAGAATAAAAGGTGTATGAGTACAATAAACAAAAAGGGAACAATAAGCATATAAAATAACCGGTGTTTGTTTGTGTATTAACCTGGGGCTGTGGAGAACGCATAGAGGAAGTCAGCTTCCACAGGGATCTTTGTAGTTTCATCATCAGGACTGTCGGCTTCAATGCCTGCATCCAGATCAGTGCCTCGACAAGCCTACTCAACATGCACACAGACAAAAAACGTTACATACTTAAGCAAAACAGAAGTTAGTTCAGGAGGAAGGAAAAAAAAACTCTTATGATACCTGGATGAAGAAGAGTTTGGGCTTTCCCACCAGTGATTTGCAGCGATCGCCTCGAAACAGTGATGTTAGGTACTTCAGCTCTATAGAGCCATCTGTACCAAAGAACACTCCCTCATCTCCATGACTCAACAGAACACAGACGAACGAGGCGTAGCAGCTGTGATCTTCCCTTGCAACTTAAAAAAAGAAATGTAAAGACATGAATAAGGTGCCATAAAAGACAACAGGTCCTGTGAGAAGTTTTGTATGAATTCAACATCAAACTTACCAGAAGTTAAAACCTGTCTCATCTGGTTGACTGTCTGGTCATTGTAAACCTTCGCTTTATAACCCAACTTTGCAAACACTTTCATCGCGTTGGCTGCATCTACATCTGTACCATTTCGTTGATTCATGCCTTAAAAAAACAAAAAAAAAAAACAAGAAATAGTTCTGGTTACTTGAAGAACACAGTAAAAACAAAACTTTGGGTGGCACCACATTTTAAAAAGGAACCAACAGCTCTTGCTTCCTCATTAGTGAATTGAACCATTAGCACACGCTGTAGACAGTGTGACACAAAGTGCATTGATTTATTTTTCCATAATGGCACTTCCACCACACACGCGTTACTTTAATTTGTAGACCTCCTCTCGTGACTGTGTGTACGGAAGATGTTTGATTGACGTCTGCCTCTCTCCTGTTTGCTTTGTTGCACCTGTAACAGCAGGACGAATCACGGGCTTATCATCGGCTGCGCTCCATTTTGTCGTGGTGGTGTGTCGTTTTGTTTTTGTGGCAGCAAGGCCAAATAAACCAAGTTAAGTGGAGAGCTGGTGGCATATCTGTCAGTACTAGGTGAACTTTCATTTAATCTTCTTATACTTTATAAATTTTGGCACAACAGAATTATTTGGATTCAGTCGAGACAAGCCACATGAAAAATGCTTTCATTGGTTTGTATTATTCATGATGGTGTTGGTATGCAGCAAGCTGCACAAGCCGACACTGTGATAGTGACCTCTCCACATATCTTCCATGTCTTCAACCTAATCAGCCTGAAAAAGTGACAACCTCTTCACAGGTGTAAATAATAAAATGAATAATGGCTGAAATTTATTTGCACCTTCCTACTATCTAGCCACCTGACCACTACCCACTTGGGTTCAGGACTGAACATCTCTCTGGTTTGTTAGTTACAGAAACTGTGGTCACTTGTTGTCGCAATTTCCTTTGCAACATGCGTGGGGAATTGCCAAGTTCCTAAACATGTCTGAGTGTGCACAAATCTTCCATAACAGGAATCTTTTCTTGAACAGCTGGAAACAACCAACAACACTGTGTCTGCTGTGGAAACATTCAGGTTTCTAGGATCCGCAATCTCCCGGGATTTAAAGGGGGAGTCCAACAGAGACAGCATCACCAAGAAGGCCCAGCAAAGAATGTACTTCATGTGCCAGCTCAGGAAGCTCAACCTGCCTAAGGTTATTGAGTCTGTTCTCTGTTCATCACTGTGGATGTGGATCTGCCACCAAACAGGACGGGAACGGACTACAACGCACAGTCAAGTCTGCAGAGACAACCACTGGTGCCAACCTGCCCTCCAGTCAGGACTTGTACACACAAACATGTCCAGAGTCAGGAAACATCCCTGCAGATCCATCACACCCTGGACACGACCTGTTGCAACATCTCAACTCTGAGAGGCGCTACAGAGCTCTGTACACCCAAAATAAACAGACACAATAACAGTTTCTTCCCACAGGCCATCACTAGCCCCATGTCTCAAACATTTATGTACTTTGGAATGAGCGTGCTCAACAACTGCCGATGTTAACCTGACTCACATGATGTACTTGCTCATGGTACACTGTTTGCAGACAAGCAGTCATGTGCAGTCAGTTAGTCCTGCTGGACAGGTTTGTCAAACACAAGTCTGACAGCAAAATAAGACATCATACAGTAACTCTGATGCTCTATAAGAACAGTCTGAATATGTGTTCGCAGTCTGAATGTGTGTTCACTTGCATTGATATCCAAGGTCTTCTCAGGCTCTTTCAATAATAGCAGACACTGCTATTCAATTTTAAAGCTTGCACTGCACAATGTCTCAAAAGGATAGGTTACTCAAGGTTTCATACAATATCTCCAACTATTGTAGACATCAAGCCTTTATATCCTCAGAGAGGCTGGCTGAATGTTCTCCTATAGAAGGAGCAGACATCGTCCAGCCACCCTAAAGCAGGACTACAAGAATGTCCAAATAACTTGGCCATTAAATGAATATACAGAACTGAAATATACTGAACATTCACATGTACACACCCAAGTTCTCCACAGTGCACATTGTACTTAAAAGAGGAACTAGTAAAACCGTAGGTTTCATACTGAAAGTTCAACGCAAGGATATACAGTACATTGAAGGCTTAGTACAGCTGCCTGCTTGTTCTCATTCTCTCTAAACGCACAAACACATGAAATGCCACAGAGCTACTCTGAACATCTAATTAACTAGCCTGGGATGCAGTTAAATAGTATCCACAGCAACGGGTATAAATTAGGTCTCCGGGGAACACAGATCATCTCATGAAGGTGTGGCCGTGATATACATTTCATGGAGCTCACACAACTCAAGGCCATATATCATCTATCATCTCTAACGTCCTGCTGTATACAAGGAAAAAAAACCCCAACCCTGCACAGAAGTGACATCACTCTATATTTATATATTTTACAAGGAAGACGTCCCCTCCTCCAGCTCTCTGACAAGAATGTCTCAGAATCTTACGCAAACAACTGGACATGCTTGTGTAAACCAGTTGGGAGAAACGCCACGGACACATCTACAGCCAGCTAACCTCGAAACTCCTAATTAAAGTTTTAACAGTGTACATTTGAGCCACATGACCCATCAACCTTGGACTAAGTCGTCGGTTCAGTCTACATTAACTAAACATTTTAATCGCACACTTTTAAGTCACAGGGTGGCTTTTTCTGGGCTGCTGGGGAGTAACTCTGAACCAGACTTCAAGAAAGAAGAAGTATTTCAAAGAGGGACTTCTTTATAACTGTCATTATAAATTTGTTTTGATAATAAAATGACAAGTGGCTATCGTGAGAGAGATTATTTTGTCTGACTAGAGTCAAAAACAATGATACAGAGTAAAGACAAGCGAGTAAATATTGTACACGTTACCACTAGATTTTAACATTACTCAGTAATAATTACGTGCTGTAGAGTTTCAACACTCAGCAGTTTCATCTTGAATATGTCTCATCACAAATCAACACCTGTGCTCCTGTCAAAGTTCTTGTTGTTGATGATGATGCACTGGCCGATGCAGGGATAGTTCAGGCTGTATCTGAAGCTGTGGGAGCCCGGCTTGGCATCCACGTCCATGGAGGAGGAGGCAGCAGCAGACGAAGACGGCTCCGACCTGAGGGGACAAGGAAACACATAACACAGTGTTTAATGCAAATGTAAAACAACACGATGCACGACCGGGAAAGAGCTAATATCAGTTAGGGAGGAAGCATTTAAAGGCATGCATTAAAATATGTAGTGCAATGTAATAATATGATAGTAACAGGGGAGGCAGTAGTGTTGGGGGGGGGGGACAAACGGCTTCCTCATCACTGTCTGGACAACAATGAGCTGTTGTCGATAAATATCGCAGTTAAATGAACCGTGACTCACTCTTGTCCATCGCCTCTCCTCGCGTCTGTGCAGTCTTCTCCAGGTCCGGGTCCGTTAGCCGACATATTTGTTGATTTTTACAAATTAACCACAAAGCACACGGTCACACTACACACACGCACACACACACACACCCTGTATGATACAGCTGCACACTGCTAATGCTAATGCTAACGCTAATGCTAACGGTAAGCCCAGCCGCGCCTGGCTACTAGTAAACAAAGATGTTGACGTCATGCGGCAGATGCACTCGTTTTATACTCCCACGCCTCCCCGTGTGAGGGGCGAGTCACAACACAACCTCCTCTGATGAAGCCCATAAGTAGGTTTTTAGAAATACTGACCAGACACAAACAAGGGATTTTTTTTTAAATATTAATTGTATCAATAAAGTATCTATCTATCTATCTATCTATCTATCTATCTATCTATCTATCTATCTATCTATCTATCTATCTATCTGTTATAAAAATTAGGTTTATACTGTGTTTCAGATGTTTTAAATCATATGATGTGTACGTGGGTTCCTATTTCTTACATGTTCTATTTTCACTTCTTTAATATGACTTTGTTGCTAAGGCTGGCAGAGTGAGGTAAGGTTCAGGTTAATGTATTTAGAGGGAAGTCCCAACAGAACAAGGGTCAGAGGCAGATCAGAGAGGTGACATTTAGATTGGGGATATGCTGACTACTGATTAAGGGAACTATGAAAAATGTTTAGATGCTATATATGCAAATTGTCTGTTAACAATTTGCAGGGGTTAAGACAGCCCATTATCGATATTATTCTCTGTAACCCCTTCTGTGTGTTGCACTGTTAAATGCTCCTTCTTGTACAAGAATAATAAATTCAACTTAAACTTTGATGCTTCGAATCCAATCTTCTTTATTGAAGGGTCACTCTAAGAAATTCTTTTAACACTATCTATCTATCTATCTATCTATCTATCTATCTATCTATCTATCTATCTATCTATCTATCTATCTATCTATCTATCTATCTATCTATCTATCTATCTATCTACTAAATTTTTCTAATCTCTAGACCCCGCCCCCACATTGAGGTCTGAATGATGTCTTCTCCACACTGTTAGGAATTATCTGGTACTGAAATCTGAAAACTTAATTTTGTTGGCCTGAGTGTAGCAACATAAATATATAATAAATCTCAAAATACTACAACTTTACCCTGCAAATACCCACTGTGTTAAAGTTTTTTTTCAGATTGTGAACATCCCCGGGTCCCTATGAAACCCCCTAAATTCCCAGAGAAAACATCCCCCTGCCTCTAAAGTGATTTTGTGATTCATATAAACAGTTTTACTTTTCTTTTTAAGTACAAATGTTAAACTTGGTTGTTTTCTCTCCTTAATAAACTCCACTTTCTCATCCAGGAGTCACATAATAAGCCTCTAGTTGACAGTCACACATACAGTACAGTAAAGATGCATTTACCAGATGTTGTTTCACAAAGATGTTATTATACTGTCCTCTCACAAAACTAAACCTTGACTAATATAAAGGCTAATCGGTTAGCCAGACGAGCTCACAAGTTTCCATGGTAACTAGAAGTGAACTGTAACTAAATTAATTTCCTTAAGTAAATTTGTACTTTTACTTTACATAAGTATTTACATTTGATGCTACTTTACTACAAGAAGATATTATACTTTTTATTGCACTACATATAATGAAGTTACTTTTCAAATTACAATTACAATCAGCTTTATAAAATATGACAGATTATAGCTATAGATTGTTATATAGTAAAAACACATCTATCTTTATGTCAACCAGCTACATTAAAATACTGCTCACCAATTTAAGTATCAGTAATGATGACCGATATATTAAACCTAGTATAATCTTCTGAAGCTGACCATTTTGCAATTTTACTTTTGATACTTTAGTACATTTTGCTAACATTACTTATATTTCCCTATTTTACAGGAATATGATATTAGAAGCAGGAGTTTTACTTTGAATTACTTGTTTGGTATTCAAATATTGTGGCATTGCTACTTGTACTTATGTAAATTATCTGAATACGTCTTTGATTAATGTGACAACTGGCAGGCAAAGGAGACATTAGCAGTTAATTGTGGTTCAAACATAGCTCTTTTTCACAGAATATTAATTAATGTCATAAGAGGAAAAGCATAGGCGTAAATAATGAAATTATTGATGGCTGAATTCCATTTAGTTGCTTCAGTTTAAGGGTCCTTGTAGTGTGCCTGCAGGCTCACTTTTTAGAGGCCTTGATTACTCCATGCAAATGTAGGCTTTTCTTCTAGTATAGCCTTGCTAAAAATTTCCAGGATTATCTTAAAATACTAAAATTAGAAAGCTATTTGCATTTCAAACTTTATTTAACATTGTGTGGTTGTTTTTATTCCTTATTTATGTGGAGCATAGAGGAGTACCATCAAGTGTTTCAGACATCCAATTAATGTGGTTACGACTGTCAATACACTTGGATAAACAGGTTAATATCAATACATACCACTAACTACTACAATTTATTTTGTGATGCTTTGTTCAGGAAAATCAAAAACAAACAAAACAAAACAAAACATTTCATCTCCATTCAGACTTTAATGTTGTCAACCTCTAACACAATCCTGCTAAAAAAAACAAAAACACTGCATTGAAGGACAGAAAAGGTGGAAATGTATGCTCTTGAATGAATACATTTTAAACTAATGAACAATCACTGAACATGGTTGAGGAAAAGTTTTCAAAACAAACGCACAAGATGACAAACTCTTCAGTAGCCAACATGAGCGGCTGATCAGACAAATCACGTGGGGCATGAAAAATAATGGATGATGTGTCAGTGCAAAAACACCTTCAGTCAATTGTTCGAAGTTGTGGCATTTGTGCATAGTGACAATCTGCACAGTGCAGGGCAAAGACATATATATATTGAAAACGACAGGACAAACAAAAACATCTGAACTCATTCTGTAATTTCAGAGACGTAGTGTCTGTACATTCCTCACACTCACACACACTCTTCTTCATCTGTTTAAATGATGTATGAAGCAACAGTAATTCATAGTAAGAAATGGTTCAAACCAAAACAAATCATTTAAAATAGATATAGTACACTCAGCTCACACAATGAAAATGCATCCTGTTCTGAGGAACAAAAAAAAGTGCATCACCGCCATTAGGTTCTCTATCAATATAACCACCTAAACTCACAGTTACTTAACTATTTAATATATTTACATAATATTTGCAACATTTTGTGATCTTCATTTTCAGTGTTCTCCTTTTAAGTACACTTGAATATAAAATGAAATTTAGATTTTTCATCAAGCACACAGTCCTTTCACTCAAACGGCAAAACAGACAAACACGACGGCAGAATTCAGTTTTTGCAGTTTTAGTTCTCGCTTCACGCATTTCATTTTGTGCCACGTGTGCAAGCACCGAGGCACTCTTATTGCTGTCTGTTAAAAATCTACACTCGCAGCGCTCGAAATAACTCAAATGACCTAAAATCAAGATTAAAGCTATGATCAATACATTTGAAGGAAACCAGGAGGACAAAAACACTTCTGCCTCACACATCCCTTCACTAATAATCAAGACAGTAGAAATCAGCACACAGCTCAGTGACAATTTGAAGCACAGCTTCTCAGCTGTTCAAATGGTGAACTTCAACATTTACTTTGAAAGCAGAATTGAAGACTTGGTTGATCAGAGTATTAGTAAGAGCACAAACTTTAGGTATTAAAATACAAGTCTGAAACGTGTGTACATTAGTGGAGAATCAAAATAGACACATTTAATTTAAAACACATGGATTAGAGTCAATCTTATACACAATATAAGTACACCTTACAAGGCTCTTGCTCTGAACAACCAACAGCTACATTTTTTTACGAGTAACTTAACACCCAGTTTCTTGTAAGCGCTCCCGCTTCACAAATTTAAGAAATGCATCCTCCACCCACCCTACATATGTGACGTTGCCTCATCGTTCAAGGGTTAGGTGTCTCCCGAAGCATAATAGATTTTTCACAGATTCAACATGTAATTTACCAAGAACTCAGAAAACTGGTGTGAACTTCAGTGTGAAACAAACAAACAAGAAAACTTCTGAATGAGTTTTTCCCCAAATTGCTGGCAATACTGCCATTGGTGCTTTCATACTTCATATTTTCACTGGTACTTTTATGAATTTGTTTGGTACCACCATTTAAATTCAGATAGTATTAAATATGTTATCATATTAAATAAAAAACATACATTCTATTAAAATAAGTGTGCTACACACAGAGGTCATTATTCTTCTTGAATAAAAAAATTAATAGAAAGAAAAAAAACGTCATTCTTAAATTGTGAAAAAAGTAGTGAAAAAAATGCTTATATATGGAAGGATGTAGCTATTTAATATCCACAATTATGGATTCCTATGATGACCAAACATATATATGAGGAGTGTATAATCTAACTTAACTACTGTCATGTCTTTTCACCACTAACATGTACTTTACAGGGGGACTGGGGGAATATCGGGAGGAAAAATCACAAAGAGATTTTAAATTGAATTAATGGAGTGCAAAAAATTTAAAGAAAAAAAGGTTATTATGTAGATATAGTTGTTGTTTCACTTCAGGGAATAAAGTAGCACCGCAAATCATATGAAATTCAAAGGCAAACTTTTTATACCAGTCCAGAAATAACTGTTGAAAAATGCCATTGATTACTTCCTTAAGAAAAAGTTTTTTTTTTTCTCAGAACCACTGAAGCTCATAAATCTATGCATCTGTTGTGGTCTGAAACTGGAGTGAACGGCTAAAAATGTTGGGTATAATTTAACTTGCTGTGCTGGGGAACATCCAATAAATTCAATGTTAAATAATCATAATCAGGAATGCACAGCAAAAACAAACACATACATTATATGTTACATAGTAGGTCACTCTGTCTAAGCAAACCTTATTTATATATTGTAAGATGATGTGTGGATGAATTATGCCTTAGACAATAGTCCATTTAAAGAAAATGCATAATGATTTTACCAGAATAAACTGTTGCCAAATTCAAATCAACAGCTGTACCAAAGAACCAAATAAAAAGCAGTGGACCAAGACCAAGATAAACATCAGTGTTTGGTGAAAACTAACCAATCCAGATGCCCCTAGTCCTGAGCAAATCACTATTGAAAAGGGGAGCTGAGTGGAGTGATCAGATGAAGCTGTGAAAGATGAAGGAAGGTTGATTCTCCACCTTAGCTAATGTAATGTAGGTCACCGCTTACTGTCTTCTCATTTGTACACTGCAAAAGGAAAACAGGCAGACTCGTCCGGGATCAGAAGATGTCGGGGCAGATGTCCCAGCTGCCTTGGTCCTTTGCCTCCCAGTAACCTCCCTTGTAGACATGCAAGGTCTCTCCGGATACGGGGTCATCTAACTTCTCAAACCACAGTGCTTGGTAGTTGTCTTGATGGGCGCCTAAATGAAGAGAAAAAAAAAGTCTCTTACCAAGAGGAAACTTTGTAGGGACCTGAAGGGAGGGTTAAGAAGCCACTGAGCCATGACAACACACCGTGCTTAGACTGAGCTGTTTTGCTCTCAGATAGTTGACTAAAAGATAGCGATATTTAATGTTTCTGATCGCTTGGACCTTACACAAACTGAAAATGAAACAAAAGGATGGGAATTATAGAGAAGGACTCCTCAGCCTTGTGACATGTGGAGAGACTCAAGCTCAAAACAAATGCTCCGAGTGCCCAGGAACATTAGATCAATAACAGACAAAATGCTTCTCTAAAATATTCAAGTACTAGGCTTGTGCCAATCTACAGTCAGTTACAGTCTTCTACAAGGTTCTCTAAATCCTACTGACATAAATCTAAATAAAAAAAGAGGATAACAGGATAAGGGAGAGCAACACTGATGTTACTTGCTTTTGATTTGAGCTCCATTAGAACCTTCTTTGCCTTCCACTAAGAGAGAACACGTTGCAAAGGATGTAAAGAGAAAATGATGGAAGATGAACAGAGGAGTTCTTAATCTAGAATAAATGAAATTAAATCACTGGATTTTTTAAAAATCGCACAGTATGTGTTATGTCATGATCAAAATACTTGCTTAGGTAAGGGGGAAGCGATGGTCCATGAGAGGCTGAAAATAGAAGAATTAAGGATGAATCTTTGAGAGCTCAAACATAAAAGATGATCTGAGAGATGAAGACACAAAGAAGACCAGCGAATGAAATGTAAGGAGCTACTTGCATGCAACAGGTGTATGAGGGGGAGAGTCCTCTGTGTCAGCTTAACATCAGCACAAAAAAAAAAAAAAGAGATGTGAATCCACAACTCAAAAAGTATCCACAAAAATCTTGCTTATGTTCTTTTTAGAAGTGCTCTGTGTCGCATTGTGTAAGCAAAACAGGCTTGTTAAAAGTGCAGTGAGAGCTTAATACACTATTTATAAACACAAGTCAACTGTCAGGACAGTTTTTTTTAACACTACCTGATACATCACTTCCGGTCACAAAGAGGATCTCAGCTTTCTTGCTGTTGTTGTCTGCGCTAAACTGGCCTCCCATTGCTGTAAAGAACATAAGCTAACAGACTATGAGGCAGCGCAGAGGCTGATATAAGCTACATCTTCTCAATGCTGATCTTCTCAGTCTTGTTTAGGTGGATTATAGTTAATAATTGTAGCTCTGTCTGTAATTTCTCCACAAATATCAGCACTTATTGAGTAACTGTGAAATCACTTCTATGGGGAAAAATAAGCCTATCGACCTCCCGTTAAAATGCTACACAGAGCACCTTTAAAAAGGACATTGTATGTAAAGCTGTGAAGTGATACTTGCTTTCATCAGAAACCTCACTTGCTTCTGTGCCAGTCTCCCCTGCTTCAGCTAAACGGAACAGAAATGGATGGATTGATGGTAAAAGGTGAATGAAGACATTTAGCGCCTTTCTTTTACACACACACACAAACACACACACGCAGACAGACATATTGTACATGTGTTTTTGCATGTAGAGTTAATATATAGGCAGATCGAGGGAGGGAAAATACTAAGTAAAGAGTACTTGCTTTTCAAGGGTGAATCATTGATTGAATCCTCAGTGACAGCTTAAGGATGAGACAGAGACAAGCAGACAAGGTAGACCAAAAGACAGACAAAGTGGACACAAAGATGAATGGACAGAAAAACATCGGACAGAATCACAAGACACATAGAGAAACTCCACAACACAGCTCATTTCTTTCTTTCTTTCTTTCTTTTTAATTTTTTTACCTTCCTCAGGTGAGCTGGCTGCTTTAACAGCTTCCCTCTCCCTCTCTCGACGGGTGGTGCGCTGTTTCTCTTCTAGCCTCTGTTTCTCTGCGTTAGCCTCATCCCAGCGGCCGTCCTCCATTAACCGCTGGTCAGGGCGTCGTCGACTGTCTGTTGGTGCTACTCCATCTTCAGGTTCATTGAGCGTCAAGGCCAGTGAGGAGAAGAAATACATGTTCTCTGCTCCCTCTCTGTAAAAAGTCATTGGCATTAAAGATCAGACGCAAAAAAGCAAAAACAATTTACAATGTGTAGATACTGCCAAAACTGCACAGCGCCATTTGTTTAAAAGTACTTTCATCAAAACTCACGGCAAAGGGTTCTTTGTCCAGATTTCTTTGGCTTTGAGGGTCTGATAGACGGTCCTCTGTTTGCCTTCAGTGCCGTTCTCACCTTTACTGCTCTGCATTACCCTGGAAAACTCCATCTTCTCATCCCAGGTTCCCGATAGCACGTAATGGGCTTTCCCTTCCTTATCCGTTACTACTCCTGTTACCTGGAGACAAACGCAGCTTTCAGTTAAGAGCGTAATCAAAGAGCCTAAAATTGGCAGCACAGAGATTCACATTGAACTTACACGGGGTAGCCTCCTTACTAGGTACACCTGTACTATCTAATGCAATAGAATACAACAGCCATGCTATCAATTCTAATTTAATAAAGTTTGTAATGTTCAGTTTTTGTTTACAGTGTCAGAAATACATAAATTTAACCCTGCTACTTTTTGTTTTTTCTTAAGGTAGTTCAAAAACTGTAAAAAATGCAGTCAACCACCACCAACTTTATATTTGTATCGGATTGTGTGATGTGGACACTGTGTATATTTTGATGTTAGAGGCAGAAAGCCATATCAACTACACTGAACATAAATCTCAAACGACACTTCTAGCACTTAAAACTGAAATTGTATCTGTTGAACCTATAGAGATATCATTAGGATGCAGCATCAAGTCTCTCTTAATTTCAGATTTATTGTACAATGTGCTATAATGCTGAAAATCCCAGATTATGATTCCCCAAAGACACATTTAGTTATTTTTGAAATATCCTGCTCATTGACAGACAAACAAACGTGTATCATATTTTGGAGATAGAAAGAATTAATTTTTAATTAAGTCCAGTTTTTTCTTTTATATTCAGTATTATGTGATTTTGTTTTATACACATTTCTGTAAAGAAACATATCAGCATATAAAGAAAGACCCACCTTTCTTGGTACATCTCTGGAGAAGTAACTGTAGGGAGCAAACTTGAGGTGGCAGCGATCTCCTGTCCTGTGGTTCACCACATCGATCTCCCCTGACTGGAAGGGTAGAAAGGAGAGAGACAACACGTTTTGCTACTGAAAACTTAAAAGGATAAATCCTGAAGAAACGTTCTATAGAGACATCTGTGTCATTTATTTATCCCTAAGTTGGTAGTAGGGGTTACAATTTTGTGAGCTTTAAATTTACCTGGTCAATCCACAGTTTTCCAACAATGATGTTGTGTACTGTTGTAGTCACTTTTTTCCAGGAGTAGTGATTGTTGCTCTTGTCAAATAAACACTGGATAGAACCTGGGGACAGAAAGAGAGTATGAAAGATGACTACCTAACTGACATGACCGTATGAAGCAGTCACACCACGACTGGCTGGAAGACATTTTCTTGTATGCTGTCCTGAAAGCTTAGGTTGCTAGAGCTTGCCAGACTACTTACTGTAGGTAGTGTTATCATTTTACAAGTAAAGAGATACTCGGAAATGCAAACAATACATTTTCTCAATTATAAATAACAAATAGTGAGACGTCAGTCCTGCTTGCTCTAATACTGGTTGGTCATAGTAAAGTCTTCCAACACTGCAGGTCCAGGTTTAAATAGATTAAACCCAATATAGAGTTTAACTACTTTACAAAAAGTGTCATTTTCAGGCTTACTAGTTGGTCTGCACACACTCACCCAAAGGCATGATAGAGAGATATTTTCCTCTAAACTTGCTGGCCAGCGTAATTTCTTGTCTGAGGCTCCAGCCCTTTTCAGAGAAGGCATGATGAGCTGCAGCAGGTGGGTGGTGGCTCACCTGAGAGGAAGTGAGTGAAGTAAACAGAGAGAAGAATTAGCCAAGTTAAGGGTTTATCCCGTAGAACTGGAATATGGTCAAAATTAAATACGAGATGCTGCTTTTTTTCAGATTTCGGTGCTCTTTTTGATATACCTGTTCACAGAGTGAGCGGTAGCCGCATTCTCTTAGTCGATCAAGCTCAAAGGTTTCTCCCAGCAGAGGATTGAAGGGTTTTCCTGTGCGGTGGACAGTGGTGGAGTAGGAAGAGACTGTGAAAGCGGCCACATAACACATCTGCTCTAGAGAGCTCTGACATTTTGCAGCCTTATCCAGCAGCTCGTAGTACTCCAGGTCTTCAGATAGACGTTGCAGCATTGAGAGGGGCTCGTTGAAATTCACCTACAAAGTCACAGAGAGGAGAAGTCTGATTACTTCCACAAAGAAAAGCCCCTTGGATACCAACAAGAGTTCAGATTTCTTACAGGCATTGGTATCTTTGAAAGCTCCTTTCCAATACAATTCTTCATGATGCTCCAGAGATTGAGGTAATAATTGGGCTTGTCTGGGATACGAGTCCGTCTTTGTCTAACTGGCTCGAGCTCAAGAGGCTGTGGAGACTCTGGATTGGATGCCAAAGACAGTTCATCAAACTAGAAGAGGAAGAGGAAGAGGAAGAGGAAAAGTCTTTCGGGTTAGGTAACTGTAGTGTGTTGACAACCAGAGGAGAGGACAAGTTAATACAAATCAGAACGTGCTCGCAAAAACAAAATTAACACACATTTACCGACTGATCGTCCATTCCAATCTCACTGCTGAGCCCGCTAACATTGCTGCCAGATCTCCTGTTAGACAAATAAACAAGAATGCATAAAATATTTAAGTACTAAGTCAGAGAAAATAACAAAAAAAATAAGGTTGCCATTAAAAAATAAAACCACTGAAACAGTTACGAACTTGTGATACTTGGGGTCAGCAGGGACAGTGATAAACTCTGCTGGGTCTTCCATAGCATCAAAAAACTCATTGTCATCGTCCTCATCACTGGCATCACCTTTTCCTGAAGCACCACCTATGATGAAGAGAGTTTGGCAGTTCTGAGTGGCGCAGGTATGTGGCAAGGTGGCCATGCTTTCAGTAACATCAAGGGTCCAAAGACAGAAATTCAGGTGGCAATGAGAGCCTTACCTTTGGAGCCTAAGGCGGGATTGCTGAATGAAGATGGGAGAACTGTAGCTCCTCTGAAAGCTCTTTCTAAGTGGTTGTGTTGTTTGGCGAGCTGCTCCAGAGTCTCCTCCAGCCGTATCCTCTGGTCTCTTTCTACCTGTAAGGCCTTCTGCCAGCGCTTACTGTGGGTCTGGGCCAGAGAGAGGAAGTCTCTACATGCCTTGGGGAGCATGCAAGAGCAAAAGCAACATTTCAGCAGGAGAGTCGATAACAATATTGTGTGTTCCTCAACAGTTAATTAATTAATTGTGTGACTTACATTGATCATGGCGTTAGAGGTGATTCTGAACAATGTAGCTCTCTCTGTGACTTGTCTGATCTTCTCCCCCATGTCTCCTCCAACACGAATCGCCTCCAGTTCTGACAAAGACCTGTGTGTTTGGAATGAACGCAGGAGTTAAGAGGAACAAATAAACAGAAAAATTATCCTCAGCCTCCTTTTTTTCCTTTGGATGATATTATTTTATCATAAAGAAATGAAAGACTTTATTCTGATAACCGATACCTTTGGAGGGCAGACCCATGCTTCACAATGAGATCGTTGCAGGTGGTTAGGTCTTCCACCTTGCTGTTGAGTGTGCGTAGTGTGGACTGGACTTCTGAGTTACGGCAGCCTCCACCCTGTCCTGAGGTGGGGGGCACTGCAGGACACTCGTCACCCGAGTCATCTGAGCGAGAGAACAGGGGCGACAATATGACCAAAAACAAAGAATGAGAAAATTTTACACACAGACAAATACACTTTTAATTGTTCAGACTTTTCTTCTATCTTTTCCGCCCCCCTCACCAGAATTAGCCTGCATGTCGACCGCCTTTGCCTTGGCGAGTTCCAGAGCAGTGATCCATCGCTGGCGCTCTACTTCTGAGTTGGCCTTCAAGTGGTAGGTCTGGGCCCCTCCGTTGGAAATGACAAAATTGCACGAGTCTTCCACAGCAATATTGGCTGTGGCCAAGTTGATGGTGCCTCGGCATGTGTGACCCATCTCTGCCTGGGTCCTGAAGACAAATTGAATGAAGAACAGTCAAATACAGAGTTTGTAAATCCCTGTTTTCTGAAGGAAGAAATATTGTTTTTTTTGCGAGGCAACTGTATGTTTGCATAAAATGGTGGATACAACCTAAAGTAATTTTAATGTACTGCTCATCTGAATGGCCTTTGAAAGCAAAATAAAAACATTGAGTACTGTCTTAGAAAATTGTGAAATCTATTCCCGCCCCTTTCAATATGCATAATCAAAGTCAGGCTTCCTGTTGAGTCAGGGAAAACTCTGCAAATTCATTACAAATTCAGTTACAAACATGTAACTTACCTATAGTAGGACAACAATCCATTGCTCAAAACAAACCAGCGTCTCTGGTAACCTTTAATGTAGTTGGTCCACTTGAAGAGCCAACCCTTGTACGTATCTCCAGGGGTTGGAGTAGGGGGTTTAGACTCTGACATCACAACAGCCTGAGGTTTCACTGGGTGAAGTTAGAGCCTGTGAAAACAACAAAACAAAAAACAATGTTAGGTCTGTTTAATGTACATCTGACACATGAAATGTGTACAAACTGATCTCGTGGTTGCTGCAGACACTTGCATCAGGGAATAAATGGACTTTTGGATTGAATTCACACGTTCATTTTGTCATCCTGTAACATATTAAGGCATGAAGATGTGTTGGTTTAACTATCTGGTATATGAAAATGCAAGAAACTTGTTAACATCAACAAATACTCATCTGTAATAAACCATTAAGTAAATATCAGCCTGCTGCTTCAATTTGAACTGGAAACATTAAATCAACACACAAACATATCAAAGCTGGCTGCATTTAGTCAAATGTTACGTCGTTTTATGAATGAATGCTGAGATCCACATAATGTGGTTTAACGTTATAAGATGTTAGCTGGGTAAAGCCAGCGAAGCACCCACACATGAACGGCGGATTAGCGCACAGCTTCCTATAATGTCTCCTTGACAGTATGCACCTTGGATCCAACGCTAACGTGGAACCTGCAAATTACAACGACAACAACAACGGAGGAGGAGGAGGAGGAGGAGGAGGAGGAGTGCTGACATGACTCCCAAAGTATCAGTTTAGCTAACGGTTACTGTTACTGCATTGTAACGGCAAAACACTCGCTCGCTACCGATAACAGTCCCCTTAACCCACCGGGTATTTAACCAGGATGACATGTGAACGTCAAGTAAACACAGTCTGGATATTGTGAGATACTTCCAGGAACAAGAAGCCAGCTCCAAACGTCAAAGCTCCTTAAAACAGCGTCCGTCACTAAGCTCGCTGCTAGCTCAACAACAGGAAGCTGCTGTCAAACAGCCGGACACGTCGTAGACGATTATTCTCAACTGTCTCTTTCTTTATCAGATATTTTAAGCGCCATTAACAAATAACCATATTTACCACTTACCCTTATAGCGCTAAGACTTGTGTGTGCATGTCGTGTCGGATGACGTGGTGTTAGCTCGCCAGTGTTAGCTTTGCGCTAACTACTTTCATGGATGTATTAAAGGCTACAGGTTGAGCAACAGGAAAAAGTCCGGTGAGCCCGTTGAGCGGTCAACATGAGTTCCGCTGGGAACAAATATGAACGTACTTAAACGTGAAAAAACAACAACAAACGTACTAACTCAAACTTACTCTACAAATTATGTTTTAGTTAGAATTTAATTATAACATAATTACTTTAAAAAAAGAAAAAACAGATTTAACTGAGAGCACCAGCCTGTAAATAATCACCCAGCAGAGTCATGTGCCTTTTTTTAACAAACCGTCACAAGGCTTCCATGTGTCACATAAATATCAACACTTTTGGACAAAACATTTGTGGAATTCATATTCATAATGTCAGGCTATATTCACACTAATCTGCTGTAGTTAATCAAATTCCAACTATTACATTATCAAATATCATTCGTGAAGCAAGACTATAAACAATCTTCCATATTGTGTACTGATGTTTAATTTGAACAGTTAAGACATTTCAGTGTTTTATTTTTTGCATCACATTATTTACTGTAATTTTAGATCTGTTGTGAACGTCATTTAACATAATCACACATCTTAACGTTACTATTATTTTAAGTAGTGTAATATATCTTATTTATATAGTATGTTTAGATCTATTTATATATTAATACTTTTCAATACTTGAACAACCTTGTCACTTGCACAATATATAGAACATATATTCCTATTTTTTCATATCCTATATTATCCTTTTTACCTAAGATTTTTAGCATTGTTTTTTACTTCTTTAGCTTATTTTCATCCTTTACATGTAGTGCTGCTACACAATAATAGTGCTCTTATTGCTGAGTTGACCGTTTCATCTTGTCCAACACATTTCATTGCATTGTTAACCTGCATGACATATAAACCTAAAGTTAAAAAGCTTAATGAAATTTGCTATGTATCATCTTCATTGTTTGTACACGTCATAAAATGTGCAACAGCTGTCAAACTTTAAGGCACTCAAAATTAACGCTACTCATGTTACATTCAAAAATTCCTTGTGTGTGAAAACCTACTTAGCAATAAACCTGAATGAAACAATGTTCTCATCCTGAAGATAATTACCTTTTGAGTTACTCTTCACCTTCTAAATTTGCAACACAAAACACAAAAAAATTCTCTCCTTTATATTCATTTTTATTGGACAATTCCTTACAACATCAATGAAACTTGTATGAAGTAGGCATGAAATTAAAGACTGTTACTATACTTAAAACATCCTGTGTGTACGTGTGTATCTAAGCATCTATGTATATTTGCTTTAAGAGCATTCACTCTCACCCCCACAAAACTTATTTGGTGATGGTGTTTGCATTCATACTTTTCCCACTCCCACTAAGCACAATATAGGGCGTTTTCTGCGATTTCTGTTTCTCTTGGAGCAAAGCCACCGTGCCTAGAGGAGTATCACTGCTGCTCATCTTCTTCAGCAGTGCCTCTTCCTCCAGCTTTTTCATCCGCCTCTCTGTTTTCATTTTTCCAGAGCCTTTCCCATGGAATCGATGTGAGAGCTGCCTGAAGGCTTCTTTTGGAGTGAGTTTCCGCCCAGATTCATCCACATACTCGATCTTGACGTCGGGCTTATAGCTTTCCTTCTCCTTGAAGTCTTGAGTGAAGCCTCTGTATTCTTCTCTGCGACTGTACTTGTCATCAAAGCCCATCTTGTCCTCGATGCAGTAGTTGTCATTAGGCAAGGCGCCTTTTGGTGCTCTAACACGAGCTACCTTCTGCATTTGAGTGTCCAACAGACCTTTGTTTTTGCACAACAGCAAAGCAGCAGCAAGGCCAGAGTTGACAATGGGCTCTTCATCCAAAATGGTGGCAGAGGCTGTGGAGAAATCTGGTTGTTTCTGCTCTTCATCCAGGTTAACTGTGCTCCATCCAACATTCTCATCCATTTCTGAGTCTGAATCTCCAGCGTCATCTTTTTCTTCTTCTCGTTCAAAGTCCATGATGTCTTCTTGGTCCTCTCTGTTGCCTGACTGTCCATAAGTTGGAATATCACCCAGAGTTCTGCAAAACTCTGAGGTGGCGTTGAAAACAATGTTGTTCCTCTTCTCAGGATCATTGTCATTGTCGCCTTTATCGAGCACTTTAAGCTGCTCTGCCACCTTCTCCCCAGAGTCTTTGAGAAGCTGCTTTTGCTTCAGCTTCCTCTGCTTCTCCAGTTGCTTCTGCAGCTCCTGCTCTGCCTCATCCTCCTCAAGTACAGCTGGCTCGGGGGGTGTAAAGTCTTCCTCGTCACTTATGTCCATTTCTGCCATCCTGATATCGTCAGACATTTGAGGGATATCATGCGGCAATCTACTCTCCTGCTGCTCCTCCTCCTCCTCCTTTACTCCCTCGCCTTCTTCCTCGACCTGGTGGCGGCCTCGGCCGCGTGTCCTGGATCCAAAATCAGAGCTGCGGGTGTCATCAGGCAGAGTATCTGCAGCTGTCTGCTTCTCCTTCTTCCTGATCTTCTTCACGCGGCGTTTTGTCTTTTTGAAGCCAACCATTTCCTGAGGTGTGTAATACTCAGAGGCAATGGTGAGAGCGGGCATTTCCAAGGACTGGGCCTGATTACGTAAAGTCTCTCTCATGGCCTGAAGCTCCCGCTCTCTCTCTCCATCAGCGAACCCTCCTGTATTCAACCGGAAACTCTTCTTCTTTTCACCCTCAATTTCCTCATCATACTTTGACAGAACAGAATGAGGCTTGAATGTAATCATGTCATCCACACTCTCCTCTTCTTCATAGGGCTTGTAATCTGGCTTTTTCTTTTTTAACTCCACGTTCTTTTCTGCCTTTTCCTTGTCCACCAGCCCCACATTTACAAGCACATCCTCCTCCTCTTCAAGCACACCTTTATCCTGTAGGGTCAGGATAACAGTCTGGCCCTCGTTGAATGAATCAACCTTGTGCTGCACTTTGAGTCCCTTCAGATCTTGGGATGTGTAGGCTTCCTTTTTAGTTTGTGCAAACTCCTC
Organism: Argyrosomus regius; assembly: GCA_946959425.1. NCBI lineage: Eukaryota > Metazoa > Chordata > Actinopteri > Sciaenidae > Argyrosomus > Argyrosomus regius. The sequence continues at coordinate 11,059,076 of OX336883.1, forward strand.
CTCCACCAGACTGCTGACACCAAACTCCTCGTCCATCTCTTCCAGAAGTTTGGCTCTTTTCTCTGCCATTTCTTTTTCCTTTGCCAGCGTTCTGCTTCTTTCAACCCAAGCTTTTGTGTCATCCAGCCAGTCTTCCTCTGCTAGGGTCTTGACTTTTCCCAGTTTCTGATTCTGGATGCGTTTTTCTTTCATGGCTGCAAGCTTCTCTCTCATCTCTTTTTGCTGGTGGATGAGAACAGGGTTGATGGTCTCAGCCACCAATGGTTCCTCTTTAGTGCCGAGCTCCTTCTTGTTCTCATTTAACTCCAGTGGCTTCAAACCCAGCTTGGCTCGGAGTTTGTTTGTCTCCTCAATGCTGAGGGATGCGTCTCCGCTCGCAGACTGAGGGCCCACGTCTGCATTGCTTTCTTCATATCCAAGATCAACTTTCTCCTTCTTCACTCGTGGCTCCCCGCTGCTCCGCTCACCTTTGCCACGGCTCTCTCGTCCGCTCCTTTCCCTGGACCTGGAGCGTTTTCGTTTCTCTTTATCCCGGGTCGCATCCCGGTCCGAGGCGTCTCTCTCTCGCTCCCGGTCCTTGTGGCGATGTTTCTTGTGCTCACGGCGGCGCTCCTCGGTGTCCTTGTCGCGGCTCTTTTCCTTGTGTTTCTTTGACGACCCCATTGTAACAACAGTCGTCACTCAAAAAAAAAAACACTACTGTTGTTAAAAGTCACCTCCTTTCCCAAGTAATGGGAGAAAACGTTGCTAGACTTCCGTCGCTAACGACCGCACATTAGCTTTTATGTGCTAAGTGGCTAACTGACGACACAACTCGGTCAGCGCGGAGGAAAAAATGAAACCTTATATCCAAAATCTGATGTTAAACGACGGCGAGTGATGATGTGGAAAAAAGTCCTTAGCTGGATGTTTTCTTCACGTCAGTTTAGTCATAAACACTCCGCGTTTGGGTGCACAACTTCAACACTTCGTCAAGCCATCGTACAGCCACAATATTACCGTTTTCCGGCACATACACTTCCCGTAGGTCGAAGATTAGCTTGTAGCTAATGTATACCGCCACCTGCCGTATGGGAGTGTTCATATCAGGCCAGGAGGACCACATCCATGAGTTGTTGCTGCGTTTTGGAGCAGATAAGAGCAGTTATTATTTATCAAATGGCTTTTATTGGAGAAGAGAGAGAGAATTTGTGAATCCTTTGTGTTGTGATATATGAAGTGCTTGGCAACGACATCTCCTCCGCTTTCACTCTGAATGGTAATACTCAATATCTGAAGCTAACTTAGCAAGTGCAGTTCATAACAGGACTAAAAATGACCTGTTTTTAAACTGCTGCGTTTGTTTAATGTTGGTTTGTCCTCACAGTTTGTAAACCCTAGTTTCAAGTGCGATTACTAACCCAATTCTCAGCTCGACGGTTAACGCCGAGCTGAGCTGTGAGATGCTCTCTTCAACTTTTATCGAGACATTTAAAGTTAGCTCCGCTGTGAGCAGGTGTTAGCAAGCTAGGTAGCATTAGCGAGCTACCGCAGCAAGCTTGGCAACACTTTGGTGAGTGGTTATCATAGATTTGGGGGATTTTATTTAGGCTGTGATGGTGTTTGATCGATAGATGGATCGAAGTCATGTTAGCTGGAGTTTAGCTGGTTGCAAGATCGGGGGGGGGGGGTTATCGCGTGTTGCCATGGCGATTGTGAATCGGAACTAGGTCACAAACGTTTTAAGCTGGTGAAGTTCACCAAGTAACAAGAGGCGCACAGTCACGTTATTTACCGTTTGTTTAAGGTAATCATAACTGTTACTGGGTTAAGCTAACGTTAACGAGTGTCCCTGCAGGGGGGGGGGGAGCTGTGACAGAGCAGTCGCGCTAACTCGCTGCGTGGTGGAGGGAATGTTTCATTGTTTTTCCCCGGGAATCCGAGCGGGCCATACACACAACACAACACAACACAACACACACAACCCAACGGCTGCTAACGTTAACAGACTAGGGGGGGGTCACAAAAAACGTTAGCCGTACGATCAGCGTACTGACTGATGGTCGTGATTGGAGTGTAAACGTTAGCTCAAGTTGTCGGCTATTGGTAAGCAATGACGCACACGCATTTGATGCTGTTAATGTAACTGTTAGCAATAACAGCTGACTTCATTAAACCCAACATTAACGTTAATTGTCGTATCAATTTGTGACGTGTGGTGAGCCAATGCGGCGTTATTAAAAGCTAACGACTACTGTTAGCTACGGAACCCATTTCACAGGATCGGGTACAGTTCAAATGTCTAGTTTGCTGTCGACACTAACGTAAGGTTAACTTACAGTGACAGGTATGAACGTCAGCTTAATATAGCATAATGTCCGTTTCTTGTCTTGTATAGCTTTTATAACGTGCTTGTGATCCTGTGTGGTGTGAATGCCAGCAAGCAGCTTTCCATAACTGTGATATGAGCCTGTTTCCAGTAATGTTTTTACACAGACTTGTATAACTTTCTTTTTGTTCTGTGGTGGTCAGTATGCGTTTTTCTGTTTGTGAATTTCAGCAAGCTGTGAGTGGGTGACATGGCAACTGGAGGCACTCCTTTTGATGACAGTGCAGAAGAACTGCACAACTGGACTGTGACCAATGGCAGTCTGGAAGATAGACTCAACAACATGGTAAGGGCTGGTCCAAACCTGTTATATTACAAAAGACAAGTTTAATTCCCACATAACGTCACAATTGGATGTGCTGGTCAACACTTACATCATCATCATTATAACACAAATGATCTAATGACACTTTCCATGTAGGGCAGGTCTAGATCGTACTCTTTATAATAGTATTCACAGAGACTCAACAGTTCCCACCATGAGCAAGAACTTGGTGGCGGTGGCAAGGAAAAACGTCCTTTTAACAGGCAGAAACTTTGAGCAGAAGCTAGCTCATTGGTGGGCGGTCATATGTCATAGATAGATAGATAGATAGATAGATAGATAGATAGATACACAGATTCACAGATTCACAGACATAAAATAATGATAACTGTATACCTATAAACTTCACTGAAGATATGACTAAAAGGTAGTGATAATGATAATAATACTATATGTAGTGGACGTTAAGCAGGACCACAACAGCAAGCTCGACCAAATGCAGATCTAGGTGTAGCCATGATCCATTAAAACCTGCGAGACAACTCCGGGGAAGAAGTTGAGTTAGTAACATGCATTAATGGGACATGGGTGTGTTCAGATGGAGAGAGAGGAAGAGAAGAGCTCAGTGCGTCATGGGAGGTCCCCAGGCAGTCTAAGCCTGTAGTAGCATCACTAAGGGATGTTTCAGGACTCACCCAAGCCAGCCCTAACTATAAGCTTTATATAAAAGGAACATCTTAAGCCGACTAATTATTGTGTAATTCAAGCTGTGAAGTACATATTGCTCTGCAAAATGGCATGATATGTATGTTATAGATGATATTCATCTGTGCCTATACATAGTAATTAACACTGGCAATGTTTTTGCTGTCGAGCAGGACTGGGGTGTCCAGCAGAAAAAAGCCAACCGATCTTCAGAGAAGAACAAGAAGAAGCTGTCCGCTGTGGTGGTCGAGAGCCGCTTGACTAATGATATTTCGCCAGAGTCCACCCCGGGGGCCGGCCGCAGGAGAGCACGCACTCCTCATTCTTTTCCCCACATCAAATACACCACCCAGATGTCTGTCCCAGACCAGGCTGAGCTGGACAAGCTGCGTCAGAGAATCAATTTCACAGACTTGGATGAGGTAAAAAGCTGTTGTGTTTCCATTTTATTTATTTATTTTTATACTTAAAGTGGCACAAGTGACATACTGATAGATATATGAATGTATGGGAAGGAGCTCAGTCTGTGGACAGATATATCACAATGAGCAGTTAATATGACAAACTAATAACAACAATACTCAGAAGGAATACATCCTCCAAACTTTTGTCCAGTGCATTATACAGATATATGGAATCTCAAGGACATGAAATAAAACATTTCAAGGATTACCGCACTGTCAAACAAAATAAATAGTTCTTGTTTTGTTTAATGATAAAATGCCATTGCTGTGATGCATTGACAGGCCGTAGAGGAAGTGATAACAGAATATTTTTCATAGTTCGATACAGAGTTGTTTGGCTGACCTTGTTCTACTGATGGTGGCAGAAAAGCAGATCACACATGAAAAAGACAAAGTTGGAGTTGGGGGCATTATTTTTACTGGGCTAATACATTGAAAATTATTAATACATTTTGGTTTACAGTATTTTAGTTTTTACAAGAAAGTGGTAATATGTCTGACTTATATCTTCTTTTCTTACTCAGAGGAGCATCGGCAGTGACTCCCAGGGGCGCGTCACAGCTGCCAACAACCAACGCCAGTTAGCTGGAGAAAACAAAAAGCCCTACAACTTCCTACCTCTGCATGTAAACACTAACAAAAGCAAGGAGCTGCTCCCACCCTCCTCTTCTGCCCCAGCCACGCCAGCTATTACCAAGGAAACTAAGAAGCAGAGCCCGGGACTCAGGGATACATTAACCCCTTTGGTTCCTACCCATGATACTCCGAGACTCAGTCGTGGTGGCACCGAGAGAGGGCCCTTAGCGCACAGAGAATATGGGAGAGGAGAGCCAAGAATAGACAGCAGCCAGGTAACATTTTGTTTTGTTGTTACTAAGGTTTTAGTCAGCTCTTACTCTTGTTTAACTCCCACTCGATGCCTTGTAGTCTGAGGATAAGAATGGAGTGGAACAATGAGGTGTTGGTCTCAAAAACATGCAAATCTGTTCATCAAGTAGATACTAAGGTATTTCACTGAATAAGTGAAAACTTTGACCTGTTGGTGGCGTTGGAGGAAAAGTCAGAGGATCTCCAAAGTAATTCTAATATCAACTTTTGTAGCAATTCATCCAATAACTGCCAAGATATTTCACTATGAGCCATGAATATCAACCTCATGGTGGCGCCAGAAGAAAAGTCAAAGGATCACTCAAGTTATTAGGGTTCATCCCCTGGGTACAATGAATGTTTATGCAACATTTCATGACAATCCATCCAATCTTTGATGTTTGAATGTCAAGATGTTTTATTCTGGACTGATGTGATTAACTGACCAGTAGACACACAGCAATGCTATCTCTTAAACCATGCTGCAAGCTATGTTAAAAAGATAAAGCACAGAACTGGAACATGTTTTAATATACAACAGATAGTTCTCCTGTGTTACACACCCAAATTACAGACACAGAAACCTATGTTATATTGATTTTAATACGTTTAACAAATTTAACGGTGCAATCAGTGAAGTGTGTCTCTTTAGGAACATCTTTTGGAATGCATGTGAAACCACAACAACATGAGCAGATGTTTTTCCTCCACAACAACAAATGAGTCCCTTTTCAGAGGCACATATGACATTGTCTATGTATCACTGCACTCCAGACTACTCTGTGAAACCAGAACTAGGATAAAAGTGAGGGAGAGCTGGTGCAGCTGAAACTAGGCTGTATTTAGGGCAATTTATAAATATGCTACCCTTGGTGCCCAGTGAGTATTCCGCCCAACCCCCGTTCTGCCCTTATTTCGTCCAGTCTGAGCCGCCGCTACAGATGCTCGCTCACCTTTCCTTACGTCTTTCTTTGTTTTCTTTTCATTTACTCCTCTGCAACCCACACCCATACGCCGCCCTCCTCTCTTCGTGCGGTCTCAGGTGGTGAGCAAATTGGTACAGATCCGGGAGTACATCAGCAAGGCCAGCTCCATGCGGGATGACCTGGTGGAGAAGAATGATGTGCCGGCCAACGTGGAGCGTCTCTCCCATCTCATCGACCACCTCAAGGAGCAGGAGAAGTCCTATTTACGGTTCTTGCAGAAAATGCTGGTTAGTCCATCATTTGTTCTTCTGTTTTTTAGAATGAATCTTTACTTCTCTCCCGCTGTCAGACAAAGAAATATAATCTCGGTAGTTTTTCATGTGTGAAGCTTGTTTCGTAGCTAATTCGTGGTTTGAATGGAACCTGTTTTTGTTTCTACCATGGCAACTTGTCACACACATGTATGTTTAATTGTCTTTCTCTGTGGCCTGAATCACTTCAACAGACAAGTCATGTTTCATGTGATGGTAAAAGTAGGACATTCAGTAGCACGCTGCATTCCATTGCTGCGAAGATGGCTTTGTTTTGTGTGAGGTATCATTTTGTCACTTCGCCTTTACTGGAGCATTTCTTTGAAATATATAATAATATTTTAAGAGCTCCTACATGCAGGCATATGTGTATATATGGAGCATTTGGGGGAGCACAAGTTTTTATTTTAATGCCACACAATTGTTGGACAAAAATTGTGTACTGCAAACATTCCTTTTCAGCTATTTTTGAGTCACTGGCTCTTCTTTCCACTATCTATCACTATCACTATATATAGACACGGGAGAATGAGGAGGATGATGTGGGGACCCTGGACTCTGCAGTGGGCTCAGGTTCACTGGCAGAGAGCACTTCTCTAAACATTGAGGTCCGCTCTTCAGATGCCTCAAATGCAACGGTGTGTACGATTGTGGAGTGTTTCCAAGGAACTTGGAACTTTCTACCCTTGTCAGTGGTCTCATTACACATAGCCATTATTATTAGTGTAATGTACATGTAATTTGTTTTTGAATTAGGCATGAGGAAATTTGTGCCTCCTTTGCTTTTGTCGTTGTTGGCTAGTCTCATTTGCTGTGTCAGTACCTGACAAGCCTCTTTTACCTTTTCTGCTGAGTAGCAAGGCGGTGCTGTTGCTGTTGTGGTAGATTTAGTGTTTGTAATGCTATGTGGGTGTGAATTTTGTAGGGTGGCAGGCCAGAAACTGTGCGAGCTGACCAAAAGGAAGAGTTGGAGAATTTACGGAAGCAGCACGAACTGCTGAAGAAGATGCTGGAGCAGCAGGAGCAGCTCAGGGCCCTGCAGGGCCGACAGGAAGCGCTAATGGCCATGCAGGACAGTGCAGAACATGCACTTGCTGTGATTGAAGACACTGGTGAGATGAACACGAACACAGTCAGAGTTATTGTGTTTTTTTCCAAAGGAGAAAAATAGTATACATTACTTTTCTTTCAGACAGAACCATTAGTGACAACTGAGGACAGTTTCTGTCACTTGACGTCATATTTAATGTTTAACATAAACAATTTCCAGTGCCTTTAATTCCTCTGACGTTTCTTGTTGTCATTAGTTGTCACAGAAACGACGGGCAGTGTTTCAGGTCTGAGCATCACATCAGAACTGAATGATGAATTGAACGATTTGATTCAGCGGTTCCACAACCAGCTACATGACTCACAGGTACCGTAGACTCTGCATTTGGGCTGTCATGATTTCATCATCTAGAGAAATTTCTTACGTTGAACTGTCTTCTGACTCATGTACTGTAGTTTTTTCAGTATGTCAAAATATTTATTTTGTACATTTTGATGAAGAGCTCTGTAATCTGTAATGTTGGCATGTCCACACCTAGTCTACCTCTCATTTGACAAGTTATGTTAACGTCTTTTAAATCTTTATTTTATCAAGAAATGTGTCTAAAGAGGTTTAATAAATAATTTATGGTTCAAGTTTTCCATTATTTATACCGTTATAGACTAAAGCAGTACCAGACAACCGTCGTCAGGCAGAGAGCCTTTCCCTCTCTAGAGAGGTGTGCTGGTCCAGGGCTCCACAGGCTGTTGGTCCTCCTCAACACAGGCCCCTCCTCCACTCTGCCTCCGGTCCCCACACTGGCCTAGACACGGGGGCAACAGCTGCCAGTGCCAAACTCACTAAGCTCCAAGAACTCCAAGACAAAAAGCAAACCATGGACAAAATCCTGCAAGAGCTACATTCTCTCAGAGACCAGACACTCAATAATAACTCTTGTAAGAGTATTTCTGAAGCCTTTTTTTTGCAGTCATTCTGTGGCCTTTAGCCCCTATAAAATGTAGTTGAACTGTGTGTGGTTCCTTTCAGGTCGTGGCTTGTCAACACGGTGCAGTCTGAGCATGGGAGGATCTTCAGATTGTCCATCTGCTCTCTGCTCTAATGGGGCTTCAGCTTCCACTTCCTTTCATCCTCCTTCACTCACGCAACACCAGGACAGCTCCAATTCCACAGACAAGCTCAGGTACACACAAAAACACACACTGCTTCAAACAGGTGAATAGGCAGGTCAGGTATCAGCAGCACGGCGTTGTACAGAGTGGGGGTGGCGTAGTGCAGCCTTGCAGCCAAATAACCTCGTCCAATGTTCCGTTGCCCTTTGCTAAACCTTTTGCTAAAGTGTGTCCACCCTTCATAGAGGTGTTCCTATGTAGGCGACTCTGTACTTTGTGAAGACACCTCACGTCACATAACCCTTTTTAATTATTCAGCCTGGTATACATTTGCATTTCAGTCACACAATTGTTGTTCTTTTTTGCTCCCTACAGAAAGTTAAAGGAGGTCCACAAGCGTTTGAATGAGCTGCGGGAATTGGTCCAGTACTACGAGCAGACTTCAGATATGATGGTGGATGCGGTCAACGAGAATGTGAAAGAGGATGATGATGAGGAGGAAGAGGAGGAGGAGGACGAGACAGAGGACGGTTCTATGTTTGAGGCCATGTTTGACTCTGAGCAGGAGAACCGCCGTCCTGTAACTAACATCAGGTGTGTTTTGACTAAATAAATAGATTTTTCATTCATACATTCTTACATTTGATAGATGATTCACTATTTCAGTCCATTCCCAAGCAAAAATGTCAAACATTTGATGGTTTAAGCTCCTCAAATGTGAAAATTGCTTTTCCTAACCTTATGTTATATATTTATGTGAATATTTTTGGGCCTCAGGCTGTTGGTTAGGCAAAACAAGATATTTGATATCATCGCCTTGGACTCTCAGAAATTGTTTTTCACTTTTTTCTGTTGTGTTTTTTGACCAAATGAATTAGGAAAGGAATCAGACAAATCAATAATGATCTTAAATTATACACAGATTTAGCTTGTGTTAGAATTGTACTGAAACGCTGCCAATTGGAGTGGAAGGTTTGTTGTTGCTGGACTCAAGTTACAGTACGATCGTGTTTAGTTTTAGGTCACAGCGTGTGTAATTCCACTACTGGCTTTGTGATGTTTCCACCCTTCCTCCTTAGGAACCCACAGCGTAGTGGGAACTGGATGGACTTGAACAGCCTGACCAACGGCCGCAGCGCCAGGAGTAGTGCCACAAACAACCGTGATGGTAGACTCAACACTGAGTGCGAGATCAACAACCGGTCTGCAGCCAACCTCCGGAGCCTCAACATCCCATCAGCCATAGGTACACTCACACACACACTTACACAAAAGTAATGGTAATCTTCCTTTTTTCTATTAATTGCATATTTTTTTCTTTAAACGTAAAATATTTGATAGTATAAATATGGATTAAAGTAATGAAATTTTGTTCAGCACATGCAGTAAGTTCCTTTTTAATATTGACAAAGCTACTGACTATTATATTTGCCTGCAGGTGACTGTTATCTTGCCATTTGATTATCAATGCTGTAACTGTAACTTCCTTCATGCTTGGGTTGCCAAACATGCAGAGATGCTGTATCATGTGGAAGAATGAATTATCATCATTGGTGATGCATTATTGAAGATCCTTTGCATGAATGTGGCTTTTTATGAAGCCTGTGTGTGCTGTGGTTACAGGAGTTTGTTATTGAACGTCTGTGTTCTGTGTATTAAATTTAAAGACACGAGAGACCTGCTTTTAAAAGACATAATTTCAGAGAAACTCTAGTTAACTGAATCTAAAATCTGTAAACTCTCTCTCATTTAGAGTGCCAGTACAACAGGGACACCCCTTATAATCAGGTGAAGGATGACGATGAGGATGAAGACGGTCTCGATAACGATGAAGGGGCACAGGCTGTGGCTCCAGACAGTGAGGCTTCGGGGTCTAGTCGAAGGAGCAGTCTGGGGAACGATGGAGGTTTTGTCCAGAAGGTTCATCGGCAGACAGCCAAGCAGAAACTCCGGCAACTTCAGGAGCTGGTGGCCATGGTCCAGGTGAGACATGATAATGACAATAATATTAAATAATGTATAGTAGGAGGGAAGGTGTCACTTCTTGATTGTCAGAATGAGGAATGAAGGAAGAATTGCCTTTATAGTTTCAGTCAACCACAACTCAAAATGCTTTAGTCCAGTTTTAGTTGGTGAAAAGTCCTTATAATTTAGTTTAGGGTTTTGCTGATATTCAACAGTAAAGAACACATTTGGAACTATTCAACTGTTAATTTAACCTCGATCTGGGGGTGGGGAAGGATCAGCCCCAGAGCACCATGCCCACTACGCGGCTGGTCACTGCATCCGTCAAAAGTAGAACAGCTGCGTATTCTCTGCAGAGCTGGGCGGAGAGACGCTTCTGGGATGCTTCTGGTGGAATCACAAACATTGTCTAGAACTGCATTCAGCTCCACCGGCTGTGACGCAGCTGTGTGCGGTGGAATTTAGTGGTCAGTCCAGAAAATTGTGCAATAATGCATAAAGTTGGCAATTTGCCAGTCTGATTGGTTTTGGGTCATTGATTAACAGATAGGTTTGTGGGTCAGTGGGTGTGGATTGGCTCTTGTAATTGGTCATTTGGGTCAATGTACCACCACTAACATTTTTCTTCATGCTCTTCAAATTGGCAATGAAGGGAAACGAAGAAAAAAGCCTTAAAACAAATAATGAGCTTGGAAAATGGAAAATGTGCAAAAGTTGTTCTTAAATAGCCGTGAAGGTTTTTTTTAAACACCTGGGTGGTGTGTATCTCTTTCAACAATTAGACATTACACATTTTCTAGCACAGAAAAAACACTGATCCAATCTTTAACTAAACTCATTGTGTGTTTCTGTCTGTATCCAGAGTGATGACACAGATGGCACAACAGCTAATGAGGATGAAGTTTTACACCAACAGCCAAATAACACCAGAGCTACCGTGAGTGGGTCTAAACAGAATTCCAGAGAACTCAGTCTCTCCAGCAAGGCCAGGTACAGTATATAAAAAGTCTAAAAAGACTGCGTTGCAGTCGGTACAGATGTCTCAAAATATTACTTTTACTGTATTCTGAATGTTGAATCAGTGTTGGTTTTGACCTGAATTAATTTGCATTGAATCTAAACTGCAGGGAGAAGCTGTATGAGGAGAAGCTGCGTCAGCAGAAGCAGGAGCTGAAGCAGCTCCATGAAGAGCGTCAGAGGCTCATTGAAATCCAAGGCAAGATCCAGGACCTGCAGTGGGCTTGCCCTGACCTCCAGGTATACACACACACACACACACACACACGCACACGCACACGCACACGCACACACACACACACACGCACACACACACAGATTTCTTTGTTTTCTTCTCAAATAATATGCCTAAAGTGGTATTTGAAAAACATATTTAGGATAGACTAAATAATAGGAATGCCTCTTAGTACTACATATAATAAACTACGACCTACAAATATTGCCTTTGCCTGTGGTCTCCTTTCTAGTCATCTGTGTCCAGCACAGTGAGTCAGCAGGGTTTGCTGAGGAAGGTTCCAGTTGCAGTTTCCACTCCAGCTACTCTCCAGACTTCTTCTTCCTCTGGGCCCAAAACCAACTCAGCTATGCTCAAGCCCACTGCTCCAGAAGCAGCTACGTCTTCTGTAACCGACAATGAGGTAACAGACTCCACCTTGCGCACCCCTAGTCAAATGTCAAAATGAGATCTGTACTTTCAAAACAGAATATTACAGTTAACTCGTCCACTCTGTTCTCGTGTTGTCAGCAGCTTTGGTCAGAGATGCGGCGCCACCAGATTTTACGGGAAGAGCTGAGGCAGCGCAGAAAGCACCTAGAGTCCTTGATGGCTGAACACCAAAGGCGAAGCGGCCTCAGTGACTCTCCCCGGCGAATTGATGACCAAGATGGCCTTGCTACACCCTCACAGCCTGTCAGTAGGGATGAAAGGTAGGAGACATACTGCTCTAGGGGCCTGTCTTATCAAGGTCCGAGATGGAAGTCAGCTATTAGTTATTTTACATATTTAATAAGTAAAATGAAAGATTCTTGGAGGTGAAGTGGAGAACCCAGACAACAGCCACATCGTACAACATGAGCTCTTATTCTTTGCTCAAATGTGACTGAATGCAGTTATTTCCTGTTTTGTAAGCTGGGGGAGGGGTAAAGAGATAAAACTAATGGTTCTGTCGTAGATGGAAACATTTTGTTCACTTTTTGCTGACGTGTTATATTAGGACAATGGCCACATGGGGTTCCACTCCCTGCCACCTTGATGATGATGGTGATGATGATGAAGATGACGATGAATATCGCTCAGAGATGGGCGCAGATGAGGAAGAGGAGCAGGAAGAATGTGCAGAGACCAGCTCTGATGACGACATCCACATCTACTCATCCAGCAGGAACCAGTGCTCCTACAGTAACAGGAAGAATCAAGGAAGGTGAGACGAAGTGGAGGCAGGAGGAATTGAATTGTACTGATATTTATAATCTGTATTTTAAAATAATGTTCTCCTTTTTTGTGTGTCTTTAGCAACCTGAAGCCTCCACCAGCCTTTTCGGGTGAAGCTAGTGCGAATCAGTCTTTTCATAACAAGACTAAGGCCAAACAGCAGCAGCAGCAGCAGTCCACAAGTTTGAACCAGTGTGCGAGCCAGCATGGAGGCACACGACGGCAAGAGAATCTCCGCTGGGCCTCTGAGCTCTCATTTGCAGAGGGCTCATGTCACTGGCAGGAACAGGTCAGCCAGCTGCAAAGACAGCTGGACTTCAGCACTAGCATGTGTCAGACACTCCTGCAGGACCAGCAGGTTGGTGCACTGAACAAATAGATGCACACACACACACACACACTGACCTTGATAACTGGCACAAGCTTGCATCGCATTTGTAGGCTTAATTTGAAGTCCTAGTAGAGTTGTCAATGCAGTCACTGTTCTCTACTCATAGCTTTCTGTCCAGTCTTTAGCTCGGTGCCATTTTGCTTTGTCTTTTTAAATATTCTCCTCTCTCACCTTTCTCCACAGACACTTTCTTACATGTTACAGACCCTGCTGACAGGTCAATACAGCATGTTACCCAACAACCTGTCATCACCACAGGTCCACCTGGTCATGCACCAGCTCAACCAGTGTTACACGCAGCTGGCTTGGCAGCAAAACCATGTGCAAAGGTGAAACTATATGAGAGCACACCATTTTATTTTTGCCAAGAAGTTCATCTTTTTAAATTAATTATAATCTGTCATACTCTTTCTTCAGACTCAAGCAGGTTCTGAATGACCTCCTTCGCCAGCAGCAGCAACAGCAGCATCAGCAGCATCAGCAGACTTCAACGTCGTCAGCAACAGGTTGGCAGACGCAGAAACAGGGCTCATCCCAGGAATCCAGCTCCGGTCCCCCAGCCTCTCCTGGTGTCTACCTTCCTTTCTCCTCTACCCTGCATCCTTCAGCCAACAACTTGTCTACTGCTGCTATATCCCCATTCCCTCCCAGTATGACATGCATATTTATTGGCTCTTTAGCTTGTATAGAAACATCATTAACACTTTCATATTAATTAAATCTTTTTTTCTTCCTTTTGCTCTACAGGCTTTAACTTATATCCACTCTTCCCTGCACCCATGGGTGAGTTCCCTCAGGGTGCAGCAGGTCAGGCAAGCCCTGACCACCAGAAGCAGCAGTTAGACCCCAACACTTCAATAAAAACAGAGTACATGAGTTTCCCTCCTCCAGTGCAGCGCTCTCCTCTCAACACCACTACAGAGAGAGGGTATGTTTATCATTTATAGACATTTATATTTGTTTGTGCAAACATTTTTGTTCACACATTTATTTCCACATGACTCCTTCAGAGCGTCTGGCTGGCTAAAAACCTCCTACGTAAACAACACCGTCCAGCATCACCAGTCTAAAATGGAGCCCCAAGAGTCCCCCTCCTCCTCCCCCACTTTCGCCAACCGTCACTCCCGACCTCAAGAATTTGACAGGGCATCACAGGAAAGCTTCAGCAGCATGCCTGATCCTGTCGATCCCACAACCATCACAAAGACTTTTAAGGCTGGGCGCAAGGCCTCTGCACAAGCCAACCTGGCCTCCCGAAGCAAGACACCCAACTCCAAGAGTCGTCGCAGGAGGAGCAAAGGGCACAAGAACAGTGAAGGTATCCAAATGGAGATGAATCTCCAGTATTAGCTGTAACCAAAATAGCAAAAACTTTATTCTTTAATATTTGTTTGCGTGCGTTTTCTTCAGGCCATGAGAGCGACAGCGTTAGCAGCACTGCAGACTTTGCCCAGGAGAGGGCACCACTGCCTCGTCAGAAGGATCAGAATAAGAGTCTGTTGGACAAGCTGACACAAGAGAAACTTGACAGCAAAACTAAGCTGGGGAGCAAACGAAATGACCTCTCCTCTGGTACGGATCAAGCTATTTGTAGTGACAGTTCTGCATCCACATCACCCATCTCATGTCTGCGTTCTTTATTTTTCTTTGTATACACGTGTAATATCTGCATTAGGCTTATTTACGTTAGTGTTTCCTCCCATCTTGTCCTTTTGATATCATTTTAATTCACATTTCTACACGCATTTTTATCACGATCACGTGTTTCATTTTAATTTTCGGTTAATTTACTTTGTTGTCACTTTAATTTATCTTACTCACAGCCTATGCTTGGAGAACACCCTTCCTCTCTAACAGAATTGCATGCACAGAAGCACCAGGTAAACTCACAAATCCAAATCCATCATTCTTTTGTCACCAAAGCATCCCATGCATGCTCTATTTTTGGATTAACCTAAACCAAAGCTTCTGAGTTTGAGGGCAGATTATTGACTTTTTTTTCAGCTCATGGATGAGATTATTGAAGTATCCACCTGAATCTTGCACTGTAAAATTTTGAACCTTTTAGATGCAAGCAGCGACTTCTCTCTGTTCGAGGCACTGAGGGAGACCATCTACTCTGAGGTGGCTACTTTGATATCGCAGAATGAGTCCCGTCCCCACTTTCTCATCGAGCTCTTTCATGAGCTGCAGCTGCTCAACACAGACTACTTACGGCAGAGGGCACTCTATTCCCTACAGGTAAGACACATGTAACTGCTTACTGCTAGTCTGTGTGAATGTTCAGCTGATGTTTGGATCGAGTATTCTTTATGCTGGACTCAGATTAAAAGATATTCAAGCTGATTTACCCCTAAAGGTGTTTTTCGAATTCTAAGTCAGAAGGGTTGTTTGCCATCAAAATATCGGGTCATGTGACTGGTTAGGGATAAGATTTTGATCTCTCGTACTATTTCAAGACACAATTAATGTTTTAAACCTTCATATTTGGAGAGTCTGGACCAAATGCCTCTGCTGTCTGGGCAGACCAGACCTGCAGGGAAGATCGGTAGGAGGAGAAAAAGATGTTTTTTTTTCTGAGAGAAAATCATTACTCTCCTCTGAGCCTGGCCTTAAATACAAATGCGAAGTCCCCTTGAGATATTTGCATGATTACATTGGTCTCTCCCTGTCTTTCTGCCAGGACATAGTGACCAGGCACCTGGCAGAGAAGAGTGCAGCTGAGGACCAGATGCCCCCTCTTGGCCCTGTGGCGTGGGCTGCAGGCTCTCAGTCTGAGCTCACACCCAGTGAGAGTCTTGCTACCAGTGATGCAGTAAGAAACACATTATTGCTTCCCAGCATGACATTCTCACACATTTCCAATCTTTCTACCAGCCCTGAAGTCTTTCTTTATCTTTTTTTTTTTTTCATCCTGTCATCCTGCCCCACACTTCTTTTTTTTTAATCACTTCTACTTGCTTCCTCTTCTACATTTCAATACATCTTTCATTAGTTTGTCTTTCAGGCTGGTCTCCTTTCATCCTTCCCTGCCTTGTCTCTTTTCATCCGTCCATGTCTCTCTTTATTCTCTGATTTTAATTTTCCTTTCCCCGCCCGATCTTCATTGTCTTTGAATTTAACTTGACAGCAAGACTTCAGAAGCCTGCCTGTCAAAAAAAAAAAAAAAAAAATGACCCTCATCTCTCCATGACTTTTTTTTTTTGCCAGATCAGACATGTGTTCTTTGTTCTAAGCTAAGGTCCCCAGAGTTATGCTAATTGGAAGCCAAGGCTTTTGTCTGTCCAAATAATGCCTTTGTTCAAGAATGATGGATGAAATGTCTAATTTTCCCTATTAGGAGAGATGCCACCCTTTGCTGTTGTTTGTAGAATGTGCTGGAAATCTTTCTTGCTGCTGTGAATTTTTTAGGAACGTGTTGTGGATCTGTGATGAATCATCCATTCTTTTATAATCTTAACCCTTTTGCTGTAGAAAATGTCAGACATATTCTGTGGGTACATTTTTAAAACAGAATCTTTCAACTTTTTCAGGAGGTGGTGGAGAAAAACTTGAGGCTCACACAGGACACAATGAAGAAGAGAGATGATGCAGAATCTGTGGACAATGACAGCATC
The DNA here is from genome assembly GCA_946959425.1 of Argyrosomus regius. Taxonomy (NCBI): domain Eukaryota; kingdom Metazoa; phylum Chordata; class Actinopteri; family Sciaenidae; genus Argyrosomus; species Argyrosomus regius. Next base: position 11,075,564 of record OX336883.1, read on the forward strand.
ATGTCGACATCCTCCAACCTGGAACCGTTTGCTAACGACGACCTGGGTATAGTTAATTATGTAGAAACCATTTGATTTGAGAAAACAAGGGGCTGAGCCTTGTAAAACTGTTTATCTATCTGAGACCCTTTCCATCTGATATGCTTCGCTTATTGCCTTTAACTATATTAGACTGAGGTGCCCCTTCCCACTTTTACCAGCAGGACTACTTGGGGTTTATCTTGGTAACAAGTTCACACCTCAGGATCAATACGACACAGCCAAACTAAAGAACCTTTCAGAAAATGTCTGTTTTGCAATGAATAAATCGACTCGCAGATTTTTTGAAACTTCAGTGACCTAGATCAGAAGTGAGGCTGGTGCGCTGTGTTTGATCCTGTAGTGTAAACCTGGTTACAGATGCATTAATATCCATTACAGTCTTCTCTTTCTTGCTTCATTGATTTTCAACTTTTTGGATCCAATTTCTGTCTCTTTTTCACCCCCCTCCCCTCCCTCCCTCCTCCGCTCTCCTGTCTTTGCTGCTGATAGGCAACACGGTGATTCATTTAGACAAAGCTCTGGCCAGGATTAGGGAGTATGAACGCATGAAGCTTAAAGCTGAGTTTAACCCCTGCAATGCCAGCGCTGCAGGCGCAGGTGGCTCTGAAGTCTCAAATGCTGAACATCCTTCTGCTAACCCCGCTGACCAAGTGGAAGGTACTCAATCACATGAGCTTGCCTGAGTACACGATGTGCAAAGACCTGTTGCAGCACAATCACTGCCTTTCACTTTGCTGTTTTAATTTTGTAAATTTGTTGAATAAAATGATGTCATTTGTGTTTATCTGTGAGTAGGAGCTGCAGCTGGTGATGTGCGCTGTCCTCAGATCGACACCCAGCAATTGGATCGTCAGATCAAAGCCATCATGACAGAAGTCATTCCTTTCCTTAAGGTACGATAACCAACACAGGCAGCTGCAGGATCAGGTCCGGTCATTAGATTTGTGCCAGCAGAGAATGTACTGAAAGTTAACAAATATACTATTCAAAATAACTAAACTACTAAATAAAAATGTGTTGTTAGTAATTAAAGTTTCAAGGCTCGAATTAAATGATGAGAACAGTTATTAAAGATTAAAGTCATCCTGTAATGTTCATGTTTTTTCTGATTAGGAGAACATGGATGAGGTGTGTTCCCTCCAGCTGTTGACATCTGTGCGGCGCATGGTTCTTACTCTCACCCAACAGAACGATGAAAGCAAAGAGTTTGTCCGCTTTTTCCACAGACAGCTGGGAGGCATACTGCAGGTAGGACCGGTGCCAATACCAAATTCTTCAAGTGCAGTTAACTCAAGTTGAAGTAGAATCAAATAAAAAAAACAGCTGTTCTGATATTCCACTCTCTTCTCTTGCTTCAGGACTCTCTCAGTAAATTTGTGGGCCGCACTCTGAAGGACTGTGGGGAGGACCTTCTGGTGGAGATCTCCGAGATCCTCTTCAATGAACTCGCTTTCTTTAGGCTCATGCAGGATTTAGACAACAGCAGCAGCGTCGCCTTGGCAGCCAAACACAAAAATAAGAAGAGGGCTGAGCAAGCCAGTAAAGCGAAGTGCACTCTCAAGGTTAGTCTTTTTTTTTTTTCTGTTCACACTTTGTGGTTTTGCTAATGTAGTAAAAGTATGAATGACAGGAAGATTAACACTGTTTGTTCATTTATTCCTCCATTTAGGAAAACACGACAGCTGGTGGTGATAAATCAGTTTCTCCAGCCTACACAGATGAAGACAAGGTCATCATTTTGATACTGCGATGAAAGAGTCAATACCACTTAGTAAACCAGTAATTTGTGTTACAATACTGTCTCCTTTATTTTTTTCTTCCAGGACCAAGATGAAGCTGAGCAGGAAGGTGAATCTACTCTCCAGGAGCTTTACATGCAGACAGAGAGGAAGAACAGCAGGAGCAATGAAGCCTCTGAGGTTGAAGAGGAAGATGAGGATGAAGGGGGTGGACAAGGAATTCCTCTGTCAATCAGTAAGTGAAAATAATAATATTAATGAATTATATTTACATAGTGAATGGGGAAACTCACCTCAACCATCACCAATGTGTAGCACCCACCTGGGTGAGCAGCCATTTTGTGCCAGAATACTCACCACACATCAACTTGAGTTGGAGAAGAAGAGACACAGAGACACTTACACAAGGTGGCCAGATGTAGACAGCCGGGTTTGAGAATTTTGCCAGAACACCGGGGAAGCCACCCAACTCTTTGAGATAAGGGTGCATTCAGACAGGATCTGCCGCTGTGGTGAATCGCTGCAGGGGGGCTGAAATAAAACAATCAGGAAATAACTTTTTATTTCGCAGACTAACCGGCTTTATAAATGCCGGCGCTCCCTCTCATTTACTGTGTGTGTCTCTCGACAAATGCTGGCTTTCGACCTCTCTCTCTGTCTCTCAAACCAAATTAAACTTCTTCTTGTCACTATTTTGCAGCGTAAATTATGACAGACACAGATTTAGAAGCTGGGTACATGAAATAAACAAAGCCAGAACACAACAACAGGTAGAGTATCAGAGTTTAGTCCATGAATCCACCTGGATAGTCCCAGTTTCAGAAACATTTCAGCCTGACTGTGGAGAGTTTGACCGGTCTGATCATCTTATTGCCGACCGCAATCTGGATCAACTTCTTCGCCGCTGCTTCGTTTTTTTGTTTTTTTTGCGTCCTTACACCCCTGCAGCCTGGAACGCTGCAGCCAAAACGCACTACCCCCACTCAAGTGAATAGAAAATCCCGCGTTTTTTGCCGCAGCGCTGGATCATGTCTGAATGTACGCTTAGTGTCATGGGATCTTTACTGACAAAGCCAAAGCCCAGTGTAATCTAAGATTCTTTTCCTGGCCTAAACTTTGGTTCGACTTTGGTCATGTGGTAATCCATCACTGTCAAAAGGAAGTTGCCTTTAATGGTTTTTAAAGTTAAATCAGGATAATGTCAGTAGTGTTGGAAAACTGTTTTGCAATCATGCAAAAATTGACCTTTTTAAAAAATTAAAATGTAATCTACAAATGTAATGGTTTTTTTTTTCTTTCTGCCTAAGTGCAATTTAATGTGCATGCACATACAGTACATGTATTGATTAACACACTCTCATTCGTGTGTGCTGACTTTAATTCAGGTCTTTCGAAAGCGGAGACTCAGGCGCTGACAAACTACGGCAGTGGAGAGGATGAGAACGAGGAGGAGGAAATGGAGGAGTTTGAAGCTGGACCTGTCGATGTACAAACATCCCTGCAGGCGTCTGCTGATGGACAGGTGGAGCAGGAGGTCGGTGTTACAGTAAGTCACAGACACATTTCTTTTCCATTAACAACCATAACTTGGATTATTCGACACATTTTTCTGAGTCTGACCTGTGTAACTGCGTCATGCTTCAGGGGGCAACATGCAGCGAAACACAAGAGAACAAAACTGAACAGAGGAGTTCAGAGAATGATGACGGTGAGACCTTCTGATGTTTTCAGTGAAATTTTCTATCAAGCTTGAAAATGTCAAACTGGCTTTTTGTCCAATAATATTTTTAGACCCTTTGTTAGTCAGTCATCATTTCTCGCATAAGCTTTTTCTTCCTTTTTGCAGAAATAAACAAGTCAGTTGGGACTGTGGATTCTTCAGTAGAGGAGCGTGACATGACAGAGTGCCAGAGACCTGAGGGGGAGAGTAAAGTTGAAGCAGCTGCCGCCTCAGAAGAAAGCTCTGCAGTCTCACATGGTCAGGATAACCCCAAAGAGCCAACCACCTCTAGCAGTCCCGACACAGACTCACCCGTCATGATCAATGTAGACGTAAGTCCAAGACTGAAGATGCTAAGTGTTCAGGATATTTGTATTTATCCCAGTGAAAGCACCGTGACTCACCAGTAACACACTGGATACTTTGCCCTGACTGGTGCTGTTGTGTACTGATTTTATGACTTGTTGTTGATGCAGGAGATGGGCTCAGGTAACACCAGTCAGAAGTCTGACGAGGAGGACTTTGTGAAGGTGGATGACTTACCACTGCAGCTCACAGTCATGTGTGAGGTGTGTAACAGCGTCAAACACTCATAAGATGTTTATATTTAGTATTCATTTACAGAGGTGTCACGATTTCAATTCTAAATCAAAAATTTGATATATACCGGTAGTATATTTTTTTTCTCCCTCCACTCCTGCATACTTGTGTTCGTCCACTGACGACACAGCGTATCTTAGTGGGTAGCCTGCAACTTGACACCGTGGCCAATGTCAGTAACTATTGTGCTAATCTAGCCACGTTACAGCTGACTAAAGTAACTACTCCTTATAGCATGAAGCACTTTCTACATCTACGTCAGATATTAGGGCTCAGGTTACCCACAAGGCCACCTTCTTTTAAAGGGGGCTGGAGGCAGGTGAGGGAAGTCAAGCTGCTGCTGTTAAGTGTCCTTCTGCCATCTAGCGACCCTTCTTATACAGTTAGCATTCGAATTGTGATCTTAAAATCAAAAGTCACATTGAATCGTGGGTTCGGAGAATCGTAACACCTCTATTAATTAAAGAGAAGTCGAGGTGTGAAAACCTCTTTTATCTATTCATACACTGCGTGCTGTGACATTAGGAGGAACTACAGAAGAGGATAGTGGAGGAGCAGCAGAATAACAACCTGTCTGTAGAGATCCTCAACGGGAACACTGAATCGCTGACTGGGCTGGTGGGAAACGCTCATGCACTGAAGGAACCAGGTATGGATTACAATCCTTGTCAGTTTGTATTGTAGTTCTGTTTGTGTAGTTACCAAATACCCAACAAAAGCCAAGACACCTCCTCTTGTTACCATGTTTACATCCACACAGGAATGTTTTTTAAAAGTGTTTTCCTTTTGTCTTTTTCAGACACTGTTGGTGCCCAGAGCGTGTAAAGATTTATACCCATGTCTCAAAATCTACTGTTTTTAGCAACACTATGCTTACACCCTCAATCTGCTCTCAATGTATGATTGTTGTTTCTTTATCTGCTAGTTTAAAAGGAGCAAACGCTTCGTGATATTCGTCACAAGTTAGCTGTGACTCTGATGCACAACAGATAAAACATCCACACATAATCAACACTTAGTTCATTTTATTCCTGAATGTTTAATGTGATTTATTGGTAATCTGGGGAGGGGTCATCTTTATGCTGCTGATTAATGAAAGTTAAGCCTCTGTTTGAATCTTTTTAGTACTGAAACTCCTCTTCGGATCCGCCTTAGTCTTTCTTTCTTGGTTCTGGGATCAGTTTGACATGAGTTGTGATTCTTTTTTTTAAATGTTACTTGTCTTGGCCTGGCCTTATTGCTGTACAGCTCGTCTTTTCTGCACTTGATACCTAATTATAAAGAGATTACAGTAGGATGGCAGTTCAGCCGTAGCCTGGCTGACTTCAGCTATTTGGTTCTCCAGCTTGTTCAACACTTTTTTTCCTTTATATCAGAGCTCAAAGCTCAGACTTAACTTTTATCCCATCTTTATATACGGTTTTGTTCTGTTAATCGTTAATCCCCATTGATTTTCATGTAATTAAAATGTTGACAACAGTAATAAGTTTTAAATAATAAAATGCTGGAACTTTCAAAAATGTGTTGACAGTTTTTTTTTTACAGTGTAGTTAACTGTGTGGCCTTAATGCTCTGTGTTATGACTTTCTTCAGACTACTTTTCCAGTGTGTCATGTAGGTTACACAATGTGAGAACAGATCTGATTGGACTATTTAAAAAAGATTAATCCATTTTTCAAGCAATAAATTCAAAATATTCTCGGGTTCCAGAATTTGCTGCTTTTATTGGCCTATATGATAATGAACTGAAAACCTTCTGGTTTCAGATGTTGGTTGGAAATAAAACAATATTTAAAACAAACAAACAAAAAAAAATCACCTTTCCAATGTCACCTCTGTGATTGTGGTGAGCATTTCCCACCAGTTAGTCATATGACAAAGATGTATCAGTTAACTGGGATAATGTCAATTAAATTTAAATGAAAATAATTGTTGGTTGAAGCCACATGAGAAATCTGAAAACAACAAAATTCAATATATAACCAGCTCACATGGTAAAAGACGGAGACATACAACCTCAAATGTGGTAATCATTTAATTAAATGCTTTAAAAATTAAAAGTGAAATGGTCAGCTGTGAGGTATGTTTAACAGTGTCTGTCTGTGGAGACAGACTTCCTTTAGCCGTTAACATTTTGACACTTAAAAGTATAAAAGTTAATATTTAAAACTAACTAAAAGCACACAGAGTGGAGTCATGAAACAGTGAGTGTGGATTTGAGAAATTACACATAAAAATCAATTTTACATTAATTTAATTATACCCAAGAATTCATCCCGGGGTCCCTAATCCCGTGTTGAGCTCCACTGATGGACTCATCTTGCAAATAATCCACATAATTACAGTACAAATGAAAGAGGGAGAAAGTTTGGTTTCCATCACAGAAACAAAGCAGGATTTAGTATTTTCAAAGCTTTTAAGTAAGCTGAAAAACAAACTTTGGTTCAGGTGATTAATCGCTGTGCAAAATGCTTAAAGAACTCCCAAGATCTCATCACAGCTTCTCCATGCAGATACGCATTTACAAACTCATCAGGGTTCAGTGGTTGTTGGACCGTTACCACGGCATACAGGGGCTCGGGCAGTCACGTATATACGACTCCAGTTTTCCCTCAGACACTTGCATCAGTGTTGTGTATGTAGTCAGCTGTGAAACAATGAGATGAAGTTATTTAAAGTGAACTTTTGAGTAATAAACACAGGCGTCATTAAAACACTCACCTTGTTTAGCACTGGTTTTGTGGAGAGCACATCGTACAAGGTCTTCAGTGAGATGTTCTAAAAAAAAAAAAAGACAGATCAAAGGTGTCTTACCGCTTTGATAAAACAGGAATGTGATGTGCCAGACTTGTACTTCAGACCTAAAAATCACGACTGTCTGAATGTTTACAGATGTACTTAAAACTCTGTCACGCCAAAGAGTTTCAGTACTCACTTTCTGTGTGGTCTGGTTCATACACTTCATGGCAGGAGTTCGGCGATCATCCAGGAACAAAGGCTCCTTCCAGTGATCGTAGTTTGTCTCCAGGACGTACCACCGGCCCAGCTTCAGGTCAATCCTGAAATACAATAATTGAATAAAAAACGTATCATGTGATAAGCAACTGATTTGCGAAATGGAGTTAAAAATCAGGTGATCTGAAAGCAAAAGCTGTCACCAGTTCCTCAAGTGGTGTTTCACAAGAAAAACTGCACTGTCATTATGACTCTAGTACAAAAGTCTAGACACTAAAAAGGGCACAGTCAGGCACAGCTCAGTTTAATCCAGACACACATGGTGATAAAGCACTTGAAAGACTCAGCCACAAACACCTCTGTATTCAGGAATGTAACCATATTACCCGTATCTATCACATTAAATGTTCTAAAAAGTATAAAACGAGCTCCAGTACTTACTCGAAGATATCAATACTGAGCAGTCTGGACCTGGTGATGATGCAGCCCTGGCCTGTACGGTTTCCTCCCAGGATAAAGTAGGCCGGAGCCAACATCTTTGTCTGAGCCAGGAGAGTTTTGGCTTCCTCGTAGCTGGTGAGAATAGAACAAGACTCATTGTTTGGACAGAGGCATCGTCACTTCACACGGAGAGGAAGCATTCAGTTTTTATGCACCACGAATCTGGAACAAACAGCTTTGACTCTCAGTTCAGTTCTGTGTGCCACTGCCTTTCATTAAATTAAACTTAGGACTGTTCATTAATATCTTCACTGCACTGTCGCTTTTATTCTCCTGATTCATGTGTTTCATTCAAATTTGTCTTATTTTTATCTTGCATTTTATTTTACTCTTAATTCCTGTTTGTCTTTTATAACTTCTCTCAATATTGTTTTATGCTACGCATTTCAGTTACCTTGTTGAACTGTATTATCTAAATAAACTCTCCTCGAAACTGATTACAGCATTTTATTTAGGTACCCTGTGGAGCGTTCAATGTAATAAAAACGTGTTTTTTTTCCTCATTTGTTTGTCAGCAAACTGCATCATCTAAATCTTCAAGACCCAATGAACACGCTGAACACATTTTCTACTCCATAAAACACTTGCAAAGACTTTCCTTCCTGTACATCATCAGCTTATAGCCTCCTTCTTCTACTCTTGTACTGGTGCTCAGCACATTTTTGAAAATATTTTACTTTTTACTCCACTACAGTTGCTTAACAACTTTAGTTACTTTAAAAAGTGAGGTTTTGATTACACAACTTATAAAATATGATGTTTTGTTATGAATCAAACTACCCAACAGTATACACGATGTAAGTACAGCTGAAATAATTCAATAAGTCAATTCGTCAATTCATCATCATTTCAGTCATTTTTCATGCAAAACATTTTATGAAACAGCTGATTAATGAAATTAAATATTAGTTGGAAATACTTCCAAAATACTTAATCAACAGTAAAATGTTACTTTTCAAATAGTTTAACATACTTTTACTTAAGCAACATTAACAGGGCTTTTACTTTGTAGTTTTAGACTTTTACAGTGTGGTTTTGGTACTTTCACTTAGGTAAAGGATATGAAACTTCGTCCACCACTGTGTATCACCATGTGTAAGCTTATAGAAACATTACTCGACAGTAGAGGTATTCAAAGTGGGAGGCAGGCATCTCCAGGAGGGTTTGGTTTAAGACATTTTAATCTATTTGGTGTAATCTAAAGTTATGTCAGTGTCTTGGCTAAATTGCTTAGTGTCTATGGCATCAACTAAAATAATCATGATTCTGATCATCATTTCAGTCATTTTTCATGCAAAACATTTCATGAAACAGCTGATTAATGAAATGAAATAACACAACAACAACACGAATGGCCAAAAACGCACCTTTAAACATCAAAAGAGGGAGTACCTGTTTGCCTTTTCTAGGACAGAGCGGGTGAGAAAGCTCATCCACATCCCATCTCTCTTCCCCAGGATCCACTCCAGGATTCCTGCGTATGAACAGATTTAGATGATGACAAGTAGTCATGAAGCAGAGACCTTCTCTGTAAATGTCTGTGGAAATAGTACGGAGCAAATCACTTACCGATGTATCCTCCATCCAGGCTGAAGCGTTCATTCATAGTCAGAGTGAACATGTGCTGGGAGAGAAATAAGAAACACCTATTTAACTTTTCACATTCAGAAATGTGCAAGAAGTACACTGAACTCAACAGCTATCACCGATATTAAATACTTTGTTGATTGAATTACCAGTTAAAATACTCAATGACTTACAGGCTTAATGCCAGTCAGCATGCCAACATATCCAGCAAAGTTTGTAGACTTGAAGACAGTCTGATTATTTCTCTTGAAGTCGATGTTGATCACTAGAGGCTTCAGCTTCTCAGCAATGATCCATGACTTGTTTTTTGCATCCCAGCTGCGAAGAAGAACAAGCCCATCTCATGAGATGTTATTTTCCTGGAGCGGAGTCAAGACTATTAACCTTTTAAAAAAAATTGTGATTTTTTAATATGTAATACTTACCCCATAAATAATCCAAAATCCAGATTTCTACCATGAATGAGGTTACCTGTAAGAGTGCACAGCCCAAAAACATTTCAGTACTGATTATTTTAAGTTAGTTAATCAATCTGATTCTGGATGATGACTCACCCTTATCGTCTTCTGCAACAACTGATGTGCACACAGTGAACACCTCATAGAAGATATTGAACAAGACGACTTCACCTAGATAAGAAAAGTAAAAGGGAGAGGTCAATGGGGCATTTTTTTTTCTAAGTTGCTGAAAGTTGAGATGATTTGTGTTTTCTTACCGAGAGAAACTCCTGAATCAGCTGCAATTCCTTTGATTTCACCACTAAAAGGATCTGGGAGTGTGTCGACCATCAGAGGCTGCAGAAGATAATAAAACATACTGAAGTTGTAAAGCCTGTCGTTATTCTGTGGAAAACATAGTTCAGAGACACAAAAGGACACTCACCAGCGTAATGTCGACCAGCTCTATTAGTCTCCCACTGGGCACAAAAGCATTAGCCAGGTCTTTGATGGCCTGAATCATTTCCACCAGCTTAAAAGAAAGAGATTATGAGTTAAAGAAAAGGGTGATATTTATGTGTGACTAGTTGAAAGTACTTGACAGCGTTCTTACTTGTGTTTTTTTGTCAGTGATCACAGCTGTCCATCTCTTGCTGGGCGGTAAGTCGAGGTCCACTGTGTACCAACTGACGGGTCCTTTGAAGCTGATGAGAAAAGAGAGGCTGAAAAACTACTGAAGAATAATAATAACATCCTATTCACAACATCACTGATTAGATTTTTATTTTTCTGTTTTGAATTAATTGACATTGAATGCCTCTGTTACAATGCACCCAATTCTATCTGACCATTAAGTCCTAGTTTAATCCAAACATACAGATGATAAAACCAACAATTTTGATCATTTTAATAACTCATCAAGCACAAATTCTCCAAATTTTCTGGCTTTAGTGTCTCAAATGTGCAAATTTGAAGCTTTCTCTGTTTCACACTAAATGTTATATCACTACACCTGTGCATATGATCAATTTGAAAGTGTTACCTTTATACATTTTACTGACAAATTATAGATTAAACAATTAATAGATACATCCAAAATAATCAAGAGGTTGAATAATAATTAAGATGAATGTTACAGGCCTAGTTTTATACAAAAAATTACTGTGGCATCATTAGACCTGTTTAAAATGAATATGCTGCCTTCAAGTGCTGTTGTAAATTTGAGTTGAATGCAATGGTAAAGAGAAAAACTGATGTAAAAACAAAAATTATTGCCAATTTTAAATTACAGAAGGAAGACATATAATGCAATTCATTCTAAAGGGAAAGTGCAAATCTAACCTCACTAATTTAAGGCATACTTGCGCAATTTGCTACTTCACTTCCATAAATTTGGGGTACTTGCAAGAGACAGATTAATGAAGTACGGTCAAAATCAATGCCGCAGAGAATGAGATTCTGACTTTCATTTCCTATTAAGGGGCAAACTCCAAAATCACTTGATCCTACACTTCCTCTATAACTAACTTCTTGGTAAACACTCTGGCCACAGTTTGACATGCAGGCTTTCTGTTATAGATTTTGTTGTCTTGAAGCACAACAGAGCTCCAACTAACAACTATTATCAGTTTCCATCAGTCTACCAATTAAAAATAGTATATGAAATGAAAATGTTAAAATATGGTCATCATTCATCAAGTGACATTATGTAACTTTTTTTCCTTTACTATCATTTTGATGCTACACTGTCTTGTAATAGGGTGAACGGTGCCTCTGTCATTCCCACTGTGGCTGAAAGACGCTGAGCTGGGCTTCTTGTTGTTGGACATGTACGTAATATTCGCTGGCTGCTATGTCTTGCTTGATGCTCGGATGTTAGCAAAGTTTGTGATTATAAGTAATGCACGTGTGTGGCTGTTCATATTTGCAACAGTGGTCTTGCACTCTGAAACAAATCCCCAAAAATGTGGTACAAAATGTCGCTCATTGTTAAAAGTCAAAAACTCAAAAGATATTTAAGTTTGCAACAAGCGGTAACCTCTGTGGCTGTGAAGTGGATGCGGAAGTGCCCAAAAACTGCAGCTCCTTAAATGGCCACTTGAGTCTGGCTACAGACTGAGTCAATCTCCATAAGCCCCCATATTAAAATGTCCAACTTCACAGCAGAAATAGACATGTTTACAGCCTGGTACAAAAAACAGTTTTGGTCTCTGTAGCTAATTTCCCCGTCATGACAACTGCACTGAGTCTGAATTTTTATATAACTCACCTGTTCGAATGATATTAAGGCTTAAAGTTAGGCATAACTAACAGAGCAGCCACTTTGATTGACAGGTAGGTGCCATTACAGATGGCTTGTTTGAGCACAGAGGCATAGTTTGGATTTGCCGATTTTTAGACTAGTCGGGTGGCCAGAGCCACAGATTTTGAACTTCCAAACAGCTTTTCTGTGGGTGAAGTCACAGATACGCTGTCCATTCTTTATACTGTCAGTGGTTTTGTAATGATATAAAACAGAGAAAAAGCAGCACACCTTCACTTTCATTTGATAAGCTAGAACCAGTGTCTTGGTTGATAAATCGTCTTAGAGATAAATCCAACAATTGTTTCAGCACTGAAGCTGAAGCCAACAAAATAACCCCGATGACATTATCGGGTTTATTTTTTCAGACTTTAAAAATCTCCTCCAGCCACAGCAGACATTTTACAGCTGGAAGTGCCTGATTAATTATTCAACATCGGTTAATGAATCAGGCCTAAATGTACATTTTCATTTCTTCCAGCAGATGCTTTGTGACATTTGATTTCTAGAATAAACAGCAAACAGGAAAACAAAGTCAATTAATCAATGTCCAATGTCCATTATTATTATTTTCAGGCAGACAGCATGTAGCTACTAACTTGAGAACTTTGGATAATAAGAATTACGAGCAGCAAGTGAAGGCAGCAGTTCAGTCATGAAGGACAGGCTCCTAAACACATCAGTGACTTAGCACATAGCACGCTAACTGAGTAAACAGGGACTCTGTAACTGTTTTAACAAAGTTTATTACTTAAACGTAAGGTTACTTACGTGGGGCCGTTTGGTGGATACATATCTGTTCGACAGTCTTCTGTGTACTGTGAATAAATGCACAAACACAGCTCAATAGTTAGACAACAACACACCTAGCATCTGTGAAAGTAATGCGTTAAACTGTGCAATAGTTACCGGCGGGATAAACTGCGTCCATGCGACAGAAAATAAAGCCGCTAAAATGATAAAAACACGTTGAGCCATGTTTGTAGGACTGATGTTTGATGTTCAGAGACGTTTCAAACAAGTTGACTGCGGAAGCTGCTGCTGTTTATCCCGTGACAGTGAACTCAGCTTTATGCACAGGAGGGGAGCCCGGAAGCTGTCACGCATATATAAAAAACGCATTTTGATACAAATAAACCAGAAATAATTCACAGACGAGTTCACAATTATAATGATTCGTTTTACTTTCTTTGCCAAAACAAAAAAAGCGAGAGACTTAGAGAAAATGAGAAACGAGGTGATACAAAACACCCCTCCAAACTCAGGCCAGTGGTAGTTTCCACACGGAAACGAAGCTAAATAACATAACATGACCCCTCATGTGGTTTATTCTTGTGTTTATTATTATTAGTTACATTTTACTTCCTCCTCTGACACCTGCATGTCTGTTAAAAAGTGTGTTCATATATTTATTTCCAACTGTTTCACTTCACCGAGTAACTTTACTTCATGTGGTGAAGTAAACTTTGCAATAAGACATTACAAGTGTATAGGCGGCCCTGCCCACACACACACACACACACACACACACACACACACACACACACACACACACACACACACACACACACACACACACTGACTTTGGGCAAGAGGCGGGGTACACCCTGAACAAGTCGCCAGCCCCATCCTATTAAATACAATCTATTGTAATATATTAAACCATATTTGAATCGTACCTGTATTATTATTTGTTGTATTGGTGCTGTGTTGTAGGGCTGCAACTCATTACTATTTTCATTATGTGTTAATCAGTTGATTATTGTCTCGATCGAGTGATTCATCATATACATAAAATGTCAAAGTATTAAACGTGACCAAATTTGACATTCTTGAACTGCATGTTTTGTTTGATGAACAATACTTTTAAGGCAGTAAAGCAGTACATCCTCACAACCGAGAAGTTGGAAAAGGGGAAGGTCTGGCACCCTTGCTATAAAAAAGGTTAAAAGATAAATACTTGAGTGGTGAGACACTTTTCTGTCATTTGGAGTCAGCCTCTTAATTCAAGAGGAAGCTTATTCTACAACATAAAGTATTTTAAATAGTGTTTCTCACTTTGAAGCAACAGTTTGAGGAAGACCCTGTTCTCACTTCAACATGACAATGCCCCCATGCAGAGATGTCGATGAAGCATTACATTTGGGATAAAACTGGGACGTGAACTGTGAGCCAAAATCAAAGTCGAACTCTCTGATACTGTTGGGGCTGAATGAGAACAAATCCCTGCAGGAAAGCTTCCCGACAAGGGTTGAGGTTGTTTTGTCAGTGACAATGGTTTTAGAACAAGATGTACAGCAATCACACAGACGTCCACATACTTTTGGCAATGACGTGTTGTGTATTAGTTTTTTCGGGTGACATTTATCTTCATTACATAAACTCATAACAAACATCACTGAGTCAAACTGATTAGAGTCACAGTATAAATAAATAATAAATTCTGACCTTTCATCAAAGGTTAGTTAAAGGTCAGTTTTGGCAGTCATTTGCCCAATGAGTGTTACCAGCTCAGTTATAGTTTATATATCTTACTGATCTCTCGATCACTGTATACAATTACAAAAATGTTACTCATTCTAACAACATGGGGCATCCTATAACCAGGGCTCATACAGCTTTTTAAGGGTAGAATTCAAGCACTTTCAAGGTATCTAAACCAAAAACTTTCCAGACTCTCAAAGTCTTTTAAATGAAAATTGTTACTATAAATGCAAAAAGTTTACATAATTCCTTTATACCCACAGCAGTCAATCCATATTGTCAGCTGTTCATATTAACTTTGTATGTTGTGATCATTATTATTTAATGCTTGCAAATTTCCAGAGTGAGAGATCAACAGAGAGACTTATCTAGCTATGAATGAAGAGCAAACACGACAGCAGACAACAAGCAAATGTGACAACAGGAGCATATGGACTCTGTATAGCCCAAAGGTTTAACAAATATTTGTTCCATAACAATGGTGGTTAATTATTAACACAGAGCAGTCAAATGGGTCACCGGAATTTTTATAAAAGTCAAAGATGAATCCAACCGGCTGCAAAAAATACACAGACCAACAAAACTGATTTTAGCCATGTCATTTTATTAAAAAAAAAAAATCAAAAACAACAAAAACATAACTTTAAATGTCAGATCAAATCACCAAATCTATAAAATCAGGACATTTACAAAGACATGGCAGTAATCGATAAAGTTGAGTCTTCACTTGCAGTACCTGTCTGCTTTCATTTTGCTTCTCCTGTAAGGAAAACAAAAAAGTGACATGTTACATTCAGTGTCAGGAATCAATCTATTACCTGTTGATATTATTTATTTCATTATTATTCATTCAATGTCTACACTCAAAATAAATGACTGAAAATTGTGTTTTTAACGCTTTGTAGTGGGAGCATACCAGTGGTACTGCATGCCAGTGGATATGCAGCTTTGTTTATTGCTTCTGTTGACACGTTTATGATAAGACACCATGCATAAATTCTCACATATCGGACTTGTTACTACCACTGCAAGGATGATGAACAGATTTCGCAGTCTGTTATACTGACAGCATGAGGCTACCTGAACTACCTGCTTATGAGCTTTCACACATATTTTAAAACACACAGAAAATATAGGGTTGGTGCCGTTGCAGTGTGAGTCTGGATCCATACAAATCTCTCTAATACAGAAACATGTATAGTTGTGCACGGGTACAATACTCATCCTACCATAATTCTTTTTATGAACTCACATTCGTGGATAGACATTTATTTCTTAAATTCTTCCTTTATTCATGATGAAACCTTTAAACCACTTTTTACAGATGAAAACCAATATATATGGGTATTTAGTAATGTTAATCGATTCAGGTCCAAATCTTGACAGTTTAGCATTTAAATTTTTACATATTATGCTATAAATATGCATGAAACACAGCTATTGCAATTGAATTTTGGTAGTGGCTGATCTGGGGGCAGCTTTTGTGCCACAATGTCTCTCAACTCTACAGACTGTGGCCTGCTATGTAGTCATACTCACTCCCAGATGAATCTAGTCTCTGTTACTAGTGTAGCCAACATTACAACACATTTACCGCTCAGAAACTTTTACAAATGGCCGTGAATTTGCTTTGAGTGACTGTCAAAGCTTCAGCCGACTCTGTGTGTCCACCGTGGATAGATTTGGTGGGAGAAAGGGAGCTGGCAGAATTTGAGGGTTTAGTTCCACTTTAAAGAAGAGTCATGATATAAAATAAAAAAAAATGTGTACATGGTGCTTGAGAATAAATATATAATGAGCTTATTTTCACACCTGTCAAGCAAAGTTTCGTGGAACTTCCCATCTGTTCTGGCTCTCTTCAGCGAAGTGGCGTCTTCCTCATTAACCCTGAGCCGCCGATCTTGAAAACTCTGAAACTTCTTCCTGTAATTCAAACAGCAACATTAATAAGACTATTACAAAAGGATGTGCGAAGGCAAGTGACTCACCGCTCTGTTCTCACACACGCACGCACACACACAAAAATTACTGACATTTTCACCACTTATCCTCTTTTGAGAACTGACACTGAGGCTAGATAATAAGACCAAGAATTAACTAAATCAGAGTATCTAAATGTTGAACGTGGCAGCTAAATATCAATAGGTTGAATGGCTAAGCTGACTAGCTGCCACAAATCAACATATAGTGCACTACTAAATATTCAGCCACGGCTGGAGGTTTTACCAGTGGATTTTTTTTTTAATAAGGGTAGACTAGCCTTTTTTTGTAAAACAAGCTTTTAGCTTGAAATTATAAATGTCTAATGAGCTCTGCCAGAAATACAGCAAGGTACTACTGCACTGTGTGATAGGCTGTGAGGACTTTGTCCTCCACCTTCTGTCTGTGAACCTTCATGAACATTTTTAAATGTGCACCGGAGATATTAAAATAATGTTATTTTAATGTAGGCAATCGTGAATATATATTTAAATATCTACAACAGCGTCCTAAACAACCAAGGCATCTAGACAGAAACTTCTTTGATATTTTGTTTCTCTTTGCCGTGCCTGTGTTTTATGATTCTAAAGCTGCACTCCATCCTGAAAGGCATTTTAGACGCTAAACACTACATCAAGCTACAGGCTCAAGGGCAGCCATTATCAACATGTCAACATGATGAGTCCATTTCCCCAGCATTCATCTAAAACAAATAATAGCGCTGGAACACAAGCCAAAGCATGCCAAGCAAAAAACAGCTCAAGACGTACTGCCTGGAACTTAATAGGCCGCAGACGGGCCGTATATAAAACACTTGCAGCATTGGAAGCTGAAATGTGGCGTTGCCTGCTTTCTCATCCCACACAACAGCAGACCATCAATTGCATCTTTAAGGCGCAGGACTGATGAGGCAGTAGTTTAAAGCCGTGATCTCACATCCAGGGATGTGATTTTGTTGTCAAAATCTTGTCGGTGCGGACCGGCACGGTGTGAAGATAATGGGAAGGAAATCACAGTTTTTTTCCCTCAATCAGAATAAAGTGCTTTGGCACTTTTTTCCGAGGAGGCTGAAAGGTAAACTGCTTAAACCGTAAAATGTCAAGCTGTTGTGAAACACGAGTATAATTACTGAACAATATGACAACAGCTTGAAAGGTCCAGTGTGTAAGATTTAGGGAGCTCTGTTTACAAAATATAGCAGAAATGGAATATAGTATGCATACCTATGCTTTGATTTGTGTATAATCACCTGAAAATCATTATGTTTTTGTTAGCCTATATCTACAGATGCTGTGGGTGCTCTTCCATGGAGCACACCATGTTGAACCATCATGTCTCTACCGTAGCCCAGAACAGACAAACTAAACACTGGCTCTAGATAGGACGCTTTTTTTGTGCATTTCACAGCCACTGTAGTTTCGCTTGGAATAGGAGGTTGAAATCTGTAACTACACCACTTGATGCCACTAAATCCTGCTCAGTGGTCCTTGAAGGACAAATACCAGTTAGAATAGCTATTTCTAACATCTAAAACAGGAGAAACAAGACAGCCAAGAGGTACATTATGTGCTGCTGACAAATATATATATATTTTTTGTAATATTTAGGGTGTTTGTAATGTGCAGGGACACACACATCATTTCAAAACAAAATCT
This sequence comes from Argyrosomus regius, assembly GCA_946959425.1. Taxonomy (NCBI): domain Eukaryota; kingdom Metazoa; phylum Chordata; class Actinopteri; family Sciaenidae; genus Argyrosomus; species Argyrosomus regius. Next base: position 11,093,566 of record OX336883.1, read on the forward strand.
CCATGACAACTAAGCAGCTCCTCTGCTGAGAAAGGCCAAATGATGTGGCTGAAAGCTTCAGAAACACAAAGTAAGTGGACCCTGTGTTGAGAATCTTTTTGTCAAATCTATCAGTTGTAACCAACACACACACACACAACAACAAGAAAAATACCTCCCCAAACAATCCAATCCAACACAGACTATTTATTTGTGTTTGTTTATATTGTTTATACCTGTATGTATGAAAGAGAGCCTGTGATAACAACTACAAACGGATATATGTTGCCTGGAGAGCAGCCTGGACATTTTTCATTGTATGGAAATGCATATGGTGGCATTTTAATGAATGTGACAATTAATCCCTTGAATTCCAGGAATAAAATGTAAAATGTTTTAAACGCTGTCATAGAGGAGTCAGTTATAATTTCTGAGGCTGCATTGGTGTGCTTGCCAAACCCTTTAAAACTAAGAAATGTCTGACTGCGACCCCTCACAGGTTCAATATCTTGTTGTGACCAATCAAATCCAAGTAGTCCAGTTAATAACCACTCAGATGCGTCTTACTCTGATGTGGACTTTCATAAATATTATTATGGATTGCATTACAGTGTAATGTACTGGGGTTTTTATGGTCGCTCTGCATTTAACATGCATGTAAACTAACATGTAACAGACACCTCCTCCTACTGGCCTAATTTAAAGCACTTGGGTGAAAAAAAACTCTGATTGGCACATTTAATTGCACATTATATGCGGCACTACTGAACACAGCAGATAATGACAGACAGTTAATATGAAGGTTATGCAGAGAGAAGCCAACATGGGCTTTCTCCATTTGTTACTGATTGGGCTGCTTGTGTATTAAGTCAGAGCTGAGGTAACACACAGTGAAGGTTACGTACACATAATTGACCTCACAGGACTTCACGTTGCCCCTGTCCTCTTCTGCAATTTCGTCTTTTCGCTTGGCCTCTCGTTCTGTATTCGACCTGATCTGTTTATCATTCAAAGGGGGGAAAAAAACAGGAAGAGAAGTTTTGCATTAAATATCAATACTTTGATCCCCGTGAAGCGAGGCCATAAACATTTTCCCCTTCCATCTCCAGAGTCACGACCCCCACTGAGATTGCACGCTTAAAATGAAAGGATTAACATGCAACCTTCTGGAAGAACACATTTTACACATCACCTTCACTATCTCGTCATCCCCTGCTGTCTTGCTCTTGGCCACGATGTCCCCACTGTCACTGTAGGAGATGAAACAGCTATTTGCTGCCAGGAGTGCCATTTTGCCCTGAGGCAGAACAGAGAGAAAACAGAAGAGGAGGCAGTAGATTAGATAGAATTGCAGTGGGATTGGTTGTTGTGACAGGCATGAAAGGCTGCCTGATATTTGATGTAAAAGACTCTCAAGGTTGTGCCGGGCAGGCTGTTTATAGGTTCAACAAAGCATCAAGGCGAGCGGTGCGCTCCAGTGATAAGGTAGATGCGTTCTGCATAATGAATTAGGTCTTCCTGACTAAGTGTTATCTCTCACGGGCTAAACTCCAATCAGCCATGAGGGGAGCCGTGAAGGGAAAGGGACAGCTGTAATTTTATTTATTTTTTATTTTTTTTACTTTTTACAGGCTGAAGTGAACTGCAAAAAAAGTGTGTATTTATAAGTAGTGTCGTAGAGGTGTTATTACAACAGTCATACAATCTTGCAATACTTAAACATATATCTGAAACTCATGATTATGTTTTATTATCGCCCGAAACCCCAAATTATTGGTTTATTATCACATATGACAAACAAAAGCATTGAATTGAACCACTGAAATTTTGGTATTTTTGCTTCAAAAATGACTAAAGTAGTTAGTAGTAGCTGATTACTTTTTTGATTAGCAACTTATGAATTCAATAATGAATTATTTGATGTTACACCTCTTCATATAGTGAAAAAGAAGAGCTGTATCACCTTCTATTTGACGCCTTCTTCTTTATCCCAGTTTACCTGCTTGTTGAATATGCATCAATAAAAGATCCACTCACATCTTGGAAAACTGCCTCCCACTGTTCCCTGGCGCCAATTGCATCAGAGCGCCCCACTACCAAACCCTCAGAGTTGATACCGAGGTACTTGCCATATCCAGACTTCAAGGCTATCCTGCAGCACAAAAACAACAAGTCCAAATGAAATTACAGCACACTGGCACAGCCTTTTAAATGCCTCACAAAGACACAACATGAAAAGAACAGTCTGATGTTTATTGAGAAAGCCAATATGTGTAATGTTTTGTCTCTGTGACAATAAAGGTTAAATAATATTAGTAAGTTCATCTGAGATTCACAATTGAAGAAATATCTCCAGACTGGGCAGCACCTCGACTAAGAGAGGCTGGACGGGTCCATGGAGGGAAGTAAATTATTCTTGTACAACGAGACACTATAAAAAAAATCTGTTGGTGAAGGATTATCTCTGATGCAAATACAAAGTGCTGTTTGTCTTTGCGTACTCACCTTGTGTCTGCCAGCTTGATGGCAGTAAACTGTTCTGGAGGGTCAGGTCCTTCATCATCTGAAACATAATAAAACAGTGTTTACCTTTTAAAGATTTTATGGTTGTTGCTGTTGCTTTTCAAAAGGCTTTATATTTGTCTGTATGCAGAATGTTTCTGCTTCTTTCATTTTTTGTTGTGTTTACATTTTTTGTTATTAATGAGGCTCCTCTCTCTACCTGTAACCAAAAACACAAACAAAAATGAAACTGTCGCAGTTCGCCCAAAGCAAAGTGAAAATATTCTGTGATGAAGTTCGAGCTATAACCAAATTTTAGTGGTTAAAAAGGCTTTCGGCACACAAAAACAATCAAATATTTAATTAATAACTGTGCAACAATAATGTGTCATTATTAACATGTGCATAATTTCTTCTCACACCAAATTCCCTGAGACCTACTTCCTGTTTTACTAATGCATTCTTGTAATTAATAATTCAAACCCTCTGGCTAGGTGGTGCTTTGGTCCAGTTCAGCAGCACTGAGACATTTGGAATAAGATATATAGGGAACTGTTGTGCTGCATTTAAACGTTTTATTTTACACTGAGGTCTCCTGGGTTCCTCATGATTTCATAAAACTGATCTGCCAGTGATTAGGTCACTGTCTGACCTTTACAATAAATCCAACTTTTGCATAATTTGTAGCGCGTCACACAGGGATCAGGTCAAGGGAGAGCACAGCCTGTGAGACATTACCGAGGAAAGTATTAAAAAAGTAGAAGTAAAATGTGACATAAGGCTGATTATCTTTGAAATATGTCAGATGGTGACCCTCAGAGTGGGCTAAAAGAACATCAGCGCATTTCCTCTGACCTGCAGGTGAATGTTGCACCATCCACAGTGTGGCGCCTTTGCAGAAAATCCAGTGAGGAGTGGGGAAATCTCTAATCTCTGTTTCTATACTGCTAGCTTACGTCCTCTTTCATCTCCTAGAAATGAGCTTCTGTGCATGCCGAGGATGAGGACCCACTGAGGGAATTGGGATGTTTCAATCTCCCAGCCATTTTCACTGGTTCTCACATAACGTGGGCTGAATTAATTGTTAGTAGTGTCTTGTTCCGGGCAGACTGTTTCAATGAGCACCACTCCCTCAGAAGTGCCTGGAGGCAGAAGTGATTGAACGCTCTGTTCTGTTCTTACCCTCAACTCAACCCCTGTTCAGCTTTTTCAGTCTGGTATATGGATTTACTACTTAAATACTTACTGCTTTGTGGACTGAAGGAACCCCCCTCTCTTTCATCCCCACAATGCCTGCAGCATACAGTAAACGTAATCTAAAAAGTGAGTTTTAAGTTCAAGTTTGTCTGACTGTGGGATAAGTCAGTAGATGTAGGATTTGCATCTTCATTTAAAGCCGCTAACATCCTACATGGTGCTTCTCTGCATTATAGTTCTACTTTGCAATCTCTTCAAGGTAAAGCCCGACTCTTTTCTTCTGTGCTACATATATATGAGATCATCATCCAGAGTAAAACTGGGTGATACCAATATATTCATAAAAAGCTTTTTTACATTACCAGTCTGGTAGAAAATGACAAAGAAAAGCATCAATTCATATTTGAGAACCTGGGACCAAGAAATGTTTGGCATTTTGTTGATGATTATAACGATTCAAACTCATCAGTGCAGCTCGTCTTAAAACCAGGGGTGAACAGTGACTCACCTCAACTTTTAAAAAAACATTGCCAGGCATCTTTTGGTTACTGAAACTGAAAATATGGTTTGGCAAAAAATATGACAATTTTAGTCCGCTTATATTTTAAGTAATTAAGATACTGTGCAGTTATACAGGTAGCTTAATAATGAAAATATGACATAACACTTGTGTAGTTTGTGTTTTCTCTCAAGTCTTCACAGAATTTGAGTTTTTAGTGTTATTAGTTAACATGTCTACCCTCAGGACCGGGTATGCGGAATACAAAAAGTGCAGGTGTTATGTTCATGTCACGTTCATCTCAGATTTCTTAAAAATGACAGGAAGTAACTGGTTGTTTTGCAATATGATTTTCCACATGACAGTCCAAATACGCCATTATACTTCACCTCCCAAGACTTTACAAGTTTCTTTTTTGTTTTTCGTTCATCTGGTTCCTGTTCAGTTGAATTAATTTGCACATTTACTGAGTGGTCAAACTTATCTGCATTTTTTAAACATCACTAATGCATAACATATTACAAATGTATTTATTTTAGATTTTTCTGTTTGTTGTTCCTATTTTTTCTATGTTAAAAAGGCCTAGAATTGGCCAACAATTTCTTAAAATGCTTGTTAATTGCAACCTGGCAACTGCAACTATCAAGCCCTGATAAAACAAAGACCCTAATAAAGATACACTTCTGATGCACTTCCAAAAAAGTGTCAGAAATGTATCTTGTAAGAGAAGAAATACTCTAGAGCAGTAGAAATTGTTGCCATCATACAGCCAGCAACAGCAGAAAATGCAGACAAAAATAAAAGATTAATAAAGTTAGAAATCCTGAGTACAAACATTAATACAAGGTGTTCTTTCATGCACAGAAATAGCTGAAAAGCAATTATACAGTATGTTGAGTCAGGTACCCCCAGTACAGAAATTTCCTACTGTGCTGAGAAAAAGTGATCACACTGGGTAAAAGTCACTGGAGCTTCTGAATCATGACTCCTCCTCTGAATTGTAAAGTCACTTCAACACGTCTTCTTACCTTTGTGTGGTGCACCAACTGTGAAGAGCCCACTATCCAGGGCATGAATGTACGAGTTGTTCTGCATCTCTATGGCAACCGTTCCAGTGATTTCTCCAAAGTTGCTGACAGCCCACCAACCACCTGGTGAGCAGAGAAACCAACGTCAAAAGGTGTAATAACGCATGGCAATGCTGTGAGCTTGAAAACCAAGACAACATCAAGGCTCAGACTCTACTAAGAGGAACATGTTTGGAGCAGCAGACATTATACTTGGTAAGAGCTTCCTGCCTGTTTTATCTGTTGTTGTTGTGTCACTGGCAACCTTTAAAATCTCTTTAAAAACACAATGAGCTCCCTGAACTTACAAAAGTAAAACCTGCCATCACTTTTCAATATTCAAAATGGCTTTTGACAACAATTACATCCAAGTAGTGACTGATACTCAAAATCAATATTATGTTTTTGTATTTGTATTTAATGATTATCAATACAGAAACACAAATTCAGGCAAGTAAATATACCTTCAATGTGGTCATAAAAGGAAATAAAATCAGATTAGTTTTGGCAAGCAAAAACCACAACGAGCGGTATTTCTATATCCAGTCTCTCTAACTTCTCAAGCTTGTTTCCTCCCATAATATTACTATATTAGTTGTCTCACTGATCTATAGTACAAGCTACAATATTCACTGCTTAATGGGAATATTAACAGGATATAAAAATTAGGCTGACTTCTACAATATAGAAATACAGTACGTACAAACACATACCAACAATATCAGGTTTTTCTTCTTCATCTGCTGCTTTTCTCTTCTTGTCTTTATGCTTCTTCTTTTTCCTGTTAAAAGATAAGAATGAAAAATTAATTATAATAGTAATAAACTCAATTGTAAGTGGCTTACTAGATGTTTGATTAAACAGGGAGGCCTGGCAAGCATGTCAGAACATTAAACCTCTCAGGTGGGAAAAGTTAATTTGAGGTACGTGAATACATTTTCCTTAAAAATGCAACTGCAAGGCTCTTAAAGTCAAAAACAAATGACTGGGTCAGTTGTTCTTGTTCTTACACGAGTTGCAGGACCTTCAGAAAGACTGACCCTTATCGACTTTAAACACAAACTGTGTTTTCACTGCTCTGTCTGATTGAAAGTTTTAAACAAGTTTTACATCTGAGCACGCTCAGCATCACTGGTTGTACCTGTAACTACACCCAAAGGTGATGCTCTGAAGTGCACCTGTACATCACTGCAGCAAGGTGAGAAATTAAATCATCGGTCAACAAAAACAAGTAATTCTTTGATTACATTTAGTTGTGTTTCCTCATGAATTTATTTATTCTTTTATAGGTTATTGCATGTATGTATGAAGCATGGAAATGCCACAAAATAAAACAGTGAACAAGGCTGAAGTTTTGTTGGTATTTCTGTCCTCGCAGACTTTCCTTTTAAGAGTCACAATTTGCTTTAAACAGAGTCAGAGTGGTTTCTTATTATTATTTGTCCATTTACAATGATGGAGCCTTCTGCAATCTTTTGTAATTTCACTCTTGAGACTTGGTTTTCTGTCTTCTGTCTGAAAAGTTTCTTGCCCTGACACCTGAACAAACAGTAAGAGTTTTTTTTATACCGTTAGCTGCGTCAAATCAACATAATTAAGCCGTTTGGACAAAGTTAGTTTGTTGTTATGTTTAGCTAAACAGCTAGCCTCAGAAGCGGCTAACGTGTTAGCTACAGCTAGTTGCAAAACAGCCTGTTGAGATTTTTCATACGTGAAATTTGCAGCATTTGTCACCAAACTGATCGTCAAACGTTTAACAGTGTCTTATTTAAAATACACAGTAACCTCGCACACTAACGTAACAACAGCGTGTTAGCCTCAGCTAGCGTTAGCACAGTTTATAGCAGCACAGTTAGTTAACAGCGCAGATGCTAATGTTAGCGACTAGTGGTGCTAAAACTAAAAGGAAGCACTCACCCTTTGTTAAGACCCTTTAAAACCAGTTTGGTTGATTTTACGTGAGAATATTCAGCCATTGCTTTACCGAGTAGTTAGCACGGATACTCCACAGTCCACAGTTACACTATTTCACAGACAACAAGTACGGCGGCCGCGGAGGTCCACATCTCATTAAACCATTTAGTCTCATACGAAACTACACAACTCACTTAACCTAGATCAGGGCTGTCCAAACTTCTTCTAAAGAGGGCCAGATCTGACAATGTGAAGATGCCCGGGGGCCAATACTAACATTTAAAAATTAAAAACAATAAAAGTTACATACAAATGCACGTAGTTTGCATGAAGTTGATACAAATCTTAACCTCATGTTCATTCTTAACATTACTTATTATGAGTAATGCAAAGTCTGTTAACATTTAAGTTTAAAACGTATCACTCTTGCTCTTCTCTTTCACAAAATCATTCAGAAAGTAATATTTTGTGTCACATCTACAGATATATAACACCAGAAGTTATGTCCTTAGAGGTTCAAATGCTTCGTTATGTCAACCAAAAAAAGACAAATCTTCCAGCCATACAGTATCTGACAATCCTAGCAGGCCATAAATAACATATTATAAAAATGAAGCTGCAGGCTGCATGAAATCTGACCGTGGGCCGTAATTGGCCCCCGGCCTGACATTGGACTTGCCTGACCTAGAGGAAATTATGCTTCTATGCCAATTATTAAAACTGTAGAACAAAAGGTTTTGTCCACATCAGGAGTGTATAAGACAACGTTGTCAAAGTGTCTATGGCAAAGATTAAATCAAGAATATTGGTTCATATAATCCAGTACTGGGTTGGTTGGGTCAAAAATAGATTCCCTCCCTATGTGAATTAGACAACTTATTATTCATTCTTATAGATAGATAGATAGATAGATAGATAGATAGATAGATAGATAGATAGATAGATAGATTACTTTATTGATCCTCGAAGGGAAATTCTTGTATTGCAGTTGCAGTTACAAGTGTTACAAACACAAACAGACACACGTTATATACAAAAGGCATGAGGTAGATACATACTTTGAGTGATTTTTGGACATCTACACAGTCCGAATACAGAGTCAAGTTAACTACAACAGAATGGTCATTCAACACAATATGGATTACAATAACTAAATGTTTCTTTCCTTCATCTGATTTAATCATAGCAGTTCATAAATCATAAGAGACATTTTATTATATATATCAGAATTGAGGTCAGAGTTGGAAAAAGTGACATTTGTCTCTTCTTGCCAGCTACACACACACACACACACACACACACACACCAAAAATGTTAAATGTTCCCCGAGTCAAACCCCTGAGACCCTTCCCTAAAACGCAAAAATAGTCTCACCAATCAAGTGGTGAGATAGTCAGAGGGAGGGGGTTGACCTGAAGGATGGTGTCCTCATATAACTGTATGCTAATGCTGCCTCATTTAGCAGGAATGGCCCAATCAGGAGCCTGTGACAGGAGGTAATAAATCATTTGTGGACACTGTCAAGAAGTAAAATAAATTAGACAGTGGTTTGTGTTATCTGCTCACTGCAGTAAAACTCAACTAGTAAGAACTCAATCATCTAACAAAAAATGTCCAGACTGGGAAAAAAAACAAAACAGATGTGAGCTGCCCAAATCCAGCCAGACTCGCCATAAAAACTCCAACACAAGACATGTCTTAACTGATGCAGCATAGAGACTACTGTAATACCTTAGTGTGAGTCCTGGTGTTGCTGTGTGTGAGGAAAAGTTGGTTCAGAGCACAGAAGATTAATCTGGTCAGAAAAGTCTTGCAAGCTTTGAGGAAGTTAGCCAGAGGGGTTTTTGAAGAAGTCATGAATCAACATTTTACTGTGCCTGAACTGAATCCCACTTGTACTCTCTCTGTCATTTGTCAAATTCAATGATACTTTGACAGCAATCCCTGTTGTTGATGGGATTAAACAGTCATAACTTGCACTGAGAGAGCTGAGTGGTTAAGCCCATAAGTACTTGAAAAGAGCTGAAGGAAGACAGTGTCAAGCAAAATGGTAGCACACAGTACCTGATGCTATAGCACCTGATTCTGCAGGTTAGGTGCCACTCTCTAATATAGCACCCGTTGTAAAGGGTTTATAGGTTGTAACTAATTACCGTAATGGATTTTTAATGAATAATTCACTAATGATTACAAGGAAAATATATGGTTTGCCACATTTTGAAAAAAAATATGGCATTTATCCTTTCTATTTGGTGATAAATGTTTATAATATACAAATAAATATTAATTTTTTAAACTTTAAAATAAGCCAACAGGTCTGTTATAATCCTTTGAATTTCAATTAAAACCAAAATCAAACCGTGTTTTTGATACTATTTATGGCTGCCATTTTGTTCAACAATAACCATTCAAAGTATTTGTATATTGTAATTACCTCTCTATATAGTAGTTTTCATTGTTAGTGGCAGAGTCCGTCATCCCTGTGCCAGAGTTAAATTGCCAGTTGCCACAGCAAACGATGCATGTAATTCTGTGTTACTATTTTTAATTTTACCTCTCAGATATCAGCCTTTACTCTTTACTGTCCACTCTCCTCACACCAAATACGTAACACAAAGAGCTGCTGTAAGTTACTGCTAATACAAAACAAACATTTCATACTGGTTGGAGCACATTTGTGCATGTAACTGAGAGGCTTTTATTGTGAAACAGTCCCAGGAAACGTATATGTCAGTGAGTAGCTGCTCAAGGACTACATGCTATAAGTATTAAACCCAACCTGTCATGCTTGTAACCGTAAGTATTATAACCTTATAGTGAGCCTATACAGCTTCTGTTGAACTGCACTGGTAATTGTAATTGTAAAATGTAGCACATGTAGTGAGCTGACTCAGTAATGTCAGTTAAGCTGCAGTATCAGAATCACTTTTATTGTCCAGATGCGTGTACACACACAAGGAATTTAACTCCGGTTACACTTTGGTCTTGGTGTAATTACAGATATAGATATAAGAGAGCTAAAAAAAAAAAAAAACAAGGAGCATAAAGGGTAAACCAGAAGCTACTGGTCTTCCCAGACCAAGTATAGCTGTAGCTGCCAAACTCCTGAGTGCATTGTGTTAAACAATGGTGCATATTTTTTGTATTTGTACATTTTTATGGTCTTATTAAATTTTTATGTAATTTAATGTCTTTCTTTAATAATTAATTAATACAGAGTTTTTACAATTACCCTCAAGTCTGCAGTTGTAAATGCTATAAACATAGCATTTACTAAACTAAATAAACTTGGTCAAATGGCCAATTTAGAGGTCTAAATAATCAATTAAAGGACCAGTGTGTGGGATTTAGTGGCATCTAGCGGTGTAGTTGCAGATTGCAGCCCTCTGGTGTAGAAACATCGAAAGCCAGTATTTAGTGTCTTTGTTCTGGGCTACTTTATGCCGTATTCTGTAAATAGTGCCCCCTAATATACACACTGGACCTTCACAACTTGATAAAAAGTTGTACTTATTAATGATGTATTAATGAATGAATTAGTAAATAGTTAATCAATTATTATTCAAGCCATTTGTTACATCTTAAAAACCATTTATCAGAAAGTGATGCCAATGTAAACAAACTAAAAACACAAACAAACAGAATGCATTTAGCCTTTAATACTCACATTGCACTGTACAACCTTGTTATAAAATGACAATATGTTAACTTTGATACATCTATAACAAGACTGACATCCAAGTATTTTATTGTTTAGGTATTCAAAATGAAAGCACCAATAAAACTGACACCCTAAATCAAATCAAACCAACGTGACATCTCAGGAAAATAATTATTCTGACAAGTAATGAAAAATTGTTGCTACTTTTACCTTGTGTCATCTGTATATTTATTGCTTCACTGATACATCACAATATGAATGGTAATGCTTTGCCAACATGAAGACAGCTTGATCCAGTGACTAAAAATCTTCCCCACAACATGCAGGATGATGCAGCTTATGCAAATAACCAAACAGTGCGACACCTCTCACAGTCTAAATGTTAGATCTGTCATCTGGTGAAGGATGAGTTAATTCAGGAACACTCCTATGTCCTTTGTGTCTTTCATGTCCTTGTTAAAGCGCCTTTTGTCTAACAAGTCTGCCTGCTCCATTAGCTGCCTTTCAACTGTGAAAAAGCACATTTATCATCCTTTATATATACTGTAGAAAACCCACAACAGCGCTGACAAAGAATGAACTCTTTGTTGAGGGGGAATCTTCTTGGATTTTGTCCCCATTTTTAGGGGTTGTTGATGCCTGTCAGTTGATCATCCTTCAGCCACTTTGATCCAGGCTGAAATATCTTGACATTCATTTTCTCCAGAGAATGAATCCAAATCAATTTGGTGATCTCCTGACTTTTCCTCAGGTACAGCCATGAGGTTGACATTTTAGGTTTTGAGTGATATCTCTGTTGTATGGATTTCCAATAAATTTCAGTGCAGACATCCAAGGTCTCCAGAGAATGAGCCCTATTATTGTCCAACTGATACTGTATATCTTTGAGGCAAATGTCGACACTTGAGATCTTTAAAATGAGATTTTTTCATTTTTCTTCTTTGTTATATATAAACACAAAACATTAATAGGCATGTTTGCTGTGCACCCCACCCCCCATTTGTTTTTTTGAGAACAGCGTTTGAGATGTTTACTGAGTGAGTATCTCAACATCTGCTAGAAGGTTTACCACAAAACGTTATAGACATTCGTGGTTCCCTGAGCATGTATCCCAAAGAATTTGGTGGTCCCTTTACTTTTAATCTAGCGCTACCATTAGGTCAAAATTTTTATTTGTCCAATGGCTATGAAAAATACCTGAAAAACTAGTGAGTCAAGCTCTGGAAGCACTAGATCCTACATTTCCCACAATGCAAGTCAACAGTATCAGTCCTTATCCTTCAAACTTTTTATCAAGTTTTTATCAAATATTTTAAGTCCTTAAACCTAACTCAAGATAACCCTGATGACATCATTAGAGTTATTTGAGCACATTTTAGACAGCTGCCCTGAAGAAAATATTGTTTTGGTGTGATTAATGGTTAATTTATATACTCATACAAAATGATGTGTTGTCAGCTGCAATAATTGCTGGTTGCATCTCCCATGGCAAGTTCGTTCCTGGGGAGGGGCCAGACTAAGAACGATTCTGAGGGGTCTGCACATTGTTGGGCTGTTTTGACTGCTCCTCAGTGTTGCATGGAGGTTGTTAGGGAAGGTGCCTATGGAATAGCAGACTAGGTGGTAGTTCCCATTCTTTAAAAAGATGGACCAGAGGATGTGCTACAATTATTCAGATATACCACAGAACTCATTCTCCCTCTGAGAGCTTATGCCAGAATAGGATCCAACAGACCAAACCTCAAACCTTAGATCCTGGAGTAGCGAGCAGATCCTGGTAGTGTAACAGTAGAGCTCTTCATCCTTGCAGGGTTGCTACATTGATCACGGTGGTTTTCTCATCCAGTCTACATGTGTTTTATATATTTGGAAAAGGTTTATGACCATGTCCCCTGGGAAGTCTTGTGGAGGGTACTGTGGGAGTATCCCTTTATGACCAGAGTGAAAGCTGGGTCCTTATCCTTAGCAGAGGTCAAACATGTTTCTAGTGGGTGTTGTGTTACACCAGGATTGCCTCTTATCACTGTTTGTTATTTTCATGGATAGGATCTCATGGGGGGAGAGTGTCTGGTTTGGAAACCACAGAATTGCTTCTTTGTTCTTTGCAGATGATGTGGTTCCGTTGGCTTCAGACAATGACTTCCAGCATGCACATGAGCGGTTTGCAGTCGAATGTGAAGCGGTTAGGACGAGAGTCAGCACCTCCAACACCACTCCAACACATGCTTCTTTGCCAGAAAACTGTGTATTGCTCTCACTGAGTCGGGAATGAGTTGCTGCCCCAAGTGCGGTCTTGTTCACAAATGAAAAGTCAGAGTTCAACAGGCAGATTGGTCAGTCAGCAGTGTCAGCAGTACTGTAGGTGTTGTACCGGACCATTGGAGCTGAGCTGGAACGTAAAGCTTTCGATTTGCAGGTCGATCTATGTACCAAAAGGGTGGATGGACAGTAAATTGCTCCTATGTGTTGTTATATTGCACAAGCTAATGAAGTCTCTCAGTTCAACTCTGTCCTCACACCTTTCCTAATTACTTCTTTTAGACTTGTTTGTTGTACCTCTCTCTTCTCTCCTTCTGTGTCTCCATCAGTTGTTTTTCTATTTTCCCCCTCCTCCAAAACAACTTTTATGAAGTCACTTCTGTCACCCCCCTCGCCCCCTGACCCCCTCCTGTCCTACATCTGTCACATATAATCCTCCAGTGGGGATTTAGGTGATAGAAGGTTAAGTTGCTGACAGTGTGGAGCAGGTGTTTTCATAAGTGGCAACGTGCTGTTACATTGCACCATGGCCGCCCTCTCACTTTGTCAATGTCACCGCTCCTTCACGATGTGCTTCCTCTGCTTTCACGGTGTGTGTTTGTACAGACTGCCAAACTTTATGATGTGGACGTCATCTGAGAGAGGGAGACAGATGAAGATGGATCAAGTATCCCGGGGCAGCTTAGTTAAAAATTGTGTAATGATGTAATTTCCTGAGAGTGACACTGGGGAGGAGAGTGAAATGTTGGACATCTGGAGAATTTAAATGTATGGCCTATTTAAACTAGTGTATTTAATGTGTGGTTATTTTCACTCTATATTTCACTTAAATTGATGACAATATTTCAGTAAGATATGAAATAAATCACAGCACATAAAGGCCCATGTAAGAGCGTAATTAATGGCAGTTATCAAATCATATTTATCATCTGTTAATGGCATTTTTTAAATAATACCGTGAAGGTTTCTTTAATGTATTCAAGTTTGACTTGACTAAAATTACCTGTCATGCGGTAATTATGTGATGGAATATTGCATCTCAGGTTGTGATTGAACACAGAGTGGAAAAGAAGGCTCGGTGGCAAGGGAAGTGCCCAGCATGCATATTTATTCTTGTATTATTAAATGAAGGGCACAAAAAACATTCATTTACAAAAGACACACAAGTGAAAAGATTAACTTGAGAAGTGCAAGGAGAGCTATTTATCCTCAGATGAATAGAGTGCCTGCCTTAATACGTTTCATGGTGGACTGGACTACGGTATTACTTGACTTCATGGAGCTCTGGGTCTGGAAATTGACTACAGTCTACAGTCATTTAGAGGTCTTATGGCAATTTCGCTGCAGGTTATGGAAGAGAGGAGTTCAGTGAATGGATAAGCACCTGTGACATTTCCTTTCAGCACTATGTTCAAGGTAACAGCTTCCACACTACCTTTTGTCTCAGCTCTCTTGGTATACTTTTAATTCAGATGGGTAACACACTCCCTTTTTCTTTTGACATAAGCTTAATTTAAAATGTATTGACTTTCTGATATAACTGAATCACACTTTACTGATATTGCACTGCATACATGTGGTGTGAATCCACTTACGTTTCCCTGCCATAAATGCTGAATACTAAATAATGCAGAGTGCGATCAGGGTGTGTTAAAATGACAAACATGTACTGTGTTGTGCTCAGTGTGTAGATGAAATTGAACTTGAAATAATCCAAAAACACACACATCATCAATGACCTCTTTCAAACATATGTTACTCATCAAGGTTATAGAGGAAATAAAAGATGCTGAAAACTTTTACAGCCTTTGCTGCCCTTGAGGATTGTGTTCAGTGCCAGGTTTTATAAAAAGTACACTGGCTTCTGTCTAATTATAAACTTTCTGGAACCAGTAATTTTGCGAGCCACTGAAAATAAACTTCTTTTGGTAAAAATTTTCTTTACGTCTTAAATAACATTGCTGCAGGCGTGTATTTTTCCAAGTTCAAAATGATGACCTGCATACATCTCCTTCTCTCTCCCTCTGTCCCATTGACGAACGCTGTGGTTTTTGCTCTGAATAGTGCTTGCAGTCAGCGGCTGACTGGTCTGTGGCTCTGCTCCGTTTGCTTACCCAGTCTTGTTCTTGCTTTAGAGCGCCCCAAATCCCTGCTTCACTCCTTCTGTCACTCCTCCCTCCCCCGTCTTTTCACTCTACGCTCACCGTCTACACAGTCCTTTCAACCCCATCTTCACAGACCTTGAGATTGCCTTCCATCAGTTGTGAATGTTAAAAGAGACTAATTTATTACTCAACCCGGGTCCCTCTGCAGCAGGGGCAGAAGAAGGAAGGCAGTCAGGCTGCAAGAATGACTCATCGAGGCTTGTAGTTTCGCACAATATCACTGGGTGGCAGTATGCACGCACGGCTCTGTCTATCAAGCACGCCACCTAAAGCCCAGCATGACATGCTCCCTGTAGATTGCTATTTGTCACTGTGAATTTAAGGCAGCATCCTATTATGAATCAGGATTAGTTTTATGCTTTAGATGAACAGAGAAGACGTTCTGTATGATTTTATTTTGCCTTTAGAGTTTGGTTCTTGTGGTATTTTTTTCTAAATGTCAAGTGAACAAGGAGTGGATGCACAAAGTTTCACGTAGAATTAATCCATTTTTAAGTTTCAGGAGAGCAGGCTTTAAAATCTTCTTTATTAACACGTTCTAACATTCACTGCCATCTTAAATGTTGACAGCAAAGGCCACAAGAGTGAGTTTAGCTTCATGGAGGCAAATATATTGCCTTATTTACTCACTCTACGGGTGGTATATTCTCTCCCTCTAATTATGCCACCGCTCTTAATAATCTAATTGCTCCCTTCTCTGTTTTGAATTCAATTGCGCTGAAGGTTTTGTAATACTAATGCTGTTTCACATCAAACATTGCACCTGTGATATCTTATGTCACTGATGGTCCCCTCATTTATTTTCCACATTACTCACTGTGACTGTGCAGCATTAAGTAAAAAAGCCTCTCAGAGTGCGAGGGGAGTGGCTGAATTATTCACAGTCTTGTATATTTTTAAACTCATCCTTACATTTATAATGCAGAGAAATTTGAATCATACGACACTGACACGCTGTTAATCTTTTAGTGACTGAACATCTCTGTAGGCTTTTATCTGTGAATCACTGCCAGTTAGCAAATACGCACTCACATGCACACGTGCATTCGAACACACACACACATACATCTGTACAAAATGAAATTTGTAAGCCTGTGTTCATTTCTTTCTAAAGCTCCACAAGCACAGATGGCCTCTTGTTTTTCTCTCCTCTTTCTAACAGAAAGGAGTTACTCGACTTGACATCACCTGCTACAAACTGGCTGGAGTCCATCATTGGCTTTGAATCTGCTCCAGAAATGACCAGTACAGAGGAAAATATATTTTTCATCATCATTCATCCTAAACAAATTGGAAGATCTAAAGACCGTGTCTCTTTAATGAAAGGCGGCTCTGATTATTATGCAGTGTACTGTATACAACACTGAGTGGAGTGAGGGAAGATGGAATGAGATGGGACATGAATCACCGGTTGGATCTGAACCAGGTTTGAACCCACAGTCTCACAAGCATATGGTAATCATGCAATAATGAACTGTTGTCTGCTGTGCTCTCTGCAAGGTATTCTCCCGAACATATTGCATTGGGTCTGTTCATACCGTGGTGGCACTGGCACACATGCGCACACACGCACTCACACACTCTCTGGGCAGTAAATGATTGTTTTAACAAATCATATTGAATCAAATAAAGACACACATGCACAGGAAATTTTATATAAATATGGAAGTTTTCACTTCTTAGCACTCACACGATGAAGACTTTTGTTTACAAATTCGCAACATATGTAAGAAAGAATAAAATCAAGTGCAGTTTAGATTTGCTAAATGTTTCATCAACATATTGGCAAAACATTTATTTTGAACACATGGACCTTATTTGATTATGGCATTTATGGATAACAACAAAGTAGGACTGGTTTCCTGTGCAACATTTACAAGATTACCTTCCCAGGTGCTGATAAAAACAAGACTCGTATATCAAAATCAACAGTGAGTAGTTGCACACTGTGGGGCTGCGAGCCAGTATTCTTCACAACTTCATATTTATCAAATCTTAAGTACAGCTGTGTGAACAGCTGGTTTCACAACAGGTGGTATTTATTAGGCAAGTGAAACCATCCGGTTGAGGTTTGGCAAAGATTGTGGTTATGGTTTTATTAATATTGAAACAGACTTGAGGTATGCGAGACAGGCCTACAGTGTTGATGTCATGGTTTTGTGTTTGTAGCTTTGCATTTCCTGTTTTATGTTGAAAGGGTTTGTCCTAGAATGTCTTGTGTTACTTTTCTTCCTGCCTTTGTGTTTCCTGCTTATTTTGATTATCTGTTCTACCTCGAATGGATTCACCCGTCCCTCATGCTGCCTGCTCTTGTGTATTTAGTCTCTGTGTTCCTTGTTTTCCTTTGTCAGGTCATAATGTGTTTGTTTCTGAATTCTGTTCCCCAGTTCAACATCTGTTCCTCAGTCCTGTTTAGTCTCGTTGCTTCTCCCCGAGTTTGTTCCTGTTCCAAGTGTTCCCTGTTCTGGATTTTCTGGATCACTTCACCTTTGTCTCTTCCACTTACTTATCAAATGTGACAGCTCAAGCACTTTGTATGGCCATCAATCACTCCACCAGACCTCTACTTCCTGCTTTGGCACTAAATGTTAAGTGAATGTAAGTTGATGTTGCAAATTAGTTCAAATTAATATGATTTTTATGAGATGGGTTGGCATGACAGAGATTCAAGCTGCCATGAAAGAGTATTCAAAAGTGTGGTACTAAAATTGGTGCTACTTGTGTTTGGTGTTGTGGATTTTTGGGGCTATCTAGCATAACCAGAAATTTAAAAGTAACTGCAAAACAGGTTTGCATCTAGTTTTTTTGTATTTTAATGCATTATGCATATCACTTAAATTGCTTTTATGTATGCAATGTACTATATCGATAATCTTGGTGAGCTTTTTCTTACTTTACTGTGCAGTATTTGTGCTTTAGTCGACTGTTGAACTACTGCATGTCTGTTCAAGATGACTGTAGAAGTATTGATGAGAGCGAGCGATGTCATGTTCAGTGTGCAATCAGACACACTGCTATTAGAAAATAATCATTTTACAGTGGCACAGTTCTGGAAAATCAATGCAGAATCCCTTGCAGATTTCTTGAACTTATTAACCACCATTTTCCATGCCAGTTGTTGGATTTACTATGATAATGACTCAAATCATTGTGAAAATACAATATTACAATTAGTTCTCTGTTTTTTTCTCTCTCGAATTAGAAACAGTTTGGCACACTTGAATAGTAATGTTTAGTAAGTAATGTTTAGAGAGACATGGAGTGTGTTTTCTTGTCTCATATTTTCAAGCTTATCTCAACACCACACATACTTTAAATAAAATAAATGATCGTCTGCTAAATGCAGAGCTGACTTACTGATACTGTATTGGCAACCAGTCCTTTTCTTCTTGTCCCATCCTAATCCCATAGACATTGTGGTAGGATTATGCACAAAAGGCACTTTTTAGACACAGATTTGCATGTTTGGATTAGTAAAGTCCTGTAATGGAGGCTTGCAGAAAGCTACCATCTTCTTCTCACACATATTCAACTGATGCATGGTTGCCTTCCCTTTTAACAACCAGACAGACATTGCTCATCCGTCTGTCTGCCAGCACAGATAATTTCATGCTGGGAGAAATTTGTTCTGTTGCTTACAAATGTAGCAAACAGAGGGAAGAGTCTCCCTTTTTTTAATTATCAACCTCAGTAGCCAATCTCCTTGCCTCTACAATGTCTTCTGAACAACAGCCACTAGATCAAATACTCTCATTTGCATTTGAGGCGTCCAGAAAATTGAGTGAGTGAAGGATGGCTCTGTATGCCTGTGCCCCTTAGTGACACCCAACCAGTTTTTAATACATCTGAAACATAGTTTACATGAATATATGGAAGCAAAATAAGTTATAATAACTTTAACTTTTGTGTTGAAATCAGCTCCTCAAGATACTGGCTGTTTTTTTTTCTTTTTGGCACACTTGCAAGAGGAAAGGCAGGTTCTGTGTTTGGTGCTACATTTAAACACATTTTGTTCAAGTACAGGAAGACGAAGCTGCGAGCTTGTGAAAGTCACAGATCTCAGTAACACTGAATGGAAAGTTAAGATTTGTTATTGCTGTCTGCTTTCTCTCAGTCCAATTTCCTAAGAAATTAACATGATGTGCTAATAACTAGATCTCATACTGTCAGTTACTATTATATAATATATAAATTGTATCTACAGTAATATTAGCATTGTGTTTATTTTTAACAAATCATTATCTCATCTTGTGTGTTGTGCTTTATTTTATCAGCATGGAGCTAGAAAACTCTATTTGCTTGCCAGAGCTGTTTAAATGCAAACTTCTTAGTATAAAATATGGACTTTTGACACATACAGGTCAAAATTACCAAGTTTGACAACTGATGCAACTGTGGGTAACACAGGCTGGAGATACTGAACAGTCATTACTGATGTGTGAAACAATAGTAGCAAGTAACCCGGACCATTCACCGAGGTTAAATGAGCAAAGACATGGAGAGTTGCTTTTGATTTAAAGCTTTTGGTTTAAAGCAGCTGAACATCCAACACTGACAATATAAAAGCCAACTGTAGTTTTAATATTCTCTTTTTTTTATCTTACTGTTAATGAATATTCTATATGGAAATAATTTATATATATTTGTGAATAATTTTCCTTGTGATTGTCGGTATAGTTCAAATTTATCATAGTGTTGTAATGCTGAGGCTGAATGGAAAGTTTGTAGTAGTAGTTTGGCTCCATAAATCCTTCTTAACCAGGATGTTTGTACAAAATCTGTTTCAATAAAATGTGTCGGATTAAAGTATTTTTTAATTATAAAATACATTTCAACTATGTAAAATAAAGGATTTTGCTGTCAACTTGAAGGATAGTAAGTCAAGTGTCAAACTATTCATCCGAGCTAAGCTAGCTGTCTCCTGGCTATTCATCTGAAGTGGATTTGTGAGCAGCCTTCAACTTGAGGTGGATAGGAGAGTTGAAAGGAATAGAAACTCACACAATGTAAGAAGTGGCTCAAGCTGAAATTAAAATTTGCCACTTAAGACATATTATCACCTCAGACTTGTTATGATGAATGTGTTAGCCAACATTTGTCTTTACACATTCATTAGCAGAAGAAAATAGGACTCATTAGCTGCTAAATGCTTCATTTTCACCAGATATTTGCAAACTTTGTCTGCCTGCTGTTTGGTGCTGGACAGTTAGCATACAAAGGCTTTAATAAAGCTAATAAGCGGAAAACTTATTTTTGCTGCGTCTGGAAACAAGGTTGCTGCTGTTAGCTAATGTTACCTTGGTTTAGTAGCCGAGCTGCCCGGATTCTAACCTCAGAGCGCCGGGGGAGTATTAGTGATTGTACCACGGGCGTTTGGCCTGAGGGAAGAGGAGGTTTTCAGTTCAGGGTTGCGGGGGAATGTTGACAGGGAGTGGAGCCGATGTCTGGAGCTGGGCAGACGGGTAATGTAACTGGGCTCAGCAGCCTCTGTGGACATATTGACAAAGGTAAAAAGACCGAAGGGGACGTTGATGGAGGAAGCTAAGAAGAGAAAAAGAGAGAGTGACCGAACAAGGAGCCGCTGGGCAAGAGTAAATCTGAGACTGACTTTTAGTTGTTGGGTAGAGCTTTGTGAAATAGGGCTGAAAGGCTGAAAGACAGACGCCAAACTGGGCTTCTTGCTGTTGGACTAATAGGTAATAATAGCTGGCTGCTATGTCCTGATTTGTTGGATTGCTGGAAACAAACACACATGCACAGCTGTTATGACAGTGGTATTGCTTTAAAGACTAGTGTAATATGGATCAGGTAAGTTTTTACACTAATGAACACATAACTGGCGGTCCTTACTTGCCTCCAGGGTGAAAAAGTTGCAGTACACAAAGGACCCTGGTATTTGGAGCTCAGAGAGACTACAAATTCAAAAAATAGTTTGGATGTGCAATTCTTGCTATGATTCACAGCATCTCTGTGGGTACCAGACAGAGCACATTTGTATTCATCACAGTAGAACAAATGTGTTAATAGTTATGAGAATTTCATAACAGCTGTGCTGCATTTAACTCCAGAAGATATGAATAATGTGGCTTGCTATTATGTTCTTTAGAAAAGAAAGAAATAACCGGCATCTTTAAATATATGATCATGACCCATATTCAACATGAAATATTAATGAATGCTTTAATAGATAAATACACAGTGATGTATTGGTGTGCATTTATGGGCATGCATGCAAGTTCACCTAAATCCTCCGGTTATACTTGAAATAACCAATAAACACATACACATTATAAAGCAAACAAAATGAATGAAATGAGCTCTGAGTATTTTCCTCCAAACAATTAACCTTCCCATCACACAGGTGGTGTGATATTACCGAGCTTGTCATTTTGCCACCATTCAGAACAATGGCAAAACATAAGCTTATTAGGTGAGTAGGGGTGGATTCACATGGGCACTGACAGGCTGTCAGAAAGAGGAGGTGTGCAGAACCATATGGCTCTGTTTACACAAATCACCTCAGCAGCATGGTGTCTTTATATCACCGCTATCATGATGCTCTGAAGGTTATCTTTATTAATACAGCTTTGCACTGAATCTCATACCGGAACTCTATTTGTCTGTCCTTCAACAAGTGTTAGCAGGTTAAACAAATGCACGTCAGTTCATCATGATTGAAATATACATTCACATGTACAGTCAGTGGTAAAATGTAACTGTTAGATTGAGGTACCTAAGTGTTTTCTTTTCATGCAACTTCATACTTCTACCCCACTACATTTCAGAGGGAAATATTGTTTCTTTACTGCACTACAATTACGAATTAGTTGTGAAGCAAAACATGTGAGGAGCTTAGGAAATATAATGCTAAATAAGTGCCACTACAATGATTAGAAAAAGACAATTTTAATAAGCACTCATTTCTAATCCAAAAACATTTCATGGCTCCAAATGTGAGGATTTGCTGCTTTCCTCGTGATTATTTTAACAATTTTAATTTATTTTTTAATAACTTTGAGTTTTGCATTTGGACAAACATTATGAGAGTGTCACTGTTTTACAAACCAAACAAAACAAATCTGTTACTTAATGGTTAATTCATAAACACTCATTTCACTCACCCTCCTGCATCAAATGTGAAGGAGAAACTACAGTGGCCGTGAAATCATGGCTTTCACACCTGGCAGCAGCACCGTAGGTTATTTTAGACAGATCAATGTAAGCTTCCAAGCTTTCAAACATACATGGTCATGAATATTCTCATCAGGTCTGGGCCAGTGGCCGGTCAGGACCTTGCTCAGAGGACACCCAGGGGGCCACAGAGGAGCCAATCAAGCCTTAGCACAAGGGTCACTGGTGATTATGATGCAGGGCATATTTTTCATTATCATCCGCTGAGGCGAGACAGCATGACACGGGCCACAGGTTGGTTACTCATTCCTTACAGCTTCTCGCTCTTTACAACTTCAAGTCTGCTGCATTTAAAAGGGAAGATTTCACTACGTAGGGGAGTGTAGTAAAGCTTACATTAAAATGAAACAGGTCATACTGGAAAACTGAGACATTTTTGCAGTATAAGTGATTTTGAACCACATCCCTTTACTCCATCAGACCTAAAGTGCAGTCAGGAGTCACAGCTGAAAGTATGTGATTGCAGTTTATTTTTAGTTTTTTTATTTCTCAGGTACAAGAAGGGAATTTAACAGCAAGTCGGGCACTCCGGAATTTCAGGAATAGTTCAATATCTAACAAAATAGGCTGATTCACTTTCTTTCTGAGATTTAGATGAGAGGATCAATAGCCTACTGTTTGTACAAAAATGAAGTGGTAACCTATGAGACTGTGTCCAGCAGCCAATTAGCTTAACTTAGCATAACGATTGGAAACAAAGTGGAACCAGCTGGCCGGGCTCTAAACCAGAAAATTATTGAGCTTCAGAGGTACTCGAGGATTTTGTTACCTTCTGACTGAACCAGGCAGTTTCCTGTTTTCAGTCTTTATGCAAAGCTAAGCTAGCTGTCTCCTGGCTATAGTTTCATATTTACCATACAGACATGGTATCAATGTTTTCATCTAACTCTCTGTGATGAAATGAATATGTATCTCCCAAAATGTTGTAATTTCAATTAAGTATGGAGCTAGTGCTGAGAGGTGATTAGCATAGCTTAGCAAAAAGACTGGAAGCAGAGGGAAATGGTTAGCCTGTCTCTTACAAGACTACAACTGTAGTAGTAAACTGTTGAACAATGAAACAGAAACAAAAGTAGCTTTTGGTCACAGGTCTGCTTGTGTGTGCACTTCAAGCATCAGAGGTAGCGTGGCGGAGCAGTCTATGGCGCTGGATTAAGGCTCCAGTCTCTTTGGGGGCGTGGGTTCAAATCCCACCGCTGCCAGGATTTTAGAGTCGCTGTAGCTAAGTCTCAACGTTCAGACGGTGGACTGGTAGCTGGAGAGGTGCCAGTTCACCTCCTGGGCAAGATACTGAAGGTACCCTAACTGCTTCCACCACTCAACCATCTCTCAACATTTGCATGTCTGAGCCCTTTGTGTGTGCGGTTATGTTTCTGGTAAAATGCATATAAAAACTTCTATTCCTCTAGAGCTGCAGCAATTTCAGTCCAGTTTTTTTCCTTCTCCACTGCATCGTGGTACAGATGGGAGGACACGTCAAAGAGGCACTCTCGTCACTCCACAAGTTCACCACTTTCTCCTCCTTTTCTGTGGTTCAAGAGAACCAAGACTTCATGTTTGTGCGCCTCCCTGAAGTGAGCAGGCAACCGGCAACACAGTGATAAACGTGGCCATAGTTACTACTGTATAGCAAGTTGCCTGCTTCCTGATTGTGCTAGAGAGAGCACACCTATTGACACTGTTTAGTCACTATTTGCATAAGCCTAGACTAAAAACCACAGTTAATATTAAATATGTGTCATTTTACTGGGACGTCAAGCTGAGAAAAAGACAATTTGGACTGAGTTACGCCAAATGAAGATGATGAGAGCACACCACACAACTCCAGGAAAACATTCAGGATTTTATACTAAAATTGGAAATTGGAAATTTGTCTGCATCAGTGAAATAATTTGAAAAATCATTGGTAGGGTGACTGAGGATCATGAGGTAAAGTTGGGTTGTCTTTTATTTGTAAGGATTTAGGTTTGATTTCAGGCTCCTACTGTGTCTTTTAGCAAGTGACTAAAATTGCTCCTGATGGTTTGGGCCATCACCTTGCAGAGTGGCTTGCTGCTATTAGTGTGTGTATGTGTGAATGGGTGAGTGTGCTCTGGATAAAAGCACTATATAAATGCAGTCCATTTATTTTAAGTGAATTTCCCAAAATACTGCGTTTTTCATTGAAAACCATCTAGTTCATACCATAGTTAGTCAGTCTGAATCGCTCTCCGTTTCACCTCAATCACCTACTGATTTTTAAACTCAATCTTGGGATCGAATGTCTCAGAGGGCAGAGAAAGATTTCCTCCGTCTCTCTAAATGTATTTTAGTAAATCCATTTATTGTTTGTCTCCACTTCTCTCCCCCATTAGCAAGCACAAAACGGCTCATTTATCATCTGTGAATGAATTAGCAACCTGGCTCCAGATGTCCTCTGCCTTCTTGTGTCTTCTGGTGTCTCCGTGGATCTGTCTTGTCTTGTCTCCCTCCTGTCTCTCTCAACCCTCTCAGTATGCTGATGGTGCTGCTCTGATTGGCAAGGCATTAGACAGACACATGTGAGACGAGAGAGGGAAGAAAGAAGAAGAGGGAACGGTGACGGTGAGAGTAAGTAAAGAGGACAGAGATAAAGTAGAAATGTGTTTGTACTAAAGCACCAGAGAAAGATGGTTTAGGACAGGAAGGGTTGAGAAAAAAAAGAAAGTTTAACATAAGTAAGTGAAAGAGTAAGTGCACTCATGTGTGTATGAAATACTTCCCCTGCCCTCTCCTTCCTTCGCTTGGTATTATCCGTCAAAGAGCCAGTTAGACTTGAGCGAGTGTTTTATCAGCACAAGGCAGGACTGCACCTTCCTTTTGAAGATGTGATGAACGTGCAGATGCAAAGCCAAACAGCCCAACGTTAGGTCAAAGATAACTGTCTCTGTGTCCACTCTTTTGCTCAACAGGAAGCTCTGAACTCAAACCAGTACTATGGAATACATCTGCCCACTGATGCCTAGTTTATTGAAAATAATACTAAAAAAATCTGAATGTATTTGCACTGGGATCATTGTTTTACTGTAATTTCTTCGTTATTACTTCACACATACAGTGATGTCACAAAGACACCAGTCTGCTTTCAAAGATGTTTCCAAGATTTAAAGCTGCACTGATCCATTTTTGGGCCACTAGGGGGCGAAAAAGTACTAAAAAAACAAGCTGACAGACAACTTGTTCATTCATTTTCTTGGCAGCAGTTTAAGCAAGGTGTTCCAGATCTCCTTCTCCACAGGAACATCCTCCAGCTCCTCCTGGGGGATCCGAAGGTCTTTCCAGCCTGGATGGGATATATAATCCCTCAAGCATGTTCTGGCTCTCCCCTGAGGTCTCCTCCCAAATGGATGTGACTAGAAAACCTGTATAGGAAGGCGTCCAGGTTAAATCCTTATCAGGTATCCAAACCACCTCCACTGTCTCCTTTTAAAATGAAGGAGCAGAGATCCTACTCTGAGCTCCTTACTCTATCTCTAGAGACACAAGTACCAATAAATCTCCAGTTTATAGAAATGTTAAAGCTCCCATGATAACAAATCTCTGCCTAGTTGCACATCCAGCAGACACGGAGCAACAGCGTCATTCATTTGGTGCCGTATTTTACATGGTTTAATGTCCGCCACCACCTAAGAAGAAAATCTGTTAGACTTTTTTACTTTCATTCCTCACGTCCCTACAGGCTTCCAACTCTGCCTTTGGAATTGATTTAAACACTTTACTGATAACTTTTAAGGCTCTACTGGGCTTTGAGTTATATTGGTGAGCTGTTAAACCCTACGGTATGTTTCGCCCGCAGAGGCTTCCCATCTGGTCATTTCAAGGTCAAGATTTAGTCATAAAGGTGACCTTGCAGCTCTGGAGATCAGGGCAGTGAAAACCGTTTCCTCATTTAAACCTAATTTTTAAAGAACAATTCTTATCAATCTACTTTTCAGTACTTCTTTTATCATTTTACTATCTTCTCTGGACCAGTGTGTAGAAACAAATGCAAGAAACGCTGGAGAAAGAAATGTTCTCACTCAACATCTGAAGTGAAGCAGACATCCAAGTCCTTGAATATGGGCAGAATGGTCAAAGTGAACTAGTAACCGACACAAATTTGGATCTTTGGACTATTTTTGAACTTATCTAAACACTGAGGTTGTGTCAGATTACCTCCTCCCACACACGGACATGAAAACACATACTTGAACACACTCCACAGTCACAGAGAGAAAACTACATGTTGCAGGTATAGCCATTAGGGAATAACACTAACTGAACAAGCACTTCATTTTTAGTGTTCCCGGGAGAGTGAATAAGCCTCTGGTGTTGTTGAGAGATGCAACATAATTGATGATTGCTAACAGTTTGCTATTGTGCTTTGTAATGCGAATGTATCTGTATCAAAATGCTATGAGAGTCGATTCCCCGCAGAGAAAGGCCACTCAGTATTTCTGTCAACAAAACAAAACCCTGCTTTGTTGTTTTCTTCCCTGATGGCTGAAAATAACAAGAAGAATATTCCCTTCACCTTTTTTTTTTTATATATTTGTGCACTTCACAGAAAAGAAAACGCCAAAAGGGGAATATTGAGCTGGCTAACAGACTATGACAGTGTTGCTTTAGTGAGGTGTGAGTGACATTAGAGAAGAGGCGAGTGTGTAGGTGGAAAATTCAATCACGCTGTGAATCTGGTATGCAGAGCAATCCTACAGACGCAGAGTGAATAATTTTTACTCTTTGATCGGGCCAAATCATCTCAGGACTTTTGCTCTGTCGGGCGTGAAGTGATGCTAAAGAGGGGCGGACCTGAAGAAGAAAAACGAGGAGTCATTATCTGAGTGTGGGAGAGGGAAGAGCGAGGAGGTGATGAGGGTGAGCACTGCGTGCAGTGGGTTATTTGTGTAGGAACGTGTGAATGTCTGTTTTTGTATTTTTCCATAACATGATATGTTAATACAGGCTAACAGGCACCGTGCATTCAGGGAATGAGCCAGCCTGTCAGAGCTGTGCATAAAGTCTGAGAATAACTGGATGACACGTAAGAAAACATCCGTCAGAACTCATTATTTGATCACTCAGTCCGTCTGCTCATGCGCTGCAGATGGGCTGGGTGATAAAATAGTAATCATTCAGTCCATCCATGGAAAATGAGTGACAGAGGACTGTGAGGTACAGAGAAATACTGAAACATTGGATAATATTTTAAATTTCTCACACACTGGATGAGTTTAGCTCCTCATCTAAATGCTATCTGCTTAGTACATTTATATATTTTACATTTCTCTGAAATCTGTCTGCAGTAAAAAACTCTCTGGCCTTTTGGGTTTTTGCCTGCAGGGAAAAATTGGCAGTTAGTGGGGAGTCAGTCCAAAAAACATCCCTGTGTTAAAACCGTGCAGACCCAGGCAGTCCATTTTGAGCAAAAGATTAATGAGTTCGAAGGCTAATCAGATGCTGATACTGCACCAATGGGTTGTAATACTCACAGGCAGGATTTTACAACTCTCTTGGGGTTATTTGTCTAACGTTTCATTTCAACTGAAAACATAGAGATCGTCCAAATTATGACAGATTTTTCAAGTGTTTATTATAGTAAGCTATTTAAGTGTTTTAGCTTTTTATTAGGACACAAAACGATGAGATTTAGTTTTATTGAATGGCCAAGCAGTGCAATGTATCTGTGTGCTAACCATTTCTCATGCTAAAAAAAAATGAACAAATAGAACAAACATCTATATTTGGCTCATAGATTAAAGTCAGACGCCTCTTGTAGAGAGATGATGGCATTTACAATATGATCAAAACAAATGAACCAAAACACTGTGTAATGACTCCCAATGTATAGAGTAAGATTGATGGAAGAGGTTAGAGAAGTGAACTGACTAATCTCCGCACGCAGCAGTATTTTTTCTTAATTAAAAAATAAAAAATGGCAAGATCATTGGCTCGGTGTTACGCAAAAGAGAGTTAATTAATGGCATACTGGACGTGTGGAGCAGGGAAGACTTGTCACCCTGATTTATCATCAGAATCTGTTTCCTCTTTGACATGTATGATATATTAAAGATTTAACAGTACAGCTTTAGCCAAGTAGGACTGGACTTGAACAAAGAACTAATGATCATCCATTCAATGTTTATACTATTTACCATTTATTTAAGATTATCAATTATTATCCAACGTGTTGCAGATTGTATAAAAACTTCTTCCGTTTGCTAAAACCACTTAATTTCCAGAAAGAAATACAAAGGACACATCCTCAGTGGTAACTACGGCCTTGCCTGGATTTGAGCCAGATACATTTCAGTTACATTATATACGTCTTAGCCACCTGTGCCACCAGGATGCTGCAAATTTACAACAAAGCCCTCCAATGTTTATTGCAGACATATTTTGCATGATGTTTATTTGTGAGTTTTATCGGTCTATAATTCTAATTTATTAGCATATACACCCATAAAACACAACCTACGTATCTTTTTAACTGCACTATATATTTCTATAGCCCTCCCCCACACATACGTTAGTTGTGTTTGTAAAATCTGATGGATGACAAGATTTGCTCACAGCTCCTCATCTTTGTTTGAGTGTGGAGGTTGTATGGCAGGACCCCTGATGGTTTATAAGGATGACAGGTTCAGGTATCGCTTCACAGACCTGTCTTATCTCCCAGTAGATCGCTATCACAGGTTGGTGCAGTGAAAAATGTGTCACCTCGGATGTCTAATAGGATGTTACTCATTTCCACAGTGGTTGATTTTTTAAATGAAACCACCGGAATATATCTAAATGACAGCCTTAAATAGAGCTAATAGCAAAGGCAGAGCATCTCGCCAAGGACAGTGTTCAGTATGTGACAGGAACATATTTACAGGTACGTATATCATAGAAAATTACAATGCGTTGCGATAAGGGCCTTTATACGCAGCTTCATATCAAAATAACAAAGCCACAAATAAAGGCTGACTTTAATGGACATCCAAACTAATATGGCTGCCCTCACAGATGTGCATCCAAGTGGTTTTACTTATCCATTTTCCATTTTCTCATTCACACCTTATTTACCATCCCACCGATCTCATTTGCATTGTAATGATTAGACTGTATGCATGCAAAATAGCTTTTTAAAAATGGTTTAATAGTCCTAAATATATTCATGAGATTCCCGGGAGAGTCGTGCAGGCCTGTCAGAATGGGAATCCACTGCCAGCAAAAATAAAAATGACTGCAAATACCCTCTGTTCTTCTTTCAGTGTGGCCAGCCAAATGCTCAGATTATGGTATATGTTGAGGTTTAAACAGTTTTCATATAAAGACAAGGGTTACTTCAATGCTGTGTGTTGTACTTGTGGATTTATTCAAGAGTTCTGGCTAAAACTACAAAAAATACAATATGAATCAGTCATATTTTATTTATACAGTTCCTTATTTCAACAAGTTTCTGATTAAAAAAGGTTATACATATTATAAAGCCTTGTGAGATAACCCATGTACATTTACAATCTAGAAAAATTGCTGAAATATATTCAAGAGGTAAGATCCCTTAGTGGTTATACATCCATGAGCAGCTGTCCAACATTTTTTAATCCCATTTATAAACCTGTCTCTTCTGTACAGTTAAACAGGGAGAGATGAGATGGAACTGGGGGCTGCTCATGGTGAAATAAGGCTTTGATAATGTCATTGTCTTCAATTATGAAGGCCGTAAAGTTTTCAGAGCAGAGTAACAGGGCGCTAACTAGATGACAAGGTCAGACAATAGAGAGAACTGACAAGCATTGTGCATCTTTATCACACCTTCATGATACATTTTACATAAAGCAAAATGCTCTGTCCAACCTCGACACTTCAGTGGCTTTTTTTTTTGTTTAAATCATTGCCCCCATCCCATTCACACATTATCATAGGGCCATAGCTACAACTGACGACAATGAGGTCTCGTAATCTGGAATTTTTTCCTGGGGGCTTTGGAAACCCTGAGAATTACACGCTACAGTTTAAATGTATGTTATAGGCAGGTTTCAGACTCAACATCTACTTGATCGATCTGCATGATTGTCCATACATTCATGGTTCCCAGATGATAAATCCTACTGACTTGTCCTCTAGCAACACCAGCAGACTGATATTTGTGTTTAAAGGTTCAATGTGTAAAATATAGGAAGCTCTCTTTGCAAGAATATGGCAGAAATTAAAAAATAGTAGTAAAATAGTAGTATTATAGTATTAATTAGAGTATAATCACCTGAAAATAAGTAACATTATGTTTTTGTTACATTAGAATGAGCCTTCTATATCTATATATGCCGCAGGTCCTCTTTCATGGAGTTGAACTGCCATGTTTCTACAATAGAAAGAACCGGAACAGACAAGCCAAACATTGGCCCTAAGTAGGTCATGAGCGTTTTGCATTTTTCATAGTCATGTTAGTTTTTGTAGTCTCCTTCATGCTTTGCTGCGTCAAGGGTTGCATTTGAGTTGATCATTTGGCTGCAATCTCACCGCTAGTTGCCACTAAATCCTACACACAGGTCCTTTAAGACTTCTAAAACATCTCAACAACTATTGGATGGACTGTAGAATTTACATTATTCATAGTGCCATAATTTAAAAAGTCAAATAAATCAAACAGCCTTATCTTAACTTATGATTTTTCCCTCTGGTGTGGTATCCCAAATGCTTCCTCACATTACCTCTGAGATGGTTTTGATTATCCCTTCAGTTTAGGCCTAGGACAACCTTTTTCCATAAGGTATTTTCTATCATTGAATAAACTGACCATAACAGACGTGACATATTTTATGGATAGTTCATATTATACTCAATGCATAACAAAGAACAACTGATAAACTGTAACGGTTATTCAAATAGTGAACGCAGTATCTACAGGAAGTTTGTGTAAATTGAGCAATTTGGATGAAATATGAGCAGATTATTTCCTGAGTTTTTTCCAGGTCAGCAGGGCATCCAGAGGGTCAGATAGACTTCACCTCACAGGAGTACAATAAAACTGAACCTGCCAATTAGTTGCTGGGTCTAAATATAACTAAAAGATGTAGCTAAAATATACCAAACATTTAACTGGATAAATAAAAATTACAAATCTCAAAACTAAAATATTTTATTTAGGGACTTTATTTTTGGTGTATTATTTTCTGATGTATGTGTTGGTGGGGGGATTTGGACTAATGACTTCAATATATTTATATATAAAATTCTGGCTATGGCTCTGTCCTTAAATGCTTCATTACACAAAACTTCCATAAGCCGTCATATTTGTGGCTATTTTTGTAACTTGTAGCACAGCACAGTTTCGGTGAACAGGCTTTAATGTGCTGTTGTAATGCCAAAGTCCCTCCAAAGTCAGACAGAACAACTAGCAAAACTTTTGCATGGTGTTCAGCTTAAGCTAAGCTGGAAGTTAAGTATAGCATAACAGGGAAACTTCAAAAACACGGCTGAAGAGGTATGAATTAAGTGAGAGGGGCAGAAGAAGAAAGCTGTGGTATTTAATTCACCCAACAGTTCTTAATTGGATTTTGCTTTGATGTCCAATACCAGTCACCATGGGATGAAGAAAATGAGGGGCTTTTCTTATGGGAGATTTATTTTATAGCTGGTTAAATGTTCCATATTTCCTTATTAACTGGAGACTGGAATTAAAATGACTTCAGGAGACAATAGTGACATTCGTCCCAAGAATGTTTGGGTTTTTTAACCTTGCACTATATTTAAAAAACATTTTTATTTATTTATTTCTTTTCTGTTCTTGGTGCTGTATGTGTCTGGCTAAATTATTTTCAAGTGGACTGGAACAGTAAATGATGCTGCAGAAAGAAATAATAAAATCTGTCAACTGGCAGGATCTCACTGGAGATATAGTACAGTGTGTCAGCTTTTGCAAAAACAATTTATTTGACGGAAAATCTTAAATCCCACACACATCTAAGCCACTCCAGAAATGTTTGGCAGGGTAGGAAAATGTCTGAGGAATAAAGAAGGCATGCATTCTTGAAACTAATTAAGTCACCATTTAGTTCTTCATCAGTTTATTAATCATTTTGTCATCGGATAAAATGACACTTAAAACCTCAAGTCATCTGTGAATCAATTTTTCTGACAATTTGATGAATGGCATAAACTTTGCACAGGTTTGTTGCAGTATAATACATCCTCCCATGGTGCATTAGGTTAAACAGCATGAATGGTGACGGATGTGAATGTGGTGATTAAAGAGATCAAAGATAATCCCAATGATTTTTATTGATTCCAATAAATTGGATTCAGTGCACAAGGATTTCTAAGTAGTCTCACTTTGTTTTTGAGAGTTGAATGAAATGAATTGAGCCTCGTGGCTCGGTTTTTGAGAATCAAAGCGCAAAACACTCAAAGCGCAGTTAATGGAGCATGACGCAGGGATGATGTGAGGCGTACAATGTTTGGTTTTCATTGCTGGACATACTCGCAGAGCGGATTAGGAGAAACACAGTACATCATGTCCCAACACTGCCTCCTTGTTTTGAACCAACATTCAATTTTAAAGTGCAAGTGAACTAACAGCAAGAGGCTGTAAAGGTGGAGAAAAGGTTATCATATCAGTTCTTTCCATTCCCTTAAAATACATTGCACTCTGTACTGTTTTTCTGATGGAACAAACAGCCTTGATCTTGCCACTAAAATGTCTCCAGAATGAAAACTGATGTCCTTGTATGGGAACTGCCAAGAGAGAATATGCAGGGCTTCAAATTAAATCAGTTTTGGGAGAGATAACACATTTGGTTACCCTGTTGCTCTGGTCCAAGGAGGATCAGCGGCGAATGTAGGAGACATTTTAATGAAATCAGGTAATGAGCCAAACAGAAACTGCAGGAACAGTTTGGCTACTGAACATGGACATCGGCCAGCCAGACACTGATATCTTCAAATGACACAGCCACAAACTCCATGAGCCTCCTGCTTAATGATAATTAATGGAAACACACTATGTTTTATACAGCAAATAAAAAAATTGCCATCACTAAATCAGGCTTATACAGGATTTTGAGATCACAGTAAAGAAATATTATATTATTGAAATATTGTGGTAAATTTGAGCCCCCCCCCCCCCATTTTGCCTCTTTGACCTGGTCTGAGCAGGTGGTGACATAAGCTCAAACAATGGTAATCCTTAAGGTTAAAAGTGCAGCTTATTGTTGACACAGCCGTTTCTGTGCTTCTTTGACTTTGGTGTAGTGAAGGTCACACTGAGTCACCAAATCCCAAACATGCTCAGTCACACTGTGTCAGTTTTTATAGGCAGGAAACAAAAACTTGTCTACCAACAAAGCCAAACCCAAAGTTCTTCGTGGGAGGTTCAGTTCTCTGTATCAGAGACTACAGTCGGATAATGATGCCCTTCGACAGTGCCTTGGGTTCCTTTGCTTGGATTTCAGCTGTATTTCATTTGTATCTTTTTATGTGGAGAAAAGTTTGTGCAATCCATGTACTGATCTCTAAAATTCATTCAATGCTGCCCTTACTCAGGAGGAAATACGGACTGGAAGCTTAAAAGAGGATAAGCTGCCAGGATAGATAGGAGTCTGGATGAATATGTTAAGAGCACGCTTTAAATATTTCTGCCTGTGCATGTCTCATTGTTCAACAAAAGTTTGAGGACATATTCACTATTTGTTTGTGTACTATATGTTTTATGTATGTTTGATATTTCTTTTCATATTTCTTTTCTTTAGTTAAATGTTTATGTCATGGGCTACGTTTCCAATCAGTTTAAACACTCCAGGACACAGGTGGTTCACTTCCATGAAGTTTACTGGGAATCTTGTGAAACTGTAACACAGTACAATGAGATATTTATCATCATTAAAGAAGCTAAACACACAGTATCAAGGTAAAGACGTTGCCTTAGCAAAGAGGGAGAAAGAAAAGCAATCAACTAAGAAGCTGACGGCTGAGAGAGCTCACAATTAACCGTAGCTGATCACGGCAGTTGGTAGTTGGTAGTTCTATTCTTGTTTCCCAGCATGCACTGGTTCTAGGTTGCTATGGTTACAAAAATAAACAAACCACACTAAGCTGTTGAAACAGACTGATAAACATATTTTCTAGGGGCATAACAGTTTACTTAATTTAATCATACAGCCATTGGAGTTAGTCACAAAAGAATCTAACATTTGTTTATTTGTTGATTTCTTATCTCAAACTGAACTGGAATTTTAAAATCATCTTAATAGATAAATATTTTGACAAAACATGTCAATAAAGCATCATTTTATAAGCTCCTCATATGTTTTTTTTATATAAAATCTCACTATGTAAAGTAAGTATTAACACAACAAAAGTACAATATGGCACTAAATTCTGGCAAATTTAGTGTCAAGTGAATTTCATATTTATAGCTCAAATTCGCAAATCACACATTTACCTCAAAGGGCTTACAAACTGTACAGTATACGACCCTCGAAGACAACTTTATTGTTGTGATGAAGTGAATTTTATGATACGACTCATCTCTGCAAGATTGGAAAATAAAGCTGTGTTCAAGAGGTGAGAGTGTCTGATTAAACGGTGTGCTTTAGCAGTGAACAAATACAGGTTGTCTTATTCTCTGTGAATTTTCTTTTTATATAGTTGCTAATTAGATAATGATATGTTTTAAATATTCTAAATACACAGTTGGATTTGGAGCTATATGTATGCATATCAGTCACACCACCTGCACATGCTGCTGAGTAAACGATTAAAAAAACTCTGAAAAAGCAACTGAAGATAATTATAATAATACAACTTACGGGTGTGCAGTATTACAAGGCAGTCAAATCATTAAACACTTTGTGTACATCTTGAAATTTTGTGTAGTTCTGCATATTTCTTAAAAAGACATCTTTTTAAAGTACAGTAGCACTTTGCCATTTTACAGTCTGAGCCGTGAGGTGATCAGCTACACTTTGGAGGAAAGTAAGCCTGACATTTTGTGAAGTAAGCCGCCTGATAGAGTCCTTGCAGAGCTGCCTGCCATGGGATTTAAGAAGTTTTAAACTAATACCCTGCCATATATTTCCTACATCCCACCAAGTTCTTGTAGGATATCCTTATATAACACGCCACTTCACTACTCATTATTTTCTAGGGAATACTTTTGTTTCTTTCAGGTTTGTGACAAAGCTGCTTTTTGACATTGTAGGTCAGCTTGATCTCCAAAGTTTCCTGTATTTTAGAAAGTGCTTGGACCTCCTGTGTAGGTGTGCAGAGGTTGCTTTGAGTGTTGCTGAAAGAAATGAATTGCCTGGATGTATGACTTGTCTAATGGCGACGTCTGACTGGGCCTCCGCTCTATCCTTTATGTGCTGCAGAAATGTGAATATAGAGTTCATGCCTTGGACTCTCACATATGTAACAAATGAAATGAAAAACCTGAATGAAGTGGAGAGGGGATGAACAAAATGAATGCACTTCCATACAGGTAGACTAAAACGAAGTAATTGTTATCTTATCACGCTCTGTGAAATGCTGAGCAGTTGACCTGAAGGTGGAATAAAGAAAAGATTTAAAGGCTGTATATATTATTGTATAAACCCAATGTTTTTCAGAGATTCAAAATAGGTATTGTGTGTATTAACTGTTTCCCCCAAAGAAAAAAAAAACAACAACCAATCAAATCAGAAGCCTTGGAAGCCACATTGAGACCTTCATGTTGGGAAACAGTAACTAAAATGTGTAAAATCAGTTTCTGTATGGTTGTAGTGGGAGGTGCATTTAGAGACTCATGACCTCAGTATTTCACTGTAAAAATCAATGTGAAATGTGCACCGGCTCCTGCGTCAATTGAAAATAGCCTCTGATATGTCACTCACTACAATGCCTCCCAAACAGAAAATGGCCAACATAATTAGCCTTTTAATTAATTAGTCAATGAACAGATAAGGACTCACCAACTACTTTGATAATTGATTAATTGTTTAAGCTGCTTATCAATGAAAACACCATGTTCTCTAAATGTCTGAGATGAAAGTGTAAGTGATGAAAGTAAGTGTAATCTCTTTTGGGTTTCGGCTGTTGGTCCAACAAACAATTAATCAAGAACATAATCAGCACCTTAATCAAAAGTGAAAATAATTGTTACTGAACATAAACACAATGTCAGACTGATAATTAAGTAAAATAAAATGGCAGTTTAGTTTGAGTGATTCTTAGGCTACCGTTGCGTCAAAAACAAAGTATGAATCAGGGTAGATTTAAATTGCTACATAGCAACTGTGGAGGCTGTATTCAAGATTTTCCAAGTTTTAGCAGAACACACAAAGTAACTCAGAAGTGTGACTGAAAGCAAAAATGTATGCACGACAAATCTTTAAACATAGAACAAAGGCACACTGACAAAATATATCAGTCAATCAGAAAAGCATGTCATTATAATTATACACCAGGAAGACAGTGCTGTCATGGCCTAAAAGGGATGATTATTTTCTAATCATGCACAGTCGAAAAAACACTTAATAATAACGTCACTGGATGGCATGGCAACACCTACATGTGACAAAATCTCAAGATTTAATGTTGAAAGAACGTTCCATAATTAGACAACTAAACCACTGTTATTGTCATGTTAGACGTTTCTGAAAATGTCACGTAGACAGCGGGAGGCAACTCTGTTAATCTCTTTCACTACAATCCCAAATATGATCACATTCTCTCATTCAGTCCTCGCTGTGAAAGCTCAGATGACTGTGGATATGGACGGAGTCATGAGGGCCAAACTGTAATAGAATGAATAAGCAGGAGATTTCAATAGCTGACGTCCAAAGTTTGTATAGTGAGTGATATGTTTCTTAGGTGTCCTGAGAGACATGGTGGACTGCTGCAGTTCCTTTTCTAGAACAGCAATAACAACCAAGAGATGAACCCCTATGATTGAGGAGGAGAAAGCAGCAGGCAGTCCCTACACCGATAATTCAAGTTTAATCTGAGCTCTGCAGGCGTACACACAAAGAGTGAGCCGTGCACCACCACAGATTTACTCCCAGTAGTCTAATGTTATCAGAACCACAGAAAACAAACACGCACACGCACACACACACAGACAGAGCTCTGAGGGAGCTCTGGATATAACCTGAATTACACTCATTGCCAAAGAAGTTATCCTTGATAAGGAAGGAATTGCAACAAAATTGTGTTGACATGCTGGGAGCTGATACAACAGACTATCTCCTGCAATAGAGAGCATGATATGAATCAGATTCAGCTCCCAGCATGTTTTAAAGAAGTGTACCGAATCCCAAAAAGTAGAGAAAAGCAACACTCACACACAATGCAATGAGGTAACTGTTACCATAGAAACATTAATTAGATTGACACCGCTTCTGCAACTGAGCTGCAAGTTCAGCCATGTTTAGACAGATGTATGACAGTCAGCAAGTAGATCTGATAATTGTTTATTTTAGACTAATTGTTGTGATATGATATTCTGTGTCTTACTCATAAAGACGCTTCATCAGGGCAATGTTCCTGTACGAAATCCGTAAAATGGTGACGTCACGACTTAAGACTTAACTTTTCCATAATTTCTTTTAAATTTAATCAGTCTTTATGCCTCTCTTTAGAAGTTTCTCCTGGTTAAACTACATATTTATTGAAAAGATAACACCGGTGGCAAATTAAAAGACAAACCTGAATAATACCCCATTCTGAACAGACGCTGCTCTGCTGTGGTGACCAGGTGTCTCTATTAGGAATGAAAATGAATGTAATGGTAGTAAGGTTGTAACATTATTTAACAACTCTTCTAAAATAAAAAGACGGGAAAGGAAAAAAAGAGAAAGCCAACAATGGACAGAGTTTGTGTACATTTGTGAAATCTTAAATAAAAGTTTTTTCCCCCTTTTCTCGGAAAATGGTTCCAGAAGAAGATGGAAAACGGGAACTCCTGATCAGCTCTTTCTAATATTTACTGTTACTGTTGGTAAATAATCCCCCACATTTCATCTTGTAAATAATACAATAATAATAATATTAATATTTAAGAACCAGCAATACCCTACTAGGCACTGAAAAATAACCCAACAGTATTTTGTCATTATGTATTTTTAAAAGTAGCAGCACTGTATTCTGTGTGCTGCTTAATGATACAGGCAAGAATTAAAAGATTACTCATTAAGGCTCAAATAACTCAATTTCATGATATGTTTGTTAAATATTACATTTACTTTTTAATTTCACAGTTTATATCCCCCATGAAACATTTCTTATTTAGGGTATAGATTTGAGAAAGTGAATGAGATCAAGACCTGTTTGCAACAAACTCTAAATGTCACCCCTGCTGTCAGAGTGAAGACACTAAACTACACCATCTGCAGGTTGCTTTCGGCTATCATGTCTTAATTGGTGGCTGTTTTGGCTCTAAGAGTTGATGTTAATCTGTTTGCCCTTGGGTAATGTCAAGTCTTTTGTCAACAGCAGTAGATGTACCTTGAGTTATGCCCTGTTGTGCTGATGTGTCACATTTGGCAAGATGAATGATCATGGCAATATATTCATCGTCACTGTAGTAATCCATCAGGTGTCAGCGTTGTCAAGAGAGCAAAGCCTGCTGCATGGGTTGCAGCTCGCTTCTTGCAGCCCTAAAAACAGCATATGGATCAGGCATCAACAGGAGTTAGGTGAGTTTATTCAATACAACGCAGATGAGACATAAATTACACGTGACAACTGTGTGATTCGACGTCCAGTGAATTTAAACAAGCAAAATCTTGGCTGCTGATCCTCCACAAATTTGAATTCAATGGACAGAAAACAGAGACACTTCCGTCATATCAAACGATTATCACACTCATTAGACAGCTAATGAACAGCCATATTGTGTGGAAACTCCCACCAAGCCTCTCCTGTCTCTGTTGGTACTACTTTCACTTTCATTCCTATTTATTCCTGAAAATTGGCTGCAGGCAGTGTAAAGTGGTGAGAGTGCTGAAACAAACAACGAAGGCCATGTTTTCTCTGTTGAAAGAAAAGAGTGGGAGGCGATGCGGTCTTTTACTGGAATCAAGCACAAGGGTCAAGAACCATGGCAGCTCCTTTGATAGGAAGTTGGAGCCTGACCATATTAAGTGGAAGGAAACTCACATGCGTACAGACAACAAGAAAACAATGTAGTGTGATATTTTGGGTGAATTAAGGGGAATTTTTGCTTTGGGAAAATTTAATATTGTTGTGTTAAAAGCCGTTAATAAAGGCTAAATAAATAAGCCATTTTTACTCGCACTTACTGAATGATTCAAGTATGATGAGTTGTGCTAATGGGCTGTTTCATACATAAACAAGGTTTGTTTGTGGCATTCATTTATTTAATAAAGTGAGAGTGCAGATGTTTAAAAGGCAAATTATTCTTTCCATTCAAATGAGGGCATTTTCATTTCACTTTATGAGTTCAGTTTATCTCAAAGATGGATTTGAGGCTGGTAATGGTGTACAATACAATATATACAATGCAATATTTTTCTAATAAACAGAAATGAACTCAATAACCTCACAGTTGTTTTGAATTTACTGTATTTAATCTGTTTATTATAAAATCCGTCATGTATTTTAGTAAGGCGCTGAAAGTCTTGGAGAATTTGTCTGTCATGAACTTTTTACTCTGCTCACTGAGGCTTAGGTTGTAGCATCAGTGGCCATAATTTTACATCCTCGCCTGGTTGATTGGCAGCTCGTTCTCCTGTATTTCACAGCCGACATAATCTGATATAAATAGTTTATGAGATCTCACATCAGGGCTCAGTTTTCATAAATGTATCATGAAGTTGTTAAAGTTTGTAAAGTCAATACGTTTCAAACAGTGCTGTCAAGTGTGTTGCATTTTATCCCACTATAATAACAACCTGCTCTCTGATGTCTTTTTCTTCTTCTGTTTTTATTGAGGTAATGAGCCCCAGCCCTGTTGGGGGTGTTCAGGGAGAAGGCTTTTGAAAGACTACAGTATAAATCTATGAATTTTAATACATTTAAGAGCAACAATAATCACTTAGAAAGTAAAGTTTGTCTTTTTTTACTCTTGGGTAGCCAGGCAGAGATGGAAATTAATTTCAAATTTGGTGGTTGCCAAACACACCAAAAATGGCATGTTTACCACAAGGCAAGAAAGAGGTACTGGAAAATGTTTGACTTGGAAAATTGATTCGTACAAACAAACAAACAATACTAACATATATTCAGGGAAGTTGTATAAAATTGTTGAAAAGATATATATGCTTAATATGTTTAAATTAAATATACACCAATACATAATATGCCTTTAAAAATAAGAAATAAAATACTGTAAATATTCTTATTTGCAATAAAATAAAAAGAATCGATGAATATTAGAGATAAATCAGGTATTATTGATCATTTGTCCGCATAGATGTTGTGATGAGATACAAGAAAGTGCAGCAATGTGCAGTACAATGACCCAGATGAGACTGACTTTGCTGTCATAACAGACACCGTGACTGCAGCACGGCAGGCTAATTGTTCATTCAAAGCTGCTGCCGTGCACTCTCATAACTGATGTGTGTAAAGTTCTGACATGTTTTGTTTTGAAAGCATATTGGCTAACAGTTTGTGAACTCAGATCTTGAACACGGTTCCTGCTTCTGTTCCTGTGGTGTCACTGTAGGTCAGGTGGTTTATCATTCATGACATTCACCAATTGTCTGTAGATATGAAACATATCTAATTCTTACCCGCAGGTTTCTGAAGAGCTGTTGTGAAGCTCAGAATGTGTGACACTGTCTGCAGCCATCTTGGCAGTCCTACCTCTGGCACCTCCCAGCTAATCAAAAAAAAAAAAAATGGGCAAAGACGTGGATCGTGGGTGGAGCTGAGGTGGGCTGAATTACCCCAGGTTGCTCAAACAAGCCACCTGTAACAGCACCTACCTGTCAGTCAAAGAATCACATTAATTATGCATAACTTTATGTAATTTGAATGGGTAAGTTAAATAGAAAATCTGACTCAGTACAGTTCTCACAGGAGAAATTAGCTATAGCGACCAAAACTGCAGTTTCTGACACTTCCACATTGGCTTCACTTCACAGCCATGGAGGTTGCCGCTTGGTAAAATATCTGACATTTTCTATAAATGCTACTCCCTCTAACAAACTGGAACTTTCTCAGAGGATTTGTATCATCCATATTACCAAAACCATATTGGTCAGACTAGTCATATGTTTTGAAAATGCAAACCTCTATTCAAACAAAGTGTTATTGACTGACCTTGTAAGTCGGTTACAGCTCCAACCTCCAACCACATTTTCTTAGCATGAGGCCACAGACTATAGGTAGATGTCTGTGGAGTGACTGAAGGAAACAAATTAACGGTGGGAAATAAAAAACTGTTTGTGGTTCACCAGTCAGACCTTTAATGTTAAATGAAAGACATGCATTGACAGTCAGGTGGTTTGTACGCAGCTAAAAAGAAAGCCAGTATGAACGAGGAGGCTGTGCTTTACATGTGTTTGCCCTGCAGTAACCTGCGGGCCGTTAATAGAAATCACCACATGCTTTCATGTACCATTAGAGACGCTCCTTAAGTAATATCTCTGTTGTTTCCAACAAGACAGGCTTTGATTGATAGTATGTAAGACATGTTAGTTTCATTATGTACCCACCCTCTTGTGAATATTTGATAACGCAGTGCAGAGAGGATCCCTTTAGCTGTTGAGATTCTCCCAGAGGATTGAGACCAGAATGCTAACAGCAGCATTGTAAAGCCGCTTCAGGCAATTTTGTGATATTTGGCTGTAAAATTAACTCCAAAATGCAATATCTCAGCAACTATTGGATGGGCATGTTTTTTTTTTTGTTTTTTTTACACACATTCATGGTACCCAGAAGATGAATCCTACTGACTTTGGTGTGTGGTGTGTGGTTTATATTTATGGGTTTAATATGTATTGGAAAGACTGCCATAAAATTTGCTGTAGATATTAAAGGTCTCTAGTGGATACATTCTAATAACATTGATGATCCGCTGACTATCTGATCTACAACATATGCATAGGCTTTTTATCCTTTACCTTTTTATTGAAAAATCTTGACAACTACTGGATAGATTGCCATTAAATTTGGATCAGACATTCATGGTCCCTACAGGATGAATCCTAATAACTTTGATTTATCTGACCTTTCATGTAGCGCCAAATTTTTAAATACCTGCAAAGCTTTGATATTCCCTTCAGCCTCAGCTGCACTTGCAGTTATAATTAGCAAACATGATGACACACACAAAAAGATGATGAATATGGTAAACATTATACACCATATAACATCAGCACTGTTTCGTGCTGATATGATCTAGATCTAAGCACCATTGTGCCTAAGTACAGCCTCACAGAGGCGCTAGCATGCTGTAAACTCCTTGTGTTAATTTAAAGGACATATATATTGAGGACAGCTCAAAAATACACAACACTGATAGCAGAAGCAATATTTCTTTTCCTCATCTTTCATGCTTTAGCTTGGGAACATCATCTGACAGCATGTCTCCTTCCGTCACAACGGTAATGATACAGATACATCTGTCCTCAAAACCCCAGGGAGCTCAACAGTTTCCCTAAAAAATGCTTCAAATCTATTTGGTGAATACAAATTTGAAATGACCTTGTTTGACTCTTTCAGCTTTTCAGCTTCTCAGACATTCAGCATGCCATTTGCAGTTTGCTTTTTCTACTCAACAAAAAGCATTTCTCAAACTGTTAAAATGAGAGTTCCTCTGGGCGGCGTTTAGCTCAGTTGGTGCGAAGGCTCAGTCCTTGCTGCGGAAGCCCAGGGTTCGAATCCGACCTGTGGCTCTTTCCCGCATGTCATTCCCCGTCTCTCTCTCCCTGCATTCCTGTCACTCTTCAGCTGTCTCTATCAAATAAAGCTTGGAAAGGCCAAAAAAATAATAAAATAGTTCCTTATTTCTTTCAGCCCATTGCAACAGAACTTCATCATCGCATTAAACACTAATTTTGGACAGTCCACCTACAAATAGTTTATAGCATATTTGTAACATTTCATTTGCTTTGCTTTGTCGGTAGATGTTTAATCGATTATCTGAAGAGTATATGTGAAAATTCATGAAACATTCCCCAAAAACTTTGAGTCCAGGGGTCACAATCCACAATCTTTCTTGCACGTCTCAGGGTCCTAGAGGAGTACAGGTCCTAAAGAGATGGCAGCCAATCACCCTCTCAGCAGACTGAATGATATGCTGCAGTCTGCCCTTGTCCTTGGCAGTGACAGCAGAGTACCAAATCGTGATGGATGAGGAGAGGATGGAGGAGGAGAAGTGCACCATCATTGTCCTTGGCAGATTGAACTTCTTCAGTTGCTGCAGGAAGTACATCCTCTGCTGGGCTTTCTTGATGGTCCTTGATGGAAGCAGAAAGACTCCACAGTGTCAATTGGGGAGTTACACAGGGTGATGGGGGCAGGAGAGGGCTGGGTTCTTTCTGAAGTCTACAACCATCTCCACTGTCTTTAGAGCATTGAGCTCTAATTGTTCTGACTGCACCAGGTCACCAGCTGGTCAATCTCTCACCTGTAGGCAGACTTAATCCCCTTGAGGGATGAGTCCAATGAGGGTGGTGTCACTGCAAACTTCAGGAGCTTGACATACTGATGACTGGAGGTGCAGCTGTTAGTGTACAGGGAGAAAAGCAGAGGAGAAAGGATGCAGCCTTGGGGGGATCCAGTGTTGACGGTCTGGGAGAGGAGACATGTTGACAGAATAAAGAATGAGATCGTATCTGTGACGTCACCCAGAGAAGAGTGGTTTTGAAGTTTGGAGTGTGGTGGCTCTGCCTCTGCCACTGCCGCTGA
Source organism: Argyrosomus regius (assembly GCA_946959425.1). Taxonomy (NCBI): domain Eukaryota; kingdom Metazoa; phylum Chordata; class Actinopteri; family Sciaenidae; genus Argyrosomus; species Argyrosomus regius. The sequence continues at coordinate 11,137,840 of OX336883.1, forward strand.
CCTCATCAACAAGGCCCGGGGCTCTCTCTGACACTGACTCTCACCATCCACCCCAGACACTACATGATACGTTAACGTAAGGTGCTACTTTAATGCAGACTTTTATTCAACATCTTTTGGATCACTATGTCTTGAAAAATATCTTGCACATTTTAAATATTCTGCATGCTGTGAACGTTTGCACACTACCTGGCGAATATTTGCACATACCTCCACAAACTGCACAGCTCTTCTCAAAACACATTGTACATTTATTATATATATATATATATATATATATATATATATATATATATATATATATAGTACTTGTACGTGAAAACCTACTTGGCAATAATCCTGATTCTGATTCTGGGTGTGTATGTTATATCAGAAAATGGTTTCATTTGGTTTCAAGTTTTAGGTGGACTATTCACATAAAGTGTTACCCAACTTGTAAAACGCAGGTGTAACTAATTACATTAATAACTGTCTGCATGGGCCAGATATGCTGGCAACTGGCATGCCTAAATTTAATAGTGCAATCATTCATTTTATTAGTTACACCTTTACTTTTTCTATTATGACAACTGAAGCGTCAACTACGAGGCAAGATGGCCTTCGAGTTCCAGTGTAGTGGTTGCATATTAATTCCAGTTAAATTTTAGTTTTTAAAACGAGCTTTAATTCTCATTTTTAGTTTAATTAACAAACTTGATTTCTGCTTTTTGTAGTTTTTTTTTTTCAGTTTTTGTTCATCTACACAGAAGTGATATTCCATCCAAATTCTGTCTTTTTAATCACTTGAATAGACTTGAAAGGTGCATGATAAAAGCTGGTAATTTCATCCTTTCAATAGAAAAGCATTTATTAATCTCCAGTGGGGAAATTGTTTCACTTGATCTTTTACAAATACACACACATAGATACAAAATACAAACATGCAAATGTGGAGAGATGGTGGAGTGATGGGCTGCCACGTAGCAGCAGCCCAGTCTGTGAACTGGCACCTCTCCAGCTCCACAGCTCCCCACTTACACTGTGGTCTGTACTAGACTTGAACCACACTGCGTCACTGTGGACTGAGCTACTGCCGCTTAACCGCTTAGAAGCTCACCATGTGAATGTATTTGGAAAATATAGATTATGACGAGACTTCCAGTGATCAAAGTATAATATACTCTAATACTGATGTCTAATACTCTAGACATACAGTACAATAAGTGGCCAAAATAAGTTCATCTTGAAGGACTGTAGTGTTTAGTTGAGGTGGATTTGGCATCTGTGGGTATCCTGGAGGCAAGTTTTTAGGAAACCCTGGGGCAAACCACAGAACAAGCTGGAGGGAGATATATCCCGGCTACGATGGCAATGCCTCAAGATGCCCTCACACACTTGTATTTTTTTCTTTGTCCCTTTCACGTGATTGATTTTCAAGTGTAATCTACCCCTAAGCTAATAACATTTTCATGGTTTCATAGCATTGGTATCGATATGACGACATGACACTTGACATGGCCAGTATTGCATTAATTAATTTGTTCTCTTGCTGCTGCATCAGCGCACACACACAACCTCGTCTCATTTAATTTATTTTCCAGATACAAATGACCCTTTAATTACTGTCTAGTGAAGGTTACTGTGTCTCTGATTTCAGGGGGTTTCAGGTAATTTACTTAAAGGTCAAGGGTGCAGAATTTAGTGCCGGTGAGTATGTAGATTGCAACCAACTGAATACCCCCAATCTCACCATCCCCTTCCAAGCAAAAAAATGGAAAAGTCACTGCCAGTGTTTAGGTTGTCTATTCTGGGCTATTGGCAGACTGAAAGTAGACCTTTTCCCTCTCTAGATACAAAGGGCTCATTTTAATGTAACAAATACACACCGCTTCTCATTTTCATGTGAGTTTACACCAAAAAAAAAACCTTGTTATAAATATTACAAGTCATTTCTACCAGAATTCTAAAATTGGCAATACCAAAATGTACAAATACTCAGTTAAAAAGTTGGAAATGTAACTTAACTATCAGCAAAATGTACTCAGTGTATCAAAAGTAAAAGCAGAAAAATGCTAATTATTTATAAATCATGTAATTTGATTTTTTATTACAGATTTATTAATGTGTAGGCAGTGTTTTGCTGTTGTGACTGGTCATGGAAAATCTAGTTTTAGCATTTAAATATGCATTTAATCTATCACAAAGCAACAAAGCAAGTAAAATATTAAAGTAAAATAACATTTTTGAAATGTATTGGGCTAGAAGTATAAAGTACAGCTCGTGTAATTTATGTTTCTACATTAAATGTCACATTGAGCAGCCCTATACATGGTCATGTTAAACTGTTGTAACTCTAGATTCATGAATTTCCCAATCAACCTTAATACCTTCAAAGTTCAGTCTTCTAGAGTCTTCAGAGTTCAGCACCACAGCATAAAAACAACATACAAACAATAGATCATTAGGAGACTACATTTTACACTACAAGCAAAGCAAGCAAAGGGGGTAATCATCAAAGTTTGACTATCAGAAGTTTATGCCGGCATGATGTGAATGCAGTAAAAGCCTCATGGGAGATGTAATTGCAGTTCAGGGAACCTGGGAGTTTGGATAATTCCCAGCAAATACACAGAGTTGGGTCAGCCTGCCCCTTTTAAAGAGCTTGAAATGTCAGCGCAGAGGTGAGAGAGGAGTGACTCATATTATTTAATTCATGAACACCTATGAGCTCCTCAATGCACCTTTACGATGTGAGAATAAAGAAAGCCGAACATGTGTGACTTTATCAGCATATACATATGTGCATACTGACATTTAACATTACTCTGATGCGCGATACAGCCTATTTGAAATGTGTAATATGTAACAGAGGGATATTTTCATATGCAGACTATAAAGACCTCTGAGATCGAGCGTGATAACTGCTGCAGAAAATCAGCATATTATCACTTGGGCCAATATTTTATTGTTGAAATCATGAATTATTTATATCAGCGCACCCAGTTTTAAATAGAGACATGAGACATGAATTGTCTTTTCACTGACAGACAAACATGGACAGATCATTTTCTCAAACCATATAAATTCATTGTAATATAACTCATTTATCTCTTAATTTGTGAGCAAGTTTCATCCCAATTACACATTCATAGATTCATAGGGCAGAATAAGCACCTCTGAGAGAATTTTGTATTGATTTTTAAATACATTAATTTTCTTTCAAATGAGTTGAACGTGAAATCTCTGTTGACGGACAGGCGGTTATGAATTCTAATTCTGCCCTCTTATTTGCATGAAGCAATGTTGAGCCTGGAGGCACTGTTCTCTCTTAACAACCACACTGTGAAATAGCCACTAAGAGGTAAAATTCTGGAGTACTTTATCTGTCCTGAAGGCTCGTCAGACAAGAAATTCACTTCTGACATCCTCAGCGGCAGTGGGGACCAAATCCTGACAGGATACTCAACCCGCAGGTGTAATCCTCTGTTCTCTGACAGATAATTCATGCATTCCACTCTTAATTAAAGAGGCAGAATCAGTTAATAAATGTGTGTACAAGCGATGGTAATATACTATAATGCGCTCGCTGTAGTGCGTCCATAGAAACAGTCTGTTATTCATACCAGCAGTTTGATATGTGACCAATCGTATTAAACAAATCCATGTCATGAATTATTTAAATTTTGTTTTTAAATTCTATGAAAACACTAGAAATAGGAATGTGTTTGGTTAGTTGACTGCCCTACCTCCTTGTCTGTGGCTCTAAACTTCGCTGTATCCGTCTACGGTCAACACATTGACCAATCAAAGGATGTTTTGTTACATCATGTATGTAAGAGAGATGGAAAGAGGATAGCTTTGGATAAGTAACATTTTGAGTTTTGATTCAAGGATAGACGACAAGCTCTGTGATCTCTTTGGACCGTTTCAGACTGATGCCCGTACGTCAGAGTTCAATCTAAAATAGTAAAATAGCTTTGTTTACCAACTGTGGTGGACATAAACAGGAGAGTCGAGGCTCGGAAACCACCCACGCGTCTTTAGAACCATTTCTAATAAAAAACCTGCACATACCCACTTTCACTCACGTAAATCCATTTAAAATATTGAACAGTTTACTCAACATATATTCATTTCGGTTGTTAAGTGTCTCATTACAGTATTTGAGTTTTTGAAAAAAAAAATCTAAACATACGTCATTTATCATCAGACAGTGACAGTATTCTATTGAACAGGTCATTAACGTATACTTTTATTTTGAAAAATGTGGGTGCTATGTGGGATAGACTTAAAATAGAGTACACACACACAGAGTGTTCATCATAATTAATAAACATGTCACTCACTGCAACATTGTGGCTCATTGATGTGTTTAAAATACATTTTGGACAACAATGGAGGCGTACAGCACCAGTGACGTTGGAACTATTTTCTGTTGGGGGGTGTAGTAAATATTTAGGCAGGAACAACCCACCCAGGAAGACTTTATAAGCTTAAAATAATCATAAAATTGTCCATGCCTTTGTTGTGCCAAAAGTGACCATCCGCCAAAACCTGATTGCATCAGCCAGTTTATGTACGTCTACAGCTGTTTTATATCAAGCGACCGTGGCTTAGTGGTAGAGTGGGTTGTCCAGTAACCCCAAGGTTGGCCTATTTACAGCCCTATTTACACTTTGATGACACTCTAATTGAACTTAACGTTTAAACAACAGCAAGCTGTTACCTGCTCCAGTAAATCACAGAAATTCAGGAAACTGGAGGAAATTGTGACAGAGACTTTGTCTCTGCTGAACTTGGAGCAATAAAAGCAGCAAAGTCTCTGAGTTTCTGAGACTCAGTTTGGGAAATGAAGCCTCACTTGTGGTGGTTCAGTGTTTTCCCATCTGTGGAATGAGGTGCAACATCAGCACTAAGCTACCTTACTGCACACTCACAGATGATTTAACAGCCAGCTCTTAAGCGCAGCCATGGATTAATAGAGCTTGACACAAAGCCTTTTCACTGGCTTTATCTGTTTCTCCTAAGCTTGGGGGAATTGAGCACTGGTGCTTTTCCCAGCGTGACACCAATATCATTTGTGCTGTTTCACAGTATTCCCCCCCCCAAAAAAACTTGGGGGTTTATGCTGTGTTGGCAAACATCAACACTGACTATTGGCAAAGATTCAGATCTAAGCAGTATTGGCCTAAATCAAGACAAAATGTGTAGAAGGCCATCAGATTCAAGCGTTTGTGGTGGTGCAGCATTGGATCATGGGAGGGTATCATTGCTGACCTTATAATCCACATGTTTACCCACACCCCCTTGGAAGATTTGAAATTTGACACAGATCAGAATTTAAAAATATAAACATTAAAGTGGGAGGATATTTGGGGATTTTGGGGTCTTTAAACACAAATCTGGGGGTGTATCTTTAATCTATGTGCACCTGATGCCCTGTACTTTTCATCAGGTCCTCAGCAGTGGTGCAAGAAGTACTCAGGTCGTTTAGTTAAGTAAAAGCAACAATACCACAGTGTAAAAATACTTTGTTAGTAAAAGTCCTGCATTTAAAACACTTAAAATATTACCAGCTTTAGAGTGTTATTGTAATTATGGAGCCTTCAATGTCCTGACAGATGATACATATATTTTAGGTTATGCAAACAAGATAATAAATTGTACACATTATTCTCTACAACAAGATTAAACATTTTATTTCAGGACTTCAGGGGCTCTCCTGTTGGATTACAACTTCATCATAAGTACATGATGACTTTACATAAATCCCTGCAGAGCTTCAACAACAACAACTCCAACATGAAGAGGTCTAAACAACAACATAAAAACACCAGTGAGGGTATGTGAGGCCTAAAACAAAGCATCACGATCTTTTGTATGTAAAATGAAAGTAATTATAGCAGTTAAGTAAATGTAGTGATGTACCAGGTACAATATTTCACTCTGACATGTAGTGAAGTAGAAATAGGCAGTATAAATTGGATATATTTAAGTGAAGTACAAGTACGGCAAAATTGTGCTTACATAAGGAGATGTGACAGTCGACGTGATTTCATATTTTAGTCAAAAGTCTATTTTAACTATTGTCACAAGTCAAAACATTACACCACCAAATTACCGTCTCACAGTGCTTTTGTGTTTTAGCTGTCAACTTAAAAACACCCTCATGTTAAAACTCCCACAGGGATATTTACTTGAGAATAATGCAGTATAAGAATGAATTTAAGTTAACTGTGGTTTTCTTTTCTAAACATCGCTGGTCTCAACCTGCAGGTGACCTTCCAAAGTACAAAGTCAGTCAAAAAACCCAGATCCATACTGAAGTGTTCACAAGAAAGCCAGCCAGTGATAGATCCACACTGCTCAGAATGTGAATTAAGCCACAGCAGAGGAACTAGTGGAAAATACTGCGGAGATTAAGCGGAGATTCTTCTGAGATGAAACGGATGATCGTGCTTCTGCTAATTGTCTCCCTCAGGGAAAGAGGCAGCTTTTGTTTCTTGTTTTAAATTGTAGAATTCTTGTGACTGTCTGTGTGTGTGTTTGTATTTGGAAGTGAGTGATTTCCTACTGATATCTTGCTAAATAACAAATGGCTTGATGTAGTTTTAGTACCTGCAGGGGTCACTCGCACCACTCACAGTAAGTCTAATCAAGTCACACGTGATGGCTGATCTCAATGTATTTTAAATGTGGCATGCACTTTACAAATACATCCATATTGGTATTAATCATACCACTGCAAATATTTACAAATATTTCCTTTAAGCCATAACTTCATGTCCTATTATGACCAGCCCTCTGCCATCTGTTGAACCCGCAGTATAATCTTCATTGCGTGACACAGTTGGTCAGAAAATAGCTGGTTTAATTGTTTGGATTGAGCTGTGGGAGACAATACAACAGGACATTTTTTTTTGTGGTTTCACAGGGCAGTGTGTTGAAACAGACAACAAATCCTCCTCTTTAATAATCCATGTTTAGAACAAAGGGAGAAATGGCAGCCATGTTTTATGTAGATGCTTGTCTCAGTGTAAAAAACTGCTGGTCTTTTTCTCCGGCTGCCTTTTTTCCGGTGATGTTCCTGTGTTTTGTCTAAAACTCTCTGTGGACTGTTAAGTTTTATATTACCAGAAAAATACAACCAGTGCACAACTGACAGCAGAAGAGTTTTGACCTCAACAGAATTCACTGCCAAACCCACGATATGGAAGACTAGTGTGGATCACAAATGCCTGCAGCCAAAGGAGGAAGCCTCGGGGATCATCGACAAGCTGTCACCAAAATACAATGGAACAAGGAGAATTTTACACCAATTACATAGAATACTTGCTATAACCGGATGGATAGTGCAGGAAATCCACAGACAGTTGTTCTAATTTTAAGGCAAAGAAAAAGAGATGAGGACAGTTCTTTAGTGAAGCATAAGTGTCCTTATTGAATTGCAATATTTTACATCAGGCACTAATTTCGCACCTTTTTTTTCTTTTGCAAACCTCAATGTTTTCTCTCAATTCATTAAATGGTTCACAGTAATGGCAGCAAGATTTACAACTACAATAAGCGGGGCAATGACGGTTTATCTCAAACAGTATATTTTATGTGGTCAATATATGTTTTTTGTGTCTTAACAATGTGATGATTAGAGGAAGGCTGTGGACTAGAGTTCTCATAGGATTGCCAATTTAGAGTGCCTGCTGTTGACCACATGAACACACACACACACACACACACACACACACACACACACAACAAACAATCACAATGATCCGAGAGAGACGAGAGAGGGAATATGTGTGTGTGTGTGTGTGTGTGTGAGAGAGAGAAAGCGAGAGAACATCAATCTTGCCCAACATGATTTGCTGACTGGATGAAAGCACTCCATCTGTCTTATGCTGTTTATTGAGGGAAAATTGGTTGAATTTAGCACAGTTGTTCCACAAACAGAGAGAAAAAAAGATTATGAGATGTCCTTGTCCACACCTGTGGTGGAGCGAAATGTTACAGCATTTGGAGGAAATCAAGAAAAAAACCCTTAAATATTACACTTTATACATTATTATCACCTGCAGGGTGGTCTGCGAGTGTTTGGCGACAGTGGCACATTTTCTATTGTTTCGGTTCTTGGAATACAGCACATTGGATTTGAAACAATAACAATGAGGTTAAAGTGCTGACTTTTTAGCTTTGGATATTTGGGAGGTGCGTTTCAAACCTAGTGCTCGAGTTTTGAACAGCACAGCAATGCGATGACAAGGTTTTGAGTCCTACAGTGTTCCATCAATATGGATGTAGTGTCTCAAATGAAAGCGGACGAAGTCAGTACTTTTAACCCTTTATTCATTTTAGATCCTCTATGTAGCGGAGCAGAGCCCACACACACAGGCTAAACTGTATTGTTGACACATAACAAATCTAGCTCCCTAAATTGTTCTTTTAACTTAAGATTGGACATTTAAAGAGAAATACTTGCTATTTTATTGCCTTCTCTGTGTTAAAGTTGGTAAGTCAGTGTGTAAGTGAGGTCAGTGTCCAAATCAGTTCCACTAAACTTACAGGAGTTTGCTGTGTCAGCGCTTCCAGACAAATTAACAAGACAAAGGTTGTGCCCTCCCAAGGCCCTAATCTGTGCCCACTCTCTGCCCCCAGCTGTGTGTGTCAGTCCATGACTGCTAAACGGCTTGCTCATAAGTATTTTCGCCCTTGGAGCAATAAGGGAGCTTTTCTCAGATTTTCTCTTCTCTCAAAGAGAAACAGCGCAGATGATGATGTTGTCTTGGTGCAGTAAATCACTGAGGAGTCCAGCTACAAGTTCTGTACACACACGCTGTAAATGTGCTATCCTCAGTCGGACTGCAACTAATGATTCTTTTCATTATTGATTAATCAGTCCACTGTCGTTTAGTTAATTGTTTAGCCTCTGAAATGTTCGAAAATTGTAGAAGAATTATCTTTAAATTGCTTTTTTTGTTACAGAATGTAGTAAAAAAAGATATTAAAATGAATAGTTTGAAAAGATCAATACTTTAGTGAACTCAAGCCAGTCTGTTCTCTGAGCTAAGTTAACCAGCTGTATCTTAATATTTACCCAAGTGACTGTGAAGTAAAGCCTATACGTGGAAGTGCCAAAAACTACTACAGTTCCTTAAACGTCCATTTGAGGCTGGCTGCAGAACATGCATAATTTATATTAAAAAAAATTATATTTAAAGTTATGCATAATTAACAGCGTGGCTGCTTTGATTGACAGGTGGGTGCCGTTACAGATGGCATTCAGCCAGCCTTAGATCCGCCAATGATCCACGTCCATTTTTAAATTAGCAAGGAGGCGGAAGAGGCAGGACTACCAACATGATAGCGGCCAGTGCCACAGATTTTGAGCTTCAAAACAGTCACAGATACGCGGTCCATTCTTTATACTGTCAGTGTATTTACCTTATTATGAATCTCATAATAAATGCATTTGCCCAAAATGGTGAACTATTCCTTTAATGTACAATATTAAGTGAAGAACAAAAGTTGCAAAAGTTGCTCACATCTGATCAGCTGGATGTTTGCCATTCTGTCTTGATAGATGTCTATAACAATTAGTCTGTTATAAGATATGTGTGGTTAATTAATTTTCTAATTGAGTTAATAATTGAGTTGTCTAATTGTTTCAGCACTAATCTCCATCTTGAATCCTGGCCAAGGACAAAAAATGTCACTACTGATGACGGTGAGCGAGGATGATGCTGATGACAGTGATGATATGCTCTGACAAAGCTTGAGAAAGCTTAAATACTACCCCGTACTCATCTGATGTCTGTCTTCAAACTATGAACTACATGGTGGGCTCAGCCTGCCCGAGATTAGCAGCATAATTACAGGTTAATAATTCTGAATTTCGTATTGCAGCAGCTGTTTTGAGAGAGGAAAAAAGGAGGACAGCATTCTGTGAGTTAGTCCAAGTCATCACAGACACAACAAATGTTTGGCAGTAGGATTTCTCTTTCTGCTGCACTCTGTTGGGATTTTGCCCTGGCAAAGTTTCTCCGCTCTGTTTCGTTTTGTAGATTCTGCTGCTTAAGCATGTTTACACTGCAGCAGACATGGTGATGACTGGTTGTGTTCATGATGAACACAGACTTGGCTTTTAATTCCTCTTGGCATAATTTAACACACTGCTTCAGACAGCAGGACCAGAACGACTAGCCACACTGTCAGTCAGAGTGAGGAGGAAGTTGTATTTCTTACTCGACTTTATCGTTTTGCAGAGTATGTGACAGCAATCATCTTTGGTTGTTACTTAAAATGAGGAAGGGATGTCATAAAGCTCACACCAGATGGCAGTCAGCCAAAGTCCCAGCAGAGTGAAATGTAGAGGTGTGACACCGCTTTATGCCTCTCTTGGGGGAAAGAAAAAAAAAACGTAAGTTTACAATGAAATGAGACAGCTCCACAACTGTTTCCTCTTTTCAGTGAGCTGAGTGAATTGAACTCGATTTAACTCGATACCCAACTTCAGTTCAGGAATATAAATTACATTTTCTGCATACGAGATGTCTTGAACTAAAAGTTTTCAGCTGCTGTTTGTTGCCACAATCGCACCCATAGACTGTATAAAAAAAAAAAAAAAAAGTAGTCTCTGCATATGTTTCTGAAGAGCTGTTGTGAAGCTCAGAGTGTGGTTGGCTCTGGCCATCGCCATCTTGGCAGTGCTTTACTCCGAAATGGGCAAAGACCTAGGGGAAATCTGGACCGGCAGTGAGGGTTACAAAGATTCAGAAGAACTGTGTAGCCAATATATAAAGAGTTTATCTGTGGACCGACAGAGAGAAGACCAAAGTTAGTGTCTTGCTCATGCCAGAGCTTGTTTATTTCTGTTGTACAACTGCATATAATTCCTAGTCACATTATCTCTAAGCTCTCTGATAAAGTGCATACTAAATTAATACCAACATATTTCACAAATTAAACATCAAACCAAACTGATAATAGATAAATAAATAAATAAATAAAACATTCTGCCTGAAGAAAAATGAATGCACAGGACTTCAAAATGATTTAACATACAGTGCATTCCACATAATCAAAATTTGGCAGACAAACAAAAACAAAAAATATGTAACAAAGAAATATAACTCAACTGCCTACAGTGACTCATATAATACGCATGCAGCCCTGCTAACATTCATTCAGTACTAGGATAATACATCAAACCCTTAGTCAATACACCATGTTGATTTAGCTTACCCTGCTCTTAATAAAAAAAATAAAATTGTGTATTGTGTATTGCTAAAGATCCCCCCTGCTTTAAGCTAAAACCCACCTGTTAATTATTTAGACTTCATTAATTGCTGTGACTGAAAGTAAGACAGGCAGCGAGCATAACAAATGAATTAAACAAAACACTAAAAGTTAATTTTGGTCTTCAAGTATAGTTACTTACTGCAGTGCAAAAATACAGATAGACCTCTCATGCACTGTTGATTGCTGAAAGGTGTGATGCCAGAGTCATTATCTTGTCTACTGATGACCTATTTTAGCTCAAAATCAACGCACTGTTGTTTGGGGTGTGACAGAGGGTGATGAGGAAAAATGCGGCAGAGACAATGTGTGCAAAGTTCAATTACCACTAACATTATAATACCCTGTAGTTATATAAGCATCCTTTAGTTTTTTATTCTGAATCATATTATTTTATTTTGTAGCCTGGTAGCAACCATTCTGTTGGGTGGGTTGGTGTAGGTTGTTGCTAGGTTCATCAGATATAGCCAAAAGCTGCGACAGTAGAGTTGTGTGCTACTGCTGCCCATTCAAAATACACCAACAACAGGAATGCTCTGTCTGAAAGCACCTCAGGGCTAATCCTGCTTACACTTTCAAACATGGCAGCATACAAGTTTGCAGTCTCTGTTTTGGTTTTTAATGTACTACAATCATTTCCTCCAAGAGAAGAATAAAGATGTTAATACACTCAGGTGCCGTCTAGTCTCCTTCCCATAACGTCTTCAACTAAACAGCAACCCTCTTGCAGTAGTCCAGACCCCAGGGATGCCATACCCAAGGGTCAAATATTAAGTAGGCATCAAAAAAGGAGCATGCTCTGGACTCACATGGCTACATCTATGCCTCTCTGCCTGCAGGGAGAACACTGAGTCCACTAACATCAGTCTTTACTGGACACATCGCAGCACAAAGCAGCTGGAGGCTCTGAGAAGGAGCAGAGGCCAAAGCAAAGCCAAACTAACTTCAGGGTAAAGACATTATTCTTAGTCTTATTATTTTATTTTTGCTTTACTTTCATTTACTTACTTTATTTTATGTTCTTGCATTTGTCGACTATATAAACACAATATGAGCTCCATGATGCTGACTCATTGTCATCACTTCAGCTAATGTTGCTGCTGAAGATGACTGACAACCTGAGGCTATATGCCCTCCAACTTCTTCAGACTTTTTTTTTTTCAGGCTTAAAAATGTATTTTAAAAAGAATATTGCAGGTTGATTTACAAAGACGACTGACTCAAGCATCCTTACAATTGTTCTAAATTCAGACTGAAGAAATACTTCCTGCCACAGATTTAATTGTTGCAGCAGTTTTCGTGGTGGATATCAAAGCTAAAACTTGCAGGAGCTGTCAAAGGTGGCAGTAAGAATCAGTGTCACAGTGTTTCTGATCTTGGAGGAGGTTAAGTGGGATGCACCTAAATCACTGCCTGCATTCATGTCCATGTGATGGCATTTGTAGCTGAGATTTCAGTAATATGATTGGTTTAGTGTGTCGACACGTTTCTGTATCTTTGAGTGTGTGTTTAGAGTAAACGGATGTTTTGTTCTGGTTCCAGCAGCAGCTCTGGGACTCCAGACAGAGGCTGATGCACACTGGGGAGAAGTCATTTGATGGATTCCCAGCCCTCCGAGGAATAACAAAGCCCTTTTCTCATCTCATTATTAAGGCTATTTTCCTTTTTATTTGGAGATGAAAATAAAGACGTGCAGCAGATTTATTTACTCAATATCTTTCTTTAATAACCTGTCTGCCTTGTCTTTCTGTCGCGCTGAAAAATATACTGTTGACCTATGATTTTGCAATTTTGTGCTATGCTGGCAGTAGCACAAATAAACAAATGAGCTTTTACTTCAGTTATATTGGCCACTTATCTAAACAACTATGATAACACTAGTGTATCAATAGGCACACTGATTTCTCTGTGTTAATTACAGAGCTCCATTAGGAGACAGAATGATCCTCGACAAAAGCCTTCAAAGAGAAGAATGCATATTAATGTAGAGACTGAGGGAGAGGAAATGGTGTTATTATAGTGGAGAGGAATGAATGCTGAGATTATTAGAGCTTTACTTGTCCAGGCCTCAAACTGTGTTTCGTCGATGACAAGAGTCACAGTGTAGCTCCATGTCCTTGCATTCATTTCCATAGCTATCTGCAATACTTCACAGAGAGGGGGGCGAGCTCTCCTCTTAAGCAAACACAGGAGCTTCATGCTCCTGCATAATTCACTACCATGTGCACTAATCCACAGAGAAGGTGGAGTGAAACCACAGAGCTTTTAATGGTTAGAGGGGCTGGTAGCTAAAGGGTCATTGTGTCACTAATGACTGAGAGGGAGAGCAAACGGATGAGGACCAGAAAATAAAACATTTATGGGTGAAAAACAACTCTATAATTTACAATGCAAATGCAATTAATTCCTAATCTGAATAAATGGCGTAAAGCTGTTAGAGAGAAGAGTGCACAGTATCTGCAAAGTAACACAAAATTAAACCTTTTCCCCTTAATCTTACATGACATATACTGTAACAATTTAACAAGAAATACAAAAATCAGCATGTAGTCTGGTATGAATGTGCATTACTTCTACATGTACTATACTACTTACTGGATAAATAATACAAGACTAAAGCTGGAATAAGGGATTGTGCTGTAGCAGACGTCTCCTCAAAAGTCTGACTACACAATGTGGCTACTTGTGGACCACAAGAAATGTGAATACAACATTTTGGGAATTTCAAGAGAGACTTATTTATCGTCCGCTTTCTAATAACCCACATTTAGCTAAACCATTGTAACTGAAAACCTTCTGACCTCCCCTTGCATCAAGTATAAATCCAGCTTATAAGTGGCCACATTGTGAGGTTGTAGCTCAGCACTGAGCTGAATGCTGTTGTTAGCACTTTAACACGCTATAGTCATCATTTTACATGTAGGATTCTAACATTTGCTAATTACCGTTTCACACAGAGTACAGATGATGTAGAGGGTAGTTGTTACGTGAAAAGTCAGGGGATCACCATGTTCCAAAATTCATGGCAATCCATCTAATATTTCTCAAAATATTTTAAACTAGTCCGACTGACCGACCAATATTTCTATCCATGCAGCTAGTGTGGCTAAATGTAACCTACTTAGATTCATATATTCATTCATTCATCACCTAAATGCTCATGTTGCAAGATGAATATTAAATAATCAGATAAATATGTGCAGTTTATCATTTGAATGTATTTAGTCTCACATGTCATAAGGTCACATATCACAAATGGTACATACTTGGAAAAGCACTCTGACCCATATTTTCAGGCAGTCATCTGGTGCAAACTTGAGCTGAATGGCATTTTTTTCCACCTGCCTAAATGAACCAAATGTAGTACAAAATGTTTCAGTGGTCAGATGAATGATGCAAAAGTTGTATATATAATCTAAAAGCACCTTCTGTTCCTCATATTCCAGTTTGCTTACTAATGCGATTGATTCCTTATTGTGTCATACTCTGTACCAACACTGAGTCTTTTATTTATAATAAATGACGCTGTAGAATAGGAATACACCATAGCCTGTTAAATTTTTATGATTTGATTTAAACAATTCCTACTTCTATCTCAATTATTAATTAAAATGAACACTGTACTTTGAGAAATGACACAAATACAGTGTTACACAATAAAAAGGACAATAAAACACTCTCTTGGTGTGATAAGCTTCAATTTAAAGTAATAAGGAAGTAGTTTTTATGTGGAACTTTTTGCACTGAATTTTGTACAAGTTGATTATTGAATAAGCTTAACAGGATACACAGTGTTTATTTACTCACCACCTATGAGTTTCATCGCTATTTTCATCAGCTCTTCTCTTCTCTGCAAGCTGAGGTGTAAAGTTTACATTAGACATAATTTTCATCTGACAAAGTGTCTGTTTTTCCCACCTTCAAACCACCTTGAAAGTGAAAACTTCTGTGAGTAGCATGTGATATCACAAGCTGGAAGAGAGAAAGATGTAACACATGATCTTTTGTTTGTATATTTGTTTTCTTAAAAGACAGAAAGAGCTGTTGTCTCTCCGGCTGTCTGACAGCTGACATGTAAATACTGCCTTATTTCTGAGATGCAAATTGTCCGAAACAATTTTCATGGACTCCTGTTAAGGCAGGCAATAAATCTCAATACAAATCCTTTTTAAACAAACCATTTACAGCTTTTTAGCTGTCAAATACTGTTAGTCCTGTTGAAAATGTTGTAGTGCAGATGTCATCAATCCAAAGAACCAAAACAAACAAAAGCGAAGAGTAAGATGACAGTTTGTCTGTTGGGTATGCCATGTTGTAATTATGGACTGAATCCGTGAAAGAAACATCTTGTGAGGCTTGCAATTTTGTAAAATATCGCAATTTTTTGTACAAATCATAGCAGAGAACATCAAGCTGGCAACATTTGAAAATCTGCTCTTTTTAACACGGGACTACGTAACTATTGCAGTGCATTAACACACACGTTTGTACATGTGTGCTTTTGAGGACTCTGAGTGGCAGAATGTTTTTCCTAGTCCGTAACCCTGAATCTAAAGCAGGTAAAATTAAAAAGAAGTGCAAAGAAAAACTGTAGCAAACCAAGAAAAGGAAACCAAAACAAGGAGTAACAGCCACACTGAAGCTGTGATTATTTTTTTCTATTTCACATTGTAGATTGTTGCCATATTGTGGGTTGCAGTTTTTGTTGGATGGTTTGAGACCCCACAGGTCTTTGCACTTTTATTATCAGACAAAATTAACCCCATATGATCACTTGGAGTGATGAAAGCGCCAAAGAAGTATCACCCCACCCAACTGTTACCCTCAGCTCTACAGATCTTTCTAGGATCTTTTGTTGTTCACTGCTCTCGAGCTCTGATGAACCTCTATGTTTGTGTGTGCACATTTTACAAACGTTGCACATTTATCAATCATCATCATCATTTTAATTCCTGTTAAGATGTACATAGAACACTGCTACCTCCATGTATAAATGGTATGGTACAAATAAACATCGCATGAAGAATAGGAAAAAATGTCCCCATTTTACAAATATGGCTTCATTCTCAAGGTCTAAAACTTATATAGTCCTCACACAGATAGAAATGCAAGCACAAACACACAAACTTACACAAACACACAAGCACACACACACACACACAGATAAAGGAAGTAAAATATCGAGACTTCACTGTCTGAGAGGGAATCATTACTTTCTTTTGGTTTGAACTCTGTATAAACTCTGTGACTCACTCCCTCGCCTTCACTCCAATTTTTCCACCCTCTGTTTCTCACTTACACACACATAAACACACACAAACATACACACTCTCCCTCACACATACGTGCTCACCACATCTGTACTCATGTCCATGTGTGTGTGCGTGTGTACAAACAGGGTAGACACCACCACGAATGTTCACAGAATGATACAAATAGGAGATTCCTCGAGTCTGGTTGTGTGGGTGATGAGAGTTCAGCCTCAACCAACTGCTCTCTCCTCCTTTTCTTATAGTGTGTATCCTCTCTTCGTCTATGTGTTAGTCTGTCATTTCCTTTGCTTGGTCCCTGCAGGAGTCAGGCTGTCTGCTCCTTAAATAGGCTTGACCTCAGTACAGACTCTGGGGCTGCTTCAGTCTTTAACTCTGCACATGCTTCTCCGTTTACATTAGTGTGTGGTTTTGTGGGGGTGGGTGATTTTCAAACAGGCACTCTGTCTGTAGCCACATATACTGTAGCTATGAGTTGAGCATATTTTCATGCCGCTTGAATGTTAAATTTTTAATTTTGAATTTTTTTTTTCTCTATACGCCGCCCTCCTATCACTCTAAATGCTCATGTTGTATTCAATCATGAGTTCAGAGACAATCGAGGTTCATACTCAACAACAAATCCACTTCATAACATAGCTCTCATACACTGGGGGAAATTAAATAATGCATAATAGATACAGCAGAATAACAGAAACACATAAATAGTAATAAAAATGGTAATAGCATGAAAACAAACTCAACCTCTGTCAGGGACTAGTCCTTGACTGCAAGTGCTGATTTTTCATTACAATCAGTAATGCCCTAAGGTATGTTACACAGGGCGAGATCAGTATGTAAAGACATACATACCAGCATATCTATTAGAAATTGTAGCCGCTTGGGTGTTAGCGGCTGATGTTTTCCTGAATGATAGCAATCTTTCCACCGTGCTGTGCATGTGCGATCCATGACGCTGTCAGTTTTAAATCAATTGCTGCTTAATTCTTTTGCAAGGCACACGTCGAAGAATTACTTTTTCTGTTTTGATAACCTTCATCAAATAACAACACTAAAATCTTTTGTATAATTGCATGAGAGACCATGGCATGGGCCTCTGCAGATGGAGTGTGAGCTACAAGCCTTGTTTGTGGTAGTGTACTTCAAAATGCCAGGGGATGTAGAAACAAAATATTCTGTGAATGTGTTTTTCTGGATGTCATTGGTTGCCTGGAAACAGTAGTGCTGTAGTAGTAGTATAACTAACTTACTACCAAACATTGCATTTGTGTGCTACAATTATTGTTGTTTACCTCCAAATCAAAATTGCTGTCCATCATTTATGCCTGTGGAAAGGGTTGTAGAGGCAGGGAAACCTACTCAGCCAGGCTTTCTTCAAACACGTCCATTTTGAAATGGAAAAATAAGTGTGTGCAATGGGCGCCCGGTTACAAAGATACAGATGTGCAGGACCAATCCATGCAACAACTTTGTATCTTTGTGCGAAAGGCATGTGCAACCTTGTGCTGGGGACACTGCAACGGGCATAAATGGGTCTACAGCCATTCTAGTAACTTTGTGTAGCTCTTGAGCTAAATGCTAATGTCAGCATGCTAATATGCTCCAATGACAATGCTAACATGCTAATATTTAGCAGCAGGTTTAATAATGCCATGAGGCTAATGTGGCTGTGGTTGAGATTATTGTACAATAAATGCGCTTAAATATCTGTTGCGATGAACGAACTCGCACTGCAGTGGACATCAGTAGTCAGAGTATAAGAGAGAACAAATAGCCTGACCTTTATTCCAAGTCAGTAATAAAGTACTGTTTTATATTTTGGGCTAAACCCAATTTACTGTCAGCACTTTTTTGTTTTATAATCACACACTGTGAAATTGTTCATAAGTGTTTTAGACTTGTTTACTTTTGAAGGATACCCGAGTTGTGAAATCAATACAGTGTGTCAAAGTGGGAAAAAAAATCTTCAAATTAAGGAGTAAGTACAAGAAAATTCATTTTTAAGCTCTGTATTTATGATGCAGGGTATGCGAGGAAATGAAAGTTCAAGTATAACTGAGGTTGCACTGCTGCACTCATACATGACACACTTCAGCATACAGGCCTATGTTGCAGTCAGGCAGTCTATTTAAACTGACAATGCTCTGCTCACTGCCACAGTTAAAAAATATAGTTTTTCATCAGTAATCTTGTCTTGCCTGCTAAAAAGTCCACTCATGAGCATCAGGATAACCTTATCGAGAGAATAATAATGTTCACAGCCCACATTTTGCTTCTATTGCTGGGGCGATCTGCAATATTAATGTTGATCATAGATCTCTTGCCATACTGGACAATGCATCAACAGCCAAAAGAAAACTATCTACAGGCAATGTGCCAGCTTCTTATTACTGCTGTTTATTTTGAAAGGTACAACATTGTGTTGGGCATAATCATGAGCAAGTCCTGTGTTAAATTAGATCATACACTAAGCCATTTTTATTGTCAGCTAAATTGATGCTGTGCTCCTAAGCACGAGACTGCAGAGAAAATGGACACCAAATGGTCTCTTCATGGAGTAATGAATGAAAAATTGCAAAAGGCGAATAAACAAACAAACAAAAAAACCTTGTGATACCTAATTCAATGTATCAACGTGACACAAATGCTCCTATAACACCATTATTGTCTTGTACCCTGATGTAAGTGCTTCCTAACAGCATGTCCTCTCAAGTGTGCATTACGTGAAAGCATGGCTCACCTTGATAGCTTATTTTCTGGTTTCATATATCACTTTAACTCAAACAAAGCTAGGGAAAAGCCTGCAGATAAAACTCTCGTCATCTCTGCACACCTGCAGTGATGGTTCCAGCAGAATTGATCCATTAAATCAGAATGATAATCTTTTATTTAGCTTTGTTCTCAGCTTGCTGAACTTTAGTACTAAACTGTTGTAGCGAACAACATGGAGCTCTTTAGCTCAAAAATGTGTCCCTGCTACAGTTAAACTCGGATTATTTGCGATGCAAACAGGGGAGCTTGGCTTTAGCACATTCACATGTGATGAAGCGTGAGTATGTGTTGAAAAAAAAAGTGTTTACCTCATGAATTATAAATGCTGTTTAAATGACTGGACATAAGCTTTGCTAAGACAGATCCTGTTAAGCATCCTCGAGTGAGGTGAATCAAAAAGTTAGCTCATGAGTTACATCTGCTCCGTAAGCTTATCACTGCTGGCGGGGATTGCCATAAAATTATATGCAAGACGCTATGTTTACTTCAGCTGTGTCCCATTGATAAGGCAGAGGGTGGAAGCAGTGGAGAGGGAACTAAAAGCTCAGGAGAGAGCAATAGCTTGTGGAGCAGCAGAAAAAATGGACTGCAGTCCAGGGCCACCATTACAAATGATATAGAGCAAAGCCCTGGACCTAAACCCAGAGGCCAAGGAGGAGCTGAATGATCACACTGTATAATAATGAGTCATTATGAAATATGTATGTGTCAAATAGGAAAGCCATAATATAAAGCTAACCCAACTTTCTGGGGATAATTGTGATAGTTCAGACACAGTATGTCCTGAATATGAGAACAAAATACCCCCGGAAGGAAAATGACTGGCTTTAGATTTTTTAAGACAGTGGTGAAAGAAGTATTCAGATCATTTACTTAACTAAAAGCAGCAACTCTACAAAATAAAGTGACTCCATTACAAAGTCTAAGCAGTAACATATATATAGTTATAGTCTGGTTGAGCAGTTCTATAACAATACATCATATTATAGGTTAATCAAATGTTTTCAATGTACCCTCTTAATCAGTAGTTTAAGCTGTCAAATGAAGTCATAAAAAATACAAGAAATGTAGTGCAGAATTATAAAGCCATATCAAAAGGAGATATTACCACTTAGTCAGTTACAAGTACGTTGATGTTCAACAACAAGAACTTTTTCCAAAGAAACTTAATGGCAGCTTGATTACATTTTTCTTTTTAAGGTAATTCTCTGGGTTTAGCTGACAGTGATATGATGACAGGAAATAAGCTTTTTAATCAACGTAATTGAGATTGAAATTGTTGGAAAAACCTTTGTTTTCACTATAGTTCCAGTTTCTGCTCGTTACTTATTTACATTTTTTAGAAAGTGGAGAAAGGAAAAGGAGTCAGGTCACGCATGTCACTCACAACTCCTACTCTTTAGAGTTTTCTATACAGTAGATGCCATTGTAGTGTGAAATTAATTAGTACCATACATTCAGAATCTGCACTTATGCAATGGAGCTGTCAGCAGGGTTCTCACAGGCAGTTTCACATTTAGTCTTGATGGTTAATTACATTTCCATGGTGTTGCTTACTACCTGGGGAGACATTTGTTCAGCAGAACCTGGAAAAGGAGGTGACTTTGGCTCCCCAGAGTACAGACAATGCTCTGAAATGGAACATGGGTCCTGGAAGGTGGCATTAGCGACCCGCTAAAATGAAATGGTGTCAGCCTTTGTCTTACCACATGACTGAATTTAATTTGTGTGATCCCCATGTCCTCAACCCAGTGGAGCAATCAAAGGTACTGCTGATGAAGCTCAAGGGCACCTGAGAGGGATTTTATGAACTGTGAGAATGAAAAAGCATTTTTGTCTTTTGAATAAAATAAATAGTCTTGAAGGTTTAAATGAGCAGTTTATCACATATTTTAGATGACAATAATTATAATGAACAGAAACTGAAAACACAAGGAAACTGACTGTAGTCCTTCATTATAATCATCTGGTTTCTTTCCTGCATTGTCCTAAAATAGCACCAAAATATAAGTTTGTTGTTGTTGATGCTTGTAAATGTGGGACTGTAATTGGCAAGAAAGCTGAAACCTATAACTCTAAACAAACAAGCAGATGTTTTCCCTTAAATGCAATACATTCTTGTATTTGCCCTAGTTCATGCAGATGTGTGTGCATTGACAACACTTTCATCATTAAAAGAACACAGTGTACTTTTTCATATGTCACCTGTTATATAAACTGAAGATCTAATGTAATTCTCTGACAGGTGGTAAAGGTAAGTTCTGCCAAATGATAGACTTTATTTTATACATTTAAATCCATTAAAAGGATTTAAACTCAATCATGCAGGATGTACTTGGAAAATTAGAAGAGCACATCATTGCTTTTATTTTGAGAAACCTGCTCAGGCAGAAACTCTAGCAGCGTCCTTTTCACTGTCACCAGGCGACTGCAACATCAGCTGCTGTCAGTCATTGAGCTAGCATAACTGATGACATTAGCTGTCGAAATGTCCTTAACTTAACTTTAAATTCTAACTAAAAAAAGAAAACTAACTCACAACGCCTGAAGCCTGAGGCCATCTACTGATTTGACAGTTCATAAAACAAGCTGGTCAGAAACAGGCATGTCTGTTTTTATCCTGGTGGAAAGCAGAAAAAAATGTCACGGTGATGTAGACATGCATAAGCATATTCCCCTCTATAAACTGGTATTTAAAAAAGAACATGTGAGAATGTATGCACCTCACACATACTTCAGACGCACACACAGTTTTGGTGAGAGATGGAATCTAATAATAAAACATTGTTAAGGGAAAAAGACAGTTTCACTGCTTGTAGTTTTTTCTTTTGCAGCAAACAATAAGTAGTATGACGTCAATCAAATGTGCTTCAAAACTTAATGTTAATCAATTGCTTTCTTTTTGTTTTCTGTAGATGATGACTCGGCTGCTTTTCAACAAACAGATGTGTACAAAACTATATTTAGTTCAATTGCAGAAATTTTGCAAGATGTACAGTAAGCTATCTATCTGTGCTATTGAACAAAAACACCTCTTCTGTCCCACTCTTTCCACATATTTTAATCAACACACTGACACTGTTCTGAGAACGTGATCAGGTTTCTTTGGTCATACTGGGTCACTTTGGTTGATAGTCGCAATAAGTCTTCATACACGTATACATGCATATACGTATTTTGAAGTATCGCAAGAAAAGTTTGATGGAAATTGGAAAAGTTTCTCAGAAGTTCTTACACCCACTTGGGATGAAGAGAGAATGCACCGGAGATGGAAACACCTTTTTCAAATAATCTCTGACATAAACATTTAACTCACATGATCTGTTTCCGCCTCGACAGTGCTCTAATAGCTCTATAATGTATCCATCATCACTCCACAGAGATATGTGACCTTCCTCTTATTAATAAATGAAACAAACAGAAATGTCACATTTACAATTGCTTATCTCGATGAACAAACTCCTAATAATCAAGTTTAATATAAACAAAAGCATTAATTTGCATATTCTTTTGAGGATTTACTCAAAATTCAGTCAACATTTGGATGGAAACACAGCTTATATCTTATTTAATTGATATGCTCATCAAAGTTATGTAAATTTATTGTTTTGCAGCATTTAAATAATGAAAATAATTTATATCATAACCTATTTGTTGGTTTATTATACTGTACACAGATTTTTTTTTTTAACAACAGTTAATAATTAATCAAACAGCCAAGAGTTCAGACACTTCAACTAATTACTTCAAACTAACATATTGTTATAGGATCTGTAGCATGCAAATTAAAATACAACTGAGTTAATTCTTTCTGTGGGGGGCTTTCTACATGAACAATAATTATCTCATTACATAAACCGTATAGTCTGATTGTGTGGGTGAGGATGAGAGCAGCAGGCAGTGCTGCATTAATCATTAGCTCCTAAGGGCATGTGAGGTGGATGTTCCTCTGTGGCCCCATGCCACCTGCTGTGGGCCCTCTGCAGCACCTATGAGGGGTCAGGATATTAACTCTGTTCATACATTTAAAGTTTTAAAGTTTCAAAGTTTGTGGATTTATGCCTGCAGTCAGACAGAACTGGAACTGGAAAGTGGAGCAGCTGTGTATCCGCTGATGGATCCCAAACAAGGTAACATTTGTTCTGGTTAAATTTGATGTCCTCTCTTCGACTCAGCATTTTTAGTGTTTGAAACTAGTTAGAAATTTCCTAACATAGCCCCCCCTCTCTCTCTGTAATAACACTTTCTGTACACTAAAGCAATTTTGGCATCTTGCTTTATGCACAAAGTTGTTTTATTGGTCAGAAATTGTTATTGTGATCAAAGCTGAGAGGAAGAACCAAGCTACAAACAGATTTTTCAGAGGAAGTGGAGATAAATCTTTCTCTTGTTGTTGTTTCATATTTATATTGTTCCCAAACCTACTTCTGTTTATACATGCAAATAGCATGAACATCTTTACTCATGTTACTGTAAGGTGTTTACATCAACCTTTCTAACATTAGACCTTTCCTTAATATTCCTGTCTAAGATAAAATCTTCATCAAAGCATGATAAAAATCCAGCTTCCAAAAGATGCCCTCATTTGATTAATTGTAAATTTCCTAAAATGATGTTATCACAGTCAAGTTGTGATCACTCAGGACATGATTTTTGTGGCAGGATATGCCTTCTTTAATTGTTTTCCATGTGTTTAAAACAATTTGTACACTGCTTTCGTGTTCCAGGGACATAAAACTATGTGTACATTGTTTTCATCAGATTAATGAATCCATGCATACACATGATTTTGTTTCATAAATCTATCCATGGAGCTGGGCGCACATGCACACGCCTTATAGTCACTTCCACAATTATCCACAAATGAATGGAGACATGCTTTTAATCACTCGTTTGCATATCAATACTTCTGCCTGCTTCACTACTCATTAGAGCTGTTAAGGCGGCAAAGAAGGAGTGCAATTTTACCAGCTGATCCATATTGGTGAGCTACTTAAACAATGTCACAGCAGCTGTCATTACGCACAACTCTGGCTAATTATAGCACTTGTACCATTAATTAATCCCAGTTGGGTGTAAGTCATCATCAAGGTGATATCTCAATCATCATTATTAAACATCAAACAGATGATCAAAGGTTTAGATCAGAGGTTTTCAAAGTCTGAGACCATGGGCCCTCAGACAAAGCTTGGAAAAAGGTGTCCCCTCGCCTGCCCTTAATTTACCAGTGAAACACTGGGATCATGTTATTTATGGGATCATGTTGTGTTATTTTATTCCGAGTGATTGAAATGTTTCTGTTTGACATAACTACACCAAATTCATAAAAAGGTCTGACCTAAAACAATGATTTGTCTGAATAACACTGGAAAAGTGGGAATATCCATAACATTCCCCCAAAATATGGTATCCCTGAAATATTTCTTCAACCAGATCACACACATTTAAGCTAGTCATTGTGATCTTCTTTTGATAACTAATGTAATAAATAATGTAATATTTTTTTCAGTTCCAGTCATTGAGGCTCCCCTGAAACTGTTTGGAGCCCCCACTGGGTAAGCACATCCCCCACTTTGAAAACCTCACTTATATCAAAACAGACATTACAAAGTGTGTCACAGTAAAGAATAAAATGAAAATTACATCAACACAGGCCCATAAAACACCATAAGCAGCATCAAGTAAGAGACCTCACCTTTGTTCGCCAGAACAAGAGAAGTAGTGACTAAAAAATGCTATCAAGAGCAGATGAGATCAATGCTCTCATGGTAGGTGAGAGTGAGGCAACAGCAACTGCAGACAGACGGTTCAGGGATTTACTGTGTGGCGGTACATGGGGCTCATGGAACAATAAGGCAGGCAAGGGCCAAAAGGCAGTCCAAACAGGAAAACAATTCAAAGGGGCAGCAGGGAATCTTGTCCAAAAAGATCAGGCAGGAGTTCAAAACTGGCAGCTAACAAGTTTCTGCTTCCAGGTCTCAGGTACACAGACAAAGGAATTTTGACAAACTGGCAGTACATCAGCGGAATTGATTTTTTTATATGTGTTGTCCTCCTGCAAATGGAGAGAAATAATCATGAGTGTGATGCAGTGTTGTTTCCTCAGTGAAAACTAATAAGTTTGAACAAAAATTACAATAACTGGCAAATTACAGGAAGATCTACAGGGGAGTGGAGTGTATATATCACATTCAAGTTGCATTAATAATTACAGAATTTACCTGATATAACTCATTTTACTGTCAAACATAAAAGGAGAATAAACTCACAAAACTAAAATAGTTTAAACTTAGTAAACTCAGCAAAACTGCGTGACACAATATGCAGACAACAGTGCAAAATATGTTGCGATATGTGTACATGTGAATTTACGGTTGACACAAAATGGCGGCTGGGGTTATTGCGGGGCAGGAGGGTGTTTCTGGATATGGCAGTGACCGGGACAGGAGAGAAAAAGTCAAAGGGCACCTGGTGGACAGGAACCACAGACTGCATAAAACATGGACGTAGTTTTCGTGGCGTCACCCACAGGTTTCTGAAGAGACGTTATGAAGCCCAGAATGTGGCGGCTCTGGTAATCGCCAGTCCTGCTTCCCCACTAATCCAAAAATGGACAAAGACATGGAGCGTGGGTGGATTTGAGGCTGAATGAAGCCTGGTTGCTCAAACAAGCCATCTGTACAGGCACCCACCTCTCAAAGCAGCCTTGCTGTGAATTATGCATAACTTTAAGCTATAATATCATTTGAACTGGTGAGTTATATGACAAAAACCTCCTCAGTGCAGTTATCATGAACGGGAAATTAGCTATAGAGACCAAAACTGTTTTTTGTACCAGGCTGTGAACATCACTTCATAGGATTCATGGATGTTGCCACTTGACAGGAACAGAATGGCAATCAATGGGTTTAGGGAAGTGGGAATATGGCTATGAATTGACGTAAATTAAAAATATATGAGAGTGCTAAAAAAGTCAAACTATTCAGGTTAATGTAACATCAATTTGTAGATGAGATTTATTATTTATTGTGGAAGCTTTCAACAAAATCTAATTTCAAAGTCTAATTTCTCAGGCCCTGAGCTGTTCTGAGCTGTCATTATTATTATTCCACAAACCTGCTTTAAAAGCCAATCCGACTTTTCACGTCTGACTCAAATCTCAAATGCCTCCAAATATTAGCTTGTAATTTTCAGCATATTTTCTCAAGGTAATTCATAAACCTGACAGCTGCAGTCAACAGTCAGGGATCAATTCTAAGAAGGATACAGAGTTACATGGCTTTTAAGGGGTACTCAGAAACTTTCAATACGGTTTTAGTTGAACCTCCCTGATGAGCATATTTTTCAGTGTGGTAATAAAAATACAAAGTTGGATTGAAGCTACCAATGTCTTTGTTGCAGTTTATGTTGACAGGATCCCCAGGCTACAGCAAAGCAGCGCCGAGGAAGAAGGTCATGTCTGTCTATTCTCCTCTCCCTCCTGAACTGAGCCTCTCCTGGGAAGAACAAGTCTCTCTAGTTTTTCCAAGACATGTCAGCATGGGGTCTGTGTGAGAAAAAAATGGATTTCCTTCAGTGAATATTTGCATCAAAGGAAGCTTATACTGCCATTGGGGGGTGGGGGCAGTGATGTCTGTTAATGCTGCCACTAAGGCAATCACCCATGACAAATTCTCCACAGACAGAGGAAGTCACAGATGCTGTGAAACTTTCAGGCCGATTCTGGGAACTTGTCAACCCTAACTGTCATCAGTACTGACAAGGTCCGTGCCACACAGACACTGTGTCTACACCAGCTGGTACCAAGTTGTCAATGCCAAGCCAAACTCTGCCTGTAATTTCTGCAAATATTTCATAGGAATTGCTACCTGCAATCCTATCATTGCATCGGAATTTGATGTAGGAGTGAGAAATCCACATAACACATTTTGTTAGCCGTCTGACACTGACTGTCCCGAAAGTGTTACACACTGTACAGCGCAGTCAGGACGTATTAGGGCAATGATATCTTTTATTGTTTTGGCTCTGCTCGAGCAGATTGCATCTGAAATCAAACTATGACAATGACAAGAAAGTGCTGACTTTCAGGGTTTGAGAGCATTTACATTCAAATTGCAACCCTGTCTCCTAGAAATATCATTTATACATATCTAATGAGGAAACATTAGGTGATGTATATAGCAAATCTCAAAAATCTTGATACGAAACACATCAGTAAAATGTTCACTGACAATGTATTTCTTTTCTGTAAAAATATCCGATCAGTGAGAAAATAGTGACCACAGCATATTAAACTTTTTTATGATTATGTTTAGGCACTGGCAGCATGTTCTTACAGTTAGGGAAAGATCATTTAATAGAACACTTTAAGACATGTGTTTGTTAACAATTAAAGGAAACCATGAATATGTTGTGTTTTAGTTTAAAGGTGAACTCAAGTGCTGGCAGGGGAATACTGGCAGGCAGACAGACAAGTAGGACGAGTGATGATCCTGGGATACAGAGAGGCAAGTTAGAAACACAAACACGGAGATACAAAATCACTACGAGTATGTAACTGAAATGGCCTTGAAATGTAGCTACCACAGAGGTTGAACAACAACCTGGCACTGGTTGTGTGTAGAGTCAAGGTTAAAATACTGCAAGCTGATGAGAGGCAGGGGAACAGACTGGGAGTGCAAACAGGTGTTTGGAGGAGCAGAGCTGGGAGGCAGGAGAGAAGCCACACATACTGGGTTTGTGTAGGACTTGTCTTTTTTTTTCTACACATGGTCCATTAATTTTAGGAAAGTGCAGCAGGACAGTGGTCCAAAAACTAAAGACATGACACCGAAGAAGGGTTGATATAATTTTCTTGACAGGACAAGTTAACCACCTGACCTCAGTCTACTTGAACATCTGCTTCCCTTGTTGGAGAACTGAACTGAAGGCAGAAAGCTTCATAAACAATCAACCATCAAAGATGGCTGTAGTGCGGGCCTGCCAGAAAATCACTGTACAAGATGTAGACAAGATGAACCCAAGTGCAGGGACTTAGAAATATCAGATGTCTTCAAGCCTCTTATACTGAGTCAAGCAGGCAGGATATAGTATCACATGAAATACTTCAAAATACTAAACAACTAACTGAAAGACCATCTTTATACACTCAAATGCTATTACTTTAACTCACAGATAGGCTCTCCAGCTGGAGTTTTCAGCACAGAGGTTATACATTGTGCACAAAAGTGAATATGATGCTGATAATTTGAGTAAGTCTAGTGTTGTGTCATTTCAAATTGTGCATGATTGTCTGGATATCTGTTGTCTGTGGGCATGCCAGTGAGAATTCTTTGCATTTTTAATAACACTGATAATATTCATCTCTGTGTTTGTGTGCGTGTGATGGCTACACAGCAGAAGGCATTCATTTAGTGCTTTTTGTATGCTTCCAATGCAGTTTAGGACATACAGTAAATGGTGCAGGGCGCAGCATCAGACTCTGAACAAACAACAACAATGGCAGAAAATTTTGAAGAGCAACTGATACAGCTCGTCACCACAGCTGCTTT
Source organism: Argyrosomus regius (assembly GCA_946959425.1). Taxonomy (NCBI): domain Eukaryota; kingdom Metazoa; phylum Chordata; class Actinopteri; family Sciaenidae; genus Argyrosomus; species Argyrosomus regius. The sequence continues at coordinate 11,166,704 of OX336883.1, forward strand.
TTCTACTCTGATCTCAACATTATTAATATAGTAATCAACCAGTGTGTTTACATATGGTTAAACTGTGAAATTTCAACGAAGATATTCTACTGACGTAGACAACGGATGATTCAGGAGTTGATGTGCCTGTGTCTACATCAGAGCATGCAGTACAATCAGCACCACCAGATAATACTTGTGACAAGTAGACATGATCTGCATCCCAATTCTATATTGCATGCATATTCTAGGCAGGTTGTGAATACAGTATGTGATGACTCCATGCTGGAAAAGTGACAAAATCAAGTATACTCAAAAGAACCAGCATGTAAAACAATACAGCAACAACTGTATTTTTGACTGTGTTCTTGATGTACCCTATTGTCCCATAGTCACCTTGTATTTGCAATTTGCTTTTTTTCCCCACTTGGGTTAATATTTGAACTGTAAAAACTTATTCAAATATAAAATAACCTAGTCATGTTATGTTGTTAGCAACGAAAATGGAGGACACTACAGAGCAAAGCTGTTTCATAGTGGACAATCACGACAGTGATTCTAAAATCAGTATTCTAAAATCAACACTGTAGATGGCAAAGGCTGTTTTAAAAGCTGGTTTACTCAACAATGATAATAAACCTACTAATGTTAGTTTGCCACCCTACAGTAAGTGAGGCAGCAGAGGCATCAAGAAGAGCTCAGCAACGTCAAGTGTACAACCTCATCTGACTGCCTACTATTCAGCACACTTAGCTTCAGCAGGCCCTTTGCCATATGCTCGTAAAAATGCCATCACTTATAAGATAGCAAGATTTATATGCAACGATATTCAGATATGCTATTCATGTGGTGAGAGCAAGTGTTTTATCCTCTGCTATAGTCTTTCTGTTTTTCCATGTATTTGAATTAATCAATTGCATCATTTCAAATTCCTTCAAACTTTTTGGAAAAGTGAAAAAACAAGTACTAAATATTTAGATAGAGTGTTGGCTTTCTTTCTGGGAAGATTAATTGATGTTATGTAGTTTGATAGATGGCAAATATACTGAATAATTTCTGTTTGTATGAAAGGATGAAGTATGTTGATGTCTTGTATTTTACTGCCAAAACAGTATACAATAAAGATAAGTATATTGTACATATACACACAGTATGTATAAAGTATGGAATTGGGACACAGCACAAGTGTTTGCTGAAGTCTATGGGTCTCACAGTAGAGCTCAGAAAATCACTGACTGTGACATACTAACACTAAATATGAAATATGATGTCTTTAAGTTTATGTTAACTTGTTCAATTACTTTCTAGCCCCTGAAATGAGGCTGCTGTGTATAAAAACCACCACGATCCCTCCACTGTTCATCTTATGTGGATGTAAACACCCTTAAACTGAAGTGGAGAGTCAGCACTTTACCCTCATAGTACTTGTTTAATTTGAAATCCAAAGTGCTGGAGTACAGAGTCAGTACAATGAAATATGTGTCAGTATCCTAATACTTTCTGACCGTACCGTACACCATGACGATAAAAAGGAAAATACGATGACCCATACAGCCACACAGCAAAGCCAAGCCCTGTTCACAAATGTGATCAGTGTTGTACAGTCACCCCCACCGTATCTTTCCTTTAGGAAATTTGCATTTAGAGTGTAGGGTGTGTAGTGCAGCCCACATTCAGTGCCCAGCTATCGAGCAATGCAGCATGCCGACTGTAAATGATGGCAGTGGCAGATTAATGACAACCATCAGGATGAACTAATTAGCAACACCACAGTAAAGCAGCCTACAGATGCTATTGACTCTGTCTCCCCCTCTCTTTTCCTCTGTGGCGAGGAGAAAAGGGGAGAGGCTGCCCCGCTCTGATTAACGAACAGGAGAAATATTTAAGCCTTATCTCTCCTTTCTCTAAAAAAAAAGTCATCATGAAAAATGTTGATAACAGCATTTGTGTGAGGAATACTGAGTAGTAATGGCCTCAAAAAGTGATACACAAACAAACAGCAGAAAAAATGTACTAAAAGTTACAAGTTGGTACAACAGCAGGCATTCTGCAGTAACCAAAGCTGGAGAAATAAAACAGGTAAGGCGGGTAATTTGTAGTAGTTTCTTGGTGATAGACGTGTTCAGAAGACTGAGAAATTCTTTGTCCTTGAAAAGCATTGATGATTTGAGGCAAAACAGTCACAGACAAATACGGACAATGCTGTGTAGCATCTTCTTTTTTTTGTTCTAAATAATAAAAAGTTTATTCATATAGTGCCTTTCAAAGCAAAGTTACACAGAGCTTTACAATTAAAACAAATAAAAGTCAATAAGATCCAAAACATTAGATATAAAACATGATAAAAATTATTTATAGGATTTATAAGATAAGAGCGATTTCTTATGAGGACATTTACAAGAGGACACTGAGTTTGTTTCTAAGATCCCCATGCAAGGATTTCCACAGCTGAGGTCGTGACAAGTCGAGACTTTGAAACTAGTCTTAGGGCCCTGTCAGAGGATCTCAAGCAGTCATCATGCTCAGAGGGAGTGAGCAGATCAGAGATATAGGCAGGAGTCTGACCATTCAAGGCTTTAAGATCACGCAGTAACATTGCTTGCCTTTATTTAGATAGTGAGAGACAGAGATAAACAGAAAACTGGAGAGAAAGAAAAACAGAGGGGATTACAGGCAGGAAAAGGCTATAGGTTGGAACACTGCTGTGACTGGACTCATGGGGAGCTCTATGAGGTGAGCTTCCATGGCAACCCAAGCAGAAAAATGTTAAAATCAATTTAAAAACTCACAGGTAACCTGTAGGGCAGCATTGATTTTGTGATGTAAGTACGTGTTAAAAACCAGACTAGAAGAAAAGATTGTTAAAGCTGTTTGTGCTGATCTGATTGCGTCACTCAACTGCAGGAAATATTTGGACATCCAATCCAGCAGTGAGGCAGGACATAATACAGGTAACGTTGGACATACAGCTGTGTATCCTCCAAGTAGCAATGAGCAGCAGTATTATGGTTTCGCATGATTTGGTCTGGGGGTAGAATGTATATAAGAAGGGACCCAGAATAAACCTCTGGGGGACTCCACGAAAAGAGAAGAGCACAAGAAGAGGAGGAGGAGTACATGCCTGTGTGGGTGGCAAGCAGCAAGCCATAGTTGACCCTGACCGGAGCTGTCTCAGCACTGTACAGAAATCACAGAAATCAGATGGAAATTCTTCCAAATTTTATTACTGTTGAAAAGAATTTGAGAAAAATTAGTGAAGAGAATTATTTCTAAAATTTTGAATAAAATGGCATCTCAGAGATTGGACTAAAATAACTTAAAACAGAGGGATCCGAAGAGGGCAGAGAGATGTGCTTCCAAACAGGAAACAGATAATTTGAAAGAAGATGAAAAAGACAATTTTTCAACTAAGATGTCTTCTTCTTCTTTTTAAAGTATTTTTAAAATATAATCCACCTGATGAAAATATTTGTGATACCTGAAAAGAAGAAGTGCTCCAGCAACTCTTGTAGTGTAAACATGTTTCAGCTTGTGGAGTTTAGCTGGGTCATTCTGATTACTGAAAAGAAGGATTTACAAAACCAGCTGCAGAAAAATGTACCCAGCATCACACTAACTTTAATCTGGTCATGAACAGCTCACGGCAACAAGTTGACACACACCCACTCTCTGAGGTTTGTTGAAAGCCATTTAAGCTCTAAGCAGGAAATCACTGACTGAAGTAGAAGTAGATGAGGCAGGTTGAGTGAAAGTGGCGACAACCAAAGGTAAATTACAGCACTTCATCAAAAAAGCTCAACACTGAACATCATAAATCAGTGTAGACGTAGATATTTCTGTTCTTCTGAAGTTAAACACCATTCATCAACATCTTGTAGGGATAAATGTAAGCCGTCAGCCAGGTAAAAATTCAGACAATGGGGAATACATTTTGAATTCAGGGAAAGAGGGAAATTCACACACCAACAGAAGACTGATTATTGAAAATGATTGCCTTGAAGGATTGCAGCTTTGAACGAACATACAAGATAATGTGTTCTTGACTGGCACGCTGAGACAAGTAACTGGTTACATGTTTTGCAGGTGTGATATCCCGACCATTTCTATGTAATTGCTTCTAGCGAAGTTCAGTTGTGAACCACAGTGTGATGTTACAGCTCGTCACGTAACAATATGGTTGTCAGGGTGACTGTGTGCGACAGCAGAGAGCACTGAGGATACCAAAGACGTCTCTGACACTATTGATTATCATTTTGATGGAAACAGGTTGACTGACTTGACCACATGCCAACATCTCCAGGCCTGAGTAGAGGTTCAGGGAACCTGGAGTCTATCACACGCCACTCTCTCTGCCTAACAGGGGGACAGATAACCTTTCTCCAACAGATGAGGTTGATGTGAGTTGAAGACCAGAATGTGCCTGATACACTGATGACTGGTACTGTGGGCACCTCTCTGGAAATAAACCAGAGAGGTGCCCACAGTACCAGTCCGTCCTCTTTCTAAATATGACAGTGACTGAACATCTCTGTCATGTAGTTCATTGTGGCTCCTTATTTAATTAACTCTTTTACCAGTTAGTTAACCTTTCTATTTCTAACAACCAGATGTCTCTTTTATACTTCCATCTTCATGTTTAAAAGGAACCTGTCAAGAGCTTATGTAGTGCAAACAGTCAAAGAATAAATAACTCCAGCTGCATCTGGTGACCTGATTTTAAAGGTCCCATATTGAAGACAGTGAGATTTCCATTTTTTTCATTACAAAGCAGGTCTATCAATCAATCAGCCCAGCCGAACCACCCACAACCTCAACCCCTCCCCACCCGTTAATAAAAAAACAACAAAATAAAAACACAGCACAAACTGCAGAAATTAAATCTTACCATTTGCAGTCAGGAAACACTGAAGGCAGGTTAATAAATAAATAAATAAATAAATAAATAAAATAAAGTGATATATAAATTCAAAGTATCAACTTCTGTAAAGTTCAACCAGAATCACCATCCGGACAGGCTAATAACCATAACCTTTGGTTGGCCGGATCGTTATTGATATCAAAACTTCAAATAATACACCGGAGAAGTAATTAAATATAATATGGATTACTTTTTGTTTGCCCCAAGCTAAATCACCAACCACTACTGCATGTATGAGCCAGTGTACAGCATCATTGGGATGCACCAATGTTGAGCAGTCATAAATCTACTGCTATGTTTGTGTGCAAATTTCTTCTTAAGTTCTTAGTAACTACTAGAGATTCAAAACGAAACTAGTATAACTTATACAGTTTTCTGTCCTAAAAGGCTCACTGATGACAAGTGATGACTTAGACTACTTTTTTTTAGGTTTGCTTCTTTTTAGGTAGCTAAATACGTTTTTCTGCTGTCCCATTGTACTGTAGACTGACCATGGTTGAGTATGTCATACAACCCAACTTCAGAAAACCTGAACCATCCCTTTAAATAGCATTTTGATTAAGTGACTGGTCAGATGTGTTGACCATACCCACCACTTAAGTTGCTTAAGTTGATCATAAACATGTTGTAATATTATTTCAATATATTTGACCTATTTTACAGGTTCCTCACCAACCTCCAGGGTAATCATTGTCTTTACTAGGTTGTGTGTTACTCTAGGGTTTTATTCCATTTGCAAGCCCTTCAGATAACCATCCCTGCGCTTCAGTAATGCTGTAAAAAAAAAAAAAAAAAGAACTGAACTGAAACTGAATTTTGGTATAAGTTTGGGCTTGGTATTGAGAACTCTATTATTCATTCATTTTAGGGACAAAAATCTTTAGTGCACATTTAAATAAAGAGAGCCCAGCTTTCACTTTAATGTTGTCTTACATTTCTGCTAGAGGCCAAATATGAATAAAATTGTATCAAAACTTATTAACCAAAATGAAATCATCAAAGCACTGCTTTCACTTTCACTGGATAGATACGCTGATGATGTGCTGTACAGCCTGGCTGTTATGGATGTCTGAGTTGCTGGACAAGGACAGGGATACAGTGAGGTAACATTCGCATGGTTAATGTTCATGGTCATAATGCCTTCATTGTAGCTTGTGGTGATTTTTCAGGTGGTTTAACAAGTTAGTTGTTTTCTTTCAGCGTGCAGACACAAGTCTCATGTACTCATTATGATTTGTTCTTGTTTAACATCACTTGCCCCAAATTCTAAATACTTCCAAACAATTGATGATGATCCTTTTTGAGGGAGTAGCCCATTTAGCAGTCTGCTCTTTGTTGTATACTACCCTTCTACTCACAACATCCAGGATTTTTTGCACAGTCTGCTGCTGCAGCATGCATGCACGGTATGACAGCTCCCCAAAGATGAATCCAAATCGATCATCCCCTGGTGGCTGGCTGTTAATCTAGGAAGCATTTTGATATGCAGCTCTCTATGAAACAAAAAGCATCAACATCAGGGTTTAAACATCAATATCACGGCTGATCATGTTAATTTAAACCAAAATCATGATCACGATAGATATTTGATTAATTGCACAGACCTGCTGGAACACATGGGAAGCTGTTTGCACCAAGACTTGGCCATCGGCTTGTAGATAACTGGGTCTCAACGGATTCCACTGATGATGAGGACGCATGTGTCTCGTCCTTGTAGATCCACGTTTCCAGGCTCAAACTAGTCAAACTAATCCTCTCTGCATTCGATTCAAGAGATTGCAGGGACAGTAATAATATTCTCCACTTCAACCATTTTTGCCTCGGGTGAAGCAGTCTGTTTTTTATTCACCCACCAAAGTTTCCATGTGTTCCTGTAGATTATTCAGTATACTGGGGTAAGAGGGGAGTTTTTTGGCTTCCTTCTTTTTGGTTATTTTAGAGTGGATCTATCATTGATGAGAACAGTTTTAGTGGTTAATAATTTTTAGGTTAAGAATTTTATATCCAAGGCTGGAATTGCTGAGAAATGAAATTCTTGGTGAACTTGTAGGAGAATGAAGAAGATAAAGTGATAATATTGACTATTGTTGTTTGTTAGCTGTATTTGATAGATTTTTTTTTCATCCAGTAGACAATATAAAATGGGAGGAATGTATCTACTCGAAATACAACACTTTAAATAGTTTTGTGAATGTGAAACTACAAAAAGTGGCCAAACTGTTGTACAGTAACTTCTTACTTGAAAGCTTCATGGTTACAATTTCTACTTCAATCCAAGGAGAGGCTATTTTCATGATTTTCATTTTGATTAACTAACCTCCCCATTTACAAGAGCCTAAACTAAACTGTTTTTCTACTCAACTTTTCTACTTTCTAAGAACAGTACATTTTTCTTTTGTTCTTTTAAAACCAGCTTTAATATTTAAGAGCTGTAATTATTCCCGGTGGTATCACAAGCTGCGTTAAAGGCCATTTTTCTCTTTAGTAGCCACTTAACAGAGAAAAGTGGCCTCTCTTACACAGCTGTACAAATTTATAATTGAATTTTTTTCAGTCCAAATAACCTCTTCAAATGCTATTTATGCATGTACCGTATGTAATACTATCATAAATCTAATACGCTGCCATTTACAGGTCAGTGTTCTAGGTAGCAGTGATGTTTACACATCAGTTGAATGGACACTAAAAGGAGGCTTAAATACGAAATCTGTTCCTGACGCTGTGTTGTTCCTGTTTGTTGCTAGTTACAAATTGACAGTCTTTTACTTTGGTGAATTTATTTTTGTGATGGTGACTGCTGAGGTAGTTTTATTTTTAAAGTGCTATCTGTAGAATGCACAACCAAGCGGCATCCTCCGAGGTTGTAAAGTGAAGCTTATGCGGAAGTGCCAAAAACTGCAGTTCCTTGAACGACCACTTGAAGCTGGCTACAGAACAAGCCAATCTCCATAAGCCCCCATGGTAAAATTTCCAATTTCACAGCAAAGATAAACATGTTTACAGCCTGGTACAAAAAACAGTTTTTGTTAGGTAGGTAGGTTTTTGTTAGGTCTAGGTAATTTCCTTATTATTACATTGTCATTATCTATAATCTCTGCATGGCACCATTATCTAATTTCACTTAAAATATTAAAATCACAATGAATATGTGATAATGATTTTGATCAATCACACTCAGCCCTCTGCAACAGAATTGTTCCCTTGCCCTTCTTAATTCAAAAAACTCTTGAATATTTAATGCAGGAAAGTGTCTGTATTAGCTGCTTCATTATATTAATATATCTCACTTGGCCTCATACAAGAACCTTCTGTACGGACAGATTTGTTCTTAAGTAGCACGTATGAGTGATTTAAGGGAATTTGTTTGTGACATTTATTTTGTCATACTTTGAATTTTTGGCTTAGAAATTAAATTTACAAGTGGCCCAAACCTGTCGTACGAGTCGTGAATAGATATTCTGCCACAAGAGGAAAGAATACTAATTTGACTTAATTATCATAGTGCCTTAATCTGAATGAATTTGGAATTTAAATGAGATACCAACATGAAATAAATTATCTATAAAATATGTCACATATTCTTGACCACCTCCTATATTCGTCATATTTTAGAACATCTGACTTCCTGTGAATACCATTCCCTCTTTATTTCTGTCACAGTACAACACTGCTCTGACAGCTGTAGTGCCTCTACTGAAATTGTTCTTCCAGAGGCATGAATTACCTCCTCATGAACAGGTGCCATTAATCAGGCTAAAAATGAATAATTTACATAGAGTTTGTCCAGCTATGAGAGTTGGGCTATCTGATTTGGAACACATGTTCTTGTATGAGGCCCATTGTTTTTAAAACACTCATTACACACTAAATATATGCAGGAAAACTAGAATATTGTTAGGAAAAGCATGGTTATAATATAATAAATGATTAAATGATTATATAACACATCACATGATCTCCACACCATTATTTTGCACTCCATAAAGGGCATAATACTTCCCGCAGTGGCATTGAAAGTTTGCATTGAGGCCAGAGTAATCTGGACTGGACTGCACTTGAGACACCAATTAAAGATCCAGTGTGTACAGTAGGCTTTAATTTCATCTAGCGGTGTAATCACTGCATTGCAATCTCCTCACATCACCCTTGTCTTCATAGTGTAAAGGAGAAGCAACACTTGAAAGGCCCTGTCTAGAGTCAATACTTAGTTTGTACAAGCAATACAAGCTTGCTGAGTGCACAAGGCTTGTGAACTGCGCATAATGTACAATAACACATTTCAAAATACTCACCAGATATAAGTGATCCATTGGGACACTGTAGGATCTTCTTTACAGTAACAAAAACATCTAATTAACATCTTTTTCTTTCTTTCCTCTTTTGTGCATTATATAATTGTGCAAACTCGAGTCTTTTCTAGCACTAGCATCCTTAAACACAGAGAGAATGCAGCTTTTTGTCCATTCTCCTGATGGCACAACATCTGCTGTAAAGATGGCACATACAGACCCTTTTGATACTCCGATGTTACTGGCCGCAAAAACACTCTCTTGCGCCTTCCCACCATCTTGCTTCCTTTATTTCTCTCTCTTGCTCTCTTCCTCCCTCCCTCACACACACACACATTTACACACACACCTTATTCCCAGCTCTGTATCCCCTGTAGTGCTCCAAGCGGCCTGCTGTCACTCTCTCTCCACCACAGAGCAGCACTCTCTTTCCCCTGCAGCGTTGAGTGCACGAGCTTTCATTCCTGCCTGTCAGAGGGAGTGAGAATGGAGACGCCGGGGTGGTAATGGAACGGGAGGAACCAGCTCTCACTCTGAGCATACATGACCAGTGTGCAAGACTGTCCCTGGACCCAGTTTTGAAGCCTCATGTTTATGCAGCACATGAACTTGTTTGTAGGGTATGTGGATATTTGTTTGTGACTGATATACAGCACACACACTGATAAGAGCAGAAGGAGCTGCAGACGGAGAAATGTTAACATCTCCTCTCATCATATTGAAGCTCTAATTTACACAGTATTGGATAACTTTCTGTCAGGCAATTTCATTTAATTATATTTTTTTTTCTGAAAGCATCACCAGTAAGGGCCATTGCATGACATGCTGCTGCTAAGCTGATAGATGATGCAGTGACTGTAGACACACAGTATGATTAATCTTGACGTAGGAGAGCTTCACACATCAGCCACAGCAGAAAACCTCCCATGGGAGGCCAGTTCTGAGCTTCCAGTGGTTGCTGAAGGACCTTTGAAGCCATGGCCACTCGACGCGTCCGCTGCTCTGTCAACCCTCTAAATTTACCACCATATAGTACAGAAGTTGTTTCATTATAGAGCCTGTGGATTGTATATGGCCTGACTACAAAGACTGTTTGTGCTTAAGATCCATGGGGGACAAACAAACATGTCAAAGTAAGCCAGTTTCTCTTGTGTGCCGAATATTTAATCCATTTGCTGCCACAAAAAGTGGATGTGCTTGATAAGCACTACTATTCAAACCATGTCTTCCATATTTAAAGTAATTCACATCCATATCTAATATTCCGTAGAAAATTGTGTTTACTGGTTTATGCAAAATCTCAAAACCGAGGGTGAATCTTATCTGTATCTACATACTGATCTGCTCCTTCTTTTCTGTTTACTGATATAAATGTAAATATGACAATTACACAATACCTGAGATGGCAAACAAAAGGAGCTGTAGCTGTAGCAGCTGTAGATGAAAAAAATTATAGGTTCCAGCTCCCCACGACCCTAATAAGGATAAACGGTTACAGAAAATGGATGGGTGGACGCTATTCTTACTTCATAAACTTCATGTGATACTGATCATTTTTTACTTTTGCAATACAGTAGTATGTATAGTTACATTTTAAATGACAAAACCTGCAGTGCTGAAGCTGCTGTAATCCACTCCAGAGAGCTGCAGCACACAGATGGCCAGCAGAGTTTAAAAGCCTACATCTATTAGATGGCTTTTAAACGAGTTTGGATTTGTTCTTCCAGCTTGGTGAAAACCTGCAGGAGTCGGGGCGTGCAGAGCTCCATCTTGATTGCTCTCTCTGATTTTAGAGGTACAGTATAACACACAACACACACACACACACACACACACACACACACACACACACACACACACACACACACAACCATACAGTGTAGCTGCAGCGATGGAGCTGCAGCTCTTTTATGTGTATCTTAGATGGATTGGATGGCTATCTGACAAGAGTAAAGGTGTAAATCACTGCAGCACTACTGTACTTTTTGTGCTGTGGGCAAATATTCCTCTCGCCATGAAACTTCTTACCAAAAAACTCTACATCTTTCCCTCCCTTCCTTCTTACATACCTCCTTGTTTCCTTGACACAAGCGTGAATTGAAGACACACCAAGATAAGCGATGTATGGATATCAGCTGACGGGTGTAGATGGTGTATATCATCTGTTTCTCTAAGACACATTTAATCTTTACTTCCACTATGACTCATACAGCATACCATAACAGACTTCAAAATCTCAAAAATATATCATTAAAGTGTTTCTGTGTTCCCTTGATGTCTTCTTCTCTTTGCCTGCAATGATAAAATGTTTTCTGGAGAAACTCAGCTAACTATTGGCCTATACCTTTTCATCTGGCTACATTGTCTTTCAAATTACACTGTATACTTTTTTTGACCCAAGATGGATGAGGTGTAAAAGAGGTGCAAGGCTTTTGCTTTAGTCAACTTTACACGTCGGGAGGTGATAAATGTGGTAAAGGGTTCATCCAGCGTTACACTTGTGGGAAAACCAAAACAGATATAAATGTATGTCTTTAATGGCTAATGGTGAAGCTACAGAAACGTGCATTTTGATCAGACAGTTAATCTTAATGTTGATGTTTGCTTTAAAAATTAAAATACTGGATAATTGTTTGTATTTACTGAATCTTAATCAACTGGACTACTAAAATATAAAGATCCAAAATGTCACATCTGTCGAAAAATGTAACAAAGCTTCCTTATTTAAAGCAGGGGGTCTGGATAAACCAAGCTGCTTCTGTTGTTCAGCAGTCCTATTGTTTAGAACAAACTGCCCAATTAGCATGTGAATGACTGATTTTGTCTAAAAATGTCTTTCAAACAGCTGTGATGTACACGTCCTGTTTAGCAGACAAACAGCTTCCATGCATCATCTGATGTAACTAAGATTTTATGCTATAATAAGCAAAGTAGTCATTGTGACTAAAACGCTTCTTAAAAACACAACCGTCTGAAGGCCACGAAAGCTTTACATACTATCTGTGTTTGCACGAAACAAGTCTGGTGTTCTTCCTTGACTTGCATCTGGTATATGACTGAAAACATCTGACACTGTCATGATATTGCATGTAAATCTCAGAGCGTGTATGACATCACCTGCTGCAGAGCTGCTAACTGATGGTGGAGTGTCAACACTGACAATGACGCATATAGGAATATCGTGGCTCCAAGCCCAGAACCAGCAGTTGAGCAGATTAAACCCCTATTCAGATGGGATTTGTCTCAAGGACAATGTGCTAAAATAAGTGCTAACAAAGGACATTTGCTCCTTGGAAATGTACACGGGATAAGACATCACTGTGGAGGTGGTTTCTGCTTCATTTACGAGTTGTCACCCCACCAAAAATCTACCATGTGTGAAAATGTTCAAGTGTGGTTCTCCTGACCACTGAACTCAGATTACAATGCTGTTAATTATATACTAAAAACATAAAACAAAAGTAACAGAAGGTGTACTAAGAACTGATAATGTGTTAAAGATTGAAATAATTCTGTAATTATGTAAAATGTGCTAAAAGATAAACATTAAGAGTTATTATAGAAATATGTCAACATATTGTAGCTTTGTTACAAATAAAAATCTGTTAAGATCACGTACCAGTGTACTGACACCGCTGTCTAATTATACAGGGGTTGAAGCGATGAATAGCACTGTTTATTATGATCTGTAAATTCCTATTCATTTCCTGGGAGGTAACACTGATTATACTTTAGATACTTTCTAGAATAAAATGATACAGTGTTTTATTTGTACACTTCCAATTAAATGCTAAGTTAGTGTAGTACTGAGAGTCTGTGTGAGGCAGTGAACAGCAGGTCATCGCAAAATGTAACAATGGAAAAGTGTTCTACAGGCAAGCATAGAATTCAAACAATGATGTTTTCAATAATAGATCAATAAAACATATACAGTATGCACTTGGCATTGAATTAAACCGAAATTTCTCTGGATGTCAACAAAAGAGCTTAGAAACTTGGAAACTCAACACAAGTAACTAAACTAAATAACTGTCTCAGAAGTTTGCCTCTATTTCCCCCCAAATTAGCATCAAATTATGTATATATTTTCCTACAAACCTTTAAGAAATTATCTTTCATCTTAAGAATCTCAATTTTATTATTAAGAAATAATAATGTTGCATCTTTTTTGAAACCTTACAGATCTTCCCACTAAACTTTTCCCTGTTAGTGCATACAAACTGAACCAGTGAGCTAATTTCTCAAAAGTTTTCTCTTCATTTTGTTCCCCTAAAAACACTGCTGCTGGAAAATGCAACCAGACAATGGAAAGCTGGTTATTAAGCCTGCCGGTTACTGATGGTTTGTATAGTTACATTTTTCATACACGCCTGGTGTGTTACAGCGCACATCTCCTGCTGTTTTATAGGGCAGATAATCTATTCTAGATAATAATGACAAACATATAGAAATTTAATGATTTCTTAAGCACAAAATATTATTGGACTTTGCAATAAACACTTTTATCTACCAGCTTTTGTGCTCAGGATGAACATTTAAAGCTGCACTATTCGATATTTTTAAATTAACAATGTGTCAGAGGACCCAGAGAGAATTATCACCAGACTCCTCTCTGCTCTACAGAGCCTTTAAAGCAAGATTATGTACAATATAACAGGTTTAAAATCATTTTGATGCTACACTGACTTGTAATCAGGTGAATGGTGCCTCTGTCTTTCCTCTTTGCGGCCGTATGCCTGTTGTTGCACTATGTAACTTTGTGCTGGCACTAAGTCGGAAAATTTAGCTGCTTAAGAACCAAATATTTCCCTCAGAAGTTAGCGAAGACCAAGTGTACTGTAAATCTACTGTCATCCACTGGTTATATGGACAGCTGTTTTGAAGTCTTGAGTTTGGCATTTTCAATATGCCACCTTGTTTTTTTTGGAGCCAGAAGCGACCATAATTGAACAAGAGCATTCGGCTGCACTTGGTTCTGACTCTGTTTTCAAGGAAAACAAATATCTGTCTGCCTAGTTACAAGCATTCTTGTATTACAGCTTAACAGCACAATAAAATCTTTCTGAAAACGTTTAAAGTGAGAAATAAAATATGCAGAATCTCGATTCATGTTTGATCAGCACTGCCTTGTTTGACAGTTTGATCTGATCCTCATGAACCCATTGTGTCGTGCTGGATGGATTGAATCAGAATGACTTGTCAATCACAAGGTAGCTATGCCCAAAGTGTATCCTGCTTTATCATCTACTGTTTTCTACATGGGACCATAATGCACTAAATGAATATCACGCTGAATGGAAGAAGGCTTGAAACTAGTGTTTGAGACTACAAACTCATGAGAAAACTGTTTACTGAGTTAATAAATCAATAAAAAAACTGGGTAATTTCTCCATGTGGCTCAATACAATTGGAACCAGTGGTGCTGCCCCCTGCTGACTATAAGAAAGAATGCAGACTTAGGATACTTGCTCGTTGCCTTAAAGTCAAAGACCAAAACAGTGCTAAAAAGAGAGAATATTGGACTTTTCACTGGGTTAACAGAAACATGACTTCAATGAATGCTAATGTTGTGTTTGCAGGTTGTTTAATTAGAAAGCTGCTTGCTAACACAATCTAAATAACTCAAAAATTGATAATATATCTATGTTATGTTAAAGGGTTATTTCACTGTCCACAACTGGCAGAAAATCTATTGATTTAACCCAAAGGTTTGCTTTCACTGTATGTGTTTTCTCGATATTAAAATGATGCGATAGGGAAATTGAAGTGCTTTAGTCAAACAGAATAACAAAAGGGTATCTTTAGCATCCTTGCACTACAGGCCTCTCTTTCTCTCTCTATAAAACACAAACACACAATCTCGATCGACTCAAAGCGACATGCTTAATGGAGCTCACAGTTTGTACGTGGCTCAGTGATGAATATCAGCCAGTGACATCCCATCTTCAACCTTTCTCATGCTAATTATCTTTCCAAAGCAGGGGAGACAGATTTGGTGTGTTTCTGCACAGACTGGCATGTGCTCAGGGTCTTGCTGGTGAATAATGGCTTTCTAATGGCAATATTAACCTTCTGAGCAGGGAGAAGTGCTTAATGTCTCCTATGATTAAGCCATGAGAGCTGCAATGTCAGAGGTCAGATGCTCTAAGAGATGAGTGGAATTATCAAGACAATGTGCGAGTGATGATTCAAACACAGAGAAAGTGAGGCCAATTGAAGTGTGCTAACATAGACTGCAGCGTGATATTTCCCCACCTGTAGCTCACATTAGCCAACAGGTATGGATGTAGAGTATACTTTAAGCACAGTCTCCTACTGTTTCATTTGGGGAAGAAAATACACAGAACTACACAGTGCTACACATTCAAATTTAAGATGAACTTAATATATTTATAATCAATAATTTAGTATTTTCAGTATTATGATCTGACTCTGCAGTTCCCCTCAGTCTTACAGAGTGTTTTAGCATATTTCAGCTAATTAGCTAAGTTAGTGATTAGAGCTAAAAGGAGAGGAAATAGCCATGGCCAGAAACATGACCTCAATTAAATAAAAATGTTGTTCTGTATCTGTTGCATTTACTTTTGCTGCCGCCAAGTGGCCAAAAAACATAGTTCTTTATCACATATTATTAACATTCAATCCAAAAAACTAACTGAAATAGTATAATGAAAGGTCATAGTGAGCTTCGACACTGAGCTACCAGACATACATACAGAGAAATATATATATATAGCTTAATTAATCTGGAAATTAATTAGAAATATAAATGGTAGAATCATTATACTGGCTAAATCAAACAGGAATGGCTAGAGAGGCTAGAGAGGCTGTCTGTGACAGACAGCAGTTAAATGTGGTAGGATTGACAGTGGAATAAAAAAGCATACAAAGATTGGCAGCCACAGATACACACAGTCACAGCAGTCACATACAACCAACATGCACAATCATACAGAGAGCAATCATGGATTGATTGTTGAGATGCAGGATTCAGAGCTTCACCGAGTCTCCAGCGACATGTTTCTGCATCACTGCCATCAAGACTAGGATCGGAGACGGGGACTGTAGTACACTGATGTTTTCTTCATGCCTGAAGAAATGAGAGTATGAAAGCAACAACAAATACACCAACAATGAAAAACAACAATTGGACAGCAGTTGCATGTGGGCTGTCCTAACGCAGGGATTCTCAAATGGGGGTTTGTGACACTGTGCCAGGGGGTCTGTGAAATGTTTTCAGGTTCATTCATTTAAACGATCATGATATAGAATGAGAGATGATGATGAGATGGTGTTCTTTTACATAACCAAGACTACAGTGTAGAAGTGCAAAAAAAAGTCTATGTCAAATTATTCCAGGAGACGCACCCATTAGGAGGTGAGTGTAATAATAAAACACGCACACATCAGGACTGAGATTTTGCCTTAAGAATCCCTGTATGAGGTTGGTCATATGCACAAAAACAGACTTTTGACTTTTTAATAGAAATAACAGAAACATCAAAAGTGAGAGTTTGTCACCGTCTAATAAAGTTCAACAGAGCAGCCATTGGTAGATTATTTAAATTCATATCAATAGCTTGAAAGAAAGGAAATCAAAGAAATGAATCCTTTCATGAAAATATAAAGCAGATGTGCTAATGGCTTATTAAGCAATAATGCACAGCAGGCTGCAGTACAGCCTAATTATATGGGGGTTGTAATGTGGCTACATGTGCTGTAGCTTTAAACACCCAAATAAACTATTTTAATTCAAGAGTTGACACTATTGCTGCTGCGAGTTGTGACAAAAAGAGAAGAACAGAGGTAAAGGGGAAATGGCAAAAAGAGCTGACATCAATCAGAGGCTGTTGCACAAAGGCACACTAAGATACATTTAGTATCTTTTCAGCCAGTACATCGACTGTTTGTGGTGAGTTAACTCGAACAGTACAAAAAGTCCAGCAGTCAAATCAATGCAAAATGTAAACCAAATGTAAACTTAGTTCAAAATGTTTAAAGTCTGCACTGTATATGTCTATGCTGTGGGCTGTGATAGCATGCTCTGTGCTAAGAGAGAACATTAACCTGTCTTGTTACAGTCACCAGGCTTCTTCAGGGATTATACTTGGTTGTGTCAGATTGTGCTATGCTGTAAACAAATCTGATTCTGAGTAGCCGCTTACTGCCGCAGGACATCTTCTCATTCAGTTTCGAAACCGCAAACATAACAGACAACACAGGGAATTGTGCTGCATAAATAAGCTCACTGAGAACTACCAGAGCTTCCACTGTTCATCCCTCGTCTCCAGTTGGGCCAACATGGAGTTCAGACTTAACCTACATGTTTCCATTTTTGTTTTGGGTTGAAAAATGTTGTCTGTGCTGCAGTTATAGTTTGTTTTCATCTATCGTGGGCAATCAGACAAATCAAATCCTTTTGTATGCTCAAAAAAGGCTGTGCTCACTGACTATTTATTACCCACATTATTATTAAGATATCATGAGGCAGTGAAATGAATAAAATGAATATACAAAGGTAATTTCTCCTGTGCTTAGCCTTTTAAAATTCACTTGTCAGGTCAGGAATGTGCTGCATTTGAAAAATGTGATTGTAAGGTCGTGAAAGGAAGCGCACTGGATTCATGAGAGAAAACTACAATCAGTTCTCCTCTGTTGTGAGACTGCGAGCAGATGTGTGCAGCGAAAGAGGACATTTTACATAAACAAATAAATTGAATTTCTTGCATGGCGCATCTTTCTGTTTTTCAAAGAGATAAAGACACATTTCCGCTTATGCACAAATGTCAATGGAAAAATAATATTCAATCTGAAAGACTTACAGTCAACAAAAGGATTTATTGTGTTCCAGCTCAGACATACCCCAGGAAACAGCGGATATGAGAATCTGCTGCTTTAGCTGCAGAAAGGAGGCTTCATTGTACTGATCTCTCACACTAGGCAGACAGTATATTGTAGCTGATCGGAAGCTCAAAGTAGACCAAGCATGCAACTCTTCGATATGTGCCCATAGTCCTGCTCTGTAACAGGTTAGTTGCTATTTCTGTGAAAAAAAAAAAAAAACTAAGGCTGCACAAAAGAAACATGCTTCGACCTCCCTTAAAATGAATAAATTGAGATGATGTGCTTTAAAGCCAACCAACAGTCACTGATTTTGGTGTAACTGGATCATATTTTATGGAAAAAAGGTTTTCTCTCTGATGTCTCCAGCTCTTGGTGACTTACAGAGTTTCCTGAAGGACAGTAAGGCTGGGGCTGACCGGACTGTGAGCTCAGACCACAGGGAGAGTGTTAGTGTTTGTACCACAGGCATTTTGGACCACCGGGAAGCGGAGGTGTGGGGGAATGCTGATAGGAAGTGAAACCAGTGTTGTCCCAGAGTCAGACCTGTGCAAGTGGCCAGTGTAACCGGGCTCAGCAGCCTCTATTGACATAATGGCAGAGGTGAAGAGACCGAAGAAGATGTTGATGGAGGAAGCTGAGAAGAGAAAAGGAGAGAGTGACCGAGCAAGAAGCCACTTAATTAAGTTTATCTGGGACTGGCTTTTAGTCGTTGGCGAGAGCTTTGTGAAATAAAAGGCTGAAAGACAGACGCCAAGCTGGGCATGTTGCAATTTGGACTAGTAAGAAATATTAGCTGGCTGCTATGTCTTGTGTTGTTGCACCTGCTGGGTATTTGGCAAAGTTGTTGTTGTTTAAGTAATATAATCATAACAAATACATGTGTGCAACTTTCCTTTTTTATGACAATGGTATTGCATTCTGAAACTGCTAAACAGCAAAAATTCTACTTTACTACTACTTTAATGCTGAGAGTTGGATAAGAAGAGTAACGTCTGTCTGAAGTATGAAACTAGAGCCAGGATTATAGCCAGCATTGTTAGCTTAGCTTGAATTTAGCTGCCTCTCCCTGCTAAGCTAAGTGTCCTGGAGCGAAGTGCTTCAGCGTCCTTTAGTTTTGTCTTTTGTTTTGGATCTCTCACATCTGATCAACCTCATTTCTACCTGCAGCTGACAGCTGTTTTAAGTAAAATGAGCTCTGAAAAACCCACTGCACACTCCCTGTTCAGCACCAAATGGAGCCAGATATTTCTCTCCGGAGCTGGTGGAGACCAAAACAGAGCTAACAAAAAGTGAATATCTGACGTGCCCACAAACAACACAACTCCTGCAAACTGAATCACCTTCCTTCGGAGTCAACTTGCACCTGATCTCCTTGGATAACAGTTTGAATAAAATAGTGTCAGGACATGCAGACTTGCTCTGTGGGCAGACTGAAAACAGGTTCTTGAACTATCTTTTGTTTACTAAATCTGAATGACTCCCATAAGCACAAGCACACACTCTGTTCTCTGACAGGTATTAATCTTGACAGAAGTCAAAAGATAAAAGTATATTGATTTCTTTGTGAGCAATTCCAGACTCCCAGAAACTTGCTCCCATCTCTTCCACAACAAAACTAAAAAAGGGGTCAAACAAAATTTTCCTTTCTCGTCCTTTTTCTATCTCAGACTTAGCCACACAATACCACACTCTCACATACAGAGAAGCTAATAACAGAAGCATTGTGAGTAGACCAAGCATAGTCTTCAGGACAAGTGAAGTGTGTCTCAAACAGATATTTCTTAGAAACCATCCTGCTGCTGTAATCTTGTCTTGATTGCACTGATCACATATTACACAGCTTGAAATAACAAGTCTGGAAATGTACTCTTTGGATCCAGACAGCCATTGGCTTCTAAAATAAGTCATAGTAAATAACTCTCACAACTGCAGGTTAGACGTTTGTGTATTTGAGACATTGATGGATATGTTCAAAACAAACTACTTTGTAAAATGTGCTGTCTCATTATGTCTAAAGGCAAAGCTCTAGCTGCTCTAAATGGCCACGATTAAAGGCAAGGCCAAAAGCCTATTGTCATATAGAGGGGGAGGATGCAAAATTATTCAAATGGGGAAAGATTACTAGAATAATTTACTAAAGCAAGATTACTTTTTTTACTTTAAATAAAAGTAAAATTACTTGGGTAAAATATACTCAGATAAAGGTAAATAAGTTAAGTTCCCATTTAATTATGAATTATGAGCCCTTTTCAAGCCCAGAGCAAATTCCTTTTGTACAGACAGAGATTTTCAGCATATATGCAGCTCCCTTCCTCAGTTTAGTCTCGCTAGAATTAACCAGAAAATAGGACAAAACAATAAATAAAAAGGGCTAGACACTGTGGGCGGATGTAACAAGCAATAGGCTACATAAATTAAATAACCTGCTGGTTTAACAGCAGAATAAAGCTTTCCCAAGACAGACAAGACGGGGATGTATACACAATATAAACGTTGCAACAGCTGCAACCACAAACATGCTTAATAAGCAAGCTACGTTACTAGGCAACACTGTGATTGTTGTCATGCTCATCTGGATATTCGGTGAGTTTGTTGCTCTACTCACCTGTCTGAATGTCATTCTGAGTCCTCCAGTCTGTGCCACGGTAGGTTCGGCTTTATGACTTGTTTGTTCTCAGTGCATAATATAACAAGTCCGCCCAACCACTCTGTGTCTCTCGGCTGTGCCCCTCAAAGTTTTCAGACGTTTAGCTGAATGAGTGTGCAGCAGGCAAAGCTATAACAAACAAATGGTTCTATCACTGAAGATAAGAGCATTTATTAGTATTAAATGTAGAACTGTCACTGCTGGAGAATCCAACATAAGCATTGGGTCATGCAACATCTTCACAGTCACTCAGCGTGCCTTCCGGATGGTGCGTTAAATCACGATTAATCAAGATTCACGCAGTCTTTTTTTTCCTTTTATAACATGCTGAGGTACAATAATGCTAATCTTAACTATAACCCATACTGATGTTGTTGTTTATTGCAGCTTGCTTAGGTATTTTTCAAGAATCTGATCATATTTTATTTATTTTTTGAATTCCTGCACCAAATATCTTTTGTAAGGTTGTAACAGATTTTATGTTCTTCATTTTCTCCTACCAGAGCAAGAAATGCACGGTGCACTGATGAATGGTGGTGTGTTCTGGCATCTGGTATTGACATGAAGTCAGCTCAGCCACAGAGCAGGAAAATGGAAAATAAGGGGGTGGGGGGTCAATGAATTATTAATGCCTTGCTCTGCCCACTATATGGCCTATGTGTCATTTTGATGGCCTGCCTTAACAATTCCTGTTTCACGCTGCAACATGATCCCCAAAAACATTAGTGCACAGTGTCCTGCTCTTTGTTTCTGTCTTTCTTTTACAATATTAGATGTTATCCTTTTAAAATATCTGCATTCAGCTTATAAGGTCACAGTAGTTTTTCAAATATTAGCGTACATTAAAGTATTTCTCTCTCTCAGAGCCACCAAGGCACCAAAGCAATGACCTTTCATGTCCTAAATGACTTTAATTTAATTTTCCAGTCAGTCAATCATTACAACAAAAAAAAACTGTGTTCAAACCGCAAGTTGCACATCACCTCCGCTCCCAGCCCCGTTACTAGAAATGTGACTCATGACACCGTTTCTATGGAGCAATAACACACGGACAGAGAGAAAGAAAGATGCAGTAATTGAATTTTGCAGCATTACATTTTCATGCCAGCAGTTCAGGATGCACAGACACATCTGTAACGGCAGCAGATATTGTTTAAAATGCAGATTGAATTTCCAGGTTTTTTTCTGCCATTGCCACCCATCACAGTACAACAGTGCTCCACATCAGTCTTTGTAGCAGCACTGACATAAGAGACTTTGCGAGTGAGTGAGTGGGTGAGGTAAAGGTTATAGATCGAAAAAACACTGGAATCACTATTCTGAAATTATACAGACAGCAAGCAAACATGATATGTGGTGTTGGTAATAGGCAATAAGCCAGGCGAATGCTCACCAATAGCTGTGGTCAAAGCCTGTGAACTGTGGGCTTCTATAAATGGATGTAAATAGGAGTTTAGTGGTGTGTAATCAGGAGGTAGCAGAGAGGAGGGGATGAATAATTCACATCGTCTCTTTCCTTCATCGTTTTACACTCTACTGACATTTTTCTGTGATACGTACATACTCACACATAAAGTACAATTGTGCTACCTGACCTCAGCCTCAACACGTTGCGACAAAGTGTCATATTTTAGATCAGGTTTGGGTATGGTTATTACCAAATGTTTTTTGGGTGCTGCAATGATCTGTATTCATATTTTGCATGTGAAAACAAAACAAAAACAAAAAAACAGAGGGCATTGCCAACCTTATGTGTTGCATTAGCCAGAAAGCTACACTGAAAAAAATGAAACTCCTGTGTCATTTAGTTGAAGTACATTTTTACTTTGGACTAATGGAAAACTGTGGTTTCTGGTTTAAACCTGATTTTTTCAGTTTACCTTAAAGCAAAATTATGCCCTGCACAGATTAAACTAAAAACATTACTTTGAGTATAATGATAATTTCATTTCAAACTCGAGGTTTGTCATGTCACATGACCACATGACGCCACATCAGATTGCTCCCTCTCAAGTTTTGCTGTCCGCCATTACTGTTTTTACAGTCTGTTTTACAAGAAAACGATTATTAACAAGGTAAGAAATTATTTTGTTTTAAGGAAAACATGTGTATAGTTTTCATATTTATAGTTAGTGGTAGTCTGAGCAAGCTTATTTCATTAATTTTTTTGTGCAAAGGGGGGAAACTTTCACTGCTCTGTATTGTTAATGAAGTCATTTTACACTCACGTAATGAAAAATAATGGTAGTATGATAAGGCTTGTGTTACTATAGTGCTTAAATATATTAGTAGCTGGTCTTGGGCTTGTGCTGCTCAGGGTCGTGCTCTGTCTGGACAAAAGGAACAATTATGATTATGATTATGATGCAAGTAATGCCTGCACCAAACAGGTAGTTAGCGTTAGCATGTGCTAATAGGTGCTAACAGCTGTTTAGTGTCTTGTATCAGCACATTACTTGCTTTGTGATACACACTAATGTAACAGCAGAATGTTATCCTAGGTGGTGACTTGAGGGCAGACTCACCAGGTACATCATTTTGTCTTTTACATTTCATAATAATGTTTTTGTTCAGAGAAGGAATTACTGGGAGATACATCATACAATAAAATTCATGGCCATTCTGCCAAATTGAGCAGTAACACAATGTGTGTGCAAATGGGTGATCAAATATGATTTGCTGTTTCTGTGCTACTGGATTGGGAGTCAAAACGCCTATAGAAAGTGGAGCTTTGGGGTTCACAAAGCACAGGAAAAAATAGCAAACACCAGTATACCACCATCTTTTGCATGTCTGCTGATATCAACGGTGGTGGGGCTATGGCAAATGCACACTAGAGTGTGCATTTGCCATAGCCCCACCATTCCCATCACATCTACCTGCATCAAAACAGGGAGAAAGTGGTCAACTAGTAAAGCCTGCCACTTGCTTGATTTGATTGACTGCGAGGGCCAAGTGTGGCAATGACATTTGGTGTAATATTGCACCTTGTGTTGAAATGGTTCACTTTGATGAACGCTTAAATATAAGGCGCAAAGACACAGGTTTCCTGGAATGTGACATATCAGCAATGCAAAAATTTAAGGGATGCATAAAAAGCCCCCAATGATTTAGGGAAGCCATTTTCATTTTGGAAACATCTGGCCAGTATCGGAAAAAGGCAAAGCTGATCTTGAACTAACAGGTGAAGCAGATGGTTTATTATTATGAAAAGGTATTGTGACACACGCTGTAATTTGTGTAGTCTAATTGCCACTAAACATGTGACCTGAGAGGCTTATTGGTAATTAAAGCCATTCGTGTTTTGTGCCAGCGCCACCACACAATATTCTAATTTTAGTCACACCAGCAGCCTAACACTACGGATGGTGTTGATCACCACTTTGGTCCAAAAAGCTATTTATGTCTCAAAATGGGCGACTTCTAATTTATGAAAAATGGTTGGTGGTTTATATGTGTGATTGGTAGACCTTGAGCCAATATGCTGCCATCTCAGCTGTCCCTCCACCCTTCTGGCTTTCTTATTTACAGAGACATACATACCCAGAGCTGGGTGTCCAAACACTTGCGCCCAGTTGAAATGTGGATTGGCTTTTAGAAATGTTCTTTTTAAATCCACCCTCAGTTGACACTTTTGTCGGTTCGTACCAGACGAACAAAAAGAAAATTACGCTCTTATTTTCGGCTTCTATTGTTCTTAACTATTTTCTGGGTGGTTAGAAATACTTCTATGTGTGAATCAGTGCAAAACAATGCTATAAGACATTTTCTTTGTGTGCACATGTGAACCAGTGTTAGCCATGGGGGACATGGGTTGGGAAATGTGAGGCTTGCTGGATTATTTGATATGGAAGAAAGCAGGCTGACAAGATGGATATTGATATAGGATACAGAAATGATTGGCTCTTAGTGTATACATTGTTCTATTTCTAACTATATGTCATAACTATATGTTTGGTGAAGCATTTCCCTATAATGAAAAGCTCAGAGAATGAGTGTTTGTTCAGTATAAAGTGCTATGGGCTGATGATATATGGACTAAACCAAAACTGCAAACATTTCGGATGATAAATTATAAACATGGAACTATGTTGTATATAATTATATAATTATATATAATTATGTTTTATATATAATTCGTCTAAAAGGCCAAATTTTTTATGTGTGGAGAGCCTGTATTTTGTTGAAACCTGACAGTATGTCAGTCTGGAAAAAGAAAAGTGGATTTGTTCAATCAGCTTTTTTTTTTTGATGGGATCCACACAATACTTAAACAGGTATTGATTTTGGAAATAGGGGTGATGTACAAAGATTGAGTTGGCTATTCACACATGAAACATTTATATTAGTTAGAGGAAGCCTGAGAGATGAAAGAGAAAAAAACCTTCACCGGGAAGAGAGCACTGGGAGAATTCCCGGTAGCCTGGCCAGCTGATTGTCTCAGGGCGTCAGGTCAGTGTTAAAACTGCAAAATGAAATGGGTAAATCAAAGTGAAAACAGCATGAAGCAGCTACAGTCACTCAGAACTGTAGACCACCAGTCTCCCCACCAGCTTTAAACCTGATGACATGATCTCTGCCTATCACCAAACACGATGGGTTGCACACATGTACACAATCAACAAAACGTTTAGTTGAAAGAGAGAATGAGAATAAGAGAGAAGGTGAAGCTGAGGAAAGCACTAAAAAGAAAAACCCTGGCGGAAAGTGCAGCTAAATGCTACAAAATTACAGGTGTGTTCATGAGCAAGAGACAAGGAACAACCAAAAAAACAAAAACCAAAAAACAAAACGTGCTTGCAAACCAGCCCTTAGCACATCATAAAAACACAACTTCCCATCCCAAGTTGATTCTGTGATTTAAAAAACTAATAATCAATACTTAATCATGCTGTGTAGGAAAGCAGCAGATGCATATGTTTGGAAATAATACTGAAAATTAAGACCTGTATACTCTTTTCTGTTAGGTGTAAGTACCAATCAAAAATCCAGAGCTCTGGTCTAACAGATGCAAAACAAAGAAGTGCACAAAATGATATATATAAGATATATATATTGTATGAATATTTTTTCCTGTATTCTTCATAATGGGAATTGTAATTGACAATATTTTCAAATGGAGGGCACTGGCTGTTTTAACCATTATGGATATTTCATG
This sequence comes from Argyrosomus regius, assembly GCA_946959425.1. Classification (NCBI taxonomy): domain Eukaryota; kingdom Metazoa; phylum Chordata; class Actinopteri; family Sciaenidae; genus Argyrosomus; species Argyrosomus regius. Next base: position 11,192,539 of record OX336883.1, read on the forward strand.
AAGAAGTTTTGCTGTAAAAGTGGCAAAAACAGTAAACAGAAACAATATTTTGGTGTGTACTGAATGTGTGACGATGTCCTTGGCTAACATTAGATTCCCAGCCTGAATTATTACTCCTGTCCAGCCGTGCTCTTCAGGGATAATGAACAGAGAACTAGAGAAAGGAAAAAAAAACAGAGCAATCTACTAAAATCGGCTTAATGAATCTGTAGACACCGTAGCATTCACATTTCACCTCATCATTTTGATATTTCCTCCCTGACTGTTGATTTAGTATCTAAGAATGTCCTCAATGTGGCTCTATTGCTTTTCACAAAGGAATTCCAGCGCAGATACAGATGGAAATTTTACACTTCTAAACATAACACTGTTATTTTATTTTTAATGTTTAACAGTTAACTTTAAAAAAAAAAAAGATTTGTTAATACTAAACCCAGGTGTTAGAGAAATAAAATTTTAACCCGATGAAGCTCTGGTTCAGACTCTGCTCTCTGTCTGCATTTCCCTTTGCCCCAGGCCTGAATACCTCCTCTTCCAAAAAGGCTGTGGTACAAACTGAGCTAACATTAGCTGCAATAGCTATAGTTCACATAGTTAGTTCGCCATCAGGAAACTCTGTAAAATGGTTGGTGGTGTGCGACTTAGCGCCATAAAGTGTGACATACTTCTCACAGGTGATTGTACCCAGAGGACAAACCCAACATAATGCAAGAACAGATGTACAGGGCACGGTGGGAATGACAAAGCCACCATACACCAGATTACAAATTAGGGTAGCATCAGAATGATTTAATTATTCATTATGAATTACTTTATTGTCCTTTCAACTCCTCCCACGATGTGCTCATTTCCAGGCTACGGATCTGTATCTGTGACCGGATGGGAGCAGTGTGAAGAATGGGTTGAAGGGGTGCCTGAGGTCACATGCTATACGTTGTGTGTGTAATATCTGTGGGGAGGTAGGGAGGCCAATAATTTTGGAGGCATTGTGCATGATGCATGTGTGTTTGTTCCTATTGGAGACGCTTTACAGGCATTTTAGATAATTGGCACATTAACAAAAACAACAATTTATTATGATTAAAAATAAAGATGCAAGGAGAGAAAGAGATGGGAGTTGTTGTAGAGCAATTTCAAATTTCCAGGGAAAAGAATAATTCAGCGGGGAGAAGGTGATCTGAGGTTTTTCCTGAAACAAATTAGTTGTCAACAGCAACGTCAGAAGGAAGGTCATTCATTCACCACATGGGTGCCAAGAGGGAGAAGAGTTCAGACTATATGGAGAGATAACAGGTAGAAGGGCAGCTAAGTGTTCTCTGAAGGCAGAATACAGAGCACTGGGAGGTCGTGGGGGTTTTGATATGAGCAGCCCCTGCAGAAAGTAGGAGTAGAGTGACGAAGGACAGTTAATGAAGGTTGAGTTGAGGCGCAGCATTGTGAGTTGTAGGTGTTGAAGGGAATCATTTGGGAGGATGTCAAAGAGAGAATTGTAGTTTGGGAAACAGATGTGTGGGCTAAAAAACAAGCTGAGCATGAAGTAGAAGAGTCTGAGTTGAAGGATGTTGTACAGAGATTACTTGTTATTTTGTTTTGTTTTTCTGACTTGTCAAAAAAAAAAGGTACAAGAGGCTTATTTTAATAGTGTTTTTTCAAAATCTCTTTATAGGTATGCTTTTCATGTACTGTTCAAATAATCTGAAGTTACACAAACAGAATGAACCAGCTCAGCCTCACCAAAAGGCATGTGAATCACACACTTCAGACTTCATATTGCGTGCAGTGAATACTTCAAGTCTAATTGTGCATGCAGGTGATATACCAATCCTTCCAATTAACTTCTGTGAGGTGATGTAGTATAAAGAGCGACAGATGCTGGGGAGGAGAATGGATCATAAATACACAGGGCTTTTCCACTCAGGAAGCCACAGTTCGTGTCCAGTGTGAAAAAACACTGAAGTATTTTAACGTATTTATGAATTTTAGGTTACGTATGTCAGTTAATTCACATGGCATATTTAAAAACGTAAAATATTTAAACCTAACAAAATAGTTTTTGTGCCTAAACCAAACCAACCGTGACTATTTCACATTAATCACGTTTATTATTGTTACCATGATAATACCTGTTCCCCTTTGACTGGTGAATAAAAGGTGGCATTAAATGACACGTGAAAAGCTCAAGATGGGAATGGGAAGGATTGGCGAATCACCAACACGCAAAATTGGACTTTGCACTGAAGAGACAGAGCTGAAAGAACAACAGCGTTATGGGTTTCTCTTGAGAGTGATGCCAAGATGATAGAGGATTCAACTAAAATCAAGATGTGGGGGAGATTGTGGATGGAAATAACAATGTTTGTGCTAGATCTCTCAAATGCTCATACATGGCACCCATATTTGTCCTCCGAATAAAACTCCCTTGGATGTCTAATACACAAGCACAGATTATGTGAGTTGATCTCATATAGAGAGAGTTCTTTCGTTACAAACTATCCCACTATTAGAATGAGTTGGAACACTAGATTAAATTAAAAAAAAATTAATATTTTCACTTTCTAGAAACTTAACTTAACACCAGTTTTACAACCTAAACCTAAAATATAGGGAGCAGGCTCACTATATTCAGCCTCATCTCAGGTTGAAGTAAAGCAATGCTGAGCAGTACATGAGGTCATCCATCCTGAAATATCAGTAGCAAATTGATCCCAAGGGAGTGAGATTAATCTCTTATTCAGGAAATATTGATTGTTTATATCCTTGTTTGTACAACCGCAGAGAGAATGAATGCTGCTTGGCCGCAATGAGTGAAAGGACAATGAGGTTAATGATAGACATAGTGTTTGATAAGAAGATGAATTCACAACTTTGTGGACTGTTGCTGTTTGCCTGCCAGTTAATACGTACAACCCTACATATGCTATTTCCAGTAAGCTTCCAATGCCATGTAGAATCTGGTCTTACCACAGCTTCATGATGACAATATTGTCCCACCTCAACAGCTGATGGTGCAAAATGTACCTTTACTTGATATTTTTCAGGAGCTTTTAAGTTAAGTAATAAGTAAGTATTAAAAAATAGTGGCAGGATACAACTACTTATTGTGTATTCACACTGCAAGCAACAAGTAGACAGTGATGATGTGTCGACAGTTAACAAGCTTGCCAGCTGTGGCAGAATTATCAGTCCATCAACCAATCTTCTGCCTGTAATGATAGGATTTCAAATTCTCCTAGATTGCTCGACAAGTGCTAAATTACCAAGCCGTTTATCAAAGCTGTCCAAAGCTTGAGTAGGATCTTCAACCCACTTTTTGACATCGTCTTTGATCATAAGCTTTAGATTTTCTGATGATGTTTGAGTTCACGTCACTCTTTCTTTTTGGACAGCTGTAGAGCTACAGAGTGTGTTTGCTTTATTCTAAAGAAATATCTGCTGCTGGAAATGTAAAATTTGTCATTTACTCAAAACTGGGTGATAAGGACAGAAAATGGTCAAATCTAAAATGTTTGTTGGGTAAAATTATTCTTGTTATAAACAGGAGAGTTTATTTTTTTTAACTTTGATGTTGCATGCAAACATTTCCAACAATTACAATCTATTTTATCTTCTCAATATTTTAAAATGCTAAAGTTAATTTCACTTGCACTCTGCTGTTGACTTCAGGAATGAGATTTGTTTTTGTTTGGGCTTCATGGGGAACGTAATCTAGCTGTTACAAAAGGTCAGTGCTTAAGTTTCTATATAAATTTACCAACTTAATCGGTCCACTCATTTTAATTGAGTGTTTCAGCGTGTAGCGTTAGTTGACAAAAGGTCGATTACATAATTAGTGAAAATAGGTTCATTGGCTCTGATATGCATTTTGAATAAATGCCTCGTCAGTTTGATTTTTTAAGTTTCCATCTCTTCCCACTTTTCATGAAAAAGGTGTTTATGCTGCTATCAGATTTGCAGCTATGGTAATTATGATAAATACACCATGGGATTTTAAAACAAACAATATAAAAAGATGTTATCTCTAATGCCTACGTACACTAATTTAATGATTTTGCAACACTGAGGATCACTATTTACAAGACCACAACCAGATTAATTTTGAGATTATTTCCTATACTTCACCTGGTGGAAATTTACAATACCTTTCGAACAATGGCAGGAACAAATGCAGCTTTTGGCCACAGCTACCCTTGTGTGCATTTGGAGGGCTTCAGCAATTTCTGTCCACTTTTTTCCTTCTCCACTATCATGGTACAAATGGGAGGACATGTCAAAGAGGCACTCTCGCTCACTCCACAACTCCATCAATTTCTTCTCCTTTTTTACAGTCCAAGAGAACCGAGACTTCACGTTCTTTTGCCTCCTTGGAGTGAACACGCAACTGGCTACTCAAGTAGTTACCATGCCTGCTAGAAAGACAACATCTATTGGTTGTTGACGCCATTCACATGATTGAATGTCACCATTTGCATGAGTTGAGACTCCTGAAAACTTCAGATAATATTGAAGTTTGATTTTATTGATTTTATCTGAATGTCAAGATAGGAAAAAGACCAGCTTGGTCTGAGTTTTTTGATGACCTTACACCAAACAATCAAGATGATGCAAGTGCTTCAGGATTTTCAGGATTTGACACTGAACATTTGCCTGCAGTAGTGAAATCATTTGAAAAGTTAAATAAATCGATGTTGGTTGGTCCACCAGCCTGAAATATCTCATGGATTGTGTCATCATACGCCGACAAATTTGTTTGAGTAAATAACCGGTGAGAGTAACAACATTTCCATTAGCTCAGCTGTACTTTGTGTTTTGTGCTAATTAGCATGCTAAAGTAATATGTCAAACATGGCCACTATTATACCTGCTAAACATCAGCATGTTAGCATTTTCATTCTTGACTGATGTTTGCATTTAGCTCAAAAACACATCATGTCGAGTCTTACACACAGACAGTATAAAAAAGGTGTCTGAAGAGCTGCTGTGAAGCTCAGAGTGTGGTGGTTCTGGCAGCCGCCATCTTGGCAGACATCTTGGTGCCAGTCTTGGCACTTTGGCATCGTGGCTCCTTGTCTCCTAGCTAATCCTAAAATGGGCAAAGACATGGATCATCGGTGGAGCTGCGGTGGGCTGAATGATGCCATACTAAAATAAGCCACCTGTACTGGCACCTACCTGTGTCAAAGTGGCTATGCTTAATTATATTAAGTGTATTAAGTGTAGTGTTAATATGCTTAATTATGCATAATTTCCACGTTGACTTCACTTCACATCCAAAGAGGTTGCTGCTTGGTCTTACAGCATGGTTATGAAGTATTTTCTACATTTTCCTTTTACAAATTTATGAGTCATTATTGGCTTAAATATCCAGGTTCTGCTCAATAGCCATCCAGGATAGATTGTATGACCCATTGCAGCCTGTTGTAATGCACTTCCTTTTGTGATTTTGAGGCCACATTATGGGAAGATAATTATAAATTGAAAGAGGTAAGCCAGAGTACACATTGTCCAAATTAGGTACTGGCTACAGTATGTCTTGCTTAATGGGTAGAAATGGAGAAAATACCTGAACCAGATGTCTCTCTGTTGGAGTTCATTAGCAGATCCCCTGGACAGAGACATCAGAGGAAACCAGTGCCCTCCTATAGTTTCTGTTGGTCTAAATCTAGCCTCATGTGAAAACATGTAGAGCACAATACAGAGAAATCTTTCTTTTTCAATGGAGTTGAAAATTCCACAATTCCACAATTATCTATTCTTTCTGAAATACAGGTGTTGTGCTGATTGTGTCTAATGACTATGGCAGTGTACGCATAGCAATTCACAGATGAAAAAAGGTTTGAAGTCTTGAAAAAGACGCAATCTTTAATAATAACAGCCTTCATATTAGAAAAATATATATTATATATAATATAATTTCACGCTTGTGTGTTGGTTTTAGTGTTTTGAAGAACTTAGTGTTCTCCAGTAATCAGCATGTAACTGATCATCTTCATTTAGAAGGTGATCATTATTTCTTCTTCTACTTAAAAAAAACCCAAAAAAACATCTTCTCTTAAATCTTGAACTTGACATTACCTTACTTTTGCCCCGTGACCACCTCAGATCAGTGCTGGCAGATGAAATCATCATATTCACCCTCAGATAATGTGTTAAGAGGCTGAGAAGAGGGTAATCTTTACGTTTTAATCATCATGTAGACCCTGTCCTTATCCGTGTGGACTAAAAAGCATTTTTCTTCACAGATACAGCACATCAAATTCATGTGCTTATCTTCTAAAAATAAAGAATTAGGGGACCTACTTATGAGGTGTCTGCATTTTCTGGTTATCTAATATTTTATGGAACAGTTACATGTCAGAAATATTTTTTCAGATGTCTGCATCACAGAAAAGAAACTTAGAGAGAGTAAGATGTCTGTCCATTAAATATGAAGGTGAAGCCAAGGGGCGGACGACATGGGGAAACAGTTTTGTCATACCAGCACAATGGCTAACCCTCCGTTTTTAGTCTTTATGCTAAGACAAGCTAACTGTCTTCTGGCTATAGCTTCACATTTAATGGACAGACAGGTCAGAGGTTAGAGATTTCTCATCTAGCTCTAGTAACTATTCCTTTAAACATTCATGTAATTTGGAGTGGAGGTTGTAAATTTATGCAGTGAGTGCCCGCTATGAGGAATCAGCTCCTGCTTTGGTCAATATGAATAGACACAATATGAAGGAGGATTTTGGATTTTATCTGCATCTATTTCTGAGTCAACACAGACATTGATTGTGCAAATCTACCATTTATACACAAAATGATTTTACTGTCCAACAGCGCAAAATGAGCACAATATATCTGTGGGGGTCGATTGGGTTGTTGATCAATATAAATGACTGGGTGCTGAGATTTCTCGTGGCTAAAAAGTCACTTTACAACCTGCAGAGAGTTTTGGAGGCCTCCCACCTCAGCCAAAACGCAGAAACAACAAAACAACATTATTGTGTATTGTGACTTCTTCACCTGACATTTCTGTTTTTGATCGTTGCAGTAATTATGTTGGATTTTTATTTTTTATTTTTGTTAAAAAGCTAATTAATTAACTGTGATTGTCGTGCCAAACACCTGTTGATGTCCAAGACAGCTGGTCATTTGTTTGGGGACAAAGAGATTTTCTCCTAGGCACACACATAAAAAAGGTCCCCAAAAACTGTTGGAAGGAAACATCAATAATCCTCTCAGGGATAATTTCAGGAAGCTTATTTTGGTTACATAAAATATGAAAATGAAATAGAAATCCAGTACAGATTTTCTACAGCACAGCAAAGGGATTTGTCTTCAGCAATACATACAGAACCCAGATTTCTGAAATGTATTGTGCGTCTGTGAAATGGCAGGTTGGTTAATGAATGAGTCTGGAATAGTTGGATTATTCTGCCATCTCCTGAACCACCGCTGACCCTAGACCCTCTAATCTTGTGGGGACTTCCATTATCCAAAGTGAATTAATATACATAAATTTTCACATTAATGCCATGTGCATCTCACTCGAGGATAGGAACAGGATCATTAAAAGGATTAAGGAGGCAGGCTACTTTATTACCTGTATTCTAGTATCCCTGGAGGTCATCAAAGAGCAGAGGAGTTAGGGGAAGGTGTAGATTATTATGCAATGAGAAGATAATTCTCTGTGTCACATCTTAAAGAGTAATTTAACTCTAAATCTTTATTGAGTTAGTAAATTACATGTTAAGTAACTTTATGACATTATATATTAGGTACATGGAGAGTACAGTATCAAATTATTTTCCTTTTTCCAGAGAAAATCCACTAGCTCTGCTCACTGGAAAAATCTATGATGTAACCTGGGACTCTCCACCCCTGAGGCAACACCATGCTCTGCCCCCACCCGATCCCCCACACACTCCACCTCCAACATATACAGAAAATACAGCAGTCATCAATCAGCAGTGTGGACACTATGAAATGCTGCATCTGAGAGTAGCAGCAGTAGAAGTACTACAGTTATAGAAATACTACTTTTTGTACTTAGCGTTTGTGTTTGTGGTATATTTACGTCACCCCACTGCCTCCGCTGCATCTCTGCTTTATTGCTTAGACCTGAAAAGGCTCTGAACCACCATGTTGGCCATCAGTGAGATGGAGACTCTCTCTCTCTGACACCTCCACCTCCCCTCACTCTGTCGAATCCTTTCTCCAGTGTTTTTGTATCTCTGCCCTGAAGTCGCTGTCAATGCTTTCAACTTCAGCCCGTGAGAAAGATGCTTTGGGTTGCATGAGATTAACAAATTCTAGGTGACCGTGAGATATTATGTTTAAGCATTAGAACTTCTGAAAATAGCTGAAATGTGTCCGTTTAGACAGGCGGGGAGATATTGCAGGAGAGCACTGGAGAAACACTGTGATAGAGTGAAGGGTTGGAGAGTCAGCAATCATGGAGAACAGCAGGAGTGGGGTCGAGGGTGTGTGTCAGGGTTCACAAATATTTTGAATTTGGAAAGGGCTCAAGCTTAAACACTGTGTTGCTGGTTTGGGAATGCCATTCTTTGGCTGTTTGATAAGGACATTATACATTTAGATAATTCAATTACATTTCACTGTCAAGCTGTCAGTGGCTCCATCTATAGATCATTTTAGGTGCATAATTACAATCTTGGAAGTAACCAGGGCTTTACAGCATTTAGTATGAAATGCAAGGGGGACAGTATGAAACAACAATAAAAAATAAAAGTTAATATAAGTGAGTCTTGAGAGGTACTGTATATACATTTTTATTAATGTTTACATAATCTTTTTTTATAATGTAGGTGTAAAGGCAGATGCAAGGTCTTCTTTCATTTTAAGAAGCTCTGGGATTATCCATGAGTCTTATGTAATGATTTATTTAAATAGATGGCTTGATGTTATACATGAAAGTATGTGAATTCTGTTTGGAGACATTGAAAAAAACTGAGATTACAGACAACAACTGAGGTTTAAAGTCCTGTCACATCGCTCATATTAATCCCTTCCTGGGCCTGTGCCCTTGTGACCTTGATATGATATGATGATGGTTAACACTTGGACGGAGTGTTTTTCCCACCAGACTTTGTTAATTTGCTCAGAGTTGGTCATTTTCCCTTGGTTTAGTAGGCTACATAGGTAAATTGTTTTGTCGTTTTTTGACTTTCGGCCATCTTGATCTGCTCTGTGCTGCTTGACATGGCTGGTCATGGTGAGTGTCAAAAATAGAGTCCCTTCTGGGATGCTTCTGAAATAAGCCACGACGCTTCTGGTGGGATCACAAATATTGTCTAGAACAGCAACGATAAGCTACAGTGCCCTTGCCTCACCCAGAATACATCACAGCTGTGCCTTGTTGAATCACATATTATATTGTGTAGCTCGCTCTGAGTCATTTTGTTTGGTTCCCAATTCCGACTTTGACGACCTTGAAATGAGACTCAACAATCTACAATCTTTCTCCATTATGACTGACCCCACCTTTAAGATTCATCATTTAATGTTGCTACAGTTGCTAAAAAAGAGGTTGATAAAGATTATCCAGTGCTGCTTTTAAGTGTTTTTGAAATGTTTGTACTGCCAGCCGTGATTCGTGGAATGCATTTACCACAAGTTTCAGCTGAACTGGTGTGAGATTAGCAACAGTTACAGCAAGTCAGTGGCCAAATGTTTCTTAGAAACTGTGTAGAAAAAAAACAGATCCCAGATTAAACTCACAATCCTGCACACATTGCTTGTGACAGAAAAAAATAAATAAAGAGGACACAAAGTGTTGTTCCTAAGCCATGGCTGATGACCTCACAGTGTCACTTCTTCCAAGAGAAATATAACCACAAGAAATTCTGTTTGCTTCAGAACAAAGAAGAAATATACCACACTGGATGATAAAAAAATGGCTGCTCTGATCCCAGGTCCTGCTGTTCCAGGTTGATAAGAAGATATGGGATATAGAAAAAAACCCCATATGACCACATAAATCCGTCAAAACATCTCAACAGTGCAAGCTGGTGGTTGTGATTTGAGGAGTGTGTTTTCATGGGTTTTATTGATAAAAATGGTGCAAAGATTGAGTGCTGTGTATCTGAAATCACTGCAAATTAAGTGCTGTTATTTCTGGCCGAAACAGCTTGCCTTTGACACAACATGGTAGTGCTGAACTGATTAATCAAACAACAACAATCTTATTAATTCATTCATTATTTAATTCATTTATAAAGTTCTCTTCAAGCATGTCTAAATAGGAGAATTGCTTGTTTTTCTGTGTATTAAATCATTGTAAATTGAATATATTTGGATTTTAGACTGTTGATCAGACAAAATAAGCAATTTGAAGACATCGCCATGGGCTCTGGGCAACCTGAAGGGGCTTTTATCACTAAAAATGAATCAACAGTCAAATAGATTAAAATAGCCTATTTCTATGATTAACTATACTCTTACATAATAATAACAATAATAATAATAATGATGTGAAAAATGCATTCTCACAAAAGTATTGATCGAACTATTCTGTCAGATGATGAAATCTTTGGTGTCAATGCTGTAGCCTGCTGCATTAAGGAGCAGCCTGGGCGTATAACACTGGACAACATTTTGACAGCAAAGTACACAGTGATGGCAGGTCCACAGAGGAAACATGGAGGCACTGTGAAAGTCATGATTCCATTACATTTTGACACTCATCAGTGCTGGCAGGTGGGCTGATTATTTTCCAGTGGCTGCAAAATTAAATAAATGCTGCAATCTGTCCTTTGTACTGCAAGTCCAAGTCTGTATTTCACCAAATTTCATCCCAATAACGCAGACCGGGTAAAATAATTGCAACAGTCTAGTCGGGTCTTGTGTGTGTATTTGTATGTTTGTGTGTGTGCATTTTTGTTCCAACTATACAGAGGATGTTCCACCTCTGTTAAAATCAGAGGACTTCCAGGTTTTGCCTGACAGCATTGCAGCATTAATATAAGCCTGCTTCCCACAATTCTTTAAAGTGAATATTTATTCTCCAACCTTGAAAAGGAGCAATTACGCTATAGCGAGAAAAGAAAATAATGGAACAAAAAGAGAAGGTGAATGCCTGTATCCCGTGAGGAGGACAAAATTTGCTTAGCTGTGCTGGTTTTATTTGAACTGTGGTGAGGAGGTAGAAAATATTGTACATTTTCTTTAAACTCAGTAATTTATGTATGTTCCTTTTAATAAATTCAAGTTTTGAAATTATCTATGTGCAAATCACATGGATATTCTGAAAAGTTAACTCTGAAAGCTGCACTTGGCATTTTTTCCCCCTACAAAGTACAAAATACTCCAAAATACACAACAACCTTCAACTCGCATTGCAGTTACGGGATGAGTTACTGCTCACAGTAAGTGGAACATTATCGACATAAAAAAACTGAAAAGTGGCAGTTGAATAGTACGTTTAACCTCCATCCATCCTTGGGATGCAATGATACTGCAAGATTGTTTACAGTTAAACCATACAGTTATGCATAATTAACAGCGTGGCTGCTTTAATTGACAGGTGGGTGCCATTACAGATGGCCTATTAGAGCACCCAGGCGTCATTCATCCCACCTTAGGTCCGCTGATGATCCACGTCTTCCATTAGCCAGGAGAAAAGCAGTACAGCCAAGATGGCGGTGGTCACTGCTGCATATTTTCAGCTTCAAAACGGCACTTTGGAAGACTACGGGTGACGTCATTTATGCTCTGTCCATTCTTTATAGTGTCATTGAACAGACACATATTTTAAGCACTTAGCAAGTAATCCAACTTCCTTGCTTACTTTTCTCCAGGCATGCTTTTTTGTCCTGCCTCTGTATAAATATGTAGTAGTATCACAGACAGCTACAATAACAATAGTGGATGTCTACACCCTGAGTGAAGGTAAATCCAACTTTTAATCCCAAAAGTTTAAAAGGTAAGCTCTCCTCTCTCCCACGGGTAAACGGCTACAGATCGGAGTAGAATCCGACGTGACTACTGGTGTTTATTTCTTAAGAAGCTGCGACTCTGCCTGCTAGCAGCAACTCTGTCCCTCTGCTACCCCCGGTTCTCTACTCTTTCATCCTCATTTTGGACTGAAGGCAGACTCCACACTAAAGTGACTCACTATCTCGTCTCAGGGGAACAAAGTTAGGGCCGAAGCTAATAATTTAGCATGGTAATTTCGTAGGTGTTACCTCTTTATGTTTTGCTGATAATCTTAGTTCATTTTTAATATTCTTGTACTATATTGCCCTCCCTCTTGTTCATCAAACAGCACTATGTTCATAGTTCATATCCCACCATCACTGAACTGCTGTCAATTGTCATCTGCTGAAAGATCTCAGCAGATGAAGTTTTTGCACTACTCAAGTGAGAATCTTTCTAAATTATAAGAAGTCATGGTGTTAAAATATTTCTTAATCGTTACTTCTCCTCTCCTCTCTGAGTGTATTGACAGCCACCATATGATACACTGACATTGTTTTCTTTCACTTGGCAGACACTGTCAAGTGAGTCCCTCCTGAAATACCAATTATCTGTGCAATTTGACAATACTACAGCCTGACTGGTCGCACCTGGTCACTCTGTCTCTCTCTCTGTCTCCCCGTTGGATGGTTGCATTGACAACCACTATATGATAGTCATGACAACTTTTTAAAATTGTGTTGCACTCGAGTTACCCAAGGACATGTATGTTGGGATTCTCAAATCCAAGGGATGTATGAGATAACTTACCTGTCACTTTTCTCTCCTCTCTACCTGTCCTTCTTTCGCTCTTCCTTTATTGACAACCACCGTGTAACTTTTTACCTTGTTTTGTACTTTTATGGGTCATTGCTATTGGCATGCTGTCAGAAAGCCTTACATGAGCTGTAAATGCTAGTAAAATAATTATTTTCCTTTTGTTAAAGTGATGAGGTGCAGTAATACATTTTAATTTAGTTAAGATACATTCATTGAGAGGCAAGAGGACATGGCTTGGGTTCACTATGGCACACTTATTTGAAAAGAATGACTGTATATGACTGGAATTTATATTAACTGACAAGTCAGTTCTTATTTGTTTAACATCAGCCAGAAGTGTTGCTTGCAAGATGTCCCTGTTTGGACCAGAACTACGTTTGTGTGAGGTCTACGCTTGTCTGAGTCTGTACAGCTTCTTCTTTGGCTCACTGTGGTGTGCCAAGTCATAAAATGCTCATTATTGCCCCCTGAGGCTGGAAAACACCAAGCGGTATTTGACCAAACCCCCAGGAAGAGTGGTAGGCTTTCAAGCCAATTTGACAGTGGCCAAACCGTGTAATAACAGAAATGACACCCATTACGTGATGCGCACTGGCCCAAAAAGACTTTTTCCCATAAGCTTACATTGTGAAAGAAGCAGCTGTAAAATGGTATTGAGCGTCATATTCAGAATTTGATCCATTCGGTCCAGTAACATTTGAAAAGAGAAAGCCACGTAGTTAAATTATTTTTCCCCCATTCAAGTTAAGTTGACAGAAGTCTCTAGTGCATTCGCTCTATAGGCCACACAATGCGGAAGATCCTGATAATGTTATGCCTGGATACCAAACTTTTTTGGCTTCATGCACCACTGAGCAGCTCCCATAAGAAAGAATGTTGTATCTACATCACTTCATACGTCCAAGTATTTGATGGTTGATAGAAGCAGCCATTTTCCCCCAATGGCCACAAGAGGCAACGATAAGCTCTTCCACATTCAAAACTGACTTGGTCAATACATTTACATTTAGTCATTTAGCAGACGCTTTTATCCATAAAATGAGATTTATGCCTTATCAGAAATGTTTTCAAACAGCATTTTCAAGAGAAAAAGATGTATGTTTGTTTAACTTTCCCACCTCCAATAAAGAGCAGCAAAGTCACTTCACTGAGCTTTTTATGGGAACTATCTGCGACTGTCAAACATTCTCACCTGGTTTCCAAGAAATATAATTATGTGGTCATTGTGCTTTTAGCAAAATAAAATAATTTAGTTTATCTCTACCTAAGGGGCCAAGACCATGAGTCAACCTGAAATGGATTAATCCAAATGCCTTTAATTAATTAGGGCTCAGGATGGTATTAAAAATTTACATAATAAAATGTCAGTGTTAGAGTTGCAATGCAGATGGCAAGTATATAAGAGGCTAAAGAGAATCTCTGTGAGTCTGCAGTATATTGTGTTTTTACTTTGCTCCTCCATAGCACAGTCACTCATTGCCTGCAAATTTGGGAAGGGGAGGAAGTTTGTCTAAGCAAACATGAATTAATGGCTTTCCAGTGAGCACATTCTAACAGTCTTTATAGATTATATACACGGTGCTTTCAAAGAATTTATAATAATATAGTAAAATCAATGCAGAAAACATTTTTCACTGACATAAAATCAGAGATGGTTTTATATTATATATGCTACACCAAGCTCAAAATGAGATGAAATTATGTCGATTCAGAAAGTTATTTAAGTTTCGGTTAAGATGTTATCAATCATCTTTGGTGAAACCAGATCGAGGATTCAGCACCGACAGAGAGAAGACATATCTGTAGCCAGATCTCGCAGGAAGTGTGTTGCTGCTGAAACAGAGACAGGTCTCAAACAAAATCAATTTTCTCCTGAGTTGTCCGTCATTTCAGTGTCAGAATGTTCAGAAAACATGTGACCTGTGAAAAAATGAGTTCATATTTACTTTAGTGACTATGAGGAGAAAGAATTGCTCATAATCTGTGCCCACTTTAACTTCTCCCATTAGAGTCAATAGACTCAGGACCTGCTGCTGGTGTCCTAAAGGTGAGCAGCAGTGGCTAAACCCATGTGACATAGATACAGAAAATGACTCTTCAGTGAGTTTACCCTCTGTTATTACTAACAGAATCGTTGTTGTGTTGATTTAAACTGATAAAAAGAACAGCACTGAAGTCTTTCCTATCCAACCATCCGGGAAGTCATCGGAAACTGTTCGGAAAGGTCAGGCACCTTTGCAAAAACACAGGCCAGGTGATTAAACTTTTCACGATATATGGTAATAGACAGTTCCTCCAACCAACCAGATCATCGAACCAAATAACATAGTCAAGCCTGTCAGACAGAGTGCAAACATCTTTTTAATCAAGAAAAGACTCGAGTGCTGTTCTTTGTGCTTCAATGAAGAAAGTAACGGCATCCTCTTTAGCAGACACCGTTGCTGCTTCTGAGCATAAAATCATTTCTCATGCACGTCGTCACACACTTAGTGTTGAACCCTGCCTGTGGCTCATGCCGTAGCTGCCAGTAGGATGCTGAGTGGTCTGTACCCACTGCCCTCAGATACAAACACATAGCAAGATGGACCAGAGTCCAGATGCCTCACACATTTAATTAATTGCTGTCAAGTTGTCAAAATCTTAGATTAACAGCAGACTGAAACAATGAGACAAACATTTTCTGCGTCTGTTAGACTTCAGAATTAATGTATCTTATACTTTAGTTTTCACTACCCAACAATTAAAAGTGAGCTTTTTGAAGACAGAAAGTTAAACTTGTTGACCGTTCAGATGCTCAAGATAATCTCAAATGCCTGGAAGTCTTCTCACTATGGGCTTCCACACAGGAACACAAAAGCAACATTTTATCAATGCACATCACAAATGCCACAGACGTTTTGAGTGTTGTTAGCCTCTGTTGTTGTGTTGCTTTCGTCTGGACTGTGCACCTGTACTGAAATGTTGAACTTGATAAAAACAACACCTTTGTTTTTAAAGGTGCCTTTGAAAGATTAAGGAAATAAGAAAGAAGGAAATACATGGCTACCCTTGGTGTGACTCCAAATATATCAGCAACAGTACATAAAGTGTAATATCTCAAATGGTTCTGTCAGCTATGTACTGTGTGCTGATAACATTGTTGTGCTGTGGATCAGCTTTGCTTATTGTGATAAAAATTTGTTTGAACATCATTCACACTTTTCTAAATGGAAAATGTCTCTGAAATATTTTGAGTAAGAGCCGCTGAGAGCATGCAACACCATGAATCAGCTTCACAGGGGGGTTTGAGGCTTTATGTACTACCTAGCAGCTGCATTGTGCAAAGCTGCAATATTGTGTTATTCATGCTGTTTTCTTTCACACCCAGCTTCTGTTTAATTTTGGTTAACATCCACATTTGTTTGCACATTTGTGTCACACCTGATGTTTGGCACTTGTAATAAGAATGCTGTGGAAAAACCGCAGGGATGGACACATACACAGACGAAACATCAAGTCAAGTCATTTTTGGGTTCACAGGTGAGCGCAAAATTAATAATTAACAATCTTTGAGTAGGTACTGTTGTTTTTGTCTCATCAGCCTTTGAGCCTCTCTTGACAACACCGAGGACCAAATGTGGGAGGGTTAACAGGATCAGATGGCACTTTTGTCGTGAGAGGCCACCTCTAATCTCTCTCCACCTTCTAAACAAAGGCTGGCATCATCCCTGCTTGCAACACACATTTTTGTGAGTCAAAAATGAAACATGCAGTTTTGCATTTTAGGCAAGGAAATGCCTTTTAGAATGTTAAAACAGACTGAGGTAAGGTCACACATCAGGAATTTCTCCAACTAAAATCTACTTTCATTTAAATTTTGTTTGTCCACCCAGCACTTTTCTGTCACAGAAGTTTATTTGCATTTTAATTTGCATTTCATTAAAAAAAAAATGGAAATGAAATTAATTACTGTTATCAAATATAAGAAAAACTATACAGAAAAAATAATACTGCTATATTAATTTGAACGAAAGGTAATGTGATTGATTCATATTCGTACTATACTAGTATACACTGTGGTACCAGAGCACTTTAGTTTTAACAGGTGATAAAGTTTTTAAAGTAAAAATCGTTTCTTTTGCTCCAGTCACACCTCCTGAGCACCTAAGGCACACTTTTCTTACATCATCATATTCCCCAGATCTGGGTCAAAGCAGGTTGTGTAAAATCACCAAGAAAAGGATATTTGGATCTCCTGCAGTGGTGAGATTATGTCTTTACTCTCTTCATCTTAACCACCATTTCTAAACCCTCCTCCTTCTCCACATGAAGGCAAAAAAAAAAAAAAAGAATTCAAGGGATTTACAAAAAAATTATAAAACCTCAACCTTGAATTGCCATCTTATCACAGTAGAGACGGTTTCTGTGCCCTCATGACCTTGAGAGCTGTAGTGTGTGGAGCATTAAGCTCTTGGTCCACAGTGAGGGCCTAGACAGAACGATTTATTGGCTTGTATGTGAGGACGGGCCAAAGGTAAAGCAAGATACCTATATTGAGGAGAGTTGGGGCCCTTCCAGGAGACAGGCTGGGACAAGGGAGATTGCAGGATGGTGTCTGGAGGCTAAGAGAGCTCAACCAAAGCCAAATCCTTTTAGGTGCACTACCTTCAAAGAGACAAAGGTATTTTTTTGGCTTAAATTTGGCCGCTGGAGTGTTGGAGTCTGTGTTTATTCTCTCTTCATACAGTCATTAGCTATAACTAACTTGCAGAAGGCACTGACCGTGGCTGTGAAGTCTAACTGTGTTTGTAGTTTTTCTTATTATTTTTTGGACTTTTCAAAACACAGAAACAACCAACAGCTGGACTTGAACTAGGAATTATTGCTTGCTACTTCTGTTTATATTTTGTTGAGAAATAAAAAGTTAAAAGTTCGATTTCTTTTCTTGCAACTGCCTCTCTTTTTTTTTGTCCCCGCACATCCAGTGAGTCGTACAGATTCTGGAAAAGCATGGATTTTTCATCTAACTTTAAACATTTACAACTGAGCTATGCACTTACATTGATGAAGGCCACAAAAGTGGCTGAAAAGTGTCTGTCAAACTGTCCTCCAGAATTAAGCTAAAGATTTATAGCCTGTGCAGACACTTCTTGTACTTGTGTCTTTTCATAGCCATCAATGTCTGTCCATTGATTTTGGAGGCAATTGCACAGCCCCTAAAATTCGCCTTTCATCTGTTAAAAGACCTAAAGGGTGCAGTGCAAGGCTCAATGAGAGGAGAACAAGGTGAGCATCTTGATAGACTGGAACTCTTTTACAGAAATATTACTCTTGCTACAGGAAATACTAAAGTATTGCACAGTCAACTAGTCCACTAGCAGCAGGACTACTAATGCAACTAGTGCTCCCAGATACAGTGACTGAAAATGGGCAGAGAGATTTATAAAATATGAAAATGTAACACCTGCTGTTCAATTACTTTCATCACATTCAAACCTTACATCCCATTTTCCACCTATAGCAGTACATATTTTAAAAATTTACAGGAACTTTAAGAATTAAAGAGGACTAGCTCTTTCAGTTTTTATTCAAATGAGAAATCAGTGCTACATGTACTATCGATATGGACTTCATCCTTATTCAGTGTGGAGATAGAGTAAGGATAATGTTGCTCATGAAGAAACACCTACACACATCAGTACACTTTTTTTCACTGATCTTCACTGCTTTACTTTTGATTGAGCTTGAATGTGTGCTTTCAGTGAATGCCTTTCACACACATACTCATCAGAAATCACCAATTTAAAGTATCCATGGGTGTCTGAGAGCCTTTTACTTGCAGTGGGGATGGGATTCTTTCAAGCATCATCAAGGTTTGATGATGTGCTCCACAGATGCCATCAACTGAAGCCAAAACACTGCCTGACGTAAAGCCATGCAATAATGATGCAGAGTGAAATTTCCTTTGATTTTAACAGGAACTAATTGCTGAGATCTGAACTCAGGATAGGAGCTAGCTAGTCATGATGGGATGTGTTAAATTGCCATTGGTTGTGCTGCAGAGCGTTGCCTTCATTAATCACAGCTTCTCTTCAAATCAGCTGTTTCTCATCTTGGGGGTTATTTTAAATGAGATGTACAAAGGTTATACTTGGTAATTAGAGAGTTACTCTACCGGATACGTCTGCTAATGTCCTTCATTTATAAAAACATGAAAACCAAAAAGGATGAAAACAGACATGCAATATCACAAACGATGCACAACCTGACATGTTATTAGCACAAACAGCACTGCATCATTTCGGCTCTATGAACATTTGTGTCGACACATTCTTTTAGCTAATGACTGTCTTTTTCACTTCTCGAGAGAAAGAGACAAATATAGCAATAGCACATGTTTATTTCAAACAGCCTACAGCTAAATACATATTAGCAGCATTGCAGACTCCACTATGATGGGATAGGTTAATGGGACAAGGCCTGTGGGAATAGCTTACACAGAAGATGCCCATTTTGCTGGCAGTACGCACACAAGCTAGTTTAAGATTCCTCTTTGAAACTATGTGGTATTTTGGTAACACTTAAGTTGTCAGTGAGTTGAATTACAGAAAGATAACAATAGTATGGCTCTTACTATTCTCTTGAGGACTTCCATGTGCCTGCAGTGGTATAGTTAGAACCGTATTACCACTGTAATTAGACAAGACAAAACATTTTTCTATTCAAGGAACCTGGAGCTGAAATGACAGACAGAAATCACAAGTGAGACTAATAACTCTCTTCTCTCTGTGTAAGTCTTATTTAAAGTAGTGACAGGTTGGTTGGTCTAGATAATTAGACATTATGGCCAATTATCAATGTGTGCTGCAGAAACCCAGGCACATCTATGTGTGTGTGTACACACAGAAACTTAACAAAAACTATGCTATGGACAAAATAACATAAAATAAAATCTGACATTTGTTTGTATGAGAAAAGATTAATGAAATGGCTGAACTATGTTTAAAAATTCTTTAATTTGTAATAGTTTTCATTCTTTCTGTCCTCTTTCTATCTTTACTTTTGTAACTTTTTCATTCATCAATGGGTGTACATGTGGAGTAAGGCAGTGGTAAGTGAAAGTATATTATATTGCTATTTGATTTAAAAGCAATAGCAATTACAATAAGCATTCATTGGGCTGACAAAAGAGTATATGCGAGTATTTCCACAGGTAACTAACCCTAACCCTTGCTACAGGCTGGGCCCAGTATTTTATTCTGAAACTGTACCATCAGATATACATAACAGTGGGCGTGTGAATTGCGTGTTGAAAATGAATTCATAAACAAACGGAGGGTGGCCGGTTCAAGTCCAGCACTGACCATAGTATGGAGCGTGGAGAGGTATCAGGAGAGGTGCCAGTTTCACCTCCTGTTCTCAGGGTGCTGCCCATCCCTAAGAGACAAATTAGTAATTCAAATCTTCTTCTTACTGCATTTGTTGTGTTGGTGTAAAGCTGTGGACATTTAAAAAAAACTGAATAGAGTTTCAGGGCAGTGACACACATGTAATACTCTCTTGTCAGTCTGGAGCCAGATTGAAAATGGATAGATAGATGGATGGATTTATAAAACACCTTATTCTCTCACATAAATGCATTCTGTCATCAAGTGTCATCAGTGGCTCTTGTTCTTACTGTCCAATTTCTTTTTTAAATTCACACATCTCATCCAATTTTCCATCAAAAGCATTATTCTCTGCCTTTTCTCGATGTCAATGTGAAGGGATTGTGCATAAAATTCATCATCATATGACAAAATGCCTGGAGACTACACATTCACCCAGGGCATTCCTTATCATGCCTTTCAGGGAAAATATAGGCAGTAATCCCAGAGACAAAAAAGCTTCACTGCCATCCATAGCTCAGCTCAATCATTGAAAGGACATCCAGGCCTTTCAAGAGAGCAGAAAAGTAGCAACCTGCAATGGTACACCTGAAGTAATTCCCTGTAGTCATTACAGCTCGCTCCTTTCATCACATCGAGTCTTTAGTGAAAAGGCAAGATGAAAATGTGAACTCATAGGAAGAGATGTCAGTGAGGCCAATTAAATTCAAACAACGGAGTTGGTGTCCTAAATGACATAGTTTCTACTTTTGTAGTTTTATTGTGCTGATTCATTGTCTCATTTTGATCATTTCCACTTTGTGTTTCATAATTATTGGAACAGAATAACATTGTGATTGAATGGAGACACATACAGTCTCACGTGTCAGGTAAAGTGAGCAAAAACTAATGCAGTGTTAAGGCCCGGTCACACCAGCAAAGACAACAAAACAACAAAGTTAGTTAATTCCAGTGGAAATGGATGTGGTCACTAGGGCAAGATAAATCCATGCACACCTTTCACATTGACTTCAACTGTGGTGAACTTTGAGAATGTGCTGTTTACAAATATCAAGCTTTCTTGACAGCGATGACCTTATTGCAACATCCACTTTGATTTAATCATCTGTTAGAGAAAAAAAAAACTGCTCAACAAAAGAGGTGTGTTGATTTGCAGTGAGGGGACAGGAGTTTATGGTATGCCTTTTGAATCTTTCACAAGTATCAAGCAAATGCAGTCCACGGAGGCAGAACTGGTGCTGACAATGGTTTAATGGCAAATGTCAATAAACAAATGCTTGACGAGGCAGGGAATGGTCAATACCAGAGAGCAGTCCAAGGAAGGCAAACAAATCCAACAGGCAAGCAAAAAAAGCAAGTCCAAAAAACAGGCAAGAAAACAAAGTTGTGGTCAAAAAACATGAGGAATCTCTCTGAAGACGAATTGACACTGAAACTAAGGAACACAGGGACTAAACACAAGTGAAGGCAGGGTGACAAGACAGAGGTAAAAAAAAAAAAGAAGTGTGCCTGTTCCCGTGTAGCTAGCTTGTTAGCAGTTTGATTGCTAGCTATAGTAGTTTGTCAACTGAGTGTAGTCCCGATGTCAACAAGGTTCAAGGTTCAAGATCCCCATAGTCCAATGTCGTGGAGATGCACCGATATATTTTGCTGTGCCATTTTCTGTTGAGACTTGGCCTTCGTGCAACTTCCCTGCAATAAATCCTACTTTCATGAAGGTTATGTTGTTGTTGTTCTTGTCTCAGAGAGGTGTTGATTCAACTTTATGGTCATTTTGGAGCCTGTAGTGTTATTGGTATTAAGGTATACTGAGAGGAGTTTTTAGGCACATTCATATATAGATGTTTTGTTTTGTCCTTAGATGTCAGGAAGAAGTTTCTCCTGTTTTCTAAAAGGAAAGAATTTCTGATGCATCATGCTCACACAGTCCAAATATCTGCCAGCTAAAAAGGAAGCCGAGGCACAAATTCTGGACTGCGCTGCACTCGAGCTGCCTTGGACCGCTTGCTGTGTTCCACAATTCAGGACAAATCTATACACACACACATACTGTTGTCACCTCATTATAGATCTGGCTGTGTAACTTGTTTGGCAATGCACAGACAGTGTAGCAGTATCACGATTGTGTAAAAATATGAAAATGGAAAATTCTACAGTTACCTCTAAAATAGCACGGGTTTACAGTGCTGCGTGTTCATTTGACACTTCATCAGAAATGCGTTTAAATGTGAGATGATGCAGTGCAAAGACTGACATATTCTTTACAGTACCATTATTTCCCACTGTATTCCTCTGCACAATTTCTTTCGGTGTGGCTAATGTTTCTATTGAATTCATTCATAATCCACAACAGATTGATACGTGTTGATATTATATATAGCTTTTCTTTTCATGGATTCATGACTTATTTGGTTGGAATTAGGCAACTCGCTCCACTGGGAGACTTCTGGGATCAGTCAAAAACAAACTGAAATTATAGAATCATCTTGGCTATTCTACATACTATACACAACAATATGTATCTCCCCTTTTCTGAACAAGGCTTGGTTGTAAAATAATCAGAATTTGTAGAGGGATGCAGCTACAGAATAGAGCCATACAATGTTTTCTGCTGGGTCAGAAATTTGCTCCCATTCTTGATTCAGGGAGGCATGGGCTGGGTAGCAGTGAAATGTGAAATGATCCAACTGTGGAATAATTTAATCAAAATGGCAGAGCAAAGAATGAAAAAGAAGGTGTTTGTGGAATAAATCACGCTGTTCTCCATGGGCTAAAGGAGATGGATATTTATCTATCTGAATAATGTGATGTTAACTTTGCTTTTATTGAAGTTTATAGAAAAATAATTTGTAAATGTCAAAGCCAAAATTATGTACATATCAGACTAAAATCTGGCACAAAGATCTGTATTTACACAGTTTAGAGGTGCTATTCTTCCTCTGGCCATTAACAATCAGAATCAGGAACAGGCTGGTTTTGGTCCTCATGGACTGCAGAGGACAAAAAAGTTTGTGTCCAAGGTGAGGGGGCACAATCTTGTCAGCCACAATCTTACCTGCATGCCTAAGGGTCCTGGAGGAGTACAGGTCCTATAGAGATGGAAGATTGCAGCTGATCACCTTCTCAGTGCACCAGCGGTTTTCTCCTCCACCAGCGTTTCTCTGTTTGACCAGAGGCGAGTGCACCTTTGACTCAGAATGTCCAATAATTCCGCTGATGGCAAGAAAAAAGTGGAAAATAAGTTGACTGGTGTTGATCCCCTGATGTCCGTGAGCTCTTCTCTGGTGATAAAGCTCCAGGTACAACAGCAAAGAACAGGAAACAAATCAATGTGCACCAAGACACAGAGGCAGCCATCCATGACGTCATCTTGGAGCCAAAAGGTTGGCTGATTCAGAAATATCCAGGAGGAGCTGCGTGATTTGGGTAAAATGCAAAGTAGCTCCTATTTTCTTTTGTACTGTACAAATTATGATGATTTACTGGAGTTAATTTTCCATGAAATGGCTGGACAAAATCCTGGGATATCCAGCTGGGCAAATGGCTGTTTAACTGATGGTTTTTAGTTTAGTAACTTTGTTTCTAAAGAGAAGACATGATAGATCAGAGATTGATTATTCTGATTTCTGTAGTACTCTATAGTAAATTAATGTGATTTATGAATTATGTGATGTAGGCAATGATGGCCTGAAGACTTAATTGTGAACTTATTTTTTTTCAATTTTTACCTTCAGCCTTCTCAGATTCTGAGAGTCTCATGTATCCACTGTAGTTGACTGTTTTCAACTATAAGTATTTGACTTCTGACTATTCGTCTATCTTATTCTTCCGTCAGTGTGACTGACAGTAAACAGAGCACAACATAGAACAATGTTCAGGCAGTTATTAAATAACTCCACCAGGGCAAAATGAAAGAGAAGAGAAACTTTGGCAAAACCAGACTTTCTGCTTATTGTGATGCATTATATAAGCTCTGGCAGTATCTAAGTCTGGCAAGTGTGCAAACACAGCTGGGAATAGTATGAAGGAGAGGAGCAACCTATATGACTAAGCAAAATCTCCAGCATTTTAAGAGCAAGTTTAAGTTCAAATTTATTTGTCATTCCAACAATAAAATGACAGTTAAAGTTCAGTTCAATGTTGTTTCTTCAGGACAAAACTGACAAAACAAAACAAAAGACGAATCATCAAGACAAAAACATTAAAAGTTCTGGGATTACATAAAACCCGATTTTTAAAGTGTATTTAACAGACTAGAAAAGTTACAAGATGTAAGATATATATACACATATAAACATCATCTGCAAAGCATACATATGTACTACAATGTGTTTTCCTACTCTACAGTTTCCCCCTTATTAAAACATGATCATACACAAATGTATTCCAAACCTTTTAAACAGACAGATAATATGTCATTACAGATGCTGGTAAGACAAGTGTTAGAAAAGCAGGCAGCTTACTGGATCAAAGCTGTGTGTCTGCACTACACCCAGTATTATACTGAATGTCACTGCTCACATCTTCAACACCATAAACATTGATGAGACTACGCTAAAAATCATTTCACAGTTTGCAGTTTCCATCAAACCCTTTCTGTAATTTGCCCCCAGTCATGTACATCTCCATCCAGATAATGTGTTAATCTTCTCTACAGTGAGGACAGACTCTCTGGAGATCACTTGTCTATTTCATGGGTAGTTTCCCACCGAAACTAAAAGGGAAGCACAGTAACTTAATTATTCTCAACACTTCAAGTTAGATATCACATGACTCTATATACAGTATGTAATAAAACATACTGTCAAATCAATAAGTAGTTTCACAGGGTGTGTTATAGATACAAAGTGATCCGATATGAGCATCGAAAAAAAACTAAATCTCAAGCAATAATACAAAATAATACAAAATAAGATGTAGAGATACAGTATGAGACAAACTATCACCGATTTGTCTTTCAAAAGCAGGTCTTAGCTCTGAATGGCTGACTCTTTCAATATCACACTACTTGTGCATTGGTATCCAATTGGAACTCCAAGGCCTGCTGTCTTTTTGACGGGGCTATGTTTACACATGTTAACTGTGATGATTAAGCAAGACCGCATCATCAAACACAAACAAAATATTAATCTAAAAACTATTGCTGATATGGATGATTAGTCTTAAAGAAAGTCTGTAGGCCAAGTTTTGAGCCTTGGGGAACACCACATGTAATGTTTGCTAATCATGCATAGAGAGCAATAAATCTCAGACAATCGCAGAAGAAGCTACATCGCATCCTGATCTTGATGTATATATTTTGCTATTGAAGGAGAATGTAATGGCCAGCAGTGTCACTTGAAGTCTTTCAGTTTAGTAGAAACAAGCACAAGCTCTCTTGTTAAGATATCAGCTTGTTTTAATTAGTTTATAATCACCTGAAAATAAGAATTGTTATGTTTTTATTACCTTCGAATGAGCCTTTGATATCCACAGATGCCACAGGTCCTCATCCACAGTGTCTGCCATGTTGCACTGCCATGTTTCTACAGTAGCCCAGAAAGGACTAACCAAACGCTGGATCTGGATAGGACATTTTGCATTTTCCACCATAGTTTCTTCCTCCCTTACTTCACATACATAATTTGGGGACCTCACAGAAACTTCATTAACTTTATGTAAGAGTTTAGATGGAACATCTCTGAATAAAACAAACGCTGATTACATAACCTCGCTCACTGCAGCCCTTAGAGTCCCCATATTCCTTTGGTTCCTAGCTCAACCAAACAGACATTTTATCAGTAGCTTTACTGTCCTTTTTTGTTGTGCAGCATACACAGGTTCAAGAATGCAAAGGCTGTTTACTACCAACATCCTGCCCCTGCTGGGATTTATTTAAGAGGATTAACTCTTCAGTGGTTGATCAGGTTTCCAAATTTGAAAAACTGGCAAAAAGTACATAGATCAGTTAATGTAATTGTATGATGTATAAAACACAGAATCTGGACCTAAGAGATATGGGATATGAAGAAGGGGAAGAGGAATAGATAAATGAGAGTGCAAAGAATAAAAAGGAGAGTCTGTTTGTTAGCAGTGGTGACTGCATGTCTCTAGACTTGTGTATTCTCCACTTTGGGGATTTGGCTGGGAAGTGGAGCGAAAAAGACAATAATGAAGAAAAGCAATGAGGAATGGTACGGTACTCTTCTGAAATTTCAACAAACTGACGATCGTGCATCTGTCTACAGTCACAGAGAGAAACAATGTATTTAGAAACCAGAGTCAGATTATATTAAATCTGATTTATGTCATTTTAATATGGTCTGTTTACATTTAGTCAGTTTATTTTAATTTGTTTTTTTCCTTGTTCATGCCTACTTACAGTTTCAATGCAGAGAAGAGTGACATTATAGTATAACCTCACAAAGACTTTCTGTCTTTCGTACTCTGTGTTTGTCTCCCCTGGGATGTTTTTGTGGGATCATATTGTCACACTGCTGTGTTCATCCCTGGGTACTTTAGTTTCAGAGTGACAGCTCAATGCCTTATTCTTCAAACCGCAAAACAGTGAATCGTAAACAGTGACTTTGGAGGTTCACAAATGCCTCCAGCTGAATGGTGTGTGTTCTACACAACTACTTTCTTACAGTGTGTTTATACCAAACACACACCACAAGTATTTGTGATAAATATTATGAACACAAGGTCCACTTACGGTGATTTCAAGAGCTTTCAACAAATCCTGAGGCCTTTTTCAGCAAATGGAACTTGCTCAGGTGTCATCACACAGCATGAGGACAGGATGTTTTCACATGTTGAAGAGGTGATCACATTATGTGAGGAGGGAAAAGGAAAGGAGGTTGTTACCTCAGATCTTGTACACCTCAAGGGCAGAATCGTTCCCCCCAAGAGGAAAACAGGGGTGGTGTGTTACATCACAAAGACAATGAGAAAAGGAAAAGATACTAAAAGCACATCAGCTGTGTGTGAACACCGGAGACCGATCACACCACCAACTGGGAAGGTCAAGGTAATCAATCAGAAGTTTACATTTACATCACAGGTTATGATCTCTTCTCGCATATACAACCACCTCTTAACATGTGACAAAGGCTCCATCCTTAGATAAGAGTCTTCAAGGTTGGATATGAATCTTTACCAGAAGTGCTAAGTCAAATGCAACGGGACTTATTTTAATTTTGAAACACGTTTCTCTTCTCATCTAAGAGGCTTCTTCATTTAACCTCTGTAGAGTTTAAAATTAATGCAGTTGCCTTTGAGCTTTTCTAGATATACCATGACCATAATGATGAGCCAGTTCTTTTTTTCTATGACGGTTGAAAGGACACAGAAAGGGGACTCCAGTTTCTGGTCAATGCCAATCACTCTGTATGCCCTTGCATCCCATCTTTCAACACTGACTTCGTATGTCGTCAATCTGCACATGTGACGACACGCTTATATTTTAAATCAATACAGTCTACACTGGCCACTTAGTGGACTGATTCACATTTACTGGGAAGGTGTGCAAGTTTATGCATCAAAATATGTTTACAGTTGATGTGAAAAAATTTTTAGATGCAGCTAGTGCAGAGGGTCAGACTTTTTCAGCAGCATAACAACATCGCAGTTCATGTTTTTTTTCTGAATGTAAGCATGGTTGGTTTCACACTTATTGGAGAAATAGTCATTTTTTTCTGGAGAGGACCGTGTCGTCTAGAGTAAGGCAAAATCTGCTGCATGCTCTTTCCATTGGCCTTATATGCAATCATTGAGAAACTGAAATTTGTTTTTGATACGGTATGTTTTTCCGCGAGGTCATATGCATACTAATACACATTAAAAAGCTGTTTCACTTTCACTTAGCTGCTGCATCTCTCTTAATCCAGATTTCTATACATATATTTCCCTGTGGACTGTTTCTAACATTTGTTACAGCCAAGCTACTACCTTAAGTCTTTTTTTTTGTGTATGCCTTTCTCTCACAATATACCTTTTATAAATTTAGTTTCAGTTGTGTACACAATCCACAGATAATATGAAATAAGTGTAGATTAGGTAGCAGGTGCTTCAAGATTCTGAAATAAACTGAGAACTTATGTGAGTGATGAAAAAGGCTTGGAGTAAAAAAGAAGTGTAGTAATTTAAACAAGGCAAAGTACTTTTTTATTCTGTTATGTTCAACAACTTCCTTATTTTCAGTTTCATAAAGGTCAGTGATAATTAATCATTGATATCTTCATATAAATCTCATGAATTTCTTTGATATGCCATGATTTACATAAAACTCAGACAAACAGAAATGTGTCCAGAACTCATTAAAATTGGATAGACATTATGTTAAAATTAAGGGAGTGATTGCATTTTAGACCTGAGTGCATTATGTATAATTCATTACAGTATTTTCTGAAAGAAAATATTATGATAATTCACAAATAATATAATTTATGAACCTCTAAACTTAAGTTATGGCTGAATATGGGATTTTGAATACTTTGTTTCAGTGTTTAGATGCATTTCTGGTATTGTTGGAGAGATTTCCAGTGTAACAAAATACTTATGGCCACTTCAGACATCCAATGTTACATACGACTCAATGCTGGCTGCCTCTTGTCCTTTCCCTGAAAATGAACATGTATGGTATAAAGATAAAAGATAGAACATCATAATCTCTTGTACCATAATCAAAATGGGCATTCAAACAGAAAGTCAGTTCAGATGTCAAAAGGATGATGTACTAAACCCATAAATGGAGACCAGAGCGGAGATTAGATTCTAGGCTGCAATGTTATAAATCTACAGGACCATCAGATCAGCAGCACACAGGCCACCAAATGTAAATATTAGTTTTGAGTGTAAGAACGCAGGTATGTCATCTGGGTTATCAACTGGACTGAACTGTTAAATTGAAAAATGCCCACATCAGATCAACCTTAATGCTCTCCTCAGAGGGCTCGATGGTAACTATTCTGCCACCAGGAGTTAGTTTCTGTTGAGCATTTTGTTGTTGTTGCAACCACTACTGACACAGCCCCATGACACTCTGACATCAGATCTCGGAAGAAGCAGATCAGTCCCCAAATGCTACCTAAGCTAGCTGTTTGCTATCTAAGGCTAATGTGTTGCTCATACAACATTCTTAGTGACTTGTTAATAAGGTTGGGATAACTGTTATGTGAACTCAAAAACAAAAGTTGGACCACAACTATTAGAATAGTAAACACAAGTTTATTGAGATGAATGTTGTGTTTAAGTTGAGTGAGTAGATCCAAAAACTGCTGGACGGCAGCAAACGTTAAAATATAGGTAAGAATGACCCTGAAACACAGGAGAGGAAAAATCAGGCAGGAGCAACAAACACAACTCGAGGAAGATCTTGGACTTGAATGAGTGTCTTGGTTGTAGCACATGTACCACAGATGTGCCGAAACGATCTGTTAAAGACTGGAGTGAAGAGCCGGGGGGTGCAGATTGCAACAGAAGGAGGATGATTGGATAGCCACGCCAAGAGGAAGGGACAAAGATACAGCCAGACTGTGGCATATGTATCTTTACACATAGTCTTGCGGACGCTATGGCTTTGTTTACCAGATTACTTACTGTGTTAATGAGGAACAATGTAACTAATTTAACAGATATTCTAAAAAGTATGTGAATTCAGTTTTCTCATTGTACAAATTCATTGTATCCATGCAATGGTTGTGCCCGCATGGATGGCCATGTCACTCTGTCAGTTAATTAGTCAAGTCCATCACCAATATGTCAACTATTGGATCAATTAGATCAAACAGGATTTATGTTACCTCAGGTCGCTTTAATGATCCCCTGACCTTTATAGTTTCACTATATTTTTCAATACATTTGTTGATAACCAAATACCTACAAAACTAATGACATCAATCTCAGCCACTGCCGCTGTAGGCTGTTTTGTCAAAATCTTTGGTCTAACTCTTGTTTATGGTCTTATTGTTTTTCTTATTTGTAATCACTATCATTGAATGTGCTGTCCAGTATTGTTTATACAAAAACTGTAGTAAAATTATACTTTACTACATTCAGTTCAACCAAAACTTTGCTTAGCATGCCTATGCTTGACAAACGTTTTTCTCCCTGAATCCTTCTCCGCTGAAGCTGGAAGAATTTTCTGCCTCCACCATTTTTTGGCAAATGAAACACTACATACTCTTCCACCTCCTTGTTGTGCTATGACTCAACAGACCTGCTCTTCTTTTTGGTAATGTATTCCTCATTCCCACAAGCGCTTTCCTCAACCTCACTACTGGACTCCTCTTCAACTTGATGATCTGGCCCACATTGTGCCTGGTACAGCATTTCCTCAGTCAGTAGCAGCTCGAAAGCAACATACTGCAACCTCTCCTTTGCAGGTCTCTGGTGGTCAGACCTGTACTGGATTCGGCTGTTTGTGGCAGTCAGATCAAAGAAATGCAAGCTGCTGTGGACAGGCCACTTCTTTGTGTGGCTTGACCTTGGATATAGGCTGATCATGTGGTTACACAGATCAAAATCTTTTCTGTCTCACTCAGTGCTCTGTTTCGTGAACTATGGACAAAATGAGAAGAAGCAAATCCCACTGTCCAGATAGCCCGGGATGTGCTTTTCACAGTACATTAGGACTCAAATAGACTTCATGCATAGTGTTTGAAATAAAGGTCTCAGTGTCATGTCCCCCCAGAGGAATAATAGGAATTTCCACTGTGCAATTAGCTGTGCACCTACACAGATGAGGGTATGTGCCTTCATCACAGAACCATACCCCTCTTTTGTATTTTTCGAAATAAAATTATATCATCTGGATATCTATATCTGCACTGTCTGTACCATCACACAGTGAATAGTGTCTATCTCAGTTGTAATATAGAGCCAGCCAAAGCAGTCATGCTGACAGACAATATAACATGCAGCAAGTCAACAAATGCTGACAAACAAACATATTAACAGGTTAATAGATCAATAAAACAAATGTTCTGATGGCAAACAACGCACCAGCGAGTTTCACACAGCCATTCATACCTAATAACTGTTCAGGGTATCTACCTGAGCAACTTTGTGCCCCAGTTAGAGAATCTCCTCCTCAGTTAATCTGGCCCACACCGCTGCTGCTGAATGCCCAATCCACCTGCTAGTGTTAATATGGACTACGGATCTATTGAAACTAGCTCCCACAGGGCACAGCCGGGCCTTTCAAGCTAGCCAATCCAACCCCAGCAACGACTCAGCATACTAAGGTGTTTTCCTTTCATATGCCTTATCTATCGCACTCCTTATCACTCACACTCCCATATCAAAACATAGCCAACAAACTGCTAAGCTGCTGACCACGAGCTTGCTTCATGAATTAAATCATGAAGTAAATAACTGTAAGATAAGTCCAGCTTGGTGATGAAGCTTGCTTTGCGATATACCCCAAGTGCAGGTCAGTGGTGTTGAAAGTTTGTGTAGTTTATAAGAGCAAAGATTTAAGCTGTTAAACACTAAGTGTGTGTTTGTAGACTATAACTCTGATCTAGTGTACGACTGGTCAGACAGTCTGGCAGTCTGCTGGCAGTGATGTATAGTTTGAAATGAAGTTCAATAATCTCTGATGTTTTTCCTTTATTCGTCTATGGGTGAATATCTACTGTTTCTATCTGTACTAATCTTCTCCATCACTTCCACTCTCCACTCTGTCCCCTCAACCAAAATGGACTAATGATTTCTCTGTCTGCATTGTTTTGGCCAATAGTTTGAGATTGTATGCTCACGCTGTGTGCTGCCAACTTGTTTGCTGTTGTCTTAAAAGTTTAAAACTAAACTTTTCTTTCAATGTTTTATCTAGTATTATCAAGTATTTATCTGTTAGATTAAATATATGACACATAAGCAACAATTGATGTTATCCATAGTTATAGTATCACACTCAAGAAGTCAGTGGCCTGGAAACATAACCCAACTATTATTTATTATTTATCATCTATCATGACTGACATCTTTTTCCAACTGGGCTCCACCCTCTTCAATCCATTGAGAAAAATACAGAGATACAGAAATCTTATATAACTGCTCCAGCTTTGGGAGAATATTGTGTTTTCATGTAGCACCACATTGCCCATATTAAGAAATATAGAAAAAATATATAACAGGGTCTTTAAATCACCACAAACAAGTTTAAATCACCACCCAACCACTTGACAGGATTTTTCACATGGGGATCCTCTCTTCCCGTGTGTTCATTAGCCTTCATCTAATAAAGAGGCTTTCCTTGATGAGGTCTAATTGCCCAAGTCTTTCTCTATTGCCAACCTCTAAAAATATTGTTATACACTTTCAAATGATCCCTAGAAATAGTCTTTATCCTGCTGTTAATTATAGAGTTGGTGCTGTAACCTTACTGTAATTCAAATCAGTTTGGATAATCAGATGGGAGTTTAATAGTAATGTAATGTAGTCATTTAACTAATGGGAGCTTCATTAGTGCTGCACTGATCAGGGAATATTTTATTAAACAAGATTAGAGACCAGATGCAGTACTTGTGAAAATATTTTTGCTGAATGTTTATGATATTGATTATGTAAACCAAAACTCAAAACAACCTTCAGGAACTTGTGTGTGCTAATATTTCTAAAAGTGAACCAAGGATCATCACATTTGAGAGACTCAAAGACTATAACCGGGCTCACATCTCTATACACTACATCTCATAATAGCTTGTCTGTGTATTATTAAGGAATGCCATTTAAATGTTAATTTGTCATTTTGACATTAAGATAAACACAATTTATTACTGACTATATGTATGCAAAACATCACTTCAGAGGGCAGAGTGTGTGGCCATTAAAGATTTGAAAATTACTGGTGGGCTGAACCACTTTAAACACACTGTGAGTGTATTGTTGCTGGTAATTGTCTTGATGCTCCACGTCCTGTATGGAGCTACTGTATTGCAGGTGGTCGCTTTTAATTTGACATGTAAATCAACTTGTCAACGGCATTGTTCTGCTTAATTGCTGCATGTTATTATGTGATTAACAAACAACTCTGAGTGCAGAACAATCACTTATGGCTTTGGTCAAAGTAAGAATTCATTGTTTAATGTGAATATTTTGTATTCCAACATTTTCTGTTGTGAAATTCTTCCGGTGAAATAATCCAGCATTTTAATGAGGAACTCATGAAGCATTCATCTAGCGTGTGCACATGTACTGTCAGATTTTTTTCAGTGTATCTGGGTGAAAAGGACAGCAAGAGTGTGCCGAAAAGATAAGGATGACCTCATAGGGCCAGGGCTGACGTGAACGAGCCCTGTCAAAGAGCCAACCATGTGGAGAAGAAAGTTGCTACTATTTCTAGGTCACAGAGACCATGTGAGTGTGCTCCAAGCTTCTTAAACTGGACTGAATGATTTATTACTCAGTCAAGAGTCAAGAACAGAGAGAAAGGAGGGAAGCAAGGAAATAAAATGTGGGAGGAAATAAAGAAAATGGAAAAAGGGAAGATAAAAATAAATTTATTCATATACAATAATATCTTTAATAAATGTGATAATGTGGTGTGCAGAAAGGGGATTCAAATGAAAGAAAATTCAATAACAACAAAATGTGTGTGTGTGTATGTGTGTGAAAGAGAGAGAGAGAGAGAGAGAGAGAGACATCACAAAAGAGCATAAATTGGCCAATCAGAGCAATAAAATAAAGGAAATAAAACAGATTAAAAAAACATGTGAAACTTCAAAGTGAGACAAAACAAACAAAATCCCAAACAGAAAAGGAATTAATGAAAGAGTGCAAAAATAACACACAAAATACTTTAAAATTAAAGTTCTAATAAACTTGGAGTGTTGTTAGCTCAGTTGGTAGAGCAGCCGCCCCATGTACAAAGGCTTAGTCCTTGTCGCGGCAGCCCAGGGTTGGAATCCGACCTGTGGCTCTTTCCCGCATGTCATTCCCCATCTCTCTCTCCCAACATTTCCTGTCACTCTTCAGCTGTCTCTATACAGTAAAGCTAAAAAAAAAAGTTTTAATTAACTTGATGCCATGTTTAACTGTTACTTATAGTGATTCAGGTATAATCATAGTGAAATTGCTGTGAGCTCTTAATAAAGAACAGAAAACATAGGAAATATAAATGGTTATATAAAATTAGGTTAAAAGTGCCAACTGCTAGTTTTAATCTGCCTTCCACTGACTCACATCTACCGGAGGTGGACAGCATTTTATTTTATCTTCAAGTGTAAAATGCAAAAGCAGTTCAAAAAACAGCATAAAACAGAATGAAGTATTTGAAGGCAAAACTCAAAGTGTCTGATTCCTTTTATAACGAGCATTAAAGCCCACCATGTGGGTGGTTTTGTCAAAATGCCCAGAAATAATTGCATTAACACTCACCCTGCAGGCTAAACCTATTAAACCAGTCAGGACCATAGCATTATTTTATTAATCCAATGTAATATATTTCATAAAAACACATAGCGTGCATGATTATACACCCATTCACATAGTGCACATTGACAAAAACAAATAATATTCTCCAATAAATCTGGTCAAGAGACAAGCTTACTTACAGTACTACCACTTGCTACAAATATAACTTCAGTCTTGATGACTTGCATTCTGATGATGCACCTCTGTCAACATAGCTCATGGACAAGCCATGACAAGTTCCTATTCATTTTGATATGCTTCCATGTTTCATTAAACTGTTCTCATTCCTTATATTATCATTATAATATTTTATTAATTAAAACTACATGATGGTTTAAAAGCTGCTTGGAGCTTTCTTTAGTTAATTCATTCAGTTAATTTTCTTTCATTTTTTGGTATGTAAATGCTGTTCAGTGATATTTATTTTTATATTTTTTTATTCATTTAAAAGTCCACACTTGATTTAGGAAGTAGGAAAAGCATAACTGCAATGGCCTCTATGGACTGAAAGGTATAAGTAAGTCTCTTGAACCCCCAACATTCAACATCAAAGTTGGGTCTGGTCAGGTGTGGTCTGCTATATTTGTAACCAAGCCTACCTGTGATGTAGCATGGTCCACTGGTGCCACACTGCTGCACAAGATGTAGAAAAAAACAACAGCTTACTAGCAGCTTAGTCGCATTGTTAATCACTAAGTGTGGATAAATTATGTGGATATACCTGGCGACATTAATGCCAACACTCTGTAAACTTATAACCCTGGTTTTCACATTGTTTTGTTTTATGGCAACATGATGGCAAAGTTGTTCTTTGCGTCGTTTTTGGAGAGGTAGTGCCGGATCTGGCTGGGCTTCAGGTCAGCTGCAGGACCCACTTACTTTGACTGCATTGTTATAGGACCGGGCCTCTGAAATGGGACACAGCTTTACACCTTGAACACCTTCTTAGTGAACAGAATAAGCACTACATGTTTTCTTAGATATTTCCAGCTGGGTAATTTATGTTTTTTATTTCAACTAGTCCATGTAAGTCCAGAGCCATAAATATACAGAGTTGGCAATTGAATATATAAGTGAGTGTCACAGTATCTGTTGCTAGGTAACCAGTAGCCAAACTTTGTTCAACTACTTTTAATACATAAGTGACTGCCATAACCGAATGACATCATTTAGTATCTAATTAATTTTTCTAATTATTTTCTCCTCCAATTATTTGTTCCATAAATACATCTTGGCAAGGGCTGAGTCACGTGACTCTAACCACATTATAGATATACTGGGAGCAGACTTGCAGAACAATTAACCCAGTGTTAATTAGAACACACCTCTAAATTGAGTGGGCCAAAGCTAAAAAGGCACTGGAGTGGATGGACAGGCTTAGTAACAACACAGACCGGACTATAACACAGCTCTTTATTCAAAAACAAAAACATCAAACCATATCTATCTATCACTGATAGTATACTACTGGTCTCTTTTTTTAGTTTTGTGGAGTTCCTCATCCATGTAGCTCATTCATCAGTTTCCACACATGAAAATATGAACCACAGCCAATTAATGAATCAGATTTTTAGCTATAATATCCACTTGAGTGTCAGTGCAAGCAGCAGGTAGCCACAAATGCATACACACAAACACACACACAGAATATACAAGGGGAAAAAACGCAATTAATTCATCACAAAGTCAAAATATTTTGAGACTATGAGGTTAAAAACTACATGTAAAATTCTGCATGTACTTAAAGTGTAAAAAGGTCAAAAACCCCAACAACACCTAGAAGTAGTACGAAGCAGACCGACACGTTTTTATCTTGTGGTCTTCATCAGGGTCATTTAAGGTCTTCTTCATACTACAAATGGAGTTTTTGACCTTTGCAAACTTTTTCTCTTCTCCTTGCACCTTGGAAATGGGTGAAATTGTGCTAGAAATCCTTGCTCTGCTATTATGGTGCTTAAAGTGTACATACTTTCAGAGACGACTCCTTGCACTTTTGCCCTTACTTTATTTTCAGGTATTTTGTCTGCTCTAGTTTCTAATAATGTCATAATTCATCCTTTGCTGGTTTAGTTCAAGGCCTAAAACCCTTTTTAGAGCCATTTTTTTAGGACGTTTTGAAACCTGCATTGTTTGGTCCCATTGATTCGGTCCATTTCCCCAATTGGTATGATTAATTTGGGCAGATCTGAACACAGCAAATGTAGTTAGGGTTGTACTAAACCGAATGCACCGAAACCCTTTAAAGGATTTGGTCTTTGTGTGGTCACAAACAATTCTAGAGCGGTTCATTTTGTGGTGGCAATGTGATCCAACCCAGTGTAATCCTAACTACAGGATGTACACTGCAGCTCTTGTTGATAAAACCATCGTCAGGACCTTCTTTCTGTGTTTTCCTTCTCTCTCCTTATTCAGACACATCTAACCAATGATTACTCTCATGTGTCTATTAGTCAGACATTTTACTTAGTTTTTGCTTGGTTTGCTTACCTATAAACAAAGAGACAAAATAGAATTTGTTGGAAACTCTACATCATGCATTAGGCCATAGACATTTTTTTAAATCAGAAAAACATCATTCTATTTTTATGCTGAATGTAGCTGGGATCGCCATTCATTTGGCAAAATCCAACTAAATAATTATCTCCGAACATCCTGTCCTTGCTTTTTATTAAGTCATGCTGCCTTCAAAGGCTGTCTTCACAATAGCCAGTTACCCAAAAAGCACCATTGGACTGGTGGAGTAATGTCTGTAATTTCACTAATTATTAAGCACAGTGTGTACTCATGCTGGTAAAAATATTGGCTAGAGCTCCATTTATACATTACCCAGTGATTTAATCTTGTCTGGAAAAGGTATGTCTCCATTTTTTGTCGCCATACTCCAAAAGAATAGCCTCAAGCTTTCTGATAATTCATGTCCAGGTAGACATTTTGTGTTTGAGTATATGCCCGTAAAGAGCTTCAGTTACTGCATTTCAGCTGCATTTTCACATACCATGAAAAATAAAAAATAAATGACTTATGGCCAGTGTGACCACCACCTCTCCTGAAAGAGTTATTTGGGCAGGACAGGTATCTGAACTTGGATTATACTGTGAAAGATGAAATTTCTTTGCACCATTCTGCCTTAAATGCATCTGCATGAAGGAAAGAGATGCACTTCAATGACTTGATGCAAGGTGTGCATCAGTTGACAGCCAAACTAGCTTCCAGGTTGGTGCTCCTGTTTTATAAATAACATAGGTCTCTAGGTGCAAGATACATCTGAAAGGAGGTAAGACAGGTTTAGTGAATCTGATCCTCTGTGTTCTTCCCTCTTCCTAGAATCGTTCCTTTTTTCTCACCCTGCCTCCTTTCTTCCTTCCTCATTTGGTGCTTTAGTTGCCAGCCTCCCACCACATCTCCCCTCTCACTCATTTAAAAAAAAAAAAAATCCTTTTCATTACCTGTATTTCCCCCACATATGACATCTTCACCGGCTTTGGTCTCTATCAGATCACCCTGTCGAATCTCTTTTTTCTTGCTGTGATGCAGAGGCTACTGCTGCAGAATTAAGGCAGTTGGGGCTATAGGGGGTCTGTACACTAACATATCATCCATATAGCCTTTGCTCGTATAGTCTCATGACACAAAACTGTCCAGCAATTGTCTGGGGATTTCTAAATGAGAGGTAATTGCTTGAATGGTGGACAGTTCGGCCACTAACAAACCTAACAAACCTATGTGCCTTCGGGCCTATCAATTGGGGCTTATCATACCCCAGAGGGTTAAGGACAAGAAATAATGTTCTCCTCCCATTTTGTCTTCATAGTTACAAGCACACAACTTCTGCATGTCATAGCTCCAATATGAAGGGCCACCCTAAAGATTTTGGATTGGTTCTTCTCTAATTATTTTTTACCCAGTTTTAACAATGAAAGCTGTGAGTTTGTCCACAGTCTCTACTCATACAGTTGAGGAATCTTGAATCTATAAACTATCTGTGTCCACAATATATGTCCATGCTTTATGTTTGTTTGCAGTGACTGATGTACAAGCCTTGATGGTTTTTCAAATCTTGCCAGTAATAACTTGTGGTTTGGGGAACACAGCCTTCATTTAGACTAAATCACTGTTCACAGTTTGCACAAAACTGAAGAGAGAGAGAACTGAAGAGAACAAGAACAAATCCTTCGAAGGATAAGGTGATAGAAATCCATTCTTGACCTTGGAAATAGCTTCTCCAGAGCTTTTCTAAATCCTAATGTAAAGGGAACACAGAGCTTGAAAAAACTTGGCATAAACAAATAAATAAGAGGTTAAAACTGTGTTTATGAATGTGGAAGAAAAGCTCCTCATTAGCAGTAATATGAGTTACACAGTGTTTATAAGTTGAAACAGTCACCAGTGCTATCACTTTATGTGGTGCAGCATGAGGCTGTTCTCCAACACTTTGACGTCAACACCGCTCTCTTTCTCCGACTCCCATCTGTATTGCCGGAGGAGAATAAATAGGTACAGAATACAGAGTAGAGGAAGTAAGGTAATAAAAACTGGCGAACACTGATAAGACACATCTGTGGGATTAAACAAGACTTTCTCTCGCTGCTAAATGAGCACCCTCACCCCCATTAGTGGAGTTCACCAAAACATTCCTGAGTTGGCTGGGACGTGCCCGTCCTGCGATGTCAGGTTGTTAAACACAGACACACAAACTCACACATGTTCCTTTCAATTCTCCCAAAAGATTCAGACAAAAACCAAAACAAAAATGTATTTTATATGTAATAACATTACTGTGGTTAAGTTTTTTTTAAAGTGGAAACAACCCACCCCATGGGTTTCCAAGTATTATTTGTGGCGCTGTTACAAAGACTGGCTCACTTTCCTTATTCCTCTAAGCCAAGCTTTGTGAAGAAATGATCAACACCACTTTGGAAATGAGAAGAAATTGTTACAGTTTTATATTGATGTTTTAAATAATGATGTGCATTGCATAGTAATTTCTCATAACATCTGAGTAACGTTAGTGCTTCACACAAACAAGTAAGCAGGCGTGGCATTCGGGTGGAGGAGAGAGTAACGTTAATGTTAGAATAAAACATTAGGAAAAAAAGTTTGTTCGTTCATTTATTCCATGTCTGATTATATGTGTTAATTAAACCAAACTGAATTAAAATATAATTCACAAAAATCAAAACCTTCATTCAGCATCATGTCTGGTGGCAAACAGAAAGCGAGGCTTATGTGGAAACAATCTAAACTTGGATGGTGTCATAATTTCTTAGCCATTTCTTCTTGATGATAAGTCTGAGCAAAAAACGTTGTCCATTTTAATTTGAAAGCGATAAATGCAATTATTAATACAGTTATAACCTCTGGTAATACAAGTGATTAAATATGCAGCTCTTTGATGTGAACACTGGCACATACAGGATTGAAACGTTCAAATTAGTGATGCTGGGTACAGTAACTGGGTAAGCCTGAGATAAAGTAATAGTTTGACATTTTGGATGAGTAAATTAGCTTATAGCGCACAGACTGGAAACAGCTAGTTTGCCGTTTTCCAAAGGTAAAAAAAAAAAAACCAACAACTTTGCTAGCACCTCTAATGCTGACTAATCCAATCTAAAAGAGCTCCAGTAATATCCTGGAGTCTTGTTCTCACTGTGAGGTTTAAAAGCAAGAGCAGATACTCCACAAAGTCACTGCTCCTATCAACTGCTGTTATTTTTACAATTCAGCTTTTGTACAAATAAAACAAACTGGTTCGTTTTTACTGTACAGACCTGAAGGTGGTATTAATCTAACTCATTAAGGAAGAAAATTAGTGCATTGGGGAACCATCTGGATGTCCAAACCAGCACAAGCTTCTTTAAAATGGCTGTGAAAAAAGTTAAAACAGCAAAAGTTTGCAAGACAAAAAGCCCTTATTATGCCACCCAACATACTTTTTTATATTGGTGAAAGCAAGAAGAAGAATCTGAGTCAGACCAAAGGAATTTAAACTATTGCTGAGTCGGCCATTTTTCTCCAGGACAGGTGAACATAATTTATGTGACACTTCTTAGTCTTTTGATCTATTGCTAATGGAAAAACTAGTCAACCCCTGCTTTTGTAGAACTTCTTTGGGGGTTATGTGTATTGTATAATAATGTTCTCTGTTTGCTATGTATTGTATTATATATGATTAAAAAAGGGCCTTATGGTGGTCAGTGTTGTCATCCCCTCAAGCTATCACACCTCTCACTGAACTACAAGACAGTCAATCATTAATCGCCACCCCTTTATCAGTCCAATTAGTTGCACCGTTGGCACACCCAGACATAAACGGCCAACCATCGGCAACATCAAGGCATAACATCATGTGGAGGTGTTATATTGACCCTAAATTTGATTATAATTTATATCTGTCAGTAAATTAGTCTTTCCTGAGTATTGGTTCAACATTTTGGGAAACAAAAAGCAATACCACTCTAATTGGTAAAGCTTACCATAAAGACCAGGCCTCTATTCACTGTTACAAAATCTGCTTACCAGCACCTCTAAAGATAGGAAACACATAATTTCTCTTTTATTTGTACCAATACGGCAATGTAGTAACAACAATTCACCATTTTATGAGGGTTTATGTGCGAGACTTTTACTGGCTGGAAGCATACCCACCTGAACAATGAAGTAAGTGCAGCAAAAGCATCCCCATTAATAAAATAGGGGGAGCAAAGTTATGTTTTTTCTATTCCACTTTGTTTAAAAAAAAAGATTGAGTGAGATACAATGAATAAATGACAGATAAGTCTGCTTTAGAGTGACAGTGTCACCTCTGTTTACTATATGATGAACATCTGACCTTTTGGACCAAGGGCCTTACTAAATCATATGAATATATAGTGTGACTTTGTGCAAAGTGCTCACTGATGCATTTTCTGGGACAGAAACGCTAAAGATTTGCAAATGCTTAACTGAAATAGGTCTAACCCTTTAATCTAAATCCTTTTAAAATTGCATTTCTCTTTTTTTCACTGATAATGGGACAATTTCTTATCCAAACACAGTAGAAAATTCATTCAAAGTGGAATTACATTTACTTGAAACACATATCGAATCCATTTTCTGTATGTAGAGCTGCTTCAAGTGAGAGTGATTTAAATTCAGACCGATCTGACAAAACTTCCCTATGAATTCTAATAGACTTGCGGGCTGTGATGTAATTATAACTATGCATTAAGTTTTTGTATTTTTAAATTTGTTCTATTATTTCTGTTAAGATTAGAGCACACTTTTTGGACGTGTTCTCCTCTTGACAGATACAGTAAATCACTTCCCCTCAAAACTTGAAATAACCACTTGAACTCAAGTTTCTGTTCATTTATAGCATCTTTTATAAGTTCTTACATCCTAGACCTCGTGACATCAAGTAATGGTGGCTGCTTCACAGCCTGTACTGATTACAGCTCAGCATGACTGCAATAATTGCTCAGGTTTTGTAAGACTCCTACACGGTTCTGGCTGATCATTGCCGCTGATCTACACTAAACTCTGCCTTGATATCAAATATAACTGTCAGCAAAAAAACGAAAACTGCCTTAGGGCACTGAAGTGACTCTGAAAGGACACTTGCTGCTGAGAGACCCACTTCAAAGAGCATTTCAACCTCCTTAAATCAAATATAAGAAGAAATACAACTGGATCAGTGAAGAAAAAGCAACGAACTTAGCAAGAGTGGCCACTTCAGAAACCTCCCCCTTTAATGAAGGCCAGTAATACTACTACTTCTATAATGATTTTCTACAAGAGATGTGTGAAACCAGCACTTGAATTTGATTAGCTGAAGTAAAAGGAATTTCTCTACTCTAGATCACTTTTGCTTAGTGGCTATATAGGATCTTCAGCTATAATAACTGTAGTCATAATACCATTTGAGGCTGGAAGCTGTTTGTTCAGTTTCTGGTAGAATCTTCTAATCAATGTTCAAAGGAATAGTAAGACAAAGCAGTAAGGAGGAAAGTCTTCAAATAGGCTATTCCAGTATTAGCTCCACGAGGATATG
This sequence comes from Argyrosomus regius, assembly GCA_946959425.1. NCBI lineage: Eukaryota > Metazoa > Chordata > Actinopteri > Sciaenidae > Argyrosomus > Argyrosomus regius. The sequence goes on from OX336883.1 coordinate 11,235,067, forward strand.
GAGAGAGATTTAGAGTTATGACCCGATAGCTTAACACTTGGAAGCTTGAGAGCCGGTGAAGTTTATTTTTTAAAGCTGTTAAAATCAATATTTTTATATTAGCAATTGAACAAATGTGTGTGAAAGGGTCACTCATAGTAACAAACCCACAGAGAACTATCACCTAACTCTGCAGTTCCCCTCAGGCCTACAGAGCTTTATAGCATCTTTCAGCTCATTGTTTTGGTTTTATGACCGCAACTTTACTGTTTTGATCAAGTCTCACTGCTCTCATCAGCTGCAGTACCCAGGAACAAGAGTCCAAATGTTGCTCTGCATCTGCTGGATGTTTTGTCTCCCAATGGGAAGGCAAGGTCACTTATGTGAGGCCCCTTAGGTCTGATTATGTTTTCAAAGATAAATTATCGTGTAAGGGAAATGATCACTCCCTAATTGTTTACTGTTCATGGCTTTATTATTTTCTTAAAGAAAAATTCAGGACCTGTAACATACCTGTAACAACATTACACTGTACTATGTCTGAAATGCACTGTGCAGAGGTGTATGTTTGATGCAGGTTGTCAATAAAGATTAAATTATTTAAAAAAAAAGGTGACTGTTTGCTAATAGGTTTGTGATATTAACTTAAAAGGTGATAATACAGTCAGTGTTGTATTCCTAGCTTCATTCTGCTGCCCCCGAGTGACAAAAAAAATCTGTTATTGCAGGTTTAAAGATAAGAAACTATCATGGACATGGTTTCAAAGAAACAGTGTTGACTATTGGTAGGAAACAGGAAGTGAACAGCTCCCTCCTGCTGTCAAAGTCTGAGATTTTGTTGACCCATCCCACCCTATGCACTTTGTGGCTCTATAACATGACACTGTTTGCTCCCATCGGACAGGAGTCTGATGAGAGCTGCTTGAGGGCTTTTTCATTTAAATGTAAACACACTACATCGTTGTAGAACATTTACATTTGCTCTTAGGCCTATTTCTGGCAGAATCTTAAAAGTAAATTATTACACATCACTAGTTTAAAGGTCTACAAGGATCAAAAAACAGAGTTCTTCAATATGACACTTGTATATTTAGAGATCAAGTACATGTAATCTTTAAATACAAATGAAGAAGCATTAAAGATATATGATCTTGGTGCTTTGTTCACATGGAATTTGCTTAATAAAGAGCTGTATCTGTTGAGCAGCCACATTCATTCCAACAACTCCATTAGGGAGCGTTTTAACGGTGCATGCAGCATGTATAATTACCAGCTTTTTGCAAAACTTCACATGTTCACCGCCAATATGCTAATATGTCACTTTTACATTCAATACTTCACATCTAACATCTACATTTCTTGCATAAACGTGCGTCCTCTTACATCTAACGTATTACTTTTCTCAAATAATTTTTTCCCACATTCACCATGGACATGAGCAAAAACACATTCTTGTAATTCATTTACATCAACACATATTTCCCTCACACTAATGAAACACACTCTCTCAGCATTTGATTCAGGAGTGAAAATTAGTTGGTTGCTATTTTAGGTCCAATATAATTTCTTTTGCATTATGCATTTGTCCTTAGGATTAAGTTCATAATTGAAAAAACATGAAGCATTTGATTTGCACCCTATTTGCATATAGGGTTGCACCCTATATCTTACGTTTTGAAAACAAAAATGAAAAGAAATGGTTTTTAATGAAAAATAAGTTAAAAACATCTTTAAAGCTTTGTAACCAGGAAGACATTTTTGCACAAGACGCTGGCAGTAAATTTGGTTAAAGTCTTCTTCTTCCAGTCTTCATGCAGTGAGTATCAGTCTTCTCATGTAACTCTCCGCCAGAAATGTTTTAGCATCATATTTGATCTTTGGGATCTTTGTCTTCTTCAGGGAATGGAACCGACTCAAGAGATCACCTCTCACAGACTGTGAATATGATTTGGCTTTCCTGATAATATAAACTGACGCCTCCCAACCAATCACAAACACTTATAACTGGAAATGACAGAGAACAGCATTATTTTGACAGGTAACAAGGAGTAATCAACAATAAGAGTGCCACAGTCTCCCTGTTGACTGTATCATTAAATGAGCCCAAGAGTCTTTCTAACAGCTTCAGGGCTAATCAAAGAGAACATGGACCTCCCATTTCTCATGGTTCATCAGTCCATCACCTGTGAAAAAGCGTACAAGCTTTGGTAGGACTCTGTATTCCCATGGCTTCTCTTGACTGACACTTTGTGGAGGCCAGGCAAAGATCACTGTTGGCTAAGTCAAGCTGTGTTTTCGCTCCGTTTCACATAAAAACACACTACAAAGGACTGCTGGGAGGTTGTGGTTAATGGGTTACGCATGAAACAAGGAAGTCGAGGAATTCCACTTGAAATCACGCCTGTAATTTCCTGTTACTCTGATGTTTTAAGTAGGGGCATGAACAGCTATGCAGTTTAATACTTTAGAGTGATGCACGTATTGTATGCACTCATTAAGTGAACAATTAAATATGTCAGTGTGTCACATTCCAGATTTTATTAAAAAGAAAGCAAGAATTATGGGTACAAAAAACAAAAACATAAATAACTATTAACCTAATTTACATACACTACCACAAAAACAAGCAAAGAAAAACCTCCCAAACAAATTGAAATGTACAGTACCTCAAAATTTTACATAAATACAGTTTCTGACTAAATTATTACTTCTACCCGTGTGGTCATGGTTTTGGTTCTGTTTGTCTGTCTGTTACTGTACGTAACAAGATTACATATAATTACTTAAATAATTGAAAGATTTGAATAAAATATGGTGCAGCATTAAAACCGTGGCCAAAAGGGAAAAAAAAATATATAGCTGCAGATCTGGATCAGGGACATGCAATTCATGATCACAACATGTATTGATGATACAGATCATGCTGTCTTCATGATTTATAGAGTTTAGAGTTATGCAGCCTTGGTGCAGGTATGTATTCTGGTTCTCCTGTTGCTGTCTACACTCAGCTAAGCGATTTCATTTTGTAATTTTTAAGAATCAAGTATGTTTTGTTGTTAGGAACAGGCAGTCCTAAAATGTGGCAGCATAATGTCAAACCCCTCCCCAAACACCTCTGCCCCTGTGGGGAAGTGAAACACCAGGTTGGAGAGAATGACATTTCATGGTCCAGTAGCATTATTGAAATCTAAAAACAAAACACCCTTGACTTTTTGTGAGAGAAGTGAAGGCGTCATGGAGAGATGGAGGCAGAAAGAGAGCCAGCTGCTGTCTCAAATTCTTAACAGTTCATTGAAATCAGTAAATGTGGTAGGAAGAAATATGGTTGATGTAATGAATGTACATGTGATTGTTGGGTGGAAAATAAATGTGTCACCTAGAGAATCACCAATACATTGTTTAGTGACTATTAATTATAAATATTTACCTATTATCATTCCATACATCTTGAATAGTGACATTAAATAAAGTGAAGATACGTGTTTAACTAAATTCCCATAGCAGAGGTTTTCAAAATCATGTTGCATTTCCTGTAGCAAGCTATTTCCTCCACTAAGTAGAGGTGTAGCACAAACACCCTTTAATTAATTTAATGACATACTGATGCTTGAAAAGTAATTTAACTGGCTTGGAAGGGAGAAAGAGAGAGAGAAAGAGCATGTGATTACAGACAGAAGGAGTAAAAAACGAAACTTGACAATTCCATGCAATTTATTTATCGCTAAAGTGAATGGAAACACACTGTAGGCTTGAGTTACACCACAAGGTATTGAGTGGATTTGTTTATCAGTAGCTTGGTCTTGATATGAAATACCTTGAATGCGAAAGCCCGTAGAGTAGCTTTAAATAAATAATTATCAATGAAATACCAATGAAGGGTAACATCTCAAGCTCCAGTTTCAAAGTAGTGTCCCAAATGTTAAATTCAGGATATTACATGATTTTGTAATATAGGTGAGGTGAGAAACACTGCAACCAAACATCCTTTGATAAATGTATGTATGCAGAGAAACAAAAACACAGCAAGTTTAGCCAGTGGCTGCCTTAGCTTAGCATAAACAGTGGAAGCAGCAGGAAACAGCTAGCCTGTCCAAAACAAAAGACACCTCCCAGCACATCTAAAGCTGCCCAAGTAGAACTTCATATGCTGTTTGTTTAATGTATAAAAACTGAAATATAAAAAATGACTGGTTGTGGTTTCATGGTGAGTTACGTGCTATTTCTTGACTGGAAGCAGTGACGTCCTAAAGTCATCGTTGTGAGGCTGCTAGGCAACCAGCAGAAACCCCCCTGTTTCCAGTCTATATGTGAAGCCTCTTGGCTGTAGCTCCACATTTAATGGACAGACAAGAGAGTGGTATCAATCTTCTTACCTAACTCTCGGCACGAAAGCAAAATTTTCCCAAAATCAAACTATTTATTAACTATTCCTTTAAGGAGAGGCCCTGTGAGGAAAAGTGGAACGAAATAAACTGTGATGACGTTTAAAAAAAAACAGGTTTACATATAGAAAAACATGGGTAGAAAAGAGAAACTCTCTAATAACCAAACCCCATCCAGACCACATTCTTCCTAGGAAGCAGACTGCCTAGTTCTCTGCCTCTGTGGTGAACGATTTATGACTGTGGCACTGAAGTGGGTGGCACAGCATGGTGGCAGATGCAGAGAGTTTAATTTAGACTCACCAGATCAAAGTATCAGCGAGGAGCACAGGAAGGTGTGGAAAAGAGCAGTGGAAGAATGGGCTGAGTGTACCTTTACTTCACCAAGCACAATATCTCATAGCTTTTTGTCTTGTTTTTGGACCCCCCTCTTTGTTTCCACTCTGCTGCTAGTGCTGACTTTAAATTACATCAGTGGTGATATATTACTAATTTCTGACCTGTTCTTGCCTATTTGTAATTGACAAGACTTTGTGTATTAATCATATTGTGTGGTTAGGTGAGTTCCAAATTATACAGAGCCACTGTTTGCTGTGATTTTATTGAAAGAAGTGTGGGATGCTGGAAATCTATCTTTCCAGCCAACTGAGCTAAGCCATTGGGAGACAGTCTGGGGTTGGCTGCTCCCACTTCCTCTTGGTAATGGAAAAACCCACATTGAGAGTCAAGATAAAGAATGGGGAGCAGACTTCACATACTGTATCTCAATTCCTGCAGGATTTGGGCCCCAGTGTACATGAGGCATTTTTTGATGCATGCATATCTATTAATTTTCAGAGAATGTATTAATTTAATTTACAATACTTTTGAAAGTGTAAGAGCTTTTTTGAAACTCATTTGATCTTTCATCCAATCCCTATTAGCTGCATGTTCTCATTGCTACTTGTCTTCAAAGCAAACTGATTGAAACATCTTAATGCCAGTGCAGTTTGCCTTGAATAAGAAAGAGGAAGGCTTCAATCTTCCACACGTTGTCAAGAGAAAAGGGGAGGAAATCGGATTCCTCTGGGACTTCAATGCATTATTCTAGTCAATATATTGATGTATGTTTGAGAAGGATCCAAGGGTAAAATCCCCTCAGAGACAAAAGGTAAGAAGAGAAGGAGAGATGGTGATGTTTATATTCATTTGTCCTCTACTTGGTGAGACGTGCACACTTCCTCTCACCCACTCATGAATAATAAATGCTCACACCAGCCTAAACTGACCTCTTTGCTATTACATCAGATGATGGATTTGTTTGAAAGCCATTTGACCTTGTCTTAAACATCATCATTTTGCTGTGTCACTGTTACTTACGTACAAGGGTGCCAAGTCACAGCCTGGCTCCAGCAGCTGAGTTGCAGGGACTGTGTGTCCTGCAGGTCAAACAGATATTTAGTGATAACCTTTTTGTCTGATTTGTTTGCTTTCTGCCAAATGTCATACTTTGTTTACAACAATTTAACTGAAGATGTCTTAATTATTTCTCAGATGTCTCTTCGCCAGTCTCTTCTGTTTGCATCTAATTAACAGAAATCTGATGGCAACTAATTCAAATACAGTGAATGCAATTTTCTAAATGAATTGTTAGCTGACTTTTTCCCCAGTGCTGCTACTTGCACTTAATTAAACCTGTGTGTGCATAGGTACGTGTATAGAAAGCATTCATAGTTGCCGTATGCTGCTTTAATGTACGCCTCTTCAAGAAAAATCTCCACAATGACTGATTTGTATGTTGGTCCAGTTTCATGCAGGCACATGTGAAAACAACTGCCAAGACAGCAGTATGTAAAACATACAAACCATACGAATGTTGTTGATTTAAGCCTCCTGTGAGGCGATGGAGGCAACATCTCAACTGCAAGTGAACAAAGCATTTAAAAGCTCTTGGTGTAAATTTGACGTCAAGGTTGACCTTAACTGTTTTTTTTCACACAGGTTTTGTGCTCTAATGAGGCCCTGCTGGCTTTTGCCACTCATGTCCACATCGCTGTGCACTGAAATTTGAATGTGCGTGCTAAGATTGAATAAATAAACTTCTTGCACACTTTAGGGCACGTGCAGATGAATATTTCGATGTATGAAAAGATAGTTATGTTTTAAGAGTTTGACAAAGCAAGATGGCTTTTCATGTTTGGACACTGCACACATTAAAAGGAGTGTTTATTTGCACAGTCCGGTATTAATATACTACATTTGCATAATTGGACAAATATAAAAATACAATTTTACAACCAACATACAACACCAAATAAACAGAACCAATGAAGCTCAGGCACCTGCAGTTACCTATATCAACAGAAAATGTTATTAACTATTGTTACTATAACTATATATGTTATGTTATTACAACATAATACGAGTAAATCTTTTTCATGTAAATTAAACTGGGTAAAGTATGACTCTACAATATACTTTAAAACAACGGGGACAGATTGAGCATGGACAGTTACGGGAGTGATGGATATGAAGCACATGAGAATAACAGAGCACACAGGGATAATTCTGTCATGCTAGAAGGGGTGAACATCGTGGAGAAGGTGGATAAAAGATGGTACAAAACAAGTTGTTGGACACTGTGCTGTCAGTGCTAGAGGATTACTAGGCAACCAATGCAGTGACTTTAAAATATGAGTTATATGTACTCTCTGTCTGGTGTGTCAGTAATTGGGCAGCAAGTGTAATCTAATTGAACTATACTGAAAAATAAATTGCAGCGTCCCTGATAACCAATACGTGACAGTTAACAGAAGGATATTTTGAAATAATGAACAAAAAATCTTGACCTCTCTCACACACACAATTATTTGAGATTTGTTTTGAAATATCAACTGTGCACAAAATTATCACACTGGGGTTGAACATGAACAAACAAACCAGTCAAAGTTTGACATTTGCTTTATACCTGGTGAGTCAGTAAAGCAGCTGTGAGGCGTTTTTACTGTTAATTTACCAGTCATTGCCTGTAGGGATGGTGTTGACAGTTGTGGTCTGGATAAATGGAATTGGAAAAAAACACATAACAAAAGCACTACTTGGCAGTGGGTGGAAATCATTTTGATTGACCGGAAGATGTGGATTAACTTTTAGCAACCAGACAGTATAACTGAGCTGGACACCTACTGTATGATATACTGTAGGTGTCAGGTTGTTTGCAGTTCTAAATTATTAATGTAGGTACGGACAGCAACAGTGAGGCTTACATTCGCTAAAAATCTTGGAGCTAGTGTTATTTTGGGAAACAAATAAAAACAGAAATAGCTTCTCATTGAGAGCCACATAAATCTAATTTCAGCATATTTCACACAGATGTGAAAATGAACATCCAAATCATCAAGAAGAAAGAGACTTTTGAAGTAACTTTAAATGTACAGGAGCTGTGAGCCGAGCAGGCTGCTACAGTGAAAACATGAAAGGACAAGAGAGGACATCTGAACAAAAGTGAACGGAAAATAAAGGCATGAGGGGAAGTCTCAGTTAAAAGTGTGAGAGAAGAAGCGGTAAAACACTGAAGTATCTGTGTGTCTGTGATAGAGAGAGTAAAAGAGAGAGGCGGGCCTGAATCCGGAGACACACAGCAGGCGAAAGTGCCGTGATACGTTAACTCTCATGTGAGCAGTAGTTCACACCAGAAGCTAATTTCTCTGCACCGGTCAACAAGCTACACTGCTCTTGTTACTCTTCCTGTGCTAATCACACATAGCTAATAACCTCAAGAACCTCATGGATTTTGCAGTAATGAAGTTAAAAGGACCATTGCCTTGTCTGATGAGGGGCTTCTCTCCTGCGTGTGTCTGCTCGTCTCTCTTTTGCTCTCTGTTTAGACAAAACTGACAAATAGGTGGGATAAGTATGTAATTTAACAAACACAATCACAAACAGCAGTGATAATGTCTTAAATAAATATAGTGGATGGTCGGATTTTAATAGTGTGTTGGGGAAAACAGCAGAGAATAGCAGGGAGAGTTGCGGGAACATCAAAAGGGTTGGCAAGCATGGGATACATATTTAATCAATTATCAGAAACAGATCATTTATATCATATATAATATATCATATTGTTTATGATTATCAGTGTGTTTTCTTGGCAGATTCTCTTAGGGCGCATTTTAAAAGTCCTGTCTCAGCCTTCCTGTCTAGCTAGTTTGTCTAGCAAGCAGGAATCCTAGAGCCCAGGAATGTATTTTATTTATTTAGAGCAGAAAAGAGAAATTAAAATTTGTATATGAATAAGTGAACAATTGAACACTGGGTTTGTTATGTAGTGTGTACATATTTTGCTGGTAAATGGTCAACAAAATACCATAGCCGTGCCAGAATTACTCACTTCAACTCCAAGATTTATCCCTAGTAAGCCCATCCTGGCAATTGCAGGTCAAATCAGGTCTCTGGCATCATCAGTGTTTTGTTCAGCACAGAATGTAAGACATCGAGAGAGGTATAAAATCCTCCTCACTGGGGCTGTCCACTTAGTTTCTGAACAGCTACAGTATCACCTGGGGAAAAAAAGGAAAGCACTTTTGCAATAGTGACCACAAAGCCAAATTGACCTATCACGCAGACTTGATGGACAGCTGAAGTGAAGGAAAGTGGCAAGAACGTGGCAAGCTAATGTACCCTCCAAAACGCAGCTTTCAGACAAAGAGAGAAGTTGGAGAAAACTCATATTAGGAAGCGTGAATGTGTGTGTGAGAGAGAGAGAGAGAGGGTGTCTGTGTGGGAGAGAGAGGCTGACAGAGATGAAGAGATGAGTGCGTACGTGACAGAGAAAGCTAAGTGTGATACGTAGTCGCCTCTGGCAACATCTTAATAATGTGTAGTGTGTCATGCGCTGTTATTTCCTAATCTTGTATGAGAATGTTTGTGATTAGACGGGAGATAATCTGTGAAATTGCGTGTGATGCATCCTGATTTTAAACTTGGTATGGGCGTTGTGCAAAGATCTACACGGGATAATTAAGGCTTGGTCTGTAGTTTGATTATATCTGTATAGGGTTTGATTGACAAATACTGAAACCAGATTTCCTCTGTGATAGGTAATTTTATAAAGTCGTCTTTAGGAAACTGATAGTGATGGTAAATGTTCGTGTCTGACAAACACAATGAGTTTCATTTGTTCAGATATTTAAGCGGTTACAACTGTCATCTCTGGAGCCATATGTATGTCTTTTGGCAAAAATAATAATAAAATACCATGATACTGCAACTTGCAGCCAGAAATCCACAAGCAACCAGAGTATGATTTGCAAATATTCGACTTGTTAGTAATACCTGTGGGTGAGATGAAATGCATGAGATAACAGAAAATAGTTGAACAACAAAAGGTATTCAGAGCGAGCTAAATCAGAACGCTGTCATTTATAATATACTGCTGAGACTTTCAGTCCCACCTGACAATGTGGAATACAGATGATTTCATCTGATTAAGATTCAAAACAATACAGTGGAATGGCATTATTAGGGGAGTCTTCAGGGGACTCTATATTTAGAGTTATATTCAAACAAACACTTTAGCAAGCAGATATAATTCAGTTTCTCTCTGACAGCAGAAAAGTAGATCTGAATTTAAGAAGGTTCATTTTTTGCTTGAATGTTTTTGTGGATGTTTTTCATGGTGTTAGCATGCCATCTCAACCACAAACACAAGTGTAAATCTTCAGGGAGAACAGCCTAAAAATGCAGCAATGATTTTCCACAAATTATTTATCCTTTAATTATTAATCAGGTGTCTCCTTAAAATGTATCAAACTGTTAAAGACGGTGACTCACATATCACATTCATTGAAACTTAACAAATGCAGAAAATGATTTTTTTTTTTTTTTTGCTTCGTTTTGTTACTTCTTTATAAATGTCTTCACATTATATAAGACAGATTTTGTTTTTCCTTGCTGGTATTTAATTCCACATTTACTTGTTCTCAATTTTCCTTGTCTGTCTGTCTCTAACTGCCACTACAACCAGAGAGAGAAAGCCTATCAGATTGGAGGAGGTAATTGCAGAAAATTAATGAAATTGTAGAGAAAAACAAGTCCAAACTGCATACTTTCTGAGCATGTTTTATATCTAAGGCATGATTAAACCCTTGTTGTTTTGTTGCTAGCACAACATAGATTGCCATAACTGTTGCATGTATTGTACATTTGCAACCAATTTTAAACATTTTGCAGTCATGCAAGATCTGATGGCGTTTCACCAGTAATGGGCTATAGAAAATTCTGTAGAAAACTAAGAAATTGTTCAATGTAAGTACATTAAAAATGAGAGATGTTTGAAATAAAGTAAAATGCAAGAACAGAGGAAAATTCAGACAGACTACACAGAAACAAGTAAAAAAAAACTCTGCGTGTATTGGGGCCAATTCAAGGGCGATCCTTTTCTGCTAGTGGAGCAGTTCAACCAGCTTGTTTTGCTTGTAAAAATGTTCAATCAACCAGAGGGTGACAGTGACATAATGTGAAACGCTGCCAAAGCTGAGCCGTGTTCAAGTTGAAGTTCCTCGGTGAGCAGATCAATATGTGCCATTTCCCCAGTGTGAACTCATAGTTTGGAGACTCATGTTTTCAAACCCATTACAAAGTAACACAAGGAAAGCATCGGGTGTTCAAAAAGGGCTCCCTGTGAGATCCTGACTGTATGAACATCCACTCAGCACTGGTGAAGCCAACACTCATTTAGTTCAGATGGTCAAATCAATATACATTTCATGTATTTTATAACCAACATGAGTAAGTCTTTTATCAGCATTTTTCAACTCCTTATACAATGTGTATGTCAGTCATACTGTATGTGTGTTCTTTAGTTTCACATCACTTCTATCTGCTTTTCCTCTTTGTTGATGCAGTTTATCTATTTGGCATGTGTGTTTCTTTATATCATATATATTTATGATCTTCACTTTGACTGACATGCCTGCCATTTGGACGTACTGCAGATGAACTGGACTGCTGTTTTTCAGAGCTCTGCTGTGGCTGAAAAGACCTTTTAGATGACTTTCAATTCAAATATGTAAATGGGATTGCTACTCAAGAGTTAAGACACTTTCTTAAGGAATTCTCGTAAATAATGTTTATATTCAACTTAATTGCAAAAGCAAATAAGTTTAGAGAAATGCAATACTATGTGAAATATTTATTTGGTCAACATAATGAGGACACATGTTTAATAAACATATATGCCCAGTACCAAATTGTAAAATGTTCAGTGACAGCTTTGTCAGTGTATCTTATAGTGCAGTGTTCACTCACAGCAACCAAAATCTGAATACAATTTAGTTTTATGGTTATGGTTGGAAAAGATCCTGATTAAATATGTAACTGACAGTGAACTGAATCCAAGATCTTTCCTAACCTGAGCTAGAGCTCTTGAGAACCTTGGTCTCCTAGAATTTCTGTTCATATAATACTCACCTGTTTTCCCAGTTGTGTTATGTTGACAAATGCAGTTGCTGCTTGGATTATATTTGGGTTTTTTGTGTGTGTGTGTGAATGAAGCACTACATTTATCTACTACACCAGAGTCAAGGGATGTGGTAGAGGTGGATGGTGAGCATACAAAGCAGCTGTGACACGAGAGACTGGAGTTCACATCCTTCGTTAGGTTCGGCAACAAAAGCACTACAGTTAAGGTAAGGGAAGATAAAGGTTTCGGTTAAATGTCAACCAAGTAAATGCATTGAGTCACAGAGGGGAAACATTGTGTCTTTGGTTGATAATCACATTGATAAACCAAGACTATAATCTTTCAATTTTAATTTAAAAAATGTTGCATAACCACAAAAAGAGTTTAGAAATACTGTTATCACCACAAGCAGATCTTGAAGGTTGATAGATAGATTAAAAGATCTGATATTTTGGCTGAAATGAAATTAAAATATGTTGTCAGTGAACATTTTACTGATGCATTCAGTACCAACATTTTGCCACTTGCCAGATATCCTAATTAATCACATTTCCTCATTATAGAGACAATCCGGGAGCATTATATTTCCTTGAATGTGATTTTTAGGAGATAGGGTTGCTACAAATATAGCACATCCCGTGCTAAAAAAAACAAAACAAACTAACAAAAAACATTAATGCTGAACATTAATCCAGTCAGCAAATACACTTAGTAGCACAGAGTAGGAGGCTAGAAGACAGGGTTGTCTCAAGCAGGCTTACATTATTCTGCCTAATAAATGCACATCTATTTCTAAATTACAACTACTGTATATGATTTATTTTAACCCCTGTAAGAAGAAACAAGCTAACTGCTTTGTAGGACAAGATAAATGTTTTTGAATGAAGTGTTAGCTGAGGTTTATCATGCCATGTACAGGCCCATGTGTTCTTTAGATTTTGTTCCCACCAAACATTTCAGCAGGTGATTTCACTGAGGAGATCTCCTCTGTGGTTGAAGGTATTTTAATTAGCTGCAGAAGTGTTTGGTTGGGATGACAACCTGCATGCACGTCTCCCGATGCCTCATGGTTTGAGAGGCTGTGGTGTAGAACAATGAAAGGCTATACCTCTTTGTGTTCCAACACACCACCAGCTGCCAGATTAAATCAAAGAGCAACAATGTTCAAAGGAAGGGCACGCCCCAGTCAAACCAATCCATCATCTGATGCAACAATGGAAGTCAGGTTTATGTTGGCTAAACATTTATTATTCATGCACCATTCATAAGTAAGGCAAGTGAAGGGGAAATGAACATAAATCTTTCCATTTCTTTCGGTTTATTTCTCTCTTAGGGAGAAAGAAATCCCCCCCGGTCCCCCTCTCACACACTTAGAAACATACACAAACACAGAACACACATACTGTCTCTCTCTTCATGAAGTCTCAGGATTCGTCAGTATATTGACCTGCACAGGAAAAACCCCTCAGGAGTTCCTGCTTCCTTTTTCTTCTGAGCAACATTTTAATATATTGGATTATAACAGTTAAACTACTGCTGCATTTCATTATTCTTGACTTTGACAGCAATAATCGAAACATGATGATGATAATGATGATGATGATGATGATGATGATGATGATGATGATGATGATTAAGATGATTAAATATATTAATTCAAGGCAGATGTGCTGTTGCCTTTGAGATAGCTCATGTCTCAGTCCAAATTATGTACTAACAAAGCATCTGGTTTGGATCGTATTTCAGTCGCATTCTTGAGGGATAGAGCCACCGTCATCTGTGATTTCATTAACCATAATCTCAGTCAGTCAATGTGTCATAAATCAGGGTAAATTCCCAAAGTGAAATGAAAATGTCTGGAGATATTACACTATTTCAGAAGAATACAGGTCATTGATTGGTGTATGTGGTAGCTCAACTGTGCTATGACCTGAAGAAAGAGTTTTTTTCCCCCAGGGTTAGTAATTTATATCATATCAGACAAAAAAAAAAGTATTTCAATGATATGTCAGTATTTATTTTAATAATTATGGTTGGTGTCTGTTGGACTGAAGAATATTTTGTTTCGATTTCAAATGACCCGACTGATACTTTACTTTAAGTTGCCATTCAAAACAGCAGACCATTCAAAATGTTCTCAAAGCTACTGTGCAAAGGTCTCAAAAATAATTCAGCTAAAGTATATGATTTTGAAGGCAACATACCAGAACCAGAACCTAAGATTATAACCTGTGGGGTGCCACAAGGCTCCATTTTAGGTCCTCATCTTTTTTTCTCAACTATGTTAATGATAGGCTGGCTGCTGCAATGGCTGAGTGAAAATGTTAAAGTATTTAGTTGTTTTCTGGATTGTTAATAAAACAATGTCAGCTAGTCTGTTTTCAGGAAGACTATCCACTACATGGGTAATACCATAAATCTGTTTAAACATAATGCAGTTTGGTGTCCTAGTTGCCTATGGGTCTGATGATGCAAACATGCATTCAATTTTTCGTTATCACCGTGGCAAAATGACAAAATTAATATAAAACTACATCAGGTACTTAAAGTATATGAGGAGCTATAGTGAACTCACCTTTTGCTGCTTTTGTGACATTACTACATTGCTATTAAATTTACTATTAAGAGTTCTCAATTTAAAGGGACTTGACCCGTCTTGGCACATTATGAGTGTAAGGCAGGTTTTATGAGTCAATTACTCAAACACACAAACCAATAATCAATCAATCAATACAGTACTCTGCGGATGGATGTTGAAACAACCTTCATTGACAGGCACACTATGTGGCTACTTGTTGACGCTGAAGGAGCACTTATTGTTGCATTCATTATGAGTCACTCTGTATAACAGCATCTGTTTAACGGCCAAGTTGGAAGTTGGATCTCGACTTTAATGAAATAGTTTACTTGTCTCTAATGTGACAGTGTGAGTTTGTGTAAATTACAGGCCACCATAACTCAAAGGGCAAACAGTGCTGGTTGTGAGTGGGCTGCAATTTCATGAATCTACATGGCACATGGAGCACTCCCATATGCATTCATTGCTTTCCACTCTCCAGCAAATGGACAACAAGAATGGGAGCACTAAGCGACAAATGGGACAACAGTGGGACAGGCTACCATTATATTAAAAAAAGAGAAGAGAAAGCTGCAAAGCAGTGTTTCGTTCTGTGATGATTTATTACATTTTACAGCATAACAACTTGACAATATCTTATCTCTATATTATTTTGGCTTTAATAATAATAAATAGCATGTGTGCTTGACTATGGTTACTAAAGATTGCTACAATATTGTCTCATATAAGTACTAATTTTGTCATATGATTCTTAAAACAGGCTGCAACATATTCCCAATATTGCAGTCCCTGGTAACAAGACTTTCTAGTTATGTCTAGACAATTAATATCTGAAAAGTAGTATGTCAACGTACCTGAATGACAAGCAGTGAAAAGCCTGTTTATCAACTATTTTACTTACCTTTGTATTGTTGACAGGCGCACCACTTTATTCTGACAATGTTATTACGCTTTTCAAATACTCATCCACACACACAAAATGATTGCAAACATTTGCTAAGGTTTGAAAAGATCACATAAACATATTGTTCATTTTTTCCTCTTTTCCTTAATAATGTTCAACATACTGTAAAATGTATTATAGTTAATGTCGGTATTCATATTGTGCTTTGGCAAGACTCTGTCTGAATTTGGTCGAGCCAATAAAGCCCTTTGAAATTGAATGTGTCAGTACATTTATTGTAATCGTTAGTTATTGATGTATGTACTGGTAGTTGGCTGAAGAGTGACTCAGGAGAAATAGCCTTTTAGCTTGAGGAAAAGTGGCTATTATTGAAGGCCAGAAAGATCAGTCTGAGGCATAGAGTTTTGGCAAAAGTAATATATTGTACTCAGCTAGTTTTAGTCTGATTCTCCACACACTATAGACCAGTTTCGGCAATATGAATATATACACTTCAACTTTGCGAGTTGATGTGATTAGTATGTGTAGGAAAGATCACAAAGTACACAAAGTACACATGCATACTAACCCTCATAAATAAAGTAATTAGGTGTTCAGGAATGATTAACATATCAAAAACAGAAGAAGCTTAAGCAACTAACTGTGCTTGATATTTTAAACACCAGTGTTGTTGTTGTTTTTTTTGTTATTATGTACCAATTTCCCATCCTTTATACTGTTATTAAAGAATTTTATCATGCAGCAACTCTGTTAAGTAGTCAGTGAAAGAAGTCCTATATTTCAAGCTGTTTATTCTCTACCTAAACAACTGAATAAATCTGCCAATACAGTATCTCACACAGTGGTGTACTTCACAGACAGCATTGATTTATCACTCTCATTATGGCACGTTAACCAGTGTTAAACAATGACAAAAGAGCTAAATGAGAGGGAGAGAGACATGCCTGAACGGAAAGTTTAACAAGTAATGTATCATTAATCTCAACCTGCTCTTTACATTTCACATCTCTGTTTCCTGTTGACACGTGTGACTCTTTAATCTGGAGGGACTAAATTAAAAGCAGTGCATGTCCCACAAAGGTCTGTGCCACCCAAAGTCTTTACCACAGTCACGGTCTCTTCCGCTACAGAAAGAGGTAGGAACCGGGCATCCTGGCAGCATGTGCTCTGCAGACTTTATTATCATTATTTGAAGAAGAGAAGAGAAACAACCAAAACAGTAACTAGCTTCAACTGTTTTAAAGAATTGTTAAAATCTTCAGCAAAGGCTTTCCAAGTAACCCTACAATCATCAGTCAGAGAATGGACTTGAGAGAAAGACTCATTGTGATTTCACATAAGAGATATGACTGGATCTGATCTTAAATCTATGTCAGATATAGCACCAATACAGTAGAGCTAAAATAATTATTATTAATAATTTATGGACTGACAAAAAAAAGAAAAAAAAGATACGGCAACTAAATTGATAATTGATACGTTTTTCTTGCAAAAATGCCTAGTTACAGTTAGACCGAATGATTAAAGCGAACCATGAGTCAAAAAAGAAAAATAATCGTCAGGCGTGTGAAGTGTGTTGCAGGTTATTTTTTTCTGTACTTTCTGTATTTGCAACATCACACATATGAGCCATGAGTGAAAGTGTACAAGACTAACAAGTGTTCCAATTTCACAGTCAAAAACTGTCTTGAAACATGCAGCTTTTAAAACAGTGGTTGGATGAGTCTTACTTTGAATAAGTCTCCGGTATATCAGCCAGATGTTACTTATTCTTGTGAGTGGCTCTCAAATAAGCCACAGCTTACATTTCTTTTGGGAATTGTCTATCTATAATAATCACAAGTACATGTTAGATTTCTGAGAGAAGATTTGAAATGTAATATGTACATTACTGCTCAAACATGATAAACATCTTATGATGTAGTTTTATTTTAACCAGTATAATCCAGTAATATAATAATTGTATATCATTTTGTGCAACTGACATTATCTTTACTGTTATATTGTAAATGCCATTGATACATTTAATGAGGCACTCATTCCAGAAACAGCTGTGTGTTAAAGATCTTTTCGCACCCTGTCTCATCAGCACTGTATCATCAGCTAGCTCCTTCCTTATCAGTGTATTTTATCCACATCTGCCAGCCTGAAGATAAGAATTGTTATTTTCAGTCCATTAGAGGTCTTGACACTAGCTGTCTGATGGGAGCCTCTTGCTGGCCAGACATTACCTCACGGCTACTATGTGTTTGGTGAGTGACCTTCATCAAGATCTTACAGCTAAAACAGTGATGGTATGTCCTGCATTTTTAAATTTAAAATGACTTTACTTTTGTCCAGCAAGGCAAAAATCTAATAACATGATTTAGCCTTAATTATTTCCTGAAAATGAAGCTAGAACATGCAGTGAAAGTTATTCAGAGATCTTCATCAAGAAGACACCATTCACCAGATCTGCTAAGATGAGATTTAATATTATTACATTCTACAGCATAATAGACTTTATCAAGTTGAAAATTGAGTGTTAACTGTAATACATATGAGAGCTACTTCTTCTTCATTAATCATTATTCCTACATTATTAAAGGTTAATTGAAACTTCCCTCCCATAACACTGACTAATCTCACTTTATACCTTAATTTAGTGGACGGATCATTGATAAGTAGCACTTTGGAAGATCTTTTCCTCCAATCTGAAGTCTTTTGGCCCTGTACATGAAAGTACAAAATTAGGCAAAATTTAAGTAAGTAGTAGAGCCTCACAATGCCTCACCCTCCCCTTCCAAGTATGCAGGAGAAACTACAATGACTGCAGAACCTGTGAAAAACGCAAAAAGCCCTATCTTGAGCCAGTGTTTAGTTTGTCTCTTTTGGGCTACTGTAGAAACACGGTGGAGCCGTATTGTTGAAAATACATTTATATATTATATTGTACTTCTGCAATTTTCTGCCAAAAGATCCACCTGCATCTTAATTGACATTTAATATATGTCAATAAATCTACACAAGACTCTCATCTCTGGGAAACACTAAAATGCTTTGAATTAAATAAATATCAACATGCAAACATGTGCACAGGATGTTTAGGAGGTAACTTTAACCAGGTTTACTTACAGTAGTTTGGCCTGTTAGCGTACTAATATTGCTAATTAGCACTAAACTAAGTTCAGCTGAGGCTGACAGAAATGCCCCTTATTTATACAGACCAAAGAGAAACTTGCTGGAGAAAGAAAAGAAAAGTCAGGGGATCAAAAGAGTCAACAGGATATGTAGTTCGGGAACATAACTGTCTGTACAATATGTATTAGCAGTTGGATAGCTGTGTGTGGCTCTATGTAGTCATGAAACTGAAATACTGAACCTTCTTTGTTTTTCATCCATTTGATACATTTTAGTTTACAAACACCACAGCTCATTATTGCAAAAATGAGAGACAATTTTGCCCGGAGCTCTAAATTAGCTTATCACAAAGACAAAGTGCACCACTGAAAATGAATTAGAAAATGTGGAACGGGTGATTGGAAAGCCTAAGGTATGAATGTTCTGGCATATGGGTCATTTTTCTCATTTAGAATGGTCAACGCTACAATAGAAAATACTTTTCTTGAGTTCACAAGTTCACATTGAAGATTAGAGTGTAGGTTTGATCATGCTTTTAAACATTAATTACACGGCTGCAGGCAAAGGGAAAACAATACCTGTAAAAATCTAAATGGCATTCTTTCAAAAGTCTTTTCTATTGTCTTTTTGTCTGACAAAAACAAGAACCATGGGCACAATTCAATACTGAATAAACATAACTAAACCTCATCAGTGATGTTATGAGACAGGAGTAAAATAGATATGAGAGGGAGAGTGGCTGAGGCAGTAATTGCTTCTGGTCTGTTATTGAGGATCAAATTAAAATAAGTAAAGAGAGCAGCATAACCATTATGGTTGGATGTCATAAATGTTTCCATCCCAGCTGCATGCTCTGTTGCATTAGAAGCTTGATCTAATGTGCAGTCATTAATGGACACATTAGTGAAGGGGAAGCAGAAACATTGTAAAGTGCCTCCTTTTTGTTCGTTAACTGAGCTGTGTCAGTGTGGTTAGTTACTCTGTCTTGTATGCAAACTTTGTCTTTGTCTACTAGAGATTTTAGCAGGGTACTGTATGTGCATAATTCAGTGTTTAAAAAGGTGGCAGAGGGAGATCCTCTCCCCTGTTTAAAATTAAAGAATCATGGAGAGACTACCTATATGCATGTTAATTAGGACACCTGGTCATTTTATTGTGAGCTGGTAATTACAAACTGGGTCATAAAATTCAAACACAGAGCACAATCAGCTAGCTTATGTTTGGGCCTAAGACTTTTGAAACATCATTAATGGTAGGTTCTTGCAAGATTGAGTAACTTACCTTTGTCAGCCACAATATATAACTAAAATGAATCCGCTTGATGAGCTATGACAACTGAAGAAATAATAACTATGTGTCATCTGTGGCATTCAAGATGAATTCCATCTCATTTCATAGAAAACACCCACACAATCTGTCTGTGCACAAAGACCACCAAAACCACCAAGTGGGCAGTAATAGTGCATAGCTGACATATAGCTGGAATATCTTAAACTTTTATCAGAAAATATCAACCTGCTTCTCATAAATCAATGGTTAATAATGTCTTTAAAGCCAATAATCATTTTATGTTATCATATACAAGTATTAGATTTTTGCAAATATAATATCTACCTTGTGTATCACTTATTTTACCTCCTGTGTGTAATAATTTGGTGTGTTACATTACAGGTGTTACATTACTTTTGTCTCCACTGTTTCACTGTAATTTGTTTACTACTATAGTAAACTAATATACTTAGTATACCCCTGTGGCCCCTGCAGAGTTTTTGGATGGTTGGTAAAAAACCTTTGGGAAAAGTTTTAAAGAGAGTCACCACTTTTCAGCGATTCGAGGAACATTTAGAGATCATATCTTTGTGGATGCTGTTTGTGAAGTTTTGCTTTTTGTAGAATTAACACTGATGAAGTTTTTGGAGCGTGTTGTGCTTTTTGTCATCTGTTCCTCTCACATCAAGGCAACTGCTAAGTCACGTTTAATTTGTCTAGCAGCTGCTGTATTTTATTTTATTTTTTTAATTAAAATTTCTGTTTAATTATTTTGTGTATTGAAAGTTCTTGCTGTTGACTGCTTTATCAGGCAAAGGTTTGTGTGATGAAGCCTAGTGCAAGCTGTATTTCATATTTATTGTGGATTCACTCATCACTGAATCGATGGTCGATGATCGTTTCTGTGGTAGCTTCTACTATTATGGAGCAGCACTGCATACTGAACCATAGATGATGTCTTTGTCTTTAGATAAAATCAAAACAATGAGCTGAAAGATGCTAAAATGTTATAGGGCTGAGGGGAACAGCACAGCTGTGTGATAATTCTCCGTGGGTCTGTGTTTTCCTTTGGAGGTGTACCACGCTCCACTGACTGGAAGGAGACTTTGAGGCAGACACAACAGATGGCAAGAAAATAGCGAGATAGATGCTTTGCATGGATTGCATCTCATAGTTCAAGACGAAGAAACAGATGTGGTGTCAAGAAAGAGGGAAGCAGAGGTAGTGAGATTTAGACAAGTTCAAATGGGTCATGATATAAGCTTCTCAAGATAGGGGTGAGATGGAGGGATTATCCATGAGAGCGGCTAATCAAAGGAACCGTCTGAAGACATCATTGTAGGAATTTTAACAGGAGCTGAACATTTAGAGGTTTGATAGACAGTAATCCTTGAGGCTAAATTTAGAACCATATGTATTTAAATTATTATGCCATTGCCCCTCAGCATCATTTATTTCACAGTGGAGATACTATACGTTATGCTCTACTATGCTATATTAGATAAGGGAAAGGGTGAATTGTGTTGTGATCTGTTACTTCACTTCAAACTGCTGTTAGTTAACTGGAATGTTCCTCTCAACAGGTGACCCTGAAAAAAGTAGGACAAAAGATGGTGTAAAAAAAAAAAAAAAAGGAGTATATTATCAGTGATAAAGAGCAGGTAATACAGAGTATTACAGCTGGAGGTAATTCAGCTCAAGTAGAATTGATAGAAATGCGTCTACTTGTCTTGTATTTGAACCTTGGTTGGGACAAGTACTGGGACTTAACATTCTGACCCAAACAGTGTATTCAAAAAAGAACATGATAGCTATAAATGTGGCTTAAATGCTATCTGTAGACGTCTAGCTATAAGCTGTTGTAAGTAAGTAATTGATGTTACTGCTGCACAAATAAATTGATCTGGATATCAGGGTTGTGCTGAATGCTGTGTTTATACAAAAACATTGAGGTTTCTGGTTTGTTACATAGATCTAATGAAGAAAAAGTATTTTCATATAAGTGGCAATTTATATTTTATTGGTAGAGATAGATGGAAAGAGAGAGAGAGAGAGAGAGAAAGAAAGAGATGTCTTCCTGTCTTAGACTTGAACATTTCCAAAGTTACAAATTCACTAAATTTCAAGAAATGAGTTTCCAAACAATCAAATTATTTCATGATTTCTTTCTCCATCACGAGCATTTCTTTTCTTGCTGAAACATACAAATATTCCATTAAGAAGTGATGTGTGACTCAAACAGATGACAAGATTTTAAAGTAAGAGCTGAGAGAATCGACACATGATTACAGATGGCATTTAGAATCTTTTGCAATCAATTTCCATCCCCGTCAAAAAAAAAAAGAATTAAACAAGAAAGAAAGAAAGAAAGAAAAAAGAACAGACTGTGAAAAACTGATGGTATATAAAGTCTGTGGGGGAATTTAAGGTACATTTGAAAGATGCTGCCACTTATCTTTCCATTAGCTGCATTTGGCCTGCTGCTGCTGAAACACGATTTCACATACTTAGCGATCATTACCATCTTTAACTAAAAGCTTCGGCCCTATAAAAAATCATGTAAGGACAAAAAAAAAAAAAAGTGCAAAAAAAAGAAGAACATAGCAAGAAGACATATTAGCTGTTGAGAAAATATATAGCTCTGTATTTACTTTTAAATTTACTTAATTCAGTTTTATAATACTTTTATTTTTCATAGAAACCTCGTTGTTTGGTCACATTCTTTGTTAACCGATGGTTTTTCAGTACTTCTTTCCGATGTTGTGCCCAACACGTCCGACCATTGTCCACCCAAACAGTTGTTTTCACTTATGTTGCCTGATGAGACGTCTTCTCAAGAACTTGTAGAAAGGATTGCACTTTATCTGCACCTCCTTCATTATCATGTTAGTATGCTACACCTGTTATTGTGGCGTTTTCAATGCATTGGTGACATTAGGCTCATTCAAGAGGAACTGAATACGACTGGAAAGTAGAGAGAAATAACAAAATGTTTCCACCACTTAGAAGACGAATATAAATATTTACACTCTTTTTTAGATTCAATCCTGATTTAATAACGTTTATCAAATCAATCTATTCATCTTGTACTCATCTCTAGTAATTGTTTTTTTTTTTATTATGCTCCTTTGCATGACAGGGTAGCCTATTAAAATGCAATATACACTATCTGTGATCATTGTGACAGCGTTTGTGGTTTAATCTCCACTTAATTAGAACTCAGTTATTTTACATGTTGAACTCGAATCCTCTTGTAAGGCATCGATCTCTTTGTAAGTAAATCTCAATAAAATGGCTGCCCAGACATGATTGCTGGATCTATCCCTATTAAAACTGTAATGTAAGCTGAATGTATTCAGGATCTCACAACGGGGGAAAAAAAATGTGTCCAGAAAAAAAATGTGTCCAGTAAAATATGAAAGGTTTCTGTGATAAATGTCATGTTGCTGATTCAACATCTAAACCAATCGGCGCTTAGATCAAGGGAGACACAGGCGTTTCCCATCATGCTCTGAAGTTTTGCAGTTGTTGCAGAGAAACTGTGTGGGTGTTCATGGCCTTTAAAAGCTGCAGGAAGCCTGCAGAAAGTGGTAAAGATGAAAACATTGTAGAAGCACCACTTCGGGTGCTTAAAAATTGTACCCGCCCCTTTATGTTACCCCTCGTGTAAATGTGGACAATTGGTGAACATTCATGTAACAACAAACGGCTCGTCAGGACCTTTTGAGACTTACATTTTTAGGCATTAGCACTTTTGCGAGGAAGGTAGTTTTGTTTATTTATTTATTTTATTTCACCTGGGTTCCTAACAGTGGTTCTTAATGAGATTATCATATGTTGAAAAAGGCGATGGTAGGGAAATATGCAATCATTTTTCTGATTGTACAGAAATACTGTGGGGACTGAACAAAATTGGAACCTCTAGCAAATAATGTAGGCGTCACTAATTTGTTGAGGGACTGATCTATAGTGATGATCTATAGGCATGGGTTTTTTAAATACATCAGTTCAATGCTTTTACCGAGTGATTTTCTAATAATCTGAGCTACATTTCAAAAAGTATACTAATCATTATTTTACCTTACTGCAATTACAGTTTTACAACCGTCCATGTATGAGCTCTCCTGTCCTCTCAGATTTGTTGCAGCATCTCACAGGGATACTGACTATAAATGGGATGCGAGCCATTTATGAGCCATTCGAAGTGATCTATATTCAAGCTTTCATGGTCTCTTATGTCAGGCTGTCCTGGCTGTGCTCAGTTTGGTATAGGAGAAAAGGGAATTACATCAGTTTGGAAATATGCAAGGACCCCTGATGAAGGATTTCCAAGAGAAAGGGATTATCCTTTTATGCTCCATTTGAAACCTTGGGGGAAGTACAGCGCATTGACCGGGGTTCTAACACACATACATTTCCTCTTTCATTCATACAATCCATGATGCCAAATTTATGAAGAGAAATGTGTTTTAGAAAACAGACCAGCTGGAGGCAACATAAACGTAATGTCAATACATCACCTGCAGCCATCCCAACAGATATATAAAATGAATAATGTGGCTCATAATGTGCTAAAAAGTTCACAACCTAAACTCCAGTTTTTTATTCTTGGCGAAAGACAGAGATATGTTTTGAATATCATTTTGTGCTTTTGTGATCACACAGGATACTAAAAAATTCACTGCTGTTTTCTTTGAGACTGTTCTATTTAGTTACAATCTTAGTGTTACTGATTACATTTACATGTGAATAGTCTCAAATAGCAGATTTGTAACATCTCCAGACAGCGCTCCAAACACTCTGGCTTGTTCGTATTTCTTTAAATCAACCACAATTGTTTTGGGCCGTGCTAAGCCTGGGACACAGCGATGATGCTGTTCCAAAATAGGGCCGGGGCAGAAGTTGTTTTGGTGGAACATTTACACCTTGGGAGGTGAGTCGTGGCATTAAAATGACAAATGCAAAGGTAACAGCAGCTAGGTTTACATGAGTACCATTAACGACCAGGCAGGATAATTTGCTATTTTTAGTGTGTTGCCCAGAGGTTGTTGTTGTTGCATGATGCGATAGGGATTTTGAAAACAGCAACACAAAGATAGAGGAAGGTAAGGAGAGTGAAATATTAATTCAATGGCAGACTTATACCAACAGCTTACTTCCTGTGAGCCAGACAAAAATGCGTAATTAATGACCGATTACCCACTTACTGTAGCCTTGAATATATTGATTAGAAATGTGCAGCCTTCTCTCTTCTCTCCTTTTGAAAATAATAGGTTTCCACCCACATTATCTTCATCACTGACTCAGTTCTGCAGCAAGGCAGAAATCTTTCTTGGGAAAAATTAAAAACATACAGTACATGTGCTAATGCACACACACACACTGGGGGTTGGATGATTGTAATGACCTGTGACTGAGTCCTGAAAACCTATTTAAGCATGAGGTAATTTAATTTTAAGATTAAATTACTAACCTGTTATCATTATTAACAATATTTATGAACACTTTATGTGAAGGGTCAGCCTATAGCTTATAAAGTATTTGTAATTTTTGTAATAACCAAGATGCTTTTGTGCCTAAACGTTATACCAAACATGTAACCACAGTGGTGTAATATCAGAAAATGGTTGCTGACTCTCAATTAATGTTACCAATATTCTATTAATGATTATAGGTTAATAAATGTTAAAAGACGGGGGGAGAAAAGACACTTTGTCTCCTTAATAATGTGAGTGCTGGAAATTAACCTGTTATTTTATTCCAACATGAAATAAGCTTCTTTTGTTCCTCCAAAATGAGTTACTTAATATCTTCACAGTAGTCTTCTGAGTATTTACATTTTGCTCCTCATTTAGCTGACATTTCATCAATGCAGGAAAAGTGCTTCATGCTAAATCAGTAGGTGTGCTGAATGACAGGTCAGTTGACATAATTGCAGGTAATCTGTGGAAATTTGTGTTTTATCATTATATAAAAAAAGAAAAAGTGATCCTATACAATCACTACACCATAATTATTTTTTATACATTATTTTCCACATAATGATTATTGTATGAAACAAAGAAAGCCTATAGTCTGTATTGGATGATGGACAGTTTGAAGCATTGAGTATTAAAGTGACTGAATTTGATTTTATTTATGTCAATTCATATTGATTTAGTTATATTTAAGCTATTCATAATGTTTAAATGATTTTTCATTCATTCATTCACATATTAAATTACTTTCAGACCATAAAAGATGGCTTTGAGCACATTTCTTATAGAGGGTATCAGTCTTGCTTCAAACTTTTAAAACTTATTTTTTTCTTATGTTTCTTATCTTCTTGTATTTTATAATTGTGTGGTGTAATTTTATTTATGTATGATCTATTCTGCTGGGTTCTATTCATTGTTGTCAATTTCTGTTTTTTATTTGCTCTGTGAAGCACTTTGGCTGCCATGTTTGCATGAAATGGTGCTATATAAATAAATAAAGTTTGAGTTTGAGTTTGGTTACAGCAATTGCACAGGGTCGGCGTGTGGTGTGGGGTCCAATGTGATACCTATTCATGGGGTCCAAATGCTTGGCAGCCACCCTGCACACACACATATACACACGCACCTACACACTGAGACATGGTTTCTTCAGCGGCCCAAACCATCTGTTCATGCTTCTAAACACCTGTGTTGGTGACCACCTGTGTTGGAAACATCCTGGATGGACAAGTTTCATATTAAGTCTGTAATTGACTGTGCCCTTTGTAAAAATCTGGAGCAATTTGGAACTCTTCCCTTCACATCTGGGAGGTGGTTAATGAGTTTCTGCCTTGGAACAACTGAAACCTGCTCTACTCTGTTATTATGAGTTTTTGTGTAATCTCCATTTTTAACCTTGTAACTATAATACGTTTAGCTGAGGTTAGAGATTTTGAGCCAGTAAGATACAGAATCGATTAACTACAGTAACTGAATGGTGCAGATAAGAGGGTATTCACCCAATGTCAGAATTTCTCTTTGTTATTTTCATGACCAGGAGAATAACTTCAATCCAGGCTTTTAGAATTAAAACACCACAGCTCACTTTGATGTCATGCAGATTTGAACATTAGAGTCTCATTTGATAGTGAATAGACTGTCATTCAATTATTTAATTTTGTCTTAAACAAAGAGAATAAAATAGAAAAAAAAAATCCTTTTCTCCTGTATTCAAAAGCAGAAAATTAGTGAGTGTTATTCAGTGCTTTTCACTTTGAAGGAGCTAATCTGATTAACAAGCAAACTAAAGCCACCAAACAAAATTTGAGTGGGTACTTTTTTTAATCATTTGTTTTCTGCTTTGGAATAACCAACAAAAAATGAGAACTTGATATTTTTTATTTTTTTTATATTTAAAAAGAAACCAGATGCCAAATTGAAGCCTTCCTGCTCAATTTATTATCACAAATGCAAAATATCATTGATTTTCTATGGAAATAGGAATGGTATGCCAACAGTCTGCAAAGTAGGAGGAGCTATTTTGGGAGCCTCTGGTTCTGGAAGTAAAAGTCAATTTTTCCAAAGACAATATTACATGACTTAAAGTTGGAGTAGTCTTACCCCGAAACCCACCGGGCATGTCTCTGTCACTTCGCCGCTGCGACGCTGTTTTGGTCCGTCCTGCACACGACTTCAAACCCCAGTGGGAGTGTTTCAGAAGTGTAGCGTTTAGCCTGCCAGACTTTGTTTACTTGCTCAGATTTGTTAATATTCCTTGGTTTATAAGCTTCTAAATATGCTTCTACATGTGTAAATATGCTACGTAGTTAATTTGTTTCGCTTTTGTCTGTTTTTACAACCGGCAGTTTGCATGGGGTATTTATTTAGAAAATCCACTGGATTCTCTATATGCTGTTTCTGTCTGGTTTCCGCCAGCCCGAGGTGCTCTGTGTACATTGATGCGGGCTGCTCCAGGCGTCCGTCAAAAATAGAACAGCCACATATTTCACGCGGAGACCCGCTTCTGTGATGCCTCTGAACTGGACTGCGGTGGACCCGGTGGAATTTGGGGGTTAGGGCTTGGATCAGCATAAATCTCTAATTAATTCTTAATTCTTAAGTAGAAAAGATAAACAACTGCATTAGATTATATGGTTATCCGACAAAAGTATGTGTACATTAATACAGTATGTAAGGAGAGAAGTTTACAACTCCCAAGATGCATTTTGAAAAGAAACATACAGCCACAAAGTTTAAAATCTAATGTGTGGCGCTAAATTACATTTTTTATCTGCATCAGACAGCAGGAAAAAGCTCACCTGTTGTATAGAAAATTACTAAATGAAAATATATGCACATTACTAATCTATTGTACATTCACTTAGGAGATGTAATCCTGCTCTCTCTCTTGTCACTCCCTGCTGGTGCACTTAACATACTATGCTGTCATGAACTGACCAAGCATCTTTTGTAAATCCCTGCAATAAATCCCATTCTAATTCATATTGGATATGGATACTTGAGAATCGCAGTGGGTGTTGCAGTTGACAATGCGAGGCTGTCGTCTGGCACACTCTTGTCCCGGTAATGTCGGTGGCTGTCATCCCGAGGATTAGAGGATGAATAGAATGATGAAGGATACATGCCGTTTCCCAGATTAGGATTGACCTGCTTTAAAACATAATGGTGATTTCTTTTTATCCGATTACAGCCACCAACTGACCCAAATTATTTAGCTTTGTCTGCAATACATTTTTGAAAATATCTGCAACAGTAGCATGAGAAACAATTAGATTTTCATTCATCTAAGAAGCCTTTGTTTCGTTCAACTCAAATCGGAATCTAAATCTGAACCTTTTTATCGAGAGCTTGTAGGCTGCATTTGTTCTGCACATGTTGATCTGTGAGCTGTTTGTTCGGCTGCCCGTCTGTCACAAGGAACATCTGAACCACACAAATCAAATCCTCAGACTGACTTCAGTGATGTTTGGATCCCTTTTATCTACCCTTTTCTTCAGTAAAGACTAGTTTCTGTGCTGTTCCTACTGTATATTAGACTTGAATATTTCATAATGTGCTTTATAGAAGAGGCAAACATTGTACTACCAGAAATTGTTTTATAGTATTAGTATATATTTTAGTATTAGTGTGATTTATAGTGTATGTTCTAAATAACAACAGCCTAGAAATACAGCTGAGATTGGTATAATTGAATTTTTTCTAAATGTCTAAAAAAAGAAAGAAAAACAAGTCATAACCATCTGTGTGAGAATAGACATAATTTTCAGTTGTGTTTCAAGGCACTGCATGAATTGCAGGCAATTAGCAACTCATGACACTATAGTATTCTCATAACAATAAACCATCTGCACCACCTGTTACTCAATATCTAGCTCAAATTAATAATTTCCCAGTACTGGCCAGATAAAAGTGGCTGGTAAACTCATCTCCTGTCCTCTGCCTGCCAAACTTGAGTGTTCAAACTACTAATGTCCAAAACAAAAGTCCAGCCACGACCACAGGTCACACAAGGTCATGCAATGTTCCCACGCTTCTTGTGATCATTGGGGATTTCAGATAGCTCCCAGTTCTTCATGCTTTATTTCCCCAAAACCACCATTTGCTTGGCTGATGCACACTATAGGCTACATTCTTGTCTTGTTTTCCCACTATGCACTGTCTGTGTTATTTGCAATACATCACACAGATGAACCCAAAACATTGTTGCAGCCAGTTCGAGCAATTTCTTCAAAAAGTTACATTTAAATTACCTGAATCCAAAATGAAACCAGATACTTTGTCCTGACCTGCTCGGTTTGGGTCATGTAGCAAAACTCTAGACTGGAAAGGAACGTATGGCTTGTGTGGACTGTGTAATTTCTATGGAGACCAAAAAACAAAAAACAAAAAAAAAGGTGTTTGTGCTACATAGGGATAAAACTTATATCCCTCTTACTGTAGTGGAAATTTGACCAATGCACTGAATTTTAAAAGGTCCTGAAAACTTATTTTCTCACTCAGCTTCTTACTATGAGCTATTGATTCTACACAAGAACACTGTGCTTTCTGCCAGCGTTTCTTATTTATTTATTAAGTGATTTTGTTTTTTTTGTTTTTATCGACCCTTGTACAGAGCAGGACTTGGGTGAAAAAGTTGATGACATGTATTTCTTTGCACCAATCAGGATTTAGTAACATTTGAATCAAAATTTTTGGGCTTGTTTGCTGATGCTCCCAGGCCATTGCCAATGAAATGGCACCCACACATCCCTAAGAAGGCGAATTTTCAGAATTTCTGAGTGTCAAACTATTAATTAACATTAACTAACAATGTTTTTCTAAATTTTATTTTTGACTACTGCACATTATATAATTAATATTAATGTTATATAGAGAAATACTACCATGTTGGGCTTTTTAGATACCACTGTGAGGCACCATTGTTTGCACTATAACCCCAGTATGTATTCTTTGCACAACCTATGTGAAAAAAAGAAAATGTACTAGACTATGAGACTACAGAGTAGCAGAAGTCCATTCACTCATCTGATGAACATGTTAACAGATAAAGAACAAGGAAAAGAGTTATGAAGTTGCCATAATCCATAACAAATGTTTTGTTCAAAATGCACCACCAAGTCACACCCATCCAGATTACCTCCAGATTTATGTTTGCAAGAAAATCTGCATACATTATTCAGCATTTAATCTGACCTATGCTCATTGATATTATATTTTAAAGAGGTGTTTGTCAACCCAAAACAAAGGACGTGGTTGTAGTGAGCAGCTCAGATTCTGTTAATAGAACAAAAAAGATATGATGGCCAAACACTGTTCATTAGACTTGGAATGATTAGAATAGTAGTTAACGCAATTGGATGATAGTAGCTTGCAATTTGCACCCCTACATTTATGTGCTCATGTTTGTACTGTAAGCAGTCATTAAAGTCGACGGCACAGCGCAGCACACAAAGGGTGCCAAGAGTTAATGCAAATGTGCTGAGCAGACACTGTGTGCATCCAGTGTAACTTTATGGTTGGAGCCTTGATCACTGAGCCACACCTCCTGCCTGGGTATATGTCATTACATGATAAATGGAAGAAAGAAGAGAGGGAAAAAAAGTGTGTGAAAACCATTTTAGAATGGATTACCTCCTCTTGGGACGGTCCGGTAATTTAATTTTTACAGCACCAAATGTTAATCCTGTCTGAATCAGAGAGGTCTGTTGCCTCTACCAAAGAGAACATATCAGACCTAGCTTTGAGGTTTTCCTGAACTAAATGGTGATCTGATACCATACCTAACCGGCTATCTAAAAGTAGTCAGCACTATCAAGAACTGAACTGTTATCATGATGGTTATAGATCTGTATTTAGAAGTTGCCTCATGTCTTCAGCCATGTAAGCAGCTCTGTGAGCCTGTACTGTTATAGGCACATACATTAGCATGCTAGTCATAATGACTATGCCAACATATTGATGTATGCATCGTTTACTATGTACACAATCTTAGTGTAGCATGTTACCATGCTAACATTTGTTAATTAGCACTGCAGACAGTAGAGCTCAGGCTGATGGGAATGTCATTCGCAGGTATTTAGAGTCAGAAGATCAAGTCATTACTATTCATCTTGTGGGGAACATGGATGTCCAAAGTGCACCACAGTGATGGATGGACAAACAGACTGAAATTGCCATCCAGAGAGCCACATCAACATTTAGCCAAAGCTAAAAAGTGGGGACCATTTATTTACTGATAGAAAGCACCAAAATCAGTGGCTTGAGAGTTAGCCACCATTCAGCATGAAGTTGTTTAGAAAATGAAACTTTTAAACTAATATGACATTTCAACTTTGCTTTGGTATTTATAAGAAGCATTTAGCAGAATAATTCAAGTGTTAACAGAAGTTCTCCAGCTTTTCAATTGGGCACATTCAATTAGCAATAACATCAACCTTAGTATCACCATAGCAACTGCACAGGTCATCATGAAGCTTACGATTTGTAATAATATGATGTTTTTAGCTACCAATACTTTTTAATTCAGATTTCTGCAGGAGCCACTCTTTGTCAAACAAGGTGGTTATGTGAAGATGATTGTATAAGTACTACATACAGTCAGATCTATGCTTTTTGGGCTATATAATGAGTGAAGTTATAAGTGATGTGATGAATTTCAAGGCTGAAGATCTCACTGACATGGTTTGGCAAATTCAACAGTGAATTTTGCAGAGGATGTAGGAACAACCCTATTTGATGACTAACATTAGACCCAACCAGGATTGCCCCGACTAAAGAACTGTACCTAAACATGCATTAACTGTAATTTAAATTAGAATGTACATTGCAGCATTGATGTACAGTCTAATCATCTACTTAAAAGCATGAACAAATGTTGATTATTTCCCTCTGCGGATACTAATGAGACCCCAGCTGAGCACTGCTGTGTTGGAGTTTTCCCCAGAGAACAAGAAGTTCACCTCTATGCAGCTGAAAGGAATGCTTTGACTGTTATCTTTGTCTATGCATATGTTGAACAGGGTCTCTGTACGGGGTCCCAGAGAGGGCAATATTTAATGGTTCAAATTTGGCTAGGAGACTTCAGTGCTAAGAAAAATAGGCTGCCTGATCTGAATCTATATGGCATCTTGTTGTTGGACATCCTTGTCAGTAACTCCAAAATAAACACCATGTTTTAGCAGGTAGTCCATAAG
Organism: Argyrosomus regius; assembly: GCA_946959425.1. NCBI lineage: Eukaryota > Metazoa > Chordata > Actinopteri > Sciaenidae > Argyrosomus > Argyrosomus regius. Next base: position 11,267,410 of record OX336883.1, read on the forward strand.
CCTAACTCATACCAGAACATCAGGAGATTATCATGTTGTATGTTCGTAGTTATATTATCTTTTCTGGTATTTCCAGAAGCAAAGTGGTTATTTAGAATTTTGTTACAATATGTGATTTTAAATAAACAATTTACTGTAATACTTACTTAATTTAATACTTAATGAATTTGCCAAATGTATATGAGCTGTCAGATATTTCTTGAAGTAGGCATTTTTAAGTGCAGATATCTGAAGTTTCTAAGAAGCTAAATAAATGCTGATACCTTAAAAAGCGTGAATATGCGTATGTATGTCAAGTATAGTGCAGACACTCCAGATAGACACTGAAGGTACTGTTTCTTGAGGGTATTGGTAGAAATCCAGCTACACACACACACACACACACACACACACACCTTAGGAATCCTTTAATCCTATGATATGGAGGGGAGGATTTAAGCAATAAGAATCCTAAAAATAACACCAAAGTGCCAATATAGGGCACTGATATGATACACCATTACCACATAGTCATCAAAGGTGACAGGTTTCATTCTAAAGTAACTTCTGCCAGTCTTATCTCAAAAGCACCACCACACATATACCTATTATAAGCATTCATGTCACACTAGCTATAGATAAATTACACTATTAATAAATTCCGTGTGGCATATCTCTCGGACCTGGTGAGAAATGGTCGAGGGATAATTGTTCATTCATCCATTACATGTACACCGGTTTTAGTGAAGTCAGGTTGGGTTATTTTTCAGATGGATAATTGGAGTCTCCTCTCTTACTTTCAGAGTTCACTCTGAGTCACCTGCATGGGTGAACAGCTGATAAGCGACTCAAATAGTATCTCTCTAGCTGCGTGATAATTGAGCTGCCAACAGACATCCAACCCACCGGTGGTTACTTGTGTGACAGTCCAGCTCCGTATCTGCGCTGGGTCTCAGATGTGGAGGTCATAACATGAAAATCAAATGGAGACAACTGGAATCCTTCAGGTCTATGTGTAAAATCTCTGCTTCTATCGCACGTCAGTTTTCTCACCGTTGTTGGTGACATAAAAAATGATATACTATATTTGCTGATAGCTGAGTGTAAGTAAATATCATGTGGTCTTCCACCTTTTGGGAGCATCAAGCTGATGTGTTAGACTGCTGCCAGTACAATCAAATTGCTGGCATGACTGGCTGGTATGCTCAAAGTAAATCGATGTACCACATCTCTTTTGCTGAAGAGTATTTTCTTCTTATGCCTTAACTTTAATTTTTCAGTGTGTTGTGGACTACTCAGTTCCTACCAAGAAAAAAATAGAATTGTTAGAAATGCTCTAAATAAAATGATGATTGTAGATAGTTGCTATGCTGTGCTGCACGTCACAATTGTAGTAACATTAGTGCTAAAAGTAGCATAACAACAGCAGTAGTACTAGAACATGTCTACACCATTCACCTTTCAGCCATGTCTTTTTTAGTTCTACATCCGATGGAACAGATATGCTTCCAATATAACCAATGCAGCTGTCTGCACATGACGGCTCACACTTCATATCAAATGCACATATAAGTATATGATTGTATGTTGAGCTGTGAGCTCTGTCAAAATGCTTTAGATTGCAAAGCATTTCCGTGGCTGAAATGATCCAGTGACACTGACTGAGGACTGCAGCTGCTGCTGTTTTACGCTGCACAGCCAGCCCGGGCAAGATGTGCATAGCAGCAATGGCAGAGATCCACTGGGAGAGATGAAGAGCTGTATGTGCATCTGTGCATGTCCATGTGAAAAACTGCTGACTCACAGCCAGTTTAAACCAGTTAGTTCAGAGCGAAGGAACTGAAGTTTTAACCCTCAAACCAACAACAGTCATAACTCAAAAAATTGACAGTTTTCATCTGGATTTGAACTCTGTGAGTGACAGACAGTGACAGGTAAGCATGTTACTATAAGCTACAGCATCTGTACACAGTTTATATACTACAATACGAATGTTCTCAATAAAGGATTTTAAATTCAGTTCAGTTTTACTGGGAGAGGATGACACAATGAGACTCACTCCTTGCATGATCATATTGCACACAAAGTATCAAAACTGCTGCTGAGAGCTTAACATTTCGAATTAAAGGAGCCATAGCTCAATATTTGATATCACATTGTCTGAGCGGGTGCAGGTTATTTCTGGTCGAGGAAACTACATCAGGACTTGATGTCATTAAGTCTGGATTACCAGTTACCAAGCAGGAAACTCAGGGCCTCAATGGCCTGAAAGCTCCAGACCTACTCTGTATCAACTGATTACTAATTACAACTAAAGCACATATCAGCTGTCATGATTTGTGCCTGGATGGGCTTTGCCATATTACCAGATCTTGAAGGGCCACTGTGTCAAAATCTAGTTTTAAGATCTCCACTATTTCCGTTTGTGATTGTATGCTGAATAAGGAATGTTGACTGACAAGGTGTCTATTATCAGGAATTAATAGACGACAGGGAGGCATAACCATCTGACGTGCAGCGAGGAGTCTATTAATTCCTGATAAGGAACACCTCAAGGGGTCTAAGAAAAAAAATAAGACTTGTCTAATACCTTTGGCTAATACCTGGAACAATGATTACCATCCCACAAAGTTCATGCAATGGAAACATTGTTCACTACTCCAGCAAATAACACAAACCTTAGATATGACTTGGTAGCAGGAGATATTTCAACTCTGTTCCGCATGTAGAGTCCACTGATGCAAACGCAGTTAGACAGAAATGTAACGTTTGCTAGCAAGAGTCAAAGTCAATAAAATTGTGTATGGTTGTAGTTTTAGTTGTAGTTGTAGTTGTAGTGTATGGTAATTTATATATAATTTGACAGTATTACACAACAAAACTAGCTAGCTAGCCAGCCATGTCATTGTCTTCAAATCAATATCCAGGTCCTCTGGATCACAAGTCACGAGTTGAATAGTGAATGGGAGATGGTTGCTCAGAGAGTTAGTGTAGTTGCTGCTGAGTCTTACAGTTGCCATCCTGTGGCGTTCGGAGAATAAGGCAATGAAGGACTACACTCAGTGTTATAAATAAGATATTCAGATTTTTCATGCCATCTATTTCAGCGCATTAATTCAGCAGACAGTTTCAGTGGAACTACTTAGTAGGTGTCCTACATCAGAAAATAATGGACACCCTGCAGCCAATCAGAATCAAGTATTCACCCAGACTATCTCATAAATTAATGTGTTTTACCACACAGCAGAACTTGGGTCAATTAGTATTCTTTCACAGAAAACCATTTACAAAAAAACAGGAGGAATGGGTGGTTAATGGGGGTCCAACAACTCATTTTTGCATCAGGGCCCCCAAGCATGTGAATGAGTTCTGAAGTAAATGAGCTTTTTCTAAAAGCACACCAATCTTCATGTATCAAATATGCTTATGACACCAAAAAATGTTGGAGGACTTGTGGGACCAAAAGAAGAAGACGATTGTTTACATGAATGTAATCAGCGTGTGTTCCTCGACAAGCAAATTGTGTTGTGAAAAAGTAATTTTAAGATTTTGATTTAGCCCATGGCACCTGCATATGTTCAGCTTTTTTTAGTGTATACAAGTTTTCATACAAACGCTCAGAACTAGCCGGTAGATGGTTGACAGGCATGGCTATTTATGTAAAATGTTTATACAAAGATATGGTATGT